>CAJGYO010000018.1:86932799-87540676 GCA_904845875.1 Miscanthus lutarioriparius
GCAATCGGACATACTGGCTCACGAGCACCGTACCCGCCTGCAAGTGACGATGAAGGTTGAAGATCAGCTCGCGTTGATTCTCACCAAGCTTGATGCGCAATCGAAGGGGATTTCTGAGAACAACCATTGCCTTCGCGAGGTTCACGAGTCGGTGGCCGAGCTTACCGCCGCGAACGCCGAGTTCGAGCGCTGGCGGCCCAAGGTCGATGGCCAGGTTGCGGATCTGCGCGACTATGTCGACAACCTTCGCCAGCAACTCGACGAGCTCAAGTCTACTTCGACTCCGGCCACTCCTCATCACGCTCACGCTGGATCCGCTTCCCTCAAGGTGTCGGGGTCCGCTCACCTGGTCCCGTCCTCTCCGAAGGCGACATCTGTGCCACTTGGCCACGGCAATGAAACCCACCACCGGAGCGATGGTTCGGGGGTCGTCTACACCCTCGAACCACCTCCGGCCAATGGTACGCAAAATGGATCCCCTCGTCCTCATCCTCACTCTGGTTTTGCATTCCATCATCATACTTCGTGCGGCTCGTGTTCTCATATGAGTCCTGCTATGCCTCAGTTGGATTTTTCTAAATTTAGCTGTACCAATCCCAAGTTCTGGATTAAGCAATGTGATACCTATTTTGATATGTATGAAGTCCCTCCTGAGAATTGGGTCAAGTTGGCCACCATAAATTTCACTGGTACCACTGCCTTTTGGATGCAAACCATAGAGCTTAATCTTAAGAAATGCACCTGGGAGCATCTCTGTCAATTAGTAGTGGACCGATTTGACAGGGATCAATTTAATCAGTTTATTCGCCAATTTTTCCATGTCAAGCAAACTGGAACTGTGGTAGAATATATCACTCTGTTTGATGATCTCATGCATCAGTCGCTTGCTCATGACCCACTCGTTAATCCTGCTATACTCACTGGCAAATTCATAGATGGTCTGAAACCTGAAATTAGAGCAGCTCTTTTATTACACAAACCAAAAGACCTCGATACTGTGAGCTCTCTTGCCATTTTGCAGGAAGAAATACTAGCTGGACCGGCCGTTCGTGATTTCAAAAAACTGGACAGTTCTGTCTCTCACAAAGCTGTCGTCAGGGCCACAACACCTTCTGGGACAGTTCCAGCTCAGCCTTGGATTGCTAAACCACCAGCTTCCGAACCAGTTGCCAAGCCTGATGAGAAACTATCTGCACTGATGACTTACAGGAAAGCTAGAGGACTCTATTTCAAGTGTGGTGGTAAATGGGGACCTCAACACAAGTGTCCAGCTACCGTTCCATTAAATGTCATAGAAGAAGTTTGGCACTTCTTGGGAACCTCTGCTGATTGTTCTAATGAATCTACTTCTGATTCAGATCCTGATGAATTGATAGCTCTTTTTGACCAGGCTGTTAAAGGCACTTGTGCAGCTCACACACTGAAGATTCATGCTTATATTCATCAGAAACCTGCTATTATTCTTGTAGACTCTAGAAGTTCTCACAACTTCATTAGTGAGCACATGGCAGCTGATTTGCATCCCTGGACTCCCTTAAAACACTCTATGTCAATCAAGGTAGTTGATGGTGCCACCCTTGTCTGCTCCCATGAGGTGGTCAATTGCTCTTGGACAGTCCAAGGAGTCATGTTTACTACAGCCTTCAAAATTCTTCCTCTGCAGTGCTATGATGCTATATTAGGCATGGAATGGCTTGAAACTTTTAGTCCTATGCAAATTCAATGGAAGGAGAAGCGGCTTAGTTTCAACCACCAAAATTCTACTATTCGGCTACATGGGGTTCAAGATGTTGTGGCTACTGTTAATGAGATAACTTTGAATCAGCTCATAGCAATGGAGAAACAAGATTTAGTTTGGGGTATTGTGGAGATATATTCTGCTGAACAGCCTGCTGAACCAGTTGCACAAACATTACCACCTGAAATTCAGGAGTTAGTTACTCAGTTTGCTGACTTATTTGACGAGCCTTCTGGTACTCGTCTCAACAGCACTCACATATTCCATTCCTTTGGTTCCTGGTGTTCAACCCTTCAGACTTAAACCATACAGATACACTCCATCTCAGAAGGACGAGATTGAAAAGCAAGTGGCTCATTTGCTGAAATCCAACATGATATAAGAGAGTACCAGTCCATTTGCATCTCCTGCCCTATTGGTAAAAAAGAAATCTGGTGAATGGTGACTCTGTGTTGACTATAGAAGGCTCAATGCTTATATAGTCAAAAATAAATTTCCTATGCCCATTGTTGAAGAACTTTTTCAGAAACTTTATGGAGCTACATGGTTCACCACATTAGACTTAAGGTCTGACTTCCACCAAATCTTAGTAACTCCTGAAGATCAGTACAAGACAACATTTCAAACACATCATGGCCACTATGAATACTTGGTCATGCCATATGGTCTCATAGGTGCTCCAGACACCTTCCAATCTATTATGAATCATGTTTTAGCTCCACTAGTGAGAAAATGTGTCGTGGTGTTTATTGATGACATATTGATTTATAGCAAGACATATACAGAACATGTACAACATGTACAGCTAGTTTTCCAGTTGCTCCAGAACCATCAGTTCAAAGTCAGATTATCTAAGTGCTCATTTGCCCAGCAAAAACTCTCTTATTTGGGTCATGTTCTCAGTCCTAATGGAGTTTCTACTGACCCAACCAAAATTAGAGATGTTCAGACTTGGCCTTCACCACAATCTGTCAAAGATGTCAGGAGTTTTTTGGGTTTAGCCGGCTATTATAGGCAATTTGTGAAGAACTTCGGTATGATAGCCAGGCCAGTTACTGATCTTCTTAAAAAGGGCAAGGTTTTTCTCTGGACTGCTATCTGTGAAGAGGCTTTTCAACTGCTCAAGAAGTCTCTGGTGTCTGCTCCAGTTCTTGCACTTACCAATTTTGCAAAGCTATTTGTCATTGAAACAGACGCATCTGAAACAGGCATAGGGGTAGTTTTGCAACAAGATGGACATCCAATCGCTTACGTCAGCAAAGCTTTGGGGTCCAAGACACAAGGGTTGTCCACCTATGAGAAGGAAAGTTTGGCCATTTTGCTGGCCATAGATCAATGGAAGGCTTATTTGCAACCTACAGAGTTTATCATCCATACCAATCACAAGAGCCTCACCCACCTCTCTGATCAGAGACTTCATACGTATTGGCAACAAAAAGTTTTGACAAAGTTGATGAGTTACCAATATAAGATCGGTTACAAGAAGGGCACCACCAATTCTGCCGCCGACGCCTTGTCACGAGCTCCACATCCTGTTGCTGATCTCAATGCTATTACTGTGGCTCAACCTCTGTGGCTTCCAAACTTATAGCTCAGTTACGACTCAAATACAATTGCACAAAAGATGTTAAGCTCACTAGCTCTACAAAATCCCTCGGGCAACTTCAGTCTGTAGCATGGTATCATCAAATACAAAGGGGTTATTTGGTTGGGGCACTCCACTGAGTTTCAGACTAAGGTTACTGAACAGTTGCATGCTACCCCCATCGGTGGTCATTCTGGGTTCTTGGTCACTTACCATAGAGTGAGTAAACTATTCTACTGGCCACATATGAAGACCAATGTCAAAGTTTTTGTATCGGAATGTGTTGTCTGTCAATAGGCCAAAACTGAACGTGTTCCTTATCTTGGATTGCTCCAACCTTTGCCGGTGCCATCTCAGGCATGGACTGTGGTAACCATGGACTTTATTGAAGGTCTCCCAATTTCGTCAGGCTATAACTATATCTTAGTGGTGGTCGACAAGTTCTCGAAGTATTCTCACTTTGTGAAGCTGAAACATCCTTTTTCTGCAATCACTGTGGCTCAACAGTACATGGAACATATTTACAAGCTACATGGTATGCCTACAGCCATAGTCTCAGACAAGGATAAAATTTTCACTAGTCTTCTGTGGAAGGAGTTATTCAAGCTCACCGGTACTCAACTGTGCATGAGTTCAGCTTACCATCCGCAAAGTGATGGACAGACCGAGTGGGTCAATCAGTGTATTGAAACTTATCTCTGATGTTTTATACAAGACTACCTCACAAATGGTCACGGTGGTTGCACTTGGCGGAATTCTGGTATAATACCTGCCACCATTCTTCTTTGCAACATTCACCGTTTGAGGTGTTGTATGGTCATCAACCCAACCACTTCGGCATTGACCCGGATAAGATTGTGTCATTCCAGATCTTGACCAGTGGCTTCAACAGAGGAAATCTGTTCATTCCATCCTTCAGCAACATCTGTTGCGTGCCCAGCAACGGATGAAGCACCAAGCTGATAAACACCGCAGTGAACGTGAGTTTCAGGTGGGTGACCGTGTCTGGCTCAAGCTTCAACCATATGTTCAAGGCTCAGTTGCCTCTCGGGTTAGCCCCAAACTCTTTTTTAGATACTTCGGGCCATATGAAGTGGAATCTAAAATTGGTGCTGTTGCCTACAAGCTGAAACTACCTCCAGGCTCTTCAGTGCATAATGTTTTCCACGTCTCACTCCTGAAGCCTGTCAAAGGTACCGGTGCTATTGCCTTCTCACCATTACCTGCAGATATTCCTCCTGTGCAGACTCCACATTTGGTCTTGGATCGCCGGACAGTTACAAGAAACAACCGTATCTATCATCAATTGTTGATCAAGTGGGTGGAGTCAAGTTGAGATGGCCACCTGGGAAGATGAAGATGATTTGATCCAGAGGTTTCCAGAGTTCACGGCTTGGGGACAAGCCGTTGCTAATGGAGGGGGTGATGTCACGGTCTGGCCAGTTGACAAGTCGCCAAGCCTGAGAAGCCCAAAGCTGAAGAGGGAGAGGAGGCCCAGTACAAGATATGCTGGCCCAGAATGGGTGACCAGCAGGCCCGTTGCATCGGGTGAGCCTGCTGTTCCCACAACAGCTGTAAGCCTGGAGTAGAAAAGGGGAACGGGAAAAGCTAGTTCGTTCGTCTTGGTTGGCGTCGGACTTAGGCGGCGAGCTGCGGCTCGAGAAAGCCGGCGACCTCCATTTCCACCGACCTCTGTATCCAGTCACTAAACCGTTGAATCCTAAATAGAACTATCGTAGCTACCTCTGTCGTTACAACATATGGTTTTATCAAGTGCATCTTTTTTCCCCTAACATTTAATTTAATTACTGATACAATCAAACCATGGATAGGTTCTCCACTGACATGAACCATATATAAAAGCGACATTCATCCTTGTTTTTATATAGTACATAGCTGTCATCTCAAGTCATTACAAATAATTATATGCCGGTCAATCCGTAGCTGGCAAATTAAATCTCACTCGGAGGCTCACACACAAAGCACACAACACATGCATGGGAGCACACAGCACCAGCAGGGAGATTGCATGCATGAGGATCTCATCAGAGCAAGGTGTAGTACATGCATCCACGCCTAGCTTGTTCTCTGCTCAATGCTCATGCCTGCCGCTGGAGCTGATGACGACTGTGATCTCCTTGTTTATTTATTTATATATGTATGTATACATTCCTCACAAAGCGTACGAAAACCAAACAGAAGCCATGGCAGCATATACCATATAGTAAAATAAAGATGCTGGGCACACACAAGGTAGCTAGCATCCATCCATGTCACACGAAATGAATAAATCAGGCAAAATAAGTAGAAAAAAGACGACACAACACGCTAGTAACCACAGCACAAGCAAACACACAGAGCTCAGAGCCAGCCATAAGACCTGAAGAAAGCAGCACACAGAAGAGTAATTAATCATCCCTTCCTCTCCTGTACGTGTGTGACGAACCATGCACAGATCCATACCCAGATATCCATTGAGAGGATTACTACCTACAGGAACAGGAAGGAAGGGGAATAAATTAATGCGTCAGTGATGATCCAGTGCTGAAAGATATCATGTACGTACCACACAAATAAATCAAATTTGTAGGCAATTAACAAAGTTTTTGATCCATATAAAAATAAAATAAAGCTATAGTAGTGGCTGGGTCAATGCAGCATGCAGCAACTCAAACGAACAAATAACAATTAAGGAAAAAACAGAAGGAAGGAGGCTAGCTACTTCATGGTTCACCTGAGTACGGACGCTCTCAGCAGGCTCCTCTTGTGGTACGCGGAGTGGCACGGCTTGTAGCGGGAAGGGTGGTGGCCGAACTCTTTCCCGCTCCCACTCAAAGCTATCCCACCAGTCCTTCTCACAGTCCACCGTTGGCAGCGTCTGGGCCTCCTCCTCGTCAGATTCAGAGTTGTCTGACGATCCTGCGCTATCCAACAATTCTGCCTCATCAGCTGGAGTGCCTCGTCTATGACGACGACGAGTGGGTCGTCGAACGGCCGGCATGCGCTTGAGGTTCCAGCAGCCCCTAATCTTCACAGTCTCGAGGTTAGGCGCCAACATATGGTGCCCGTAGATGTGCTGTAGCATGGGTAGCTCATACAGATGGATGCCCTTCAGCCTCGGGAATTCTCTAGGTTCTTGCTGCTGCACTTCTAGATCAGATGGAAAAATCTCCCTTAGTTCACCACAGCACACAATCTCGATGGTTTCCAAGTTATGACATCCTCTTCCATTTGATGCGTATAAGGGGAGCACATGTAATAGTCTGGGACAGCCATCCAGGTGCAAGAATATAAGATTCTCAAAGGAAGCACCACCCGGGCGAAACAATGCTTTGCTCCAATCCCATATATAGCGAGCCTTTAGAAGCTGGGATGCCCAGAATGTCGCTAGATACCCAAAAATGTCGTCTTCATCCTCCCGTACAGAAGGAGGAGCGAAAACAGAGCCTTCTAAGCCATGGCATCTCTCGAGTCGGCACCATAGTAGGTTATCCCAATCTAAACTTATTGTAGTAGGCGGTGCAAGGTCAGGGATATTGGTGATGGATAAGTTGTCATGCAAGTGCAAGGTCTTGGCTCCCTCATGCACAATACATGGCAGAGCAATCCTAGTATGTTGTTTGGTAGTACTAGTAGTGCTCCGCAACGGTTGGGTTGGTGTCTCATCTTGTATGCTAATGTAGCAGTGGGCCCAACAAGAAATCTGTAGGAATAGGTGGGCATGGCCACATCCATATGATCGTTGGAGCATCAATATCAACATCTCCTCCATTGGCACCAATAATTTTGGAATTCTTTCAAGGTGGAAATGATGTCACCCATGTACAAATTACCAGTAGCCTTTTGTAAGCTTATGGCTGGCACCTCTAGTTCATTGACGCTGCAAGTAGTGTCATTGACTCTTCGAGTGATACCTTTGTGACCACCAGTAGAAGAAATCTCGACATGTAAGAAATTTACAAGTTCAATGCACCGAAGTGATCGAAAAAGCCTTGGATCCCTCAAGGAAATATATGAATCTGAGTAGGCCAATGATTTGTTGTTGCCATGCATTGCTATCGACTGTGACTCTATACTTGTAAAGTCACCACTAGTAGAATCTTCATTCTTGGAGGCATCTTCCCTGGCCCATGTTATATGGGTGGTGTCAATGCGCAACACCTCTAACTTTATCTTCTTGTTTTCCTCATGTGGCCGTAGTATTGCATGGAGCTTCTCACATCCCAAAAGAAAGATTAGCTTGAGGTCTTGGGCTTGAATCGCACTGAGGTCAAGGGTTTCAACTAATGTACCTGACATGTTCAGCTCCACAAGGCTACCAAACTGTCCTATAAGCAACATGGATTTCAATTTGACCCATCCCCAGAAGGAAATCTTCTTTATCCTTGTGGCGACAATATTGTTGGTGAAGGAAAATGACTCTAGTGATGGGGGCAAAGTGTTGCATTCAATTTCTTCTAGCTCACCACAACCATCAATGATGATAGTCTTAAGGATGTGCCAGTTTGACAGGTCTGGGGATGATGAAACATGATCTCTATCGTCAGTGGCACTAGTAATGCCATAGTCCTTAGATGATCTGGTTAACACATGGGTTGACTTGACTACCTCATCTTCTTCAAATGACTCTGTAGCCTCTACCACTCGAAGCTTGAGCATCCTACTTTTGGAACCTCTACAATGATGTAGATACATCATGCTCCTATTGTCTGCTCCTTTTACATTCAACTCCCTAAGTTCAACCATTAGATCCAACATCTCTTTCGATAGCAACCAATACCAGTTTGTGTAACTTAGCTCTAGTACCCACAAATTTCGAAAGCATGTTCTAATGTCTTGGCTGCAACCCTCTTTTTCACCATCATGTGGTGCAAGGTTTGTGTCTTTGTAATGGTCAAGCAGGAGGAACCTTAGGTTGATGCAACTTAGGAATGGGGGAGATGAATAGCTGAAGATGCAGCCGGAGAGATGTAACACTCGTAGCTTGCTCATGTATGATTTTTAAACATGCTGTCTACTGATATCCTATTGTCAAAAGAGAATAAGGATGTTGGGACTTCTGCTGCTGCTTCATCTTGGCTAGTGAGTGAAACCCAGTGTCGTTCACTCTGCCTCCACTTTTTGTCTCTTAATACTTCATATAAATTAACCATCGAACTCATAGACAAATCTAAATTCATGTTCCTATGCAAAGCATCACCGATCTCCCATGCCGATCTACCATAATCATTGGCATCCTCTATGATTCCATCACATACCTAATAGTTGGCTGCATGAATGCCCTAGTTTATGTTGTAGTGTCCTCTTAGCACCCTGTACAAGACGCATTCCAAGACAATCTTACTAGAGTCAGGTTCAAGAACACCACTGTACCTAGCAAATTCCTCAGCATCAGCATGTAGGAAGCGAAAGAAGACATTAATGACTTCATTCTTATCAATAAAACTTTGCGGGCCAACCGATATGAACACATCACTCAACCCAGCTAACTTCTCCATCTCAACCTCCTCAAGTGCATCATCACGGAGCATGAAATTGCCCGCCTGAGAGGCCCACAACACCCTCTTGCTCATAACACCCATGACAGGGACACCACATTCCCATAGATCCACATAGTTGCCACTCCCATTGTGGAACACCACAAGGAATTTACAATTGCTAAGTTCGTTCAAGATTGTCCACTTGACATGCGGAATCACACCTCTAGCAGCCTGCTCCACCCCCGTCAAAGTCATCCTCCTCATCACCCTGGTCAAAGAATGCCATCACCTCATGGGGAAGCCTTAGCTTCTCCGCAATTGCCTTATGCAACGACCTCTTGTTTTGCCAAAGTGAGCAATCGATGTGGATGATCTTGCCCAAGCCTGCTTCTTTCCTACTAGCAGCCTCTGATAGTGGTGATCTAAGTTGTTTGACGAGCGCTTTGAGGATGGCAGATGCCCCTAGCCCCATTCCAGCAAACCAGCCATGCAAATATATCACACCCCACTGTCTTGTATGTTCCAGAAAGCCAATTATCTCCTTCGCCGCAACATCAATATTATCTGCTTTGATTGTGATCCCCTGCAATATTGATTACTAATAAATAATTAACACTTCTGGTGAATCAATAGTACTATATATACGAGTGCTAGCGGCTGCAGCATGATGTGGGTTATTATTCGATATGCATTTATCATATTGCATTGTACAAATCTATATGCCCTTTGTCGTAGATGGAAGTTGTACAAAACTAAATGGGGCTCTTGTGTTCTTGCTCCTACTTTGATGTGCAATTGTGATTTTGCCCTCGTTTTTTTTAACTTTGTGATTTTGCCCTTCGCTACGAGCAAGTCAATGCGATTTTGCCCCTAGTCAACGGTCAAAACAGGGGCAAATTCACAAAGACCAGGGTCAAAATCGCATTGACTTGCTAGTAGCGAAGAGCAAAATCACAAAGTTAGAAAAACGAGGGCAAAATCATAATTGCACTTCAAAATAAGGGGCAAGAACACAAAGAACACAAACTAAATATATGCCTTATGTCATAGAGATGGAGGAATGTTTTGTGGTGTCTACAAGAGGCAAATGTCGCAAACTTTATTACACTATAAAAGAGCGAGTTTTTTATGGGGTGGGGCTAACCCTCTTTCATAACCGTTTGATTTTGACACCGTTTCATATGAGCATTCCGTCGTCCGAGATCTTACTCTCCCTCATTAATAACCGTTCGATCTAGACGCCGTGTCATATGAGCCTTTCATCGTCCACGATTTTACATTACCCCACGCGCCCACTCAATCCCTTGGTCACGTACGCCTGCGCAACAACTTAATCACAAAGCTCGACTCCCTCTCGGTCACAGCTAGCACCTAACCGTGTCCTACCCAGCCATCATGCATAACCTTTCTATATACACACGTATAAGGACCTGAAGGTAGGCAGGAGCTAGCGGGCCTAACGCTTTCTGGAAGACTAATTGCGTCGATCTAATTGCAATGTACGATGATTGGCTTCTGTGCAGCCGGGCTGTTAGTAATAGTCTCAAAAGCAAGAGATAATTACTTCAGAATTTTATATTCATATATAATTTTGACAATATACACAAAAATATTTAAGAAATGTTATTAATCGAAACAAAATGAAAAATGCTTGAGAAAAAAAAACTTCTAAAGAGGATTAATTTTTAAAAATTCTAAAGAGAATTTATTAACCTAGAATAGATTCAAAGACACGTGCGTGTGGCACGTGCATACCTACTATTGTTATAAACTCTCTTCTAGAAACTATATAAATAAAACTATTTCAGTTTGCCACATGAAAATTAACATCAATAAAATTGAACTTTTTTCATAAAAAAATTAGCATGTTCATAACTTTTAGGTAGTGTAAGTTACGTAGTGCAAAAAAAAAATACAAATTTCGTCACTAGGCACTTGACCTAGCATTCCAACGGTACATGCTTGCTTTGAGGAAGAAGGCAACATGAAAGGAACCTAAAGATTCAGGGAAAAAAGATTTATCACTCGTAGTATATTTTCACTACTACTACTAGTACAGTCACCCTTGTACAAAGATAGAAACGGTTAGATTTAATCTATGACACTGTACTTTATGCACCGGTATCATTAATTATTATTCATTAGGGACTGTATACTTGGTCCTTGTTCCTCTAATATAATTAAGTTCGATCAGGCATCAGCGACCAATAGAACAACCAAACTATGCAATGCAAACTACTGCCCCTCCTTTCAGAACTGCATGCTACTGTAAAAAAGAATCACTGCGCATGCATGATGAGTGATTCAGGTGGTGTTTAAACTCAGGAGTAAAGTTTAGGGGTGTCACGTCGAGCTGTCACATGGAAGTGTTCGGACAGTAATAATAATAAAAAAATTACAGAAGTCCTCAGTACACTACTGGAGGCCGCGGCTTTGCCGAGTGTTTTTACACTCGGCAAAGAGCCCTTTGCACTCGGCAAAGGCTTTGCCGAGTGTAGCACTTTCGGCAAAGTCCGCTCGGCAAAAATTTTTTCTAAGCAAAGGGTTTTTGCCGAGTGCCTTTATCCGGCACTCGGCAAAATAAAAAAAATTTGCCGAGTACTTAGGGCGTGACACTCGGCAAAATATTTTTCGCCGTTCTTGGCGCCGTGATCCAAACTCGCAAAAGTTATTTTTTTAAAAAAGTGCACGACCCAAAGCACTCGGCAAAAAAGTTATTTTTTAAAAATTACTTTGTCGAGTGCCGTGCCCTTGCACTCGGCAAAGTTTTTTTTATTTTTTAAAAAAAGTTTTTTGCCGAAAGTGCCCCCCTGTTTGGGCACTCGGCAAATAATTTTTGATTTTTAAAAAAAATACTTTTTGCCGAAAGTGTCATGACAAATAATTTTATATATATATATATATATATATATATATATATATATATATATATATATATATATATATATATATATATATATATCACCAACATGCATTATATATCACAGCACACGCATATTTAATAAATCCATCGAAAATCCATCACAAATGCACCAAAGTTCAACATCACAAGTTTATTATTACAAGTTCAACATCACAAAGTTCAATATCCCTATTGCGGCGATGGAGACTGCAGGTGTGGCCCCCCGGACTACGGCGAAGGGTTGACGCGATCAGCCGCCGGTGACATGGTAGCGGGATTGTTTGAACCCGCCGACGGAGGCTGCACAAAAGAGAAGAGATTGCATGTGTTAGACTCAAAATTGAAAATTTCGGCAGCACCTCCCCTGCACGGGGAGGTTTCCAACCTGCAAGAAACAACGACACGAAGACCGACAATCACAACGGCACGAAGGCCGACAATCCCAACGACACAAAGGCCGAAAATCACAACGGCACGAAGGCCGACAATCCCAACAACACGAACGCATTAAACTTTCATACTCACAGGAGTGAGTGTCGAACCGGAGCTAGAGCTGGTAACTGCACTTGGACACCCGATGCTTGCCCGATGGTTTGCATGATCTGATACAAGTCCGCCATCTGCTTCTTCGTGGCCTCTAGCTCTGCGGTCAGGTGCGCTTGCGTCTCCCTTGTCTCTGCCAGCTCGGCCTGCAGTGTTTCAATCACTTGTTTCAGTATTGCAAATCTGATCAATGCGTGTAACGTTCAATATACGACGAGTGAAACCGGAATTACCTGAAGTTCGTCGACCCGCGACAGTGTTGGAGTAGGCCGTGCACGTATGGGAAGGCTTCTGGCCATGCTCCGTGTCCTCACATCGGAGAGAGAGGGTGCAGAGCTCGAGGAGTCGGCGCCGTCTGCAATCCACAACCGCCCGTACTTCCTACCTTGCCCCAGCCTCACGATCACCTCTGTCTCAAGGGGCTCAGTGCTCAGATTGTGATCTGAGCCATGGAGCGCCCTAACCGCCTCCGTGTAGTCTCTGACCTTAGCGTGGACGCTCGGGTCAGAGTAAGCCTAGGCAGTGGCATCCAGGTTGAAGACGACACCGGATTTCACCGGGCCCATGTGGGACACAGCCCATGCCCCAAACTCCGACACCGCACGTCTGGGTGTGCCACCTCCTGCGAGAAAGATGGCAAGATGATTAGAAATCAGGCAAAATTGAGCGTTAGAATAGATAAATGACATCTCGTACAATTGCCCGCTTGAATGCGGGGAGGTTGTGGCTGCCTTGGTGGTGAGTTGGACCGGTCCTCAGTGCCCGCTTCCGCTTGCCTTGCTCATGCTTTACGATGTACGCTGGGTCAAGGTACCTGTCCACAATCCTCGACCATGCCGATCTATGCGACATGCACCACGAGGCCGGCACCTACACATCATCAAGTGTTTGATATATAAGAAGATCAATTCTGGACCTACTAAATCTCAAAATGAATCAATATTATTCACCTACCTGAAGGTACTGCTCCTTGGTCAGCGCCACCTTTCTTGCGCCGGTTTTGTTGAGGGGCTCTTTCTTGATGGACCTGTAGTAGTCGACGTGGGCCTGGAGTCGCGCCTCGTGAATCATGTCGCCGACGTACTTCTTACAGGCTCTGTGTGCCATCTGATCCGCCAGGGTCTCTCAACCTTCTTCGGCCTTGAAGTACCTCTGCATACAAACACGATGTATCCGTTCATTATTTCAATAAAAGACTTAACTAATGGAGGAGATGTATTGAGCTATGTTGTGAGACACTTACCCAAAAGTCCACCAAAACCCGCTCCTGCTTGTTGTCCTGCTCGTCATCCGAGCCAAGCTTGTACCTGTCCCACGACCAGGCCGGCTCCCACCTCCCCTCTTTCAAGTCCACAAGGCCGGGGAAGTGTTTCCTGCACAGACATCCCAGGACGGTAGCGGGGGTGCACGGGGGGTCAAGAGCACCCGACAGAACTAGCCAGCCCCTGCATAAGTGATTAAGAAAAATTATCAGTTTCTCTTTTGATTTTCAACGTATCATATGAAGTACTAGTGATAACATCTATAGTTACTTACCTTCTTCCCACAGGATGAACCAGTGGGCGTCGGTCAGGAAGCAGAACTGGAGGAAGGCTTGTGGGACCTCACAGGTAGGGAGCCGACTGAGCAGAACTGTCCTTCGTCTGCTGAGTCCCCTCGTCCCCCAATGGAGTGTTTGTGGTCGTGCCTGTGGCCACCACGTGGTCCTCCGGGGTAGGAGACGGGTCCTCCGACTGGTCGAGAGCCGAGGGAGGAGGCGGGTCCCTCCTAGGGCGACCCTAGCCCCTTCCCCTCCCCCTCCCCCTCCCCCTCCCCGTGCTAGGGCGACCCGGGCCTGCTCCCACCGCCGGGGGCGAAGACATCCCCTCACCTCCATCAGGAGGGCGTAGCCTCTGGTACACTGAGAGCACCTGCCTCGGTGAACGGTTGCCCACCATCTTTGTTCTGTCACCTGCAATGTACAAAGAATGAACAACAAGCGTTAGTACATACATGTCAAATAGTTCAAAATGAATAAACATAACAAAATTTAATAAAAAAACATAGTATTACATGGTTTAGGAATAATCTTCATGATTGGGGTCATAGGTCTCATCATCACTGTCAAAATTGTCCAAATGGGCAACACTATCCGAAGGTTCTGTATCTTCTTCATTGTCTTTGCCTAAATGGAATCGCTCAAGCATTTGAATGTCCTTCAGATTTAGCACTACATCTTCAGGGTCCTCGTCATCAACCGTTTCATTGTCTACTTCCATGGCGGTCGTCACACCAGGTAAGACTATCTCAAAGCTCCCTTGTAGCCCATCTGCTTGATAGAACTCTCCATCATATGTGTTTGTGTCGAAGGTGTAATCTTCATCGTTTGGAACAGGTTGTTTATCGTGCGAAGATACCTGGTGCACAATAGACCAACCCTTAAGATGGTCTTTGTCTTGGCACGCGTATGGCGTATGATACACCTGCACGGCCTATTGAGCCACAATATAGACATCTTTTCCTTTATAGACGGAATCATGCCTAATCTCGACTAGCCCAAGATGAGGGGTCCATCTCGTTCGTCCAGGATCAAACCAGTGGCACTTGAATATGACAGGAGTAAGAGGTACCCGGCCCTCATATTCAAGTTCATAGATCTCCTCAATTATTCCGTAGTATTCGACGACATTAGTGCCCGGCGTAAAAACTTGGCTGTTGGTGGTTTTCTGACCGGGCCAAGTCTGCTCATGTCTTGATGTGTGGAAGCGATATCCATTCACGTCATAACCGGTATATGACTTCACCCTTAACTGGAAGCCGTTTGCAACCTGTCTCAACTTATCACTCATGGACGCATTGGTTTGCGCCTGCAAGCTCAAGCATGATACATCGTTATACTATTGGAACGTACGAGCTACTAAGGAATATTGACGAACGTACAACCTTTTGTTTGAACCAAAAAATGAAATCAGGCCTCCTAGCTCCCGCTCCCTCTGAAAGAAGGGTATCATGTTCGTGCGGGGTAGGATCCCTTGATTGATGCCACTCTTGACAAACAAATTTCTTGTACCAAAGAGAATCAATGGGGTTCGATACATAATAGTGACGTCATATTGAAACAAGTTCGTTGAGAACTTACTTAATGAATGGCGCAACCTCGACAAGGTTGGTGAACACATATAGCGTGATTCTGCGCCACTCTTCTGGATCCAATCTCTTGGGGGTCGATCCACTTGCGCTGCCTAGTTGGCATTTGAAAAGGCTGAGGGTTGATTCAACTTCGCCAGCATTGTAATGAGGGGGTGGATTATGCTTGCTAGGAAGGTTGGGCTTGTAGTAGGATGTCGTGAAGTTTGCAACCTCCTCCCGAATGCTTGCCTCTGCAATGGAAGCATCAATTCTGGCTTTATTTGTACATTTCTTACGAAGAGTCTTTAGACATCGCTCGATTGGATAGCACCAACGGGCCTGCACGGGCCCCCCAACCGTGCCTCGGTCGGGAGGTGCACAATCAGATGCTGCATCGGCAAGAAGAAGTCGGGTGAAAAGATCTTCTCAAGCTCACAGACCAACTCAGGTGCCATAATTTCCAATTCAGTAATGACGGTCGAAGATAGCTCCTTGGCACAAAGCTGGCGAAAGAAGTAGCTCAACTTTGCTAGCACTAGCCGGACAAGCTCAGGGACATAGCCTCGAACCATCGACGGAAGTATCCGCTCAATCCATATGTGGTAGTCATGACTCTTCATCCCATTAACTCGCAGAGTCTCTAAGTTCACTTCCCTGCTCAGATTCGCTGCATACCCATCAGGGTACATTAAATTCTTGATCCATCGAAGTACTTCCCTCCTTTGATCGATTTTCAAGACATAGGGGGCCCTAGGCCTTCTCCACTGCTTTCCTGTTGCAGGAGGCTGCATCTCTAGGTTTGACCTATCGCACAACGTCGTCAGGTCCACTCTAGCCTTAGGGTTGTCCTTAGACTTGTTAGTGTCCATGAGCGTTGCCCAAAGTACCTCGGCGATATTCTTTTCAGTGTGTATGACATCAATGTTATGGGGCAGTAGGAGGTCATCAAAATAGGGGAGCCTCGTCAAGCCGGACTTATGAGTCCACATATGTTGCTCACCATATCCCATGATGTGGAGATGTCTGGGTTTTTGGCATCCGATGTCACAACTTGCTCGAAACCTTCTCAATTTTTTACCACTGCCTCCATATGCGATAACACGACGCCTCGACAAGTTTCGTGATTTTCAGACTTCGTTTGCATTTTATATAATTTAAAATCACATTTCCGACAAGTACCTCGACATGTTACGTCAATGAGATGCTCGAGATTTCATGTGAGTTCCTGGATACGGCCTAAACATACCCTAAATATCATGAGTATCAATTTTTGGATGACCAAAGTCCATTATTCCATGTACCTGCAGTTCAAATTTGAAATATCCCAAAAAATTCGACGAAACGAAATAAACTAATGAAATATATGAAAAAGTCAAAATTGCCCCAAATTTTAAAATAGAGTTTGAAATACTATCACAAGGCTCCAGAAAAAAATTTGGGCTCAAAATAAAAAAAAAAAATTTGCCGAGTGCCATGGGGGGCACTCGGCAAAGTGGGCTTTGCCGAGTGCCGGCCCAGGAGGCACTCGGCGAAATATGATTTTCAAAAATAAAAAAAATTTGCCGAGTGCCTGGCGCTGGCACTCGGCAAAATAAGTTTTAAAAATTTAAAAAAAAATTGCAACAAGGCTTACACTCGGCAAAATATGTTTTTAAAAAATAAAAAAAAAATTGCCGAGTGCGCTCTCGGCAAAATAAGTTTTGAAAAATAAAAAAAATTTGCCGAGTGCCTATCTCTGACACTCGGCAAAATATTTTTTTTAAAATAAAATTTTTTTTGCCGAGTGTCATGGGCTGGCACTCGGCAAAATATGTTTTTAAAAAATAAAAAAAAATTGTCGAGTGCCTAGGGCTGGCACTCGACAAAATAAGTTTTTAAAAATAAAAAAAAAATTGCCGAGTGCCAGTCATTAGGCACTCAGCAAAATCTGACGGCAGGTGGCCGCCGTCACGGGCCGGCCACCTTTTGCCGAGTGGGGGCACTCGGCAAAGCCCAGTTTTGCCGAGAGCCAGGCTTTACCGAGTGCCTGGCACTCGGCAAAGCCACCTTTGCCGAGTGCTTTATTTTGCCGAGTGCGGCACTCGGCAAAATATTGCTTTGCCGAGTGCCCTAATAAAAAGCACTCGGCAAAGTCTCAGGCACTCGGCAAAGTCCAATTTTGCAGTGGTGGTAATCTGCAGACGAATTTATTAAGCCTAATTAATCCGTCATTAGCATATGTTTACCGTAGCACCACATTGTCAAATCATGGACTAATTATACTTAAAAAAATTGTCTCGCAAATTAGTCGTAATTTATACAATTAGTTATTTTTTAGTTTATATTTAATACTATATGCATGTATCTAAATATCCGATATGATAGGAACTAAACTTTAGAAAGAACTAGACGAGGCCGCAACGGCATGATGAGTCGATCGATCTGTTGCCTAGCTAGTTCTTGACTGCTTAATTGATTACAGTGTACAAGCTACGGCCGGGCAGCACCTCCGATCCTTGTGGACTGATCATGGGTTTTCTGGATGGATCTGCAGCTCCAGGCTCTCCCAGAAATCTTTATATATCAGCTCCAGGCTCCATGAAGCTCCAGATTCCACACTCTGCCTCTGTAACGTACGTGTCTACCTCCAAATTATAAGATGCTGTCTTTTTAATACATATTTTTTGTTTAAATATATATTATGTCTAGATGCATATATATATATAAGTAAAAGTAATATATCTAGAAAAGTCAAACAAAGTTTTATAATTTGGTACGGAGGAAGTAGTTATTAATTAATCAGCACTGCGACACTACATGCGTGATAACATAGAGTCTCATGCAAACTACTAAACGCAACAGCTGAGAAGGAGCACGGAATAATATTGTAACTATGTATGTCATGCATGCATGGATGGATCGTATCTGAAGAGGAAAAAAATGCTGCATTAATTGCTCAATTACCTTGACCACGGCGTCAAGAAAACCAGTCCAGAATTCCAGATAGACTAGCAGCTGAACACGTACTCCAATCATATGACGTTTAGGATCAGTTGACTACATGATAATGTCATAGATTTAAAAATAGAGGGAGTAAAAAGATGCCAGCACTCAGCTGGATCATACCCATGTGGATCTGCAGCTCAAGATTTTCCCGAAATGTATTCCTTGCTTCCGTTAGCTTTCTCTTCTTTTCTA
This sequence comes from Miscanthus lutarioriparius, assembly GCA_904845875.1. Lineage (NCBI taxonomy): Eukaryota > Viridiplantae > Streptophyta > Magnoliopsida > Poales > Poaceae > Miscanthus > Miscanthus lutarioriparius. The sequence continues at coordinate 86,951,333 of CAJGYO010000018.1, forward strand.
CAAAGCATAGTCACTTCTCAGATTCTTTTCATTCTAGCCAAGTTAATAATGATCATAATTCATAAAGAGAAAGCTAGTAATAAAAAGTAAAAAGCTGTTAAATTTATTTGTCGTCTGTGAGGAACCGGCAGGATCACCGCCCTCCAAAAGTTTAGTAAATAAATAAGCTAATGGGAGTTTACACCCTGGTTTTAGCCCCTTCCTCAATCGTGTTTAGAATTCAGGACCCGCAGACACAGGTTAGTAATTCCAAAAGAGGTTTAGTGTTCAAAAATTAATGTATATAAACTTAGGCCTATGTCTAATTAAAATTGTTTGTGTTTGCTCTTTCTAATTTATTCGTATTATAACATGGTAATCATATAATAATGTTGGTGTGTCTTGAAATCACATCATTTGCAAACCACAGTTAAGCACACAATGATCACATAATTCACATAATTAAAAGAGATTACTAACCAAAACATCAGCGAAACTAAAGTGGGGATAGATAAATAAAGAATGACAACCAGATTGACACATAGGAGATCAAAAAGATAAAAGAGTGGTATAGCTAGTTAGGAAGACAAAGGAATGAGAGTAGATTTAGTTGGATCACGACGAACATGTTCAAGATGTTTATATATGATGGAGGAGCTAAAGTTCTTTCTTTCTTGGATTTCAAATCAAGCAACTCAAGGAATGCACATTTATTTGTCGAACCAATTTTATGCAAGACATGCTTAAGAAGTTTGGCATGCAAAATGCTAAACCCATCAAGACACCTATGCTAACTAATGGACATCTCGACCTAAATGTAGATGAAAAGGCCATCGATCCAGAGGTATCGCCCCGTGATTGGATCTCTCTTTTACCTTTATGCATCTAGGCCTGATATAATACTTAGTGTGCAAGATTTCAAGCTAACCCAAAAGATTGCTACTTAGTATGCAAGATTTCAAGCTAATCCATTATGAAATATAGTGCATTCTACCTATTTTCAGACAAAATAACGGAGAGTGCAATAGACACAAGTACCCCTCATTTAACTTCATAATTTATTGAAATCTGATTCTAGTCCTCATGATTAAAGGGTGGACTCTCAATTCCCTTATATACAAAAATATGGCAAGTACTAGACCAAGTATTTCTATTTAGTAAATATTATCCTTTTGTTCTCTGAATACCTTATACTTGAGAATAAATTTCAAATGCTAGAATACACTATATTATAGGACGGAGGGAGTAAGCTAAAACAGTATGAAAAATTTGATGTTGTGCGTGCGGAGGCGCAAAAGACATGACTGGTTGGCCCACAAGAAACGAGTTGAGGAGTTAGATATAATTTGTTTATGTGTGAAATAATATGACATACTTAAAGGTAATAATGGAGCCATAGAGATTTGCAAACAGTCTCCTTGGGTAAACAAAAGCTAATAAAAGGCCTCAGAAAATCAGGATTTGTTGCATTTAAATACTATAAAAAAAAACAAGTTTTGTGCAAGTGCTGTGGTTCTGCACCGTAGATTGGTCTATCTATGGCTTCTATGCATATATATATACGACCAAGGTATATTTTAGTGCATAAGTGTATAAACTTGGTTGTTTGATGAACATATTGTTTGCTATTGGGCCACCACCCGTACCGTCTGGGTGCCATGGGTTTCTTTGTCTTCTTCGCGTGAGCTTCGGGTTGATCACCTCGGCGTGCACGGTGCATTCGAGAGTCGATGGACCGTCGTAGCCTCGTAGGCCGAGGTCCCTTGGGTCTCAAGATGTGCAGGTGGGAGTGCCTACACCTCGAGGCTGATCTCCCAATCATGAACATCCTAATTAATGACAGTTCAACAGAGTATCTGTGATGAGCATAGATTTATCTCGAAAAAATTCAGATGGGCCAATTCTATAGAAAATAAGCCCCTCTTGTTGGGCTAATCATAAACTTAAATTTGTCAGGGAACAACTTTGATGGACATCTTCCAGAACAAAATGGCACTTTAATTCGCTGTTATTGGAGTCTCTAGGCCTCTGAAACAACCAATTTCCTGGGGAAACTCCTTAGTGCTTATGAAATTTAACTTCACTAAGCTTTCTGAACAGGTCCTACAGTAATTTACCAGGAACATCCGCAAAAAAAGTAATTTATCAGGAAAATACACTCTGAAAATAACTAGACACTCTGAACACAGATGATTCGGATTTCATGTACATCGGTAATCCAGATCCCTGTGGACATCCTAAACCTTTTTCTGAAATTCTTGTGCTTGTGTTGTGCATCCTTTTTCTGGATTGAATCCACCATGCAGCCGGTGCCTGTTCTTGCCGTGTGGTGTTAAATTTTGGCAGCCCATAGACGACAGAATTCCACACCACACTTCACGGCTGAAGTAGCAAGAAACCATGCAGCTAGCAATTCAGCAAACGAAAGACTAATTGATGAAGGCGTACAGCAGGAAGGAGGCAAGTCATCGGTCACCTGAGTACGGGGACACCATGTGGACCATGTGGACCACCTCGAGGCCGAGGTCCCTCAAGATGGCAACGGGGATAAAAAGCATCCCATTTTCATCCCCTAATTGATGAAATCCCCGTCGGGGATCGGGGATCGGGGCCCGTTGCCATTTTGACTTGGGTTCTTCCTTTGCTTCGGAGGAACTTTTGGTGCAGGTGGGAGTGCCTACACCTCGAGGCTGATCTCCCAATCATGAACATCCTAATTAATGACAGTTCCACATAGTATTTGTGATGAGCATAGATTTATCTCAAAAAAATTCAGATGGGCCAATTCTATAGGAAATAAGCCCCTCTTGTCGGACTGATCATAAACTTAAATTTATTGTGGAACAACTTTGGTGGACATATTCCAGAACAAAATGGCACTTTAATTCACTGTTATTGGAGTCTCTTGACCTCTGAAACAACCAATTTCCTGGGGAAACTCCTTAGTGCTTATCAAATTTAACTTCACTAAGATTTCTGAACAGGTCCTACAGTAATTTACCAGGAACATCCGCAAAAAAGTAATTTATCAAGAAAATACACTCTAAAAATAACTAGACACTCTGAACACAGATGATTCGGCTTTCGTGTACATCGGTAATCCAGATCCCTGTGGACATCCTAAACTTTTTTCTGAAATTCTTGTGCTTATGTTGTGCATCCTTTTTCTGGATTGAATCCACCATGCAGCCGATGCCTGTTCTTGCCGTGTGGTGTTAAATTTTGGTAGCCCATAGACGACAGAATTCCACACCACACATCACAAGGTTCCACCTCAACCTGCACAAGGCCACACATGTTATTAGATGCTTGACTTTATAAATGATTGTAATTCTAGTAACAACAAATCCACTCAACAGATATAAGACAACTGTGCTATCCTCTTTAGGGATTTTTTTAAACACCATGCATAAGCAAGTCATGATTTTTGTGTTTTGAAGCATAGGAAAAAAACTGAAATTACAAAAAACAGCATTGCATTTAGATTTGGCTAGAACCACAACTTTTCTGAGGCAAATTATGTAGTGTTCTCAAGTAGCAAATTGGGCAAGACGCCTATACGACTTGGTCGCAAGGGTTTAACGCTGTGTAAAGCAACCAGGGGAGCAATACAATACCTTAAATGGTTTATCGATCCACTGGAAAACACACCCTCGTGCCTCGATATTTTTTTATCATATGAGGCGGCATCATGGATTTGAATGCTTCATGAAGCTTCACTTTCGTCAAACAACCACAAACCATAAGAGTAGTACATCACGCCATTGGCGTTATACCCGCTAAATGGACGATGGTCATGTTACGCAAGCCGGATATGCTAGAAAGGGACAGAAGTCCGATATCGGTGACTGAACAATACGACAAGTTTATCTGTGATGAGACATAGATGGTATTATCACAATTGCAGAACATACATGGTACCATCAGATTCTAGTTACGATTCTGAGGAGAAAAGGATAATATACCGACGGAGGCTATGAGAGAACCGGGAAAGGTAAAGCATTCCCACATCATTAATATCAAAGCATTTCTTAATATCAAGCTTGGAAAGTAGCACGCACCCCATCGCTATTTCGAGAGCCCAGTGGATGTAATCATGGGGCAGCCACGAATCTCCGAGTATTCACTTTGCGCATTTTGAAAGTGATATCGATTGAACTGTCATTATTTTCAGACGAAGAGGATAGATTGATACACTCTAGCATTGGACAACCCTGTGCAATTTGAATAATTCCATCATCACTAAGGCCTCCAAACCTGAAGCGAGAAAATATAAGTTAGTTTATTGACAAAGAACCAAATAAAGAAAACCATAAGGCATGTCTAATAATTACCATGACAGATCAATGTCGTGGAGTTTTGGGCAAGACCTTCCAATGTGGGTAAGACCTTCATCGCTAATCTTCAAGCAAATTCCAATTTTAGACTTGAAAGTTTGCTGCATCCGGCAAGAGCTTTCAATCCTACACAATATATCCAGGGTCAACTTTATGTTCATCCGGCAAAGAATAATTCAATTACCCAGTTCAAGTAAGTACCTTCACCATCCAAATCACCGTTAGTAAGGTCCAACTCTTCCAAGTGAGAACAAAGTGCTTCCCGATCGGTTGGAGTGCTCCACTTTGGAAACATGGCTACAAGACTCCATCCTCGAGAGAGGCGAGGAAGTGCATGAACTAGTTATGGCCGCTAGTGAAACATCGGTGATATTGCGGCAACAAGTAATGTCCGACTTCAAAGGTTCTTTAGTCTTGACACCATAAAGAGAGTCTCAGATCCGTCACTCCAGAGCACTTGCTCAAGCTTAACTCCTTAAAGAAACACAAGAGGTTCCAATAGCTTTTAGTCCATCACTATGAATTTGCAGCCTTCCGACTTGAGGTCCGCAGTTTAGGAATCTTACGTAAGCTTCTCACCATAGAAGGAGTAACACGATACACAAAGGATGTAAGTTGTCGTGAGGGCTCAAGTTATGCCCAGTGATAGAATAATACGACTAGATGGTTGGCTACTTATAGGATAGCAAGATGAAAGATCTAGTTCCAATAGATTGGGTACCGACTTCAAGATGGATGAAACTCCCACATCGGTGATATTTCGACATCGAGACAGATCAAGCACTGCAATGATTGCAAGCATGCGAGTTCACCATAAGCGGAGCTACTATCAAACAATTTCTTTTGTGAATTATGAAAAAATACATATTTTAGTCAGTTGACTAGTTCATACAAGGTATCGTGAGAATTGAGAACCTAACGGTGACCAAGCGAGATCAAAATACTACCAGTGTTTCAAATGAAGGTGATGTGTGATTGCTAGTAACAAGTATAAATCAACAAAAACAGCAAGGGTATGGGTTTCACATGACAAGGAAAGCAAATGTGCTAAACAGTGTAGTGTTTACACAAGACTAGGCCACTTTAGTTACCTTTGGCAAATCATATATCCGGCACATCCTCAGGGAGCATTGTTTCCTACAAATGAAGAGGAACATTACCCATAAGTACACATGCCCCATGACCAGTTTTTCAGCTTTGATGAACATTACACTTAGCTTACCTCTTCTCTCTTGGAGCATGTTCGCCGATTGTGACCCTCACCCTTACACAGGGTACATTTCTTCTTAGATTTATCTGAAACTGACTTCAACTTTTTCTTTGGGGCCCCTCTGCCAGGCACATGTATGGGATCAAAGACATCTATAGAATCAACATCTAGGGCTTGCGGCAGCACAGGACCAAACCTCTTGCCTCCGTTCTCTCCTCCATTTGGAGGGATCATAGCAGCTTCCTCATGAAGAACGCGTTTCAGCCGCCCATATGCTTCAAGTGATTGAGATGCTATGAAGGATGCCGTTTGACTGATATTGTGTAGCTCATGGTACCTCCTCAGAGGCTATCGGAATAGTCATACATGGCGCTCTTCCTTATAGGAGAAATCCACGCTTGGCCCCCTCGTCCACCTTTCCAAAACACATGTAGATCTGGAAGCTTGTGTTCTCCTCGACGACCCAATACAAAGAAGATGTGTGAGCATGGGGTTCCAAGGGATCTGTAACTTTAGACAAGAACAAGAAATTTCCTTCACTTGCGTTCAACAACGCATATCTCACATTTCACATAGTATTGTTTGTCTCCTTTATCAACCCTTCCAACAATATACTCAACAATATCATAGCCATCTACGGTCTCAATCCAATAACACTTATCGGTCGCTTTTACATCAGATCGCACATCACCAAAATAAACACTTGGTGTGAACAAATTCATGACCTCTTTCTCAATAGTTGAAGCATATGGTTGTAAGCATGGCTTAGAACTTGCTTGAAAGTCCAGATCACGCTTCATTATGCGCAACTTTGAAAGACAAGTGGTCAACGTCTTTGTATCGCTCTAATAAATGTCATTTTTCGATCTAGATTAAATGAATCCTAGAGTGTAGGCTCTCACTACGCTGGTTGCTCCTCAGTCCTAAGTAGCACTTACCAGCATGATACGCCGCACACCAGATTTCCCTCATCTCATACATCTGGTACAGCCACGAGTCCTTATCTGTAACTTTCTCCTTTGCCAAGAATGCTATCCATTTCCTCTCAGTTTTTTCTATGGAGCAACGATCATAAAAAAAAACCCTAACCTTATCCTTGAGATCCAGGTGTGAAGATTACGCGCAATGCACACCTCAATATGCCATACGCATAGCCTATGCGATGAATTCGCCACACAATCATTGATTGCTTCAGATAGCATACGGTCTCCATCGGTGATCACGAAACCGGATGCTTCGAATCATGGCATCACAGAATGACCTAAGCGACCACACATACGACTCAAGTATCCTCGTGAGAAAGAATTCCACAGGCCAAAAGAACCGTGCTTTTATGGTGATTCACCCCAACAAAAGGAACAAGGGTCAGGTTGTATCGATTCGTTTTGTACGTGCCATCAAACACGACGACATCACCAAACGCTCTATAATCCATCTGACATTGAAAGTCACACCAGAGCAGTCTCGTCAGGTGCCCTCTCCCATCAGTCTTGTACTGGAAAAAGAAATCAGGATCTCTACGTTTCGATTCTATCATGTAACTGATGATTGTTCGAGCATCACCACCGGAAAGTGTCTCCGCCTTGTTGCGATGGCAGAAATTGTAAAGGTCCCTTGATGTAAATCCAACCTTATCATACCCACCGCATCACCTAACCATAATATCCATTATCCGGTGTTTGCGGATCCCGAAATCTCTGAATCGCACAATCTACGCTTTCGATCATCGCCGATTCTTCTATGTGAACGCAGAAAGCAAGCAAGGTCCGGTTCCGTCATCGGATGGTTGTGCTCGTCGATGAAATCCTTCACATACCATTGCTCGTGTTTGGATCTGTGCAATCACAAGTTGAGCATGGCATCCACAACGAGTGATATTCCGCGGCCTCCGCTTCTTGATCTCCCTCCTCACCTCCTTCTCTGCGCGAAAACCTTCACAGCTGCAAACAAACTTCCGAAGGGTCCTCTCATTGTGGCCGTTGTCCCACTCGCAGTATTCCTTTCTCACACTAAATCCTTTCTCATAAGCGTAGTTGTTATAAAACTCAAATCCGTCGTCCTCACTGCCAAACATCTTCATAACAATTTCATTGTACTCCAAAGAAAGAATCATCATCCGACATTTCCTCTGAAAAATGAAGCTTTCATTAGGATGCACAGTTTTCATTATTGAAATTCACTTTGCACTTGAAGTTTCAAATTTTCAAAAGCACCGCCATGTTCTAAAACAATGAGCCTATGTTTATATGCCGACCGCCGACGAAGCCGAGTCAAGGAAGGCCGCCGCTGCCGCCGCCAAGGACTCATTTCGAGGCATCGATGACTCGGTGCTCGACCTTGACTATCGGCTCGTCGCCTCATTGTCTCGGTCACTCCGTGGATTATTTTGCTCATGTTGATCGATGCAGGCCCGTGTCCCAACTCCCAAGTGCGAGATTTGCACGTGGCCAATCACTGGTGGGCTAAATTAGCTAGCGGACTTGCACATCTCGCAGCATATATCCTCTCTTTTTACGGGGCAAGGGGGCAGAGCCTCTATGGCCAATACGTGGCTCCGTCGTTGACAAACCTGCTTTGAGGAGATCAACGAAGGCTGCGAATCTGATGTCTACAAGAGTTGTGCCTCCTTCCGGATGTCGTCGCCGCGCCAAAAATCGGGAGTCGCTGCCGCATACCGTAATGCACCATGGTGGAGGAAGTCGTGGTACTCGCGTTTGATCTAGGTGGAATTTAATTCGTTGTTATTGTAGTCTCTTGACCTCTGAAACAACCAATTTCCTGGGGAAACTCCTTAGTGCTTATCAAATTTAACTTCACTAAGCTTTACGAGCAGGTCCTACAGGAATTTACCAGAACATCCGCAAAAAAGTAATTTATCGAGGAAAATACACTCTGAAAATAACTAGACACTCTGAACACAGATGATTCGGATTTCATGTACATCGGTAATCCAGATCCCTGTGGACATCCTAAACCTTTTTCTGAAATTCTTGTGCTTGTGTTGTGCATCCTTTTTCTGGATTGAATCCACCATGCAGCCGGTGCCTGTTCTTGCCGTGTGGTGTTAAATTTTGGCAGCCCATAGACGACAGAATTCCACACCACACTTCACGGCTGAAGTAGCAAGAAACAATGCAGGTAGCAGTTCAGCAAACGAAAGACTAATTGATGAAGGCGTACAGTAGGGAGGAGGCAAGTCATCGATCACCTGAGTACGGGGACACCGTGTGGACCATGTGGACCACCTCGAGGCCGAGGTCCCTCAAGATGGCAACGGGGATAAAAAGCATCCCATTTTCATCCCCTAATGGATGAAATCCCCGTCGGGGATCGGGGATCGGGGCCCGTTGCCATTTTGACTTGGGTTCTTCCTTTGCTTCGGAGGAACTTTTGGTGCAGGTGGGAGTGCCTACACCTCGAGGCTGATCTCCCAATCATGAACATCCTAATTAATGACAATTCCACAGTATTTGTGATGAGCATAGATTTATCTCGAAAAAAATCAGATGGGCCAATTCTATAGGAAATAAGCCCCTCTTGTTGGACTGATCATAAACTTAAATTTGTCGTGGAACAACTTTGGTGGACATATTCCAGAACAAAATGGCACTTTAATTCACTGTTATTGGAGTCTCTTGACCTCTGAAACAACCAATTTCCTGGGGAAACTCCTTAGTGCTTATCAAATTTAACTTCACTAAGATTTCTGAACAGGTCCTACAGTAATTTACCAAGAACATCCGCAAAAAAGTAATTTATCAGGAAAATACACTCTGAAAATAACTAGACACTCTGAACACAGATGATTCGGCTTTCATGTACATCGGTAATCTAGATCCCTGTGGACATCCTAAACCTTTTTCTAAAATTCTTGTACTTGTGTTGTGCATCCTTTTTCTGGATTGAATCCACCATGTAGCCGGTGCCTGTTCTTGCCGTGTGGTGTTAAATTTTGGCAGCCCATAGATGATAGAATTCCACACCACACTTCACGGCTGAAGTAGCAAGAAACCTTGCAGCTAGCAGTTTAGCAAACGAAAGACTAATTGATGAAGGCGTACAGCAGGAAGGAGGCAAGTCATGGGTCACCTGAGTACGGGGACACCGTGTGGACCACCTCCTTGTTGGATAGCTGGAGGACGCGTTGATTGCTGAAGCACTAGCAATAAGAGATGGAGTGGACCCGGCGAGGAGATGTAGAATCTCACATGCTGTTTTGGAATCAGACAACAGCGTGGTAATTAAGTTGATGCAATCACCAGATGGAGGCCGCTCGGCGATCGCTGGAGTTTGGCACCATATCCAAGAGCTTTGCGAAGGGCTTTGTTTCCTTAGTTTTTACTTCTGTCAATCGAGAGGAAAATGAAGCAGCGCATTGTTGTGCAGCTACTGTGCCTCAGCGAGGTTTGGAGTGTGCGAATGGCAGCACCATACTCCAGAGTTCTTGCGGGAGGTGTTAGGCTAATGATTGTAACCCGATTGTAACCCTGTAAACTCTGAAATATAAGCTCGAGATATCTGCTAAAAAAAGCTAGCAATTCATCAGACGAACGACTAATTGATGAAGACATACAACAGAAAGGAAAGTCATCGGTCACCTGAGTACGGGGACACTGTTGGTAGCGTGTGGGCCTCCTCCTTGTTAGATCCACAGTCACAGCTCTATGATGATTCCACTCTAGCTGCCCGACAATGTGCTCCTTCAATGACAACTTGATGGAATGAACTACCGCAGGCATCTTGACTGACTGACTGACTGACTGACTAACTGGGAGGATCAGAGGACGTGGAGTCTTGACTGTGTCTATGTATGTTAATATGTATATACTGCCCTTACTTAGAAACTGGAATCTGTTTGCATCAAAATACCATCACAATGGCCAGAATTCTACAACCCTCCACCTTCTGGCACCAAGCTGCAGCGCTCTGCTTCTTGCTCGTGGCCGCCACTGCAGCCACCACATCGGCGACTTTCATGGCAAGTGCTGTGGAGTTTAGTAGCCGCAGCTGCTTCGCGTCTGAGAGGGCCGCGCTACTGTCCTTCAAATCAGGAATATTCGACGACCCTGCGAATCGGCTGGGCTCGTGGAGAGGCCACGACTGTTGCCTGTGGCACGGTGTGCTGTGCAGCAATAGGACAGGCCATGTCATAAAGCTCGACCTCCGCAACAACAATTTGGACGAAGGTTATTGGGTGTCTAGGGATCCTAACAACGTCAGTTGGCTGTGTGGACAGATAAGTACTTCGTTGCTTGACCTACCACATCTGAGGCATCTGGATCTTAGTGGCAACCTTCTCGGGGGTGTGCCAATGCCTGAATTCTTGAGCTCTCTCAAATGCTTGAAGTATCTCAACCTCTCCTATATGGATTTTGTTGGTAGGGTGCCGCCTCAGCTAGGCAACCTGTCCAAGCTAGTTTACCTTGACGTAAATAGTGAATTCAATTTTGGCAATAATGTGCACTCACCTGAGATTTCATGGTTGGCACAACTCACTTCACTGAAGCATCTCAACATGGGTCGGGTGAACATTAGCACAGTGGTTGACTAGGTTCATGTGGTAAATACTCTTCCAAATTTGAGAGTACTATGCTTGAAACGTTGCGGCATTGTGACTTCCGCTCCATCACTATTACATCTCAACCTTACAGCTCTTGAGGAACTCAGCCTATCTGAGAACTCCTTAAACAGTCAAATTGCACCCAACTGGTTCTAGGATGTGACTAGCCTTAAGAGCCTTGAGTTTAATCGTTGTGGTCTATTTGGTTCCATTCCTGATGAATTGGGGAACATGACCTCATTACAAATGATGGATCTCTCGGTTAACCATCTTAATGGGATGATACCGGCAACATTTCAAAATTTATGCAATCTGAAGTCTCTAGCTCTCTCTGGCAATTACATTGGTATGGAACTGACATATTTGATGGAGAGGCTACCAACTTGTGCGCAGAGGAAATTACAGGAGCTGGATCTGATTGATGCAAACTTGACTGGTAATATAACATATTGCCTAGCAAACCTAACCGGTTTAAACATTCTTTGTCTAGGATCGAACCATTTATCTGGTTCTGTGCTGGTGGAGATTGGAGCACTTACAAACTTGACTTTTCTGGATCTATCCAACAACAATCTAAGTGGTGTAATATCACAGGAACACTTTGCCAACCTAACAAATTTGGAATATATCATTTTATCAGATAATCATCTACAGTTCAAAGTTGATTTTGATTGGGTGCCACCATTTCAACTGTGGGGTGCAGCGTTTGCATCTTGTCACATGGGCCCTGGATTTCCTACATGGCTTCGGACACAAAACCATATTGACGGGCTAGATATTTCAAACACAGGTCTCACGTACTAGAACGATTCCAGATTGGTTCTGGTTGTTTTTTCGAATGCTACCGAGTTGCACATCTCCTATAACAATATTAGTGGCGAGTTGCCCCTGAATTTGGACTTCATGTCATTGGAGTACCTATTTCTCAATTCAAACAATCTAACTGGTTCCGTACCGCGCTTGCCTAGAACAATAGGGATATTGGATATCTCAGAAAACTTTTTAAACAGGCAACTGTCATTAAATTTTGAAGCTCCATGGTTACAGGTTGTGCATCTCTTCTCCAACCGTTTAACTGGGGTTATTCCTGCATCAATTTGTCGGTGGAAACAATTGCGAGTACTGAATCTGTCAAAAAATCTCCTTGAAAGTAAGCTTCCTGATTGCAGCACCAATGATCTGAAACAGTGGAACTCTTCTACCATAAACTCTTCAACGGTAAATTCTAGTTGTGCAAGTTCTTCAAATTTGCAGCTTCAGGCTCTTCTTCTGGGTGACAACAACCCTTCGGGGGAATTTCCCTTGTTCCTACAAAATTGCAAAAACCTTACTGTCCTTGATCTATCCCACAATAATTTTAGTGGAAAGTTACCTGATTGGATAAGTAATGAATTGCCACGTTTGGTAATTCTTGGATTAAGATCCAATTCTTTTTTTGGCCGCATTCCAGCTGAGATAACACAACTTCCTGCCCTTCGTATTTTGGATCTTGCAAATAACACTTTATCTGGAACGATACCAAGCTCTTTAGTTCATTTAAGGGCTTTCACTGCTTGTATGCCTTTAGATCTAGAACAAAATCCTTTTATAGTAGAATATGAACTTCAACATGGAAACTTGTATTTGGGTCTGGCTAATGACAGTTTCGTAGCGGAAACAAAAGGTCAAGAGCTCAAATATACAGGGAAATATAATATTTCTGATGAGCATAGATTTATCTCAGAACAATTTAGCTGGACCAATTCCATAGGAAATAAGCTCTCTTGTTGGATTGATAAATTTGAACTTGTCATGGAACCACTTTAGTGGACATATTCCGGAACAAATTGGCACACTACAATTATTGGAGTCTCTTGATCTCTCAAACAACCATTTTTTTGGTGAAATTCCTTGGTGCTTATCAAATTTGACTTCGCTGAGCTTTCTGAACATGTCCTACAATAATTTATCAGGCAGAATACCCACTGGAAATCAACTAGACACTCTGAACACAGATAATCCAGCTTCCATGTACATCGGTAATCCAGGTCTCTGTGGACCTCCCCTTCAAAATCACTTCCCCGGAGAACAGCCAACGGACGGGGGTCACATCATACACCATAAAAATGGCTGGGCTGAAATGGATTTTTGCCTGGGTTTTGTAGTGGGATTTGTGGTGGGCATTTGCTGGTATTTTGTATCCTTTAATTTCTTCAAGCTATTTGAGACACTCTACCATAGCCTATGCCTTCCGTAGTCACTTGTACAAATTTGATTGTATAAGGCACGTGTAGAGTAAGAAAGCCTTATCAAGTTATATATGTGTGTGTGGTGCTTTACTACAAGAGATGATTTCTATCGGAATAAGGAGGGTGAGTTTCCTATGTTATCTATTGTCAACTGTAATGCATGTTTTCCATGTGCTATCAATTTTCCATTTAGCATACTATGTGAAAGTGGATCTTGATGTCGGTTTTGGTTGATTAATGACTAATCATTCAAAGGACTAATTTGTTTATTAGATATAAGCAGGTCCAAAGCTATGTATGTGACAATCGATGGTTGGCAACCCCCCACCCCCAATTCAAAGATTAAAACAAAAATAATGAATTTCAAGAAGGAAATATAATCAATTCTTTGTATTTTGAAATTGAGCATAGGAATGCCAACTGTCAAGGATATTCAAATTTACTATCTATAGGTGTCCATATGCTCAAAGAAGCTGCTAAACAAACCTTTGTGAGATACAACCCCAGACCTTAACTTACCTTAGTGGTGTTACCTGGCCCATGGTGCTACGTAAGCATCATGCAACTCGTGAACCACAAGTGTATGGTGAAGTTGTAAGTTTTTCCTCAAATTTTTAATTCCAACCCAATGTTTATATCGAATCCACAAGGAACAAGTGGATGGATTGTTATGTACTAATCTTTACTAATGGAAGCCTTAGAAAGTGTGTAAGCTAAATCTAATAAACTACACCAGAGACAGGGTCTAAAACTAACTATATTGCCACACGAGGTCGAAAACAAGATAGATGACACACATGGAATGTCCCTAGTAGGGTGTAGCTTCACTTGCAAACACATCTACTACACCTACACGGTGATGCTCAAGCCATGCTAGTAATAATAAGAAGATAAGATGACAATGAGATAGAAAGGATAGATAAATAGAAACAGAGAGGGAAAATAGCCCTTGCAAGATCTTGTGGGTAGTTGTTTCAAGATGTGATATATATACTTACCACCATGCAACCGTACAAGTCCTACAAACCCAAAGAATGAACAACAGATAGGAGTGTATATGTATCACCCTACATGCATGCATGCCCTTTCTTCCTAATAACACCTCAAAGAATAGAAGAAGGCATGAACCCAAAGGAAAACGAACAAAATTAATAGCTAAACAAATAATATCACTCTATATGCATGCCAAAATCACATCAAGGTGTATGCACGCAAGCAAGATCGATTTCCAACTTCCAAGGAGATAGATGGTGCAGCTTTAGCTTATGATGACGACTTGACAGCCATGGCGTCGTCGATGGCGTTCGGGCTGTGTGTAATGGACCGATCGATGCGATGATGAGCCGATGAGACGACAGCAGTAGCGTAAGCGATCACGCGATGCCGCTGGTGAGGCCGAGCGCGACCAACGCCATGCGGCCGTACTCCCTGTCGTGCGCGGCGACGGGGACGTGCTCCTCTCCCTTCCAGACGTCCTCGCAGCTCTCGGCGGCGCCCAGCGCGGCGGCCAGCTGCTGGGACGCCTTGCCGTAGACGCGCGCGTGGAGGTTGTCGAGCGCGTCGCGCAGGACGTCGGCGGCGGCGTTGTAGAGGTCGAGGCAGTGGTGCAGGCGCGCGCGCGCGTGGGGGGACTCCTCCACCTCGCCCAGGTCCTCGATCTTGGCCTCCGTCGCCGCCGCGTGCTCCACCGCGATCCGCGTCGCCAGCGCGGCCAGGTGGTGCAGGTCCGCGGCGTCGCGGCTCCGCGCGTCCGACGCCAGTGACGCCACGCAGTGGTCGTAGCTCACGCCCCCCGCACCGCCGCTCGCCGCCATCCGGCACGCCTCCTCGATGGTAACCACCACCTGCGCGCCGCACGGCGCCACGGCGGTTCCCAGCAGAAGCAGGGCCGCGGCGGCCAGGTAGCAGAGCGGCATCGTGACGGTGACACTACCCATGGCGGCGCTGCGTCGTGGTTCTTGCATTGCGTTGTGACGATGGCTTCGTTCTTCGATCGGATCGTGCTGGATCCACGCGCACTGTTCTGATCTTGCTGGTGTAGAATGAATGCAACTATATGCAAGTGCGAGCGCGCTCTTTATCGCCCAGATGTGTGCTAAGAGCTGGGAGGCGCGGAGTTCTTGTCGGAGCGGGCGAGACAAGTGTCTGATGCAGATTGCAGAGAGCTTTACCGACGGACCGAGCTAGCAGAACCATTCAGCAGCTAGTAGTAGTGCTTTGCTATTCTTGAGCGACGCGAGAAAGCATGCATATTGGTCTCTCGTTCTCTCTGGACCCACTTTCCAGCGACGTACACGTGGATGGTGGCCCAACCGTACCACCGTACCGGTGGATAGTGCTGTACGTTAGCTCTGAAATAGTGAAGCCTGAACTTTGGCAACCTCTTTCTCAACACTTCAGAGAATTTTATTTACAGCATTAAGAGATACATGGATAACCTAGTACTAGAATACAAGCAGCAGTAAGAGCTTGGAGATCATATGGCATATGCACTCTGTCACACTCACACAGGCTTCTTCTAGCTATGGTCTCTGCTCTGTCACACTGTGATGAGCAATAAACACAATCACACTTTCTCTTGCTGTTCTACCTCGGCCTGAACTGGTTTCGCCGAAGCAGCAGCAGCTTCCTCTTTCTTGCCCCATAGCACAAGGTAGAGTCCGAGAATAACCAGCACTGATCCTAGCACGCTGCAACATGAAAACAGAGCAACAGTCCAGTTAGCTAGGGTGAATGTTCAGTGACAAACGGCACAATGTTCAGTGAGAATAATGAGGCTGCAGTTAGGGAGCAGATCGTCGATGAGATGAGCAGCATGGTGTTGTGATTGTGACCTCACCTTCCAAGGTAGAGAGGTTCATGGAGGATGAAGAGATCGATGCCGGCGACGAAGATCTGAGCGAGCGGGCTGAAGGCAGCTGTGAAGACAGGGCCTCTCTTCTCCACGCAGTATGTGAGCAGGAGGTACCCAATGCCGGATGCCACTATACCCTGCACCACAAACATGCATTCTGCATCAACAATGCTGCCGCAACAGTGACAAATGTGTCTGCAGTCTGCAAGAGAAGAAATCTTACACAGTAGACCACCGTGGCGATCTCAACGGTGCCCCTGGGAGCCCACACGGCAAGGCTGCTCCTCTGGACCGACAGGGCGAGCGCTCCGGCCTGGACGAAGCTGAAGAGCGACATGAACGCCGTCGCTGAGTACACGGCCGGGTACTTCCTGGGTGAACTTCCGCTGCAGGAGCAGCCACAGCGCGAAGCCGACGACGTTGGCGAGCATGGAGACGGAGCCCAGCACCCACCGGACCCTGCCGTGCTCGCCACTGCTGCCGGAGGAGGATGGAGCCATGGATGACGGCGACAGCGATGTGGTGGTGTGGGTCAGTGCTGAACCCTTGTAGAAGGTGAGCATCATTGCGCCGCCGAGGGAGATGAGTGTCCCTGAGATCTTGGCACTCCCTGACCTGCTCCTCACCTCCAGTGCTTCAAATCTGAAAGATGAAGTTTATTATTGTGAGCTTATATATATAATTAAGTGGGACTATATATATATTTCTATGGAAAGCGCTTAAAGTAATCCATATATAGGAGTTAATAAGACACAGATCAAGTGATGATGAGTTGAGCTAATGTGCTCTGCTGAGGACCCTTTGTTGTAGCATGTGCATACATGGGAACAAAGTTGAAGATTCCTTTTTAGGCGCTTTATTTAGGATGTAGTACTGGTTGGTTTGAATAGTATAAGGTTGCATAGCGGCGATAGCACTATATCAATTAAAACTTTTTGTGCCATCCAGTTTTATAATACAAATAGATACTGCAAGTTTATGGTAGAGATTTTGCCAGAGAGAGAGAGAGACAGGGAAAAGCCTTTCAATCTGCTGAAAGAAGAAGCTCTGTTTTTACCTGAAAGCAAGTGATATGAGGAAAGTAACCACTGGAAGCAAATTTCCGAAAGTTGCAGCAAATGTTGCTGTCGTGTAATCCAATCCCACAAACAATGTGTACTGAAGCAGCACCGGCCTGCAGCAGGCAACAAGTGAAATTAAGAAACGATTTACATAATTAGTCCAGGAACAGTGAAGAGCAACCAACTGAATCATTAATAGCAGTGTGTGAGTGGAGTTGGTGTTTACCCAAGAATTCCACTCAGGAACATGTACACAAAGATTTCGGTTGTGAACTTTGGTCTCATCTTCCTGATGAATGAAGGGGAAAAAAAACAATGGCTGTCAACAATCTATAGTGAAATATATACCCATGCATGCATGCATGAAACGACCAGCTACTACTGTTCATATTTCCCTTTGCATGCCTTTTTGACACCACACCAGCACAGCATCACCTACCTTTCCTTGAAGTAGGCAATGGGGCCAAGGAACAGGGTGGCCAGCATCTGCCGGAAAGTGATGAGGACCAGCCTGTTCATGCCCTGGCTCAGTGCCTGCTTGATCAGCGCGTTCATGACGGCGATCACGACGTTTGTGGCCACCATTGCCGCCGTCGGCGCCCACTGTTCCATGCATCCTGCACTCCACATCTCGATTCAAGGCTCAAGCAGCAGCAACTAACCAGCTGCAGAGCCCTAGCTCGCTAGCTGTTCGATCCTGAGCTTGCTTTGATCTGACGATGGCTTTGTGTGATGAGCTGAGCAGTCTGCTCTGGTTATGTCATGGCTTTATAGTGCTGCTACCTGCATGCTGAGGTGCTGATGATGTTTGCAGTGGCATCTGAAAGGAGGATGTTCCCTATCGACCTCGTTTCGTTTTCCTAACACGTGACCATGCTCTAGCTTGAGCTGTTACTAGGGGTTTTGCATTGGGTATAGGACAAAGCACTTAGCAACCATTGGCTGGCTAGCTGGTGCTTACACAATTTGCTTTGCTGACCTGAGAATATTATATTTGCAATCTGGAAAATGTGCATATGTTTGATCAATGAGCAAATTGTGCTGCCAGCAAGTGAGCAGAATACCCAGCTCTTTAGGTAGTGCAGTGCAGTGGATCGAACATTTAAAAGCTCCTCATCTTTTTTATCAGTTTTGGCAAGCAGGTTGGTTGTGACCTGACCCGTGATGCAATTAGATTAGATGTCCTGCTCCTGCATGCGTCAATCGCTTCTACTGTAGGGCATTGGATGCTGCCTGCTTGAGCACTCAGGCATTGTCATGACTACTACCTCCATTTAGGGCCAGTTTAAGAACATGCACCATATATGTAGATGGAGCTAGGAAATAAATAAAACATGTATGCATCTTTTTCCATGAGAAAGGAGTAAAATCCAATGCCCACTGTCTCTGCTTTCATTGGCACACGTTGCTTTAGGTCCACATCAAATCCGGAGCATCGATTCTCGCTCGCCGCGCCGCCCTCATAGGAGAATGGCGAATTTGGGGGTACAAGACAAGCGCCATGTGTGCATGAAGAACATTTCTCTCTTTTTCTTCCTCCCACGCACCCAATGCAATTCCGTGTTCAATGTGACAGAAAAAGACATTCTAACGTGTCGAATTTTGGGTGACATCTGCCACTGGCCCCGGCCTTCTCTAAGATCCTAGCTATGACTGAACTTTGGAGAGATTGCATGCATGCATGGTTACTTTTTTCCATGCATGGTACGGTCAGGCACACAAAGAAAATTAGGTTATTAGGGTAAGCAAAAACACATGCTAAAATACAACTATACAAGTAGTGCTATATATCTTTTTTTTATGGGGAAATAAAATACTAATGTTTCTTTTTAGAGAGGAAACAACACAGATACTTACTTATATATACTATATATATACTTGCAGAATTAAAACAAATACTATATATACTTGCAGAATTATTAGACCATCCTTCTTAGCACAGTACTAGTTCCACTAGTAGGAAATCAAACAGGAAATTTTTATATAATACTATTATATTAAGTATATATGTCAAGTATCGATCACAGTCCAAAGAACTGTATCTTTTGGTCCTCATCCTGGTTTGTTTTGGAAAAAAAAAGGATAAGAGTGGTCTGCTGGTCCTCATGATCTGACTTGCTTCTCTTTGTCCTCCTCCTCCTCCTCTTCCTTGGCAGCTTCTGCTGCTGCTGCTGATGCTTCTGAGGCATCCCTCTTCTTTCCCCACAGCAGAATATAGAGGCCCAGAATCAAGAGTATGGATCCCAGAACACTGCATGCATGGATAACAACAAAATAAAAAAAAAAGTGATGCAATTTGGTCCATCCATTGCAATTCCAAAAACCCAGCTAGCTGCATGCCATCACTTCAACGTGACGTATATATGTAGGTAGGTGTCTGCAGAGCTAGCTAGTATGGATACTCCTCCTCTTTTTTTTTCTTTTTTTTTTCTTTTTTTATGGCCTGCTGGAGGCCATGCATTTTGCTAACCAACAGCTTCAAAATTCTTCAGCTGATGATGAGTATGGTACGGTAATACAACAGATAGCTTACCTTCCAAGATAGAGATTCTCGTGGAGAAAGAAGAAATCGATCATGGCAACCATGATCTGTATGACAGGGATGAAGGCTGACGTGAACACCGGCCCTCTCTTCTCCACGCACCACGTCATCAGCACATAGCCCACTCCGGACCCCATGACTCCCTGAAACATAAATTAAACATACATATGTGCTTGAAATGTAAATTTTGATTTGCTGTTAAAAACATATCTTATATGTTTTCGTTTTATATTTTACTGTTACAACATACCCATGCGTTATGACAAGACGTAGCTCGTTATGCGGTTACCTCGACGATTTACAGCTAGGGAGATTATTTAATGCCGCGTCACATGCATGTTGAAAATTAATTTGTTTTAGAATCAGACTCCTTAGTCTGCCTGGACGCACACTTCTCTAACTTATATGAGCATATATATTACAAGCTCATGCATGTTTGCTTTGATGATCTAGCTAGCTACATCGGATCGCGTTTGTCTAGTCTAGACGAAAAGAAGGTTGGGATGGGATCAAATCGCGCTGGCAATAGTGGGGCAGTCTTTGTTGCATGCATATGGACTGAATCAAATTGAGCGATTGAGATCCAGATAAGACACAAAGCAAGCCAACGAGTGGTGAGGCGTTCATGAGAACAATCATGGAGATATTGTGTTATTGACGTCTGTTTGCATGCATCCGTCGTCCACCCCCTATATAGAGGTTGCAGGGATGGACACGTGCATAGGTGGGACTCGATAGGATCAGGTGCCAACGTCTCGTCGACTATGAGAGTATGAGGTGGTTGTTTGGTTCAGCCCCGGCCCGGAGCGGCAGTGTAATTAGAAACCAGTGCTATCTGTTACCATGCAACTGAAACCATGATTTGTTTGGTCGGCATCTGTAACATCTTATCAGTTGTCAACTATGAAGTGATGTTTAATTTGGTAAAATTTCAATCAAATATACTGTTTAAGTATTTTTGGGGGCGCATTTGCAACCTCTAAGAACAACAGAGCTTCGCCCCCTGACTGTTTCACGTGCCTGTACCTAATCCCCGCGTTATCGATTGCGGCTCAGTCCAACCAAACATAAAGTTACTTGATCTGATAACGGTGAGAAGCATTACGGGGCAAAAACAACGAACCAAACAACTCCTGAGATATACACGTTCCGTTCTGCGTGTGGGAAGAGAGGCTTCTAGGAA
Organism: Miscanthus lutarioriparius; assembly: GCA_904845875.1. Lineage (NCBI taxonomy): Eukaryota > Viridiplantae > Streptophyta > Magnoliopsida > Poales > Poaceae > Miscanthus > Miscanthus lutarioriparius. The sequence continues at coordinate 86,972,287 of CAJGYO010000018.1, forward strand.
ATATGGAAGAAGAAAAATACATCTACTTTAATATTAATGATAGGAGATTGGAGAAAAAAGTGATTGGCTTTGTTCGTATTACTTACACTAATTCCGGTGATCAAATTGACCACCAAGACCTACAAAGAACTTGTAGGCAATATTTTCTTTCTACCCCTTGAGAGTGCCGATGGGCGTCATCGAATCCATCAGAATAGTAAGCTATGGTGCCGCTTCTATCTGCCTAGGTCTAAGTTTATTTTGCCTTTCCTTATTGAGATAGGTACATGCCAGTTTTACCGATCATTATAAAAATAGCAAATATACTCGTGCGTTGCAAGTTGCAGCATAATCTACATCTTGCATCATATGTTCTAATACTTTCTTTTAAAAATCAGACTGCATACTGTGATCCTACGTGCGGTATTCTAACTCGTATGGGTACGGGTTATCAATTTAATTAGGTCACCAATAGGATAATAAACCAATTGGGACTCTAATGTCCAATTCATCACGTCTTACTGTTTTTAGTAAACTCTTATGCTCTAGAGAGTGGATCAACACGAACAGGAAGAGAATGCAATGGACCAAAAATTTGGAGGAATAAATTTTTGCTCTTTAATATTATTATAGTTAATGTATGGATGTGGAGACGGAGAAGCCTATACCAGTGGTGGATCCGGGATAAATATTTAGGGGGCTCAAGCAATCAAATTCATACCATGGTGAGAAGGCATGAACATGCATGAAGTTGTGCTTCCGGAGATGAGCTTTCACATGGTTTTCCACAATAGGCTACAACAATCAAGACACTAAGTGCTCAAATTAGTAACTAACTAAATAGAAAAAAGATGCATACATTATAGTGTAAGAATTTCTAAAATCACAAGATATGATGCAACTACTCGCCTGGCTAGTGATGCATTTCGTCGAACACCTGAAAGACAGGTACTACAGCAGCGAACATGTGTTGTTCCATGAAGATGAAGTGGCAGATTCATAGCACGTCATGCTCTATCTAACACCAATAACTAACCGACACAATTGCCAAAGCATCCAAATATCTAATTATCACTTAGGAGTATATAGATTAGAACTTAGAGCGTCTCTTGAGTTCCCTAAATTTTCCTCCTAAAAATTCTACGTTTTCCAACTCCTAAAAAGGTATTTGAAGAAAAAAAAACCCATCTCCAATAGTACCTAATATTTCACTTCTAAGAAATCAAATTTTGATCCCACTTGGGCTTTCTTTTTGCGGTATTTTCACGGTGACGAGCAAGGCATGGCTGCCGGTAGTGCCGCCGTTGACGCGGGGTGGACCACCGAGGCCGGCCGGCCTCCCGCGCCTCCACCGGCGGCTGGAAGTCCGCTTCCATCATCATAGGCAAGTTGGCATCCGCCGTATATATGCAGCAAGTTTCGATCCTTTCTTGCTGAGATGAGATCGATCGGTTATGTTGATGCATGCAGCGGTGGAGATCGCGGAGCGCTTCTCCTTCTACAGGGTGTCGGCGAACTTGATCACGTTCCTGACGGGCCTGCTGGGGGAAGGGGTCACAGCGGCGGCGGCGGCCATCGACGCGTGGAACGGCACGGCGCAGCTGCTACCGCTGCTGGGCGGGACGCTCGCGGACTCGTGGCTCGGCCGCTACCGCACCATCGTGCTCGCCTCGCTCATCTACATCCTCAGAGGGGAATGGCGCGGGGAGAAGGATACGCGGAGGCGGAGGAGCGCGTAACTTTACACGGAGTGGGTCAGTTTTTTCCAAGTGCCTAAATTTTAGGAGGAAGAATTAGAAAGGGATTTAGGGAACTCTTGGAGATGCTCTTAGAACGTGATGCTTCCCTGTCAACCACTCAACCTGCTATCTAGTCTAGCCGTCCAGGACTCTAGGACGCCCCTGTGTCTGTGTCGTGGAGGCGTGCATCCCAGCCGCAGCCGGTGGCCACCGTGCTTCCATCCGGTGCAGCGGCATAGGCCGGCGGTGCGCCCTGCCTCCTTGTCGTGCACCCGTTCTTGCTCATCCCATTGGACCCATTCAGTCGCTAAGGTGCTCGGCCGTTGCCTACGCCTACCCCTTGCGCTCCAGCCTCTAGTGCCTCCGCCCTCCGTCTTCGTCTCGCTTGTGCGTTTGCACTTTCTCGTTGCACTTCGGCTGCTCGGCTACTCGCACGCCACATCTGCCGCCTACCATAGCTCACAACCGTTGCGCAGGTAAGGAATTGAGAGGATGAGGGGCACGAAGAAGGCCGAAAGGTTGGTTACTGAGTGATCCTTTCTCACTTCATTGGAGCCCATAGGAAACTTAGCCCAGCTACCATACCAAAAACGCTAATTACAGGCTATCTTCATCCTCTAGAAAACTTCAGCCTCTCCTCAATGTGTATCTATGGCAATAATTCCTAGAAGGGGCTAGGGGAGCTCCATGGGTTCGACGGTAGTAGGGGGGCAAGAGCCCCCCTGCCACCGCTCCCGTCGTCGCTGACTTCGCCACCGTTGTCGCTCCTGTCGTCGCCGCAGCCAAGAAGCAACCACGCTTCCGGTGGGCGGTGAATGCTACAACTGCTCTTCTCGACATCCTGGTCGACACCTGCAAGGTTGCCATCTCCGTAGGGGCTCTTCCATCGAAGGGGGCAATGTGGGAGGAAACTTCTAGGTTAAGCCCCTTCCCTAACATTGCTTTGCCGACTGGCAGCCTCGGATAGTCCCACCAGCGTCCTGTGACCCTGACACTGCTTCGTCGATTGGTAGGCCCAAATACACCTCGACGACAGGAATTGATCTGTTCGTGGAGGCGCTCAATCGCGTTCTCCATGACCAGGAGCAGGCACGCGTGGCGTGAAAGGACTCCTTGTGTGCCAGCGTCCAATCGCTCCAGTTGGACCTCCGTACCCTCCTCTACGCCTCCGTCGCCGCCGCCAATGCCGGGGCCTCCCTCCACGCCAGCGTGGTCCAACTCCTGGACGGCGTGCAATCGCTACGATCAAAAGTCCAAGGGCTCCTCGTCGCCGCTAGACAACTTCAGCATCTCCTCAGGGTGCAGTATGGGCTAGAGCTTCCCCCACCCACCCATCCACCACCACCACCACTAGATCTGCCCGTGTCTTATATGGCATATGGTTGCACATGGGGCAGATTCAAAGGCTCGGGCCCACTTGTCATAATTGTGAGAGGACAAAAGAGTAAACTCTCCATATATATACTTTAATATTATATTAAAGATAAAGAGAAAAAAAGTAATAAGGAGTTGTGTGCTAACTGCTAAGTTTTTTTGTCACTAACTTTCCTAAGTCAAAGCTGCAGGGGTTTTCAGGATACGTGCAACTTATCAAAGTACTGTTATTACTACCATGCCGACACGGTGGCTTCACTTCACCAAGCAGGGATTGGAGGGCTTTTTATATTTTAATATATACGAAAACAAACAGAAACAGAAGTGTACGGAAAGTTGTAAAGACGATCAGCCTGTTCGCTTGTTGGTTTCAGCCAGCCCAAACCAGCCAGCCAACAGTATTTTTCTCTCATAAAAAACCAGCACCAACCAGCGAACAGGCCCGATATCTTTTCTCGAACACATGTAAAAGATCTGTGCGTTTTTTATTAAGTATTAAGGTAGAGAGGGTCATAAAGACGATATAACAACAGAAAGTGACAATAAGGTCGTCATCAGCTTACTGTATATAAGACCGTAACGATCTCCAGCGGCCTCGTCAGAACCCACACCGAAGCTCGCCTCTGTATGGCCGCCGTGAGGGCCCCGCCCTGCAGCGAGCTGATGAGGAACATGCAGGCCGTGCTGGAGTAGAGCGCCGGGTACTTCTTGGTCAGCCTGGACTGCAGCAGCAGCCAGAAGGAGAAGCACAGGCTATTGGCGAGCAATGCCAGAGTTCCCAGCGTCCAGCTCTTCCTGTCAGACGACGACCCTGCTGCTGCTGCTCCGTGGTGATCCGGGCTAGGTTCTTCAGCTAGGTGCGTCAGGGAAACGCCCTTGTAGATGGTCAGGAGCATGACGCCGGCGAACGACGTGAGCGTTCCGACGATCTTTGCTGCTCCTGCCTTGTTCTTCATGTTCAGTGACTCCACCCTGGGTGAAAGGAAAGGGCCGGTTTCAGACTTTCAGTTTCAGCAGTTTCAGACTTTCAGTTTCATCAGAACAAGAGCAGGTGCAGGAGACTGAAGGATGCTGGAGGAGCACCTTAGCAAGACTGCAACGAGGAAAGTGAGCACAGGAGCCACGTTGGTGAAAGTTATGGCAAACGTTGCGGTGGTGTACTGCAACCCGTAGAAGAAGGTGTACTGAGAGAGCGCGGCGCTGGACAGGATCACAGGACAGAAGAAGCAAAAAGGAATAGTGAATCAGACAGAATTGTTATGTATCCTCATCATAATAAAGAAAAAGGACTGACTAGGATCTGTGACTGTACCCAAACGCTGCACTGAAGAAGAGGTACACTAGGATCTCCAGTGTGAGCTTAGGCCTTGTGTTCCTGCATGAAAAGGCAAAAGAGGTGGCAATGCAAATCAAGCATTAGCATCACATTACAACATCCTAGCTAGGTCGTAGCTATAAGTTGGTTCTGCATCTGAATTATGGTCATTCGCTTCACTGAAAAAATGTCACATTTCTGTACGTACCGCTCTCTGAAGTAAGCGATTGGAGCGAGGAAGACCGTGGCCACAAGCTGCCGCAGCGTGATGAGCACCAGGCGGTCGAGCCCCTCCTGCAGTGCCTTCTTGATCAGGGCAGTTGTCACGGCGGAGATGAGGTCGAAGACTAGCATCGCGATCACCGGCTTCCACTCGTTGATGCGTGCCATGCCCAACATTGCTGCTTCGAGTGTGCTGTGTAACCGTCTGGCCACCGGCTTCACTTCACCTCACCTGAATTTTGCCATAACAATGCTCCTGCAATGGACTATTTATAGGTCTTTTACTTGGTTCGTAGTGCTGCTGATAAAAAGAGATGTGACAGCATATGCGTAGTTACCCTTTACCCACAAACAAAAGGCGATAAAGGCTCTAATGCTGATCGATGACTTGAAAAACATATAAATATGTCTGTGTGTATATGTTCAACCGGTAAGGGCACATATGAGACACCCAGAATCGATGCAAATCAGTCGTGTAAATGAATAAGATAATGTGAAGGTGAAGAATCCTGGAACAGTGAGTCCATCCTGATATAATTCTCTAGCTCTTGAGCACCATGAAAAGTTACCATGCAAGTTGCCAAAACATTTTGACCGCACAAATGTCTTCTCAATTTTGTCCCGAATTTGAGAGTGGAGGTGGGACATCATGGAGAAGAAAAAAAAAATAAAAAGATTAACAAAAAGTAGGGAACACTCAGCACTACTGACTGAAATGAAGGTTATGGAAGCAGCTAGCAGCAGGCAGGCCCAACCCAATTGCTTGCACACTTTGGTGAGCGTTGGAAAGTCCTGCCTGTCCTACAAGCTCCATGCCTTTCGAATCAGTGATGAGCATGCAGTACTATTCCGTAGCGAAAGAAAGGCACCGCTGCCCAATCCAAGGGAAAGCAGGAGAATTAGTGGGGTGATCACCTCGTATATCCATGCATGTATAGATGAAAGCTCTCTGCCTCATCCACCATTGTGATCCCTGATCACCTGTACATACATAGGTATAGTACTTACCTCACTCCTGTTTCATTGGTGGTGCATCAGTATTAGTATCACTGGCAACAGAGGAACGGAGAGAGCGGTTGTCGCTATGCGCAAGCGCAACACATGCCATATATTGTGCCTCTGCACTTGGCTGCAACAAGTGGCCAGCATGACCTGGATGGACTGGGGGCTCTTCATCGCCGACGACAAGAGCTAGTAGACCTAACTAGTTGCACAGCACCTCCACCAAAGTTTCGTTCTAGGATATCCGCAGGAATTGCAGACAGGGCGCAGCACATTGTGTAGTGAGCACCTGCTCAATGGTCATTTTCAGTTTCAGTGGTACTAGCTAGTAACTGCATGCAAGTTAATATCCACTTGCACCAGCAAACATTATGCAGCATATATACTTTGCATCTGGCAGCAATGGTCACTTTCAGTGATTAGATTCAGAATTCAGACACGATCCTGAAGCAGAATTCGTGCCATGTTCTGGAGATTGTGTGTTCCAACAGCAATATCTTCTCCATCTTTGGAGGTCTAGCTGGGCAAAGCTACAAGAAGGGAGGTACCACTCTGAAGAAAAAAAAAAGAGGATCGGAGCACATTCAAGGAATGGAAAAGCATGCAAAGCAAAGATAAAAAGGAGGTGTAGGCTTTTGTGGCCATGCCCTAGCCACCAAAGTGCTTACTGCTTACCCTCCATACTGATGATTATTGTAAAGCAGCTTGTGTATATTATTAGGCCTTTAGTTAACATGTGTCACAAAAGCTTTTTGTCTTTTGCATGCATTGGCATTGTCACTGCTTGATTTTCTTTGGGGGAAAGAGGTTATGCGTACTAGATATTGGTAGTGGATCTGCTCTTGTCACTGACAGAGCATCTTACGAAAAAAGAGGCCTTTAACGGCTACCATATAAACAACCGTAATGCTAGTGCGCATTGTAATCAGCTACACACACTTACACTGTGAATTGTGATCTAATGGGCGTCAGCTTCATATCCACTCATGCACTGCTCATTGTACGGCATGGCGTGGCATCATGGACGAAAGTGATAAAATTATTCACATCTTTATCTGCCTTTATTTATTTCTACCTCTCGGAAGACGCAGGCTCCTTTTCGATCTGTTGTATTGTACATGATAAAAGTCTTGGAACGAAGTGAACGAACTAAAGGCAAAGTAGCAACTAACCTTCCCAATCCCATCCCATGTAAAGTTGCCAAGAAGAGATACAGTAGCTTATATTACTGATCACTGATCAGTACATGCTGCTAGACCTTATAAGAATGCTACACGGCTTCCATCTATTCCAAATTATAAGTTGTTTTGTCTTTTCTAGGTGCATAATTTTTGTCTTTGGATGCATAGCAAAAATAAGTACTTAAAAAGCCAAAATGATTTGTAATTTGGAATGAAGGAATTTCTTTTTAAAAAATATTGCCATGATCTGGCATGTTATTGAGCTCCTGTTAATTTTATTGTTGCTGTTGTTGTTGATAAGGGCACAAAACCCAATCTGCAATGTAGTTACTGATAGATTTTATGATGTATCTAATGATAATAATTTAGTCCATAAATATTGATTCTCTTTTCTATAAAATTTATTTAAATTTAAAATAGTTGACTTAGGACAACTTTATAGGTTGATTTATTTTCAGATGAAGGGTGTATATGTGTGTCTTATGATTCATTTGGAGCTCTTTATGACCCTAGATAATAGTTACACACATATAGCAAGGCTTAGAGAAGGGTTTTAAGGAGTTCAATTCACGAGGAGTGCTTGTGAATGACTTAGTGTGCATCTTTGTACTCTTAGGTTAAGGTTTGATCAAATGAAGATTGAATATAATACTTGTCACTCTTGGAGTTTTCCAGCTCCTAGATAGCGCGGTGGAGTACTAGGTGACCTTTCCAAAAGTTGATTGACGTAACACTCATATCTTTGTGATTGGTTTGACTTGCCAATCCGGAGTGGAGAATAGGTACTCTCAGCAGATTTTTAGCCTCGCTGAATTAAGAGAGCTCAACTTTTAGTGGGTGCTTCAATGTGGATTAGGGGGTAGTGGAGACTACTTGACACTGCATGAAAAATACGGGTGTCTCTTGTCCACACTTTTCTTTCATGAGCACTACTTTTGTTGCTTATCTTATTGTGTGTCTTGAGACATTTTGTGAATCTTATGTTAGACTTGATCTTGTCTTAGTGCATTATGCTAGATATGTTTCATTCTTGCAATAATCTTCTAAGGACTCTTTGTTAGTGTGATTTAACTAAGGACATGGGTTAGTATTTATGATGACCCTAAGGACTTGATTTAGTGTGCTTTGTAGAAGTTTTAGGGCTGAATTTTTCCTAGGGGTGAAATAGTTTAGAGTCTCAGCCCCCTCCCCCCGCCCCACCGCCCATACACACTCACACTATTGAGGCCATTTGGTCCTTACAGCATGATGTGAGTGATACACATGTATGTCTTTTACAAAGCGTTTGGTTCGAGGATGTGTGTCGTCCGATGACTCTTAAGCCTCGTTTGGTAGGGTTCCTCTTCGGATCTAGTTTCGGCTCCTCTGGAGGAGCCCTACCAAACGGTTTAGTAGGAAGAGCCATTTGGAATCAATTATGGCTCCTCCAAAACGGCTCTGGCTCCTCTAGAGGAGCACTTGGGGAGGAGCCCTCCCAAACACGCCCTTAATGGAATGGATAGATCTTGCAAATTAATTTGTCATCAAAGGTATGAGGAATGGATTGACATCGCACAATGCAGTCTTTTGATGGGATGAACCAAAGGCCACAATAGGATTAGTGACGGTAATGCTGGGAAGCGAGTGTTCGTCCGCCCGAACACTCCTTTGGCGGGCCGCAACACCAGTCCAACTACCCCCTCCTATTCGCTCGGGAGTTTCTCAAAAAAATCATCTCATCTAGTCACTCCTATCCACTCGTCCACTCGCTCCTATCTGTTCCAGGGGAATGGCCATCGCGAGGACTAGGCGCGAGGCATCGGCAGTGTCTTGGCGCTCGGCTGTCGGACCTGCCAGGAATGGTGTGCGACTGCTCTCTCCCAGTCGTGCGGCCACTACCTCCCCGCCGTGTCACGGAGCCACGGCCGATGGCCCACTGCCTCTGGTGAACTCCACATGCCGACGAGCCTCTACTCTCCTAAGCAGCAAGCAGATGTTGCTCTGAAAGCGCATGTTGTAAGCGTATATTTCAAGTGTTTCAAATGTTTAAGAGGTATGTTTTATGTGTTTCATATGGATGTTGCTATGTTGTAATGGTTATACAAGTATGTTGCAAGCGTCTGTTCCAAATGTTGCATCTGTTTTTCAGACGTATGTTACAAGTGTGTTTATCAGGATGTTACATATGTTTCACATATATGTTGCAAGTGTTTTATCTGGATATTGCGTATGTTTGCAATGGTTCAAGTGTTTTCAGGTGTTTTTGCAAATATTTCAAGCGCATGTTTTAAATGTTTAATCTGTCTTCTTTTGTATGTTGCAAGTGTAGCATCTGGATGTTTCAAAAGTAGATTGGGTGATATGGGATGCGCATGGGAAGTGGGAGGGGGCATGAGTGGTCCCGCACAGGTGATGATTGGGTGGCACGGGCCCCTGCGTGGAGGCGCGAAACGGGGGCGCAGAAACAGACTGCGGTTGTGGGCGTGTGGACGTCCAGGCTAGCGGTACCGTTAGTTTTGGCTTGGGATGGTCTACCGGGATCGCCTGGCCAACTCGCTGTCCCTTTTTTTTGTGATAATGGAGTATATGTTCCTGTTTCAACTTCATTAGAGATGAAGCAATAGTCCAACATTATTACTAGCTAAAGCTACGAGAAAATCTCACTACAGTCAGGATCGTACTAAAGACACCACGAAAGAAGAGGTGTTGAACCTTTTCCAATTCTCTAGTTGTTTGGGTCTCCTAAATAAAATCCATATATATTCAAGAAAAAAATAGGATAGAAAAATAGCTTAAAGTTAACTAGCCTGTTAAATCTTCTTTTATGGAGTTCTTTATTTGGGGTGATACAATCCTAAAATATGTTTATAACTACTTCTAGGCTTATTTACTGGGCCTTATGGTTCCAAGTCTTGGACCTGGGCTTTCCGGATTTTTTTTTTTATGAAATGAAGCTTACTTACGTTACGTCTGCCCTTGCTCGGGCCTTTGGGCTGCATTTGTAAAACGAGAGAGAGAGAGAAAGGAGGTTGCTGTCATTCCGAAGGCAGAGAGGCACGGGCACGCGCGCGAGAGGGACGGCCGACCGACGGGATAGCCGAACGGGCACCGTGCATGCATCTGTGGGCCCCGGCCCGGTCCACGGCAGGCCCGCCGGCCATCCCATCTTGTCTGTGTGTCGGCAGGGGCGCAGGGCTACCCATCCAGCTCCTGTTCCTCCTAGGGTGTGTTTGATGGGTCGACTAAAATTTAGGAGGTGTCATGTGAGCGTGTTGTATGGGATGTTCAAATACTAATAAAAAAATAAATTATATAATCCGTCAGTACTCCACGTGAAGAATTTATTAAGCCTAACTAATCAGTCATTAGCATATGGTTACTGTAGCACCACATTGTTAAATCATGAACTAATTAGGCTTAAAAGATTCGTCTCACAAATTAGTCGCAAACTGTGCAATTAGTTTCATAATTAGTCTATATTTAATACTCCATGCATGTGTCCAAACATCCGATAGGACAGCGACTAAAGTTTAGGAGGAGAAACCAAACACCCCCTTAGCTTTCATTAGTAGAAGTACCAAGTACCAGCATATGGATCGATGTCGAGTACTATTGTGTACGTATATAGACGTATAAGTGGCAATGGAAGGGTTTCTAGGGGCTCCGGATATGTTTGGTTGCTTGATTGTATTAGATGGGATGGGACCATCCATAGATAAGGTGTGTTTGGTTAGTGAGGAAATCCATGGATATGGAATATTCTACCTAGATGCTGGATTTCGTGGTCCGAAAAAATCTGACGGACTAGCTTGTCCATGTCTTATAATCTTTGTCATTAGTAAATAAATTAAGGATTATTAGTATGTTATTTTAATACTTAATAATTATGATGGTAGAATTAGTTTTGATAAGTGCTAATATGTTGATTAGTGCATATTTCGTGTGCTAATTAGGATATTTAGTGGTGCTAATTAATATACTTTATTTAAAATTAGTGATTATCATGACAAAAAAATAGTATCAGTGCATATTTATTAGTGCCTAATTAGTTGTTGTTATTTTTAAATAATAGATATAATTAGTCAACTATTTTTATCCTATCCACTTTCATCTATCAATCAAACAGAAAAATAAGTCATCTCATCTATCCAACCAAATGTGTATCATGGATATCCTTATCCCAATATCCATATATCGTCATATTCCATCTAACATTGTCCACGAACCAAACGCACCCTAAACTCATGCGATGTTGATTGTTTCACACGTCGTCGAGTAAAGGCGGACTCTCTGGATGATCAGTCGTCGTCCATCCAGATCCATTGACCGAACTGTAGAGAGAGCCCTGGTGGTGTACGTACGTACAACTGCAGTCTGCACATGCATGTATACATGCCACCGGCCGGCAACATATAGCTAGCTACGACCTTCTCTTTTTCTTCAATGCCAAGCCCTGTTGTTAGCTGCAGTGAAGCTGGCGGCGCGGCTACAGTTTTTGAGTTGTAGTTTGGACGGCTGCATCACAGCTCAAGCAAACGAGCCCATATCTATCTCTAAAAGACTATAAATTTGAGGCGAGTCACGTCGCAGTTACTGTTTATCTAACGCGTCCCCTGACTCAGATCCCTGTAGATGAACAGTAACGAATCAGATGAACAGTACAGTACTAGCTAATAATTTCTTCCTTAATTCCAAATTATAAGCTATTCTGACTTTTCTTATAATCTAAAAAGGCTTCGTCTATCTTTTATTAGCCGCTACATGCCGCGAATGAAGGACAAGATATGTATGCTCTATGTGTGTATAGCTGTTATAAGGCCCCGTTTAGTTTGAACCTAAAAACCAAAAATTTTCAAGATTCCCCGTCACATCAAATCTTGCGGTATATGCATGGAGTACTAAATGTAGACGAAAAAAAACTAATTACACAGTTAGCCGAGAAATCGTGAGACGAATCTTTTAAGCCTAAATAGTCCATAATTGAACAATTTTTACCAAATAAAAACGAAAGTGCTACAGTAACCAAAAGCTAAAAATTTTCGGAACTAAACACGCCCTAAGTGTCAGACAAGGACCACTGTCCACTAACACAGTGTATTAATTAGTATAATATTCAGCTTAACAAGGGTAGTTGATTATTAACACACACACACACACATATATATATATATATATATATATATATATATATATATATATATATATATATATATACATATATATATATATATATATATATAGATCAGCAGGTGCACCCACATGGCGTGCCGGCCGGCCGAGTCGGTGGCTATATATATACCCAATTCCAATTCCAATGCATGCATGCATCATCGATCAGAGCTTGCATTGCTTGCTTGCTACTCCCGACCGATCCAACTAGCACGTACGGCCTAGCTACCTAGCTACACATAAATAGACACATGCTGAATTAGATATATAGCTTCCTTGTTGCTAGCTAGCTACTCTCTCTCTCTCTCTCTCTCATCCATCATCGATCGCATAAAACTTTGCATGTACTACAACTATCTCACGACCATATCTCATTGTCGCCATGCATGCATGCTCGACAAACTTAGTTGCATTCATATGTGTGTGTGTCATATATACTATTAGATGGTTTGATCCGTGCATCTTTAGATTCACATGCCATGTCTCCTTTCTGTCTCCTGTAGGCTAGGAGCCTAGGAGACAACATGGTAGGCATGGCCAGTACACGTAGGTGTGGTGCCATATATACCTCCTCTATCCTCCAAAACATATCGTTTTGGCTATGAATCTAGACAACCATCTCTTCACCCTAAAGAGATCGTTGTTTTTGCTATAAATTCTGGACAATTTGTCTAGATTCATAGCAAAACGATCTAGAATCGTAGCAAAAACTAATCCAATACTTGGGTATTCAGACAACCAATTTCTTTCTTTCTTTTTATAAATCATAGTACAGACGCAGACACATGTATTCATACATGCACGTACACTCACTCCTACGAACACGCGCGCGCACACACACCCTACCCCTTTGAGCACCGATGAGCACATCACTTACCACAAAAAGAACAATGCTGTGTTAAATCTAAGAAAATACGAGCACCCGCGTCAAGTCAAGAACATGAATTCGGATGGATAGGTTCTACCAAGGAACCCAACTAGCTGGGCTATGCTCAGTTTGCAGTTTCACTAATTTCCATTTTATCCTCTAAGCCTTTTTTCTCATGAAGCTACATGCTAGTGCAATATTTATTTTTCTTTAGCGAACATTTGCGCTATTCAGACTAGCGGAACAATTTCTTTTCTTGAGTGGCACATTCTTTTTCTTGATATATAGGAACATTTTTTTTTCTAACAAGAGCATTTGAAAAATGAGACCAATGGCTGTGCAAAATATCAATCACTTGATTGCTGAGACAATATGTTTTAAAGTATAATATGTTAGATACAGAAAGTTAGAAAATACTTAAAAAGTACATTGTGAGTCCTTGTTTTGTTTCCCTGGGCAGATTATAAGTCACCTTATAGGTGCTAGATTCAATGTTTTCCTAAACGGTAAATGGTCTTTACACGGTCGTCCTTCGTTTAGCGTTTAGGCTATTTACACGGTGTTTAAATGAAATTAAACTGTTTAAACGGTTTTGTACTTTTAAAAAAAATACATATAATTATATATGTGCATGTAAAAAATCAAGTATTCTAGCATTTATACATATTTATCCGAGTAAAAATCAATTATTTTGATATGTATATATATTTATGCATGTGAAAAGAACCAAATATAGATATTTATGCTTGTAACATATCGAGTGTACATATTTATAAATATAATAAACTTAAGTACACAAATTTATCCATACAAAACTGAACTAGATTTATCTCGTATTCGCCTAAACGGCCGTTTAAACAGCTGTTTAGCCCGTTTAATTTTTCAGACATCTTGTTTGACCATTCATCTTATTCAAAATTTTTATATAAATATTATCTATTTTATTATGACTTATTTTACCATTAGAGATACTTTAATAATGATTTATTTATTTTATGATTTACAATGAAATGAATAAGATAGACGATCAAACACGACATGTAAAAGTCAAAGACGTTACTTATTTTAGGATACGTGATTGTGAGAAGGGAGGGTCGGTGATGAGTGATGACGGATGAGCAGCCTGTTCGTTTGCTCGTAAACGATCGTGGATTATAAGTTAAAATAGTTTTTTTTTAATATCAAACCAGCCAGCAGTAAATATTCTACTCTCGTTTACGATGAAACGAACAGCCTGAGAGGCATGCACGAACCGAACGTGACTATAGCTGCTTATGTGAGCGAGGAGGCCAGCAGGTAGAAATAGGAAAATGTGACGTGTGAGCAACTGAGAGACCAGGGGAATATTTTCGTACAGCTACAGGTAAAGGCAGCAGGCAGCAGGCAACAGCTAGGAACCCCATGCCATGCATCAGGCCACGCACGTCCTCTCCTCCTGTCTCTTGCATGCCATATATGGTAGTACGAACAACGTGTGTACCATGGCGTTGCGTGTTCTATGTGCAGTGCGCTGCTGCCTCCTTTTTTCTTGAAGTTATTTATCTTTATTTGAACAGTGATAGATTTTAACTCTTAATTTCTCTTGTAATATATAATAGTCAATTTCTAAATCTAAAATATAAATATGAACTCAAAGCCCCTTTCAGCCCAAGTCTATCGACACAAGTTTTATGTTCTAAGTTTACATATAATTGTTGGTTAAGACTTACTCTATATTTTTTCCTGATCAAATATATTTATTATTTTTAAACAGATAATAATTAGTCTATGACTTTTTTTTCCCCAAAACTGTGCATGCCATACCTTTCCTCCCACCTTTTTTTAAACTGTACATGCCCTGCCCTTCCTCCTACCTTTTTCAACTGTACATGCCCTACACCCTTCCTCCTTGCTTATTCAACACGTATTGATCGAGACATACTCATTATATATCCTAAAATAAAATACTTGATCTTATGCGTCCGGGTATGAGAATTATTTAGAAGTAAAAAGGGTGTGGCGCACAGAAAACAGAAAACAAGAAGAAGAGATATAGAGAACGATGGAGATAGAGATGTATTGGAAAAGAGAGAGTATATATTGAGATGCTATATAAGATCAAATATTTTGAGACAAAGGAAGTACTCCGTATCCATGGACCATGACAGTACACAGGAGGGGAGTACAAGGAGCAGCTTATACAGAGAGATTAAATTAAAAAAATCAAGACGGTTTTTTTTATAACGAAACCAATTAAGACGATTGAATTTTGAGCAAGTACAGTGCAAGCAAGCTCTCTCGATCGTGGCAGACAAGGCGGGCCCACGGGCAGCGACGCAGCAGCTGATCCTGTCCACACTGACAGTGGACAGTCAGGAAGACGGGCTAAACCCCGCTCGCGAAAAAAAAAGACAGCCAGGAAGACATCACACATGGACGATCCGTTCCCGATCCGATTACTGAAAGCAGCAGCAGGCAAAGGATGATGATGAACAGTGATGGGGATGGATGGATGGCGCCATTGGAGAAGCAGGCAGACAAGCGCACCTGCCCTGCTCGGCAGGCACAGGCACACACCATCGGTACTCAGCCTGTTCGCTTGCTCGTAAACGATCGTAAATTTTCAAATTTGAAAATGTTGTGTTTTCTCTCACACCAAACCAGCAAAGAAAAATAATCCACGATACGACACGGCCTCCCGAACAGGCCGATTGCCGCGCCGAGAGTGAGTGCGAGCTAAGCTATCCCCACGACCCACCCGCTACCCTAAACCCCCCGCTAATCATGCCATGCGCGCGCAGACGTCCACGTAGGTTACGCGGAGAACACTACTGTGTTCTACACTTCTACTAGTACGACCCAGACGATGATGGTGTTATCCGGTCGATCCTCACAAATTGTTTCGCTACTACGATTTCAAGCCACAATGCGCGCATGATCGGCGATAGAGACGGCCATCCCCGACCAACAGACGCCCTTCTCGGCTTCAAATCGGAAAAAAAAGAGACAATTCTAACGCAATAGCAAGTCAAAACATATCGAATTCAATCAAGTGTATATAGAAAATAGTAATATTTATAATATTACTAAATAATTATAGTTAGAGCTTTTGTTGAATATATTTTGATACGGATTCCTATTTAGTGTTATAAGTATTTAGTTAAATTTTAGATGATTTGACTAAGGAGAAAGAGAGATAATTCAATTCTTTTTAGGATGGAGGCAGTTATCAAATTGTGTATGTGGTGTAATGTATCTCATAAGTTTTTAAGGGATATATACTTGTCATGTCATTTTTTGTTTACTAGGTTTTGTTTAGTGTAGCCAACAAGAATTTTTACGATTCGACGAGCACCACAGTTTCACATGAGTTGTTGTATGGTGGCTCAAAACCTACTTGTAATAGAACTCAATAGATGTGTACTATTAGGACTTCTAGTTCTAATAGGATGTAAGTGTACGTAGAATCCTACTAGGGGTAGAGGACGTAGGCATCTACCAAGCCAACACAAGGGTCTCATCCAGGACTTGTAAGAATCAATTAGGAGCGTTCAAAAGGATTAGGCTAGATGGTTCTATTGCACTAGATTCTTGTAAGGGCAAGAATCAGTGGGTCCTAGAGGGTCAAGTAGGGTTATGAGAGCTACACAATCACTTGTAATCTTTTGAAGTTGTGCTTATAGAATTTGCAGTCGTCGACTTTGCCAAAATCCTAATCTCTTGTCTTGGTTGCTTCAACGTCGTTATCTAGGATTTTCTATGCTTTTCAACTACATCGTTCTTGATACGGCACAAGCTTGTGTCATACTTGCAATATCCTTTGAAAGATCCGAGGACTGTTGTGCATAACTAGCTTGGGGTATCAGATTATAACAGTAGTGACTCCAAGATTACGAATGAACGAATACATATACAATAAACACACACACATACATACTCCTCTTATGTGTTGAGGGATATTGTCATCTAGGTTTATGAACTTTGGAAGTACCTCTCATACCTAAAGGTGGTGATGAACATGTCTCGATCAACTGAGATGAGAGGTGAAGATGAGGGCACAGAGTTCTTAGAGCCAGTGCACCACTATTGAGTGTGGTAGGACCGTAGGAATGGTGGAAAAAGCGTCTGAAAGCTCAAAGCTAGCTCCATGTTTAGGATGTAGATGCTCTGCTATTATGCATCTGGTTTGCATTTGGCAAAGGGCACTCTAGATCCTAACTTACAAACTCGTAGCCTTATAACCCGCCTCCTCTAGCCTCGATAGAGATGTCGTACATAGATAAAGGCTATGTTCGGCTGCCATTATAAGCTAGTTTATGGTACAATATTTTTCTCTCCCAATAAATTAGCTGTACAAATCAGCACAAGCGGCTTATAGACCAGCTGAACAGAGCCAAAGAAGGAATGAGTGAAAAGAAGCACCACCCAATGGAGAGAGAGCACGAACATTCTATTATAGTTTAGGATTCACCTATATACTAAACTATTTATGTAATAACATGCTAACTATGGCCCCGTTCGTGTGCCTTTAAACCTGGCTTGATCCGCTTCTTTTTTCATCCGTAACCGTGTTTTTCTCTCACAAATTCCTCTAGCATTCCTCCAAACCATCCAAATTTCTCCAGAATTCCTCCAAACGAACATGCCCTATATGATGACTCTATCGCTAACGTGTGAGGTAGATGTGTCAGTCTCATTATCTCTTTTAGGCCTAGTTTAGATTGCAAGTTTTTTCACTCTCTTTCCATTATATCAAATCTTTGGATACATGCATGGAGTATTAAATGTAGATAAAAAAAATAACTAATTACACAGTTTGATTGTAAATTACGAGACGAATCTTTTGAGCCTAGTTAGGCCATGATTGGACAATAATTGTCAAATACAAACGAAAGTGCTACAGTGTCAAATACCGATTCCTAACCCCAATCTAAACAAGGCCAAGTTTTTTCGCTCTCTCTCCATCACATCAAATCTTTAAACACATGCATGGAGTATTAAATGTAGATAAAAAATAACTAATTACACAGTTTGATTGTAAATTACGAGACGAATCTTTTGAGCCTAATTAGTCTATAATTAAACAATAATTATCAAATATAAACGAAAATGCTACAATATTAAATACTGATGAAGTCTCCCGTCGGCACAACTAAGGTACTATGCCTGTACCAGTGGTGATGGGCTCATTATCGTCGCTCGTTCCAGATCCGCCGGAGGCTAGAGAGAGAAGGGCAGGAGGAGGCTAGAGAGAGATGGTGTCGAACAACCGGCACAAAATATGAGAGCCACATCGTTGTACGATTAGTGTACCACACAAGCGGTTTAGCACAAGTTCCGAAGACTTTAGACCCAAGGGTGTTTGGCTCTCTAGGCTAAAATTTATATCACATCAAATGTTTAGAGGCTAATAAAAACATTAAATATAAATTAATTATAAAATCAATTACATAGATGGAGGCTAATTTATGAGACGAATTTTTTAAGCCTAATTAATCTATCATTAGCACATGTTTACTGTAGCACCACATTGTCAAATCATGGACTAATTAGGCTTAAAAGATTCGTCTCGCAAATTAGTCGCAAGTTATACAATTAGTTTTGTAATTAGTCTATATTTAATACTCCATACATGTGTCCAAACATTCGATGTGACAGAATTTTAGGGCAGGGAGGAAAGAAACCAAACAGCCCCTAATATGATACAATCAGTATGTTTAGGGTGATAAAAATACATTTTGAGAATACCGGAACCTAAATAAAAATGCTGGACAAGTTTGAAGACCGCTAACAAAATGTACTGATTGACCCCACATATCGAGGCATGTCATCATACAATTACCGTGCCACGCGAGCGGTTTAAGAGCAAGGCTAGTAATACAGGCTTGTTCGCTTCTCTGAATTTTAGAAGAATCTGGATGGTTTGGAAGAATGCTGCAGGAATTTGTGAAAAAAAAACACTGTTCCGGATGAAAAAATAAACGGATCAAGTCGGGTTTAAGGGCACGCGAATAGGGTCTTGCATGTAAGGTTTCTTGGTAGCCTTCTCTTAGCCCGTTTATATAGTAGTTAACTCTTTACTATTAATACATAATGCACTTGTCTCTCTCGTAAAGTTTCTTGGTTCCCGCGCCTGAGATGGATGTAAACTTACAACCTGTTTTTTTTCTCTCCTTCACCTCAAAGATTTAGTGGCTTATCGCCACTATTATGCTTGCTCTAATGCAAATGCTAGATTTGATGTAATATAATCATTAACTTTAGGCGTTTGGAGTGTAATTTCATAGTAAGACTTAAGATGGAAATGCGTGTACGTGACAAGTTGAAGGACACAGCTATAGATATGGCCATGTTTATAACAAAAACAAATATAATATGTCCTGTTTTATACTATCATATATAGGCTCTGTTCGGCTCGTTGAATCTTAACTAAAACTAACTAGAAAACACCGTTCTTGCTGAATTATTGTGAAAGAAAAATACTGTTCTACCTAAAAAAAAATAAGCCAAACGGAGCCTTTGTACTATATTGTATGCACTGCCGACGTGGTGTATGTACAAAGATAATTGTACATACACCTTCACTGCTAGTAGATCTCTGTCACCGTCCTGCGCCTCCCATCACTTTAATGAGCTGTTTGCTCGCTGCTTGTTTGTTTCCTCCGCCTACGTCTGCCCTCCCCTTCACCTTCACTGCTGCCTGCTCTGCTCGTCTCCTTCCCTGCTTCCTTTTTTAAAGCCCCGCCAGGCCGCCATACTCGGTGCAGTCAGACGCCACCATCATCTCCTTCCTCCATCCAAAACCAACTGATAGTACTGTGCAGTGCAGCCAAGAAGCTCAGCTCAGCTGGTTCCTCCATTGGACTGTCCCGATTCTGATGGGCTTCCCGGTGGGGTACTCGGAGATGCCCAAGCTGGTGCTGCACCTCCTCTTCCTCCTCGGCCACCTGCGTCGCCTCTCCACCTGGCTGCTACGCCTCGCGGGCGCCGCCGACGCCGACACCGATGCCAGCTGGGCGGCGGCATCCGACGCCGACCACCACCCGCGCCACCCCTGCGCCGCCGCCACCGCCGAGCGCCTGGAGGAGCACTCCCCGGCGGTGCGCTTCGACTCGCTGTCGTGCGGCAGCTCCTCCTCTTCCTCTTCCTCCGGGGCAGCGAAAGCGGAGGGAGACGGCGCCGCGGCCGCTCCCCGAGGGGTGCTGCGTCTGCCTGGGCGACTTCCACGCCGCCGCCGAGGTGCGCCGCGCCCGGGGCTGCCGCCACGTCTTCCACCGCGCCTGCCTCGACCGCTGGGCCGCGCACGGCCACCGCACCTGCCCACTCTGCCGGACGCCGCTCCTCCCGCCGCTGCTCCTGCCGCTGCCCCTGCCGCTGCCGCCATCGTAGTGATCCGAATTACCCCGTTCCTGCTGGGCCTTTGTGCAAAAAATAACCCTCCACCTTCTTCACTCGACCGGCTTGACCAGACCAGGTGGGTGCGTCTCTCTGGTTTGTTGTGATTTTGAGCAACTACAGGGGGCTCCGTGTCAAAGGGGTGCTCTGTTCTCCTCTGCTCTTGGAAAAGGCTAAACAAAGCCAAAGAAAGTGAGGAAAGACGGTGATAGAGAAGTTTAACTAGGTTATTAGAGCAAAGTTAAATAGAAAGAGTAGTACTTATTATTATATATACACGTAGGTAGAGCAATTTGGCAAGAGATGTGGTCTGCTCATTTTATTTTCTTCTTTTTAATTTTTTTTTTGTTTTCTCTCCTCCGTGGGTGGGCGGAGATGATACATATACATACCCTGATTCTGATTTCACTGTTTTGTGGGTCAGATCTTTACTGTTGGAGTGGATGGAGATAGCCAATAGGGATCTTACCTTACCTGGATGAATTTGTATGTCGTGTAATAACTATGCAGCTTCAAACAACCTGGGTTTGACTTGGAGATCCACTGCAAAACCATTTATGTTATCTTTGTGAAGACGCATCGTTTGCAGACTGCAGAAAAGAAAGAAAAAAAAAGGCACTGTATTTTTCTTCTTGATAAAATGAAGTATCTGCAGAGTAAAACCTGGTACATGCCTTGCCATACCTGGTTTCAGAGTTTTTTTTCCTTGATGAAAAGAAGTAGTATATGATTTTAGAAAAAATAATAATTCTGACATCTACAAACAAACATACGCAGACATAAAAAACAAATATTTCTATCTACTACTGCGTAGCTGTATAGAATGCTCGCAGAGGGTAAAAAAGAAGTATACACTCTCATTATTCTAAAAACAGAAGTTCTTGATTCTCAATGAGCTAAATAATTCTAAATTTTACTAGATCTATATAACAAAGTACTAACATTTACGAATACCGAAAAAGTATCATTTGCTTAATTATTGAATATTTATAACAAATTTATTAAAACATAAGTGTTGATAGTATTTTCGATAAACATAATTAAATTTAAAAGAATTTGATTTGATTATTAAAATATAAAACTGCATTCTTAGGATGAATGAAATACAGACTAAGGGCGTGTTTGGGACTGCTCCGCTCCACGTTTTTCAGCTCCGCTCCACGTTTTTTAGCCAAACGGTTTCAGCTCTACGCACTCTGCTCCAAGAAAAAGGGTGGAGTTGTGAGAGCACCTAAAGAGGTACTCCACAAACTCCAGTTTTTTATGGAGCTACTCCACGGTGGAGTTTATGGAGCAGAGTTTGTGGAGCAGTCCCAAACACCCCCTAAAAAAAGGCTGCTGCCTAGTCGCAAGACACAGGGTGATAAGGCCCGTCCGTATTGTGGAGCTACTCTACGCCAAGCCAAACGGGCTCAACTTCTGTCGACGCATTCGGACTTGCATGGGCCAATGGGAAACTACATGGCCCAATGGGAAAACTGCTGAGGTGCCACCGCCGTTCCCCACCAAAAGATCGTGGCCACTGACGATGTCGTGGCCGCCACGATGCACGACCTCATCAAAGAGTTGTGGCGATGAAAGCACATGTTAGAAGCGAAGTGTTTCAGAGGTATGTTGTAATTATTACATATGGTTATTGAAAAGGTAGATTGGAGATGTTGCACATGTTGCAAGTGTTTTAGAGGCATGTTGCAAGTGTTTCAGAGGTGTTGTTCAAAATGTTTCATCTGTTCCAGACGTATGTTTCAAGCGTTCCGATCTGGATGTTGCATATGTTTCACACATCAAGTTTCTCTCACCTGTTTCAGTCTTATGTCGCAGCAAGTGTTTTCATATTACAAGTTGCAAGTGTTTTTATTTGATGTAGCATGTGTTTCACACATATGTTGCAAGTGTACGTTCTAGTTGTTTCATCCGTTTTATATGGATGTTGCATTCAAGTGTTTCATGTTGCACGTGTTTTATGTTGTTCGGGGAGTCAAGTGGTGTGGGGAGCGATAATGGTACGGCACGGGTGTTGGGTAATGATGGGGGCGCGGCGAGCTGGGGGCCGCCGGTCGGGGGCGCCATGGGGGCGGGTGCGTGTGCAGGACGGGGCGAACGGTCTCGAATCGAGGTGGACAGGGCGTGCTGCGCGTGCGAGACCACTTGTGTAAACGCGTGGGCACTGTGACAAGATGAATACGTGTGCGGGGCGTAAATAAAATCAGCGCCCGAGGGCAGACTGTGCGGACGTCCGGGCGCTAGTCGCTCGGTCCAGGCTCCAGCCGTCCAGCGAGATGAGCAACCACCAATCAGATGCCGACTTGCAGACTTGCCGAGTGCTGTTCGTGTGGCCAGGCAGCCCAAGATGGCATGTCGCGACGAAGTAACGCCACGCCACGACAGCGGCCAGTCCAGGACTGCTCTGCTAGTGCGAGTACACGAGGCACGCACACACGACACGACACGACAGAGACAGAGCTAAGCTAGCGGCCGCGTGTTCATGACTCATGAGCTCTTCGCCACACAATGCAAAAGTCAAGCCCGCCGCGCTGCGTGGACACAGACACTGATACGTGCAAGCACAAGATATAGCATCTCTCATGTGCATGCCGCCATTTCCCGCAAGCAAAGCCATAACCACTAACCAGAAACCGTTAGCTACTAGCTAGCTAGCGCCTTGCAGTTGGTTAGCCAGCAGCCAGAATCATCAGGTGCCGTACGTCGATGGTGGCGGCGCCCAGCAAGTGCCGGCCGTCGGCGGCAGCGCTGGTGGTGGCACCGCCGGCGGCCGCGCGGCGGCGGCTGCGGTGCCGGTGCTGCGAGGACACGCTGGGCGTCCCGCGCCGGCGGCTGCAGCAGCAGGCCGCCGCCCCAGCTCCGCACCTCGCCCCCGCCGCGCCGGCGCCGGCGCCCAGGCCCCGGCGGATCGTGCTGGTGCGGCACGGCGAGAGCGAGGGAAACGTGGACGAGGCCGCGTACACCCGCGTCCCGGACCCCAGGATCGGACTCACCGCCCAGGGCTGGCGCGACGCCGACGACTGCGGCCGCCGCCTGCGCGACCTCTTCTCGCAGGACGGCGACGACTGGAAGGTCTACTTCTACGTCTCTCCCTACCGCCGCTCCCTGGAGACGCTGCGCGGCATCGGACACGCCTTCGAGCCCCACCGCATCGTCGGCGTTCGCGAGGAGCCCCGCCTCCGCGAGCAGGACTTCGGTACGTCCTCTGTTTCGCCTGCACTGCACGACGGGCGGCGGATAACGCTTGCCTTATCCACCTTGGTCCACCCGTCAGCCTCCCAGAATTCCTACACGATGGGCCTTCACATACACATCCTAACTGACGAATGCTCCTGGGCTGGGGATCCGGCCCAACGCTTGCCATGGGCCGCAATGGCAGGCAACTTCCAGGACCGGGAGCAGATGCGGTTGGAGAAGGAGATCCGGCTCCGCTACGGCCGCTTCTTCTACCGCTTCCCCAACGGCGAGTCGGCGGCGGACGTGTACGACCGCATCACCGGCTTCCGGGAGACCCTGCTCGCCGACATCGACATCGGCCGCTTCCACCCCCCGGGCACCACCACCACCGGCGACATGAACATCGTCCTCGTCTCCCACGGCCTCACGCTCCGCGTCTTCCTCATGCGCTGGTACAAGTGGACCGTCCGCCAGTTCGAGGGCCTCGAGAACCTCGCCAACTGCGGCGCGCTCGTCATGCAGACCGGAGAAGGCGGAAGGTACAGCCTCCTCGTGCACCACACCGCCGACGAGCTCAGGGCGTTCGGCCTCACCGAGGAGATGCTGCAGGACCAGATGTGGCAGAAGACGGCCAGGCCCGGTGAGCTCAACCACGGCTTCATGACCAATGGACAGTCATTCTTCCATCCCTTTACTACAATCTACTAGTCGTTTTATAACTACTATATATATGTACTAATACTATAATATATAAATATATAAGCTGCAGAATATGGAGTATACAGAGATGTAACTTACTACTAGCGAGCGAGTTAGTACGTAACTTGTTCTGCTTGTAACAGAGGAGAAGCAGAGCTCCAGTGGCTTTCGATCAATCAATCATATAAAATTTCAATTAATTAATTGACTAGTTGTCATTGATTCATCAGTGGGTCTTTGCGTTGCACACTCACCATATATGTGTGTGTGTTACACTGTTACGTGCCCACAAGCACACAGAATCATCGTTCCTGTGAACTACTTGACTGTAAACTTGTATTTTCTTATGTTTTGAGTTGTGCATAAGACGAAAGAAATGTTGTCTCATAGTAATTTATGTTTTCTTAATTTGTGCACAAAACAAAACAAATGTTTTGAGTTGCATGGCAACAACAACCCATAAGAAACTGTCCAGAGGCTTAGACTGAGAGGTGTAAGTTCTGTGTGGCAGCTGCCTCTTTGGCATTGAGCAGAGTTATCTTCCTATTCTTTAGAAAAGAGAAAAGCTCAGGGGAAACACTGATTTAGGATCCATATGAAATTGTGACTGAAGCTATACCTTTGAATTGGTCCAATAATTTCATAATGTCATGCCACCAAAATGATCTTTTTTGACAGCATCTAGCAGCTTACCCTTTGAATAGTGATTTCTAAATCTAGTTGACCCATGCAGTGTATAGCTTATTACCAAAATACTCTTTTTTTTTTCTTGGAAGCAAATTATGTCACACTGGATCTCAATTATTTTGTCTCTAATAATTGAGTTCAATTATTTTTATCTTCCAATCTCTTATTTGTTTCGTGCTATCCGTGTCATAAAAAACAGAAGGTAGTCTTGTTGATTGTCTAGAGATTTATTAGAAAATTGACCCTGATATACCCTGAGGCCAGACAAGTTCAAATCTGACAGAAAAACATAAGAGACACGTTGACCATAAGAACTGATGACAAAGGTCTCAGAAGACCATCACTTCTTTGTAGTCTTGTTGATTGTCTTCTATCCATCAGTTTTGGATTGAGTTATCTTCTTTCGTGCCACTTTATTCCCCACACAGGCCACATGCTTCTTCATCATATTCAGGGTATATCAGGGTCAATTTTCTAGAAAGCACTACACGAGTTCTTGATCATTGAGGCAGAGTGGTTTGGAGGTGAAGCATTGCATGCAAGACATAGCTTAACCACAAAGCTCACTTATAATTTCATCAGATTATCTTGATTGATTAGAATTACCTTTCACCAAAAATGAAATGAAAGAATAACGGAAAACCTTCCTTCTAATAAATCTCTAGAATCTGATGGCTTAAATAGTGATTTAGTCAAGAAATGTTGGATGATTATAATGAGGAATTCTACAAGCTCTGTGATGCTTTTTGGGAATAGAATATTTGTTTGTATATTGCCTCATACCTTACTTTACAACCTAAAAAGATCAGTCCTTGATATAATTGGAGATTTTAGGCCAATTTCCCTCTTACATTTCTCTACTAAACTTATCAATAAGCTTCTGGCTAATAGACACTAAGTGATAATCCTACAAATACACACAGACAAATTGTGGTCCATCTAGGATAGCTTAGCATGGCCCTTTTAGTCTTATGTCTCTATCACAAGTTTTGAAAAAGAAAATGACATAGCTTTGGAGATGAGTGGATCTCATGGATATGCAATTACCTTAACTTTTGGGACTCGATGAATCCTCCTAAATAGCATTCTTGGGAAAGTGTTTCACTATTGAAAGGGAGTTAGGCAAGGAGATCTGCTTTAATTAATTTCTAGTGTATTCTATGTTGTAGATTATCTTTAGCAATCTATGTTAAAGAAAGCTAGGGTCCAAGGTCTATTATAGCTACCCATCCCTGTTAGAGCTAGCACAAACTTCCCTATGATTCAACATGCGTTGATTCATCTCAACCATATGAGTGTGTCACACGCACATGTAGAGAATCAACAATCCTATCATCTATACCAGCATGTAAAATTAATCCATTTATCGTCTTTCTTACTAATACAAAAGTAAGGAAGATGTAGCTTTCACTATTTATATATTATGCATTTAAAAGATATGAGATATGTAGCTGGCTGAACATTCACCTTAAACAAGATGATATTTTTATATCTAGAATTTGCAAAAAGTTGGGTAAGGGTGATTCAAAAAGTAAGGGGAAATTAAATTATTATGTCATTGTGGAACGGTTCATTCTTTGGAACTTGTTATAGATCGTCGACTATGCATATTCAACCTTATTATGTCACTTGTGTCGGCAGAGCTTTGGATTCATACTAGTATACTAGTACTCCCTCTGTCTCTAGAAGAATGCACTTTGTAGGTATAGTGCTAAGTCAAACAATTTTCAGTTTGACCAAATATTTACAAAAATGTACAAATATTGGTATCAAATAAGTATCATTCGACACCGTGAAATGTATTTTTATAGTATTCCTATTTGGAATAATAAATATTGATACTATTGGTGGGCCTATATATAGCTGGCTCGCTCGATAGATCAAACAAATCTTATCTTGGTTATAAAAATAGTTTGGCATGAACAAAAATCTAGAAGTGCAATCTTTTTGGGATGAAGGCAGTATTTGTGAACCATGCACCACCTGAAGGAAAAGTGGTTTTCTTGGAATGGCTCCCGATAAATGTTAATTTGGAGGCAGTATTTGTGAACCATGCACCACATAAATGTTAATTTGTTGATGAGTGTACACTATTTTTTTGGTGCAAATACTACAATTAAGCATTCCAAAATGCCGTCACATTTTTAAGGATTCTGTTGGAAATGAAGTGTTTGAGCATGATGCCAAGGCAGCTATCCTTTGTGATTAGAGGCATATATAGAAAGGCTTCGAGACCTCTCGGTTTGAGAAAATCGAGTTTGGCTTACTAAGGTCACCTATATGTAATTCAAGCTGATTATCTTAGAGTTACCTTTCGTCTTTCACCAAAGAAGAAATTGAAAGAGTAATGGAGAACCTTCCTTCTAATAAGTTCTAAAACCCGTTGGCTCAAATGGTGGTTTTCTCAAGAAGTGTTAGACAACTATAGCTGAGGAATTCTATAAGCTTTGTGGTGCATTTTCAGAACAGAATATTTGTTGGCAAAGTATTAGTTTGCTCATACATTACTTTAGCAAAAAAAAAGAGACATCCTCTAGCTACTTGGAGATTTTAGGCCAATTTCCCTCTTAAATTCTTATATTAAACTTCAGTAAGCTTCTAGCTAATGGAGTCTAAGTCGTAATCCTACAACTCATACACGCAAATCCTTCAAATGTATTTGTATCTCTGTCACAACTCAAGAGTCTAAAAAAAGTCGGCATCGTTTGACTAGTTTTATAAGTCTAGCATCATGTTACTATAGATATTCTCTTTGGAGATACAAGTGGATATCCTGGATACACAATATCTTGAAATTTTGGGACTTGATGGCATTCTTGGAAAAGTGTCACTACTACACAAATCTTTTTGGAGACGGGCAAAATCGATTAATGGAGGCGGGCATTGCAGCCGCCTCCAATCAAAGGCCTCGGTTAATGGAGATTAACGGAGGCAGTTCCTTTGCCCGCCTCTAAAAATAAATTAAAAAAAAACAAAAAAGCCCACAGCCCGAACCGGGCCTGGCCCTGGATCTGGGCCGCCGCCGCCGCCACCGCAGGGGAGCTCGATCCGCCGTAGGCGAGCTCCATCAGCCACACGGGAGCTCGATCCGTGCCAGGGAAGTTCGATTCGCCGCCGTGCTGGAGCCCACCGCTGCCGGAGGAGATCCGCGCCGCGCACCTGGCCGGATCCGCCCGCGCTGAGGCCGGATCCGGCCTCCCCATGCGCCACCGTCGCCAGATCAGTCCGCCCTCGCCGGGGCCGGATCCGGCCTCCCCGTGCGCCACCGTCGTCGGATCTGCCCGCGCAGGGGACAGATCTGGTGGAGGCGGTGGAGGAGCGCCGCCGGTAGATCCGCCGCTCGCACAGGGAGAGGCAGGTGGAGCGCCGCCATGCCGAGAGGGGAAGGGGGGAGGGCGCCACCGCGTTGGGAGAGGGAGGGGGAGGGAGTCGCCGCGCTGGGAGAGGGAGGGGGCAGGGCGCCGCCGCGCCGGAAGAGGGAGGGGGGAGGGCGCCGCCGCGCTGGGAGAGGATGGCCGCGCGCGGCGCACTCAGGAGAGGAGGACCGCGGCGCGCTCGGGAGAGGAGGGATGCGCGTCTGGGAGGGAGAGGAGAGGGTAGGGAGTGTTGGAGAGAAACGGAGAAACCCTAAGTCAGCACTTATATATGAGCCCAGTATTATGGGCTTTGCTGGGCTCGGCGCTGGGCCACGATCTTAGGAGGCGGGCTTTATAGTGTGCCCTCCTCCGAAAAAGGATTTACGGAGGCGGGCTCTTTAAGACGACCGCCTCCGAAAATAGAGGATTTTTTTGGAGGCGGTTGTCTTAGGGCGCCCGCCTCCGTAAATCCATTTTAGGAGGCGGTTATTTTTTAACCGCCTCGTAAAATAAAAATGACCGCCTCCGTTAATAGCCCGGCATGTTAGGAGGCGGTTGGATTTTGTGCCCGCCTCCGTTATTTAAAGTGCAACGCCATACAAAATCAATTCCGTAGTAGCGTGTTTCACTATCAGTAGAGAGATTTGCTCCCCCTGCACACGGTTTCTAACAAAACTTGCTAGAAGTGAACAAAACATATCCAGATCACCATTTACACAACTCAAACAATCACAAAAATATTCAATAACAAAATGTTTGGTAAGATGAATTACCTAAATAATAAATCTTGTGCCAAAAGACAATGCCAAATATAATAATTGCCTTATTACTAAATAATTCCTCATCCAGAAAATATATACCTTTTCCCAAACATAAACGGGTGAATTGTCGACAGAAAAATGATACTCACCTATACATTGGCGTTTGGTGTGCTTTACTTGAATGAGTAGAGCAGCTGCACTTTTACTGAAATAAACTAATTAACTCTAAACATATAGGGTACAAATTAGCACAGCATGCTCGAGAAATTAAATACAGCATGGATGATTTGGCCGGCGGGAAGCTAGCTAGCTAGGAACCAATTTGTCTGTTTTATATGGTTTAGTCATGAAATAAAAATAAATTTTACCTCTCTTAAACTTATAACCACAACCACCCCTCCTAGTAGGCCTGTTGCTACCCTGCGAAATCATGCAGCAATTGAGACCCCATAAGGTCTCTGTACGGCAGCACCGGCTCTTGCTCGTCACCCTGCAACATCAGTGAATGCTGGTGCATCATCGTCGACGCAAACGGCTGCTGTTGGAGCCCTAGGGTAAGCGACACGGCGCCGCCGTGGCTCCCGTGCATGCTCGGATAATTGCTGAACAGATGGCCACCGCCGCCGCCGTCGGCGGTCAAAATGGAGGATGAAATCATGGAGCTGCTAGGGTTCCCAGCACTAGTTCGGAAGTGGCTGTCTCCTCCAATGGCAGCTGCTGCAGTTGTGCTCATCTGCTCAGGTTTGATGACGACGACTCCACCGCCAATGTTGCCACCGCTAGGGTTTTGACTCGTGTCTGATTTCTGGTTCACTTCTTCCGTGTACATCTCCTCTATCATTGGCTTCCACAGCCTCACCCTGGCGTTGATGAACCAATTGGAAACCTAGAAAAGAAATTTGAGAGAAATTTATTTTCCATCTGAAAGCATATAGATTCTGGCACTGATTATTATGTTCTCTTCTACGCAACCTAAGTAGACAATGGCGACATATATATAACCGGTTCCATCAAGTATTAATTGAAGATGTGGAAAGGAAAAAAAAACTGAAATCTAGTCCACACGTTCATAATAGGGACAGATATGATACAGGTGGTGGTTGGGTGTAGTACTAGTACATAACAAGAAGTGTGTGAGTTAAGCACATTATTATATATGTGTCTGCTGGTTAGCTCATCTTGTACCTGACGAACTGTTACAAACAGTATGTAGCTGTCCAGTAACTGTACATATGCTGATGATGATGGAATTGGAAGGCACATGGATCATGCATAAATTTAGCAAATACTATGAATTATTACCTGGCTTCTTGACAATCCTGTCTGACGCGCCAGAATGTGCTTGTCCACATCATTTGGATACCTGCATCAGTTCATCATCATCAGATCGAATTATTTAATTACCGCGCGCAGTTGTTAATATAATTAATCTGAATGGAATGAATTGGTAAAGAAATGGAAATGGGCTAGAGTGATGAATGGGGGGATGGATCGGAGGGACGACGACGTACGGATGGAGGAAGTGCTCGAAGAGCCAAGCACGGAGCACGGCGACGGCGCGCTCCGGCAGGCCGCGCTGGGGCCGCCACGGGTAGTTCTCGATGGTGCCGGGGTGCTGGAACGCCCGCTGCTGCCGCAGGCACTGGTCCAGCACCTTGAGCCTCGGCGTGTCGCCCTTGGTGGCGCCCGCCGCCGTGGCCGCCGCACCAGGCCCGCCGTCCCGCTCCCCCATGGCCTTCCGCAGTGCGCGCACCTGCGCCACCAGCGCGTCCCGCAGGCACCGGAAGTGCCGAGACATGGCGCGCAGCGCCAGCCTCGTGTACACCTGCGACGCGCCGGCTCCGGCCACCGCCTCGAACGACACCTCCACTGCCCTCATCTGCTCACGGTATCGCCGGTACCGCCTGTCCACCTGGCCATGATTGCTTTGCATATGTTTATGATACTTAATATATACACATCCACAGTGTAGATACATAAAAAGATAAAAATGCTAAATTGAATATAATAATTCGTAGTAGTTGATTAGATCGATACGAATAATAAGGTTCTATGCGGTCATTTGATACATCGCTTTCTTATATTGAGAAAAAGAAGAAAATTGAGTAATTGACTCATTTTGCTAGAGTAGGACATGTACATGTTTGACAAGAAGAGACAAAGATTTTATTTTGAGTTAAATAAATTTTTTATAAGTGGTAGTATAACAGAGTATGATAAATAAAGTTTCTACTAGTCGGGGTAACTTTTTTTTTGAGAGGAACTACGACATGCAATTGTTGTAGTAGGGAGAACTTGATAAAGGAAGAAGAATCCTGGGAATGAAGAGGAGGCATCAAATAAAAGCAGTATATCACACATCAGTAGCTAGTGTTAGTCTTGTCTGAGATAGCAAGCAAGATGCCTCTAAATGGGGGTGAAAAGCTAGGCGATAAGTGAGAACGCAGAAGCTTCTGAAAGTACATATATAGTGGCCGTGTCACTTGCCCTCCACTATTTGCCAATGTCGACATGTGTGGATTCCTTTCGAGGAACGTAACATGAGTTGTGACCAAGAACTCATCAAAATGCAACAGTGATTAACAATAATGGTCCAAGAACCGACGACTACAATAATAACTGAAATTAAAAAAATCTAGCAGCTCTGGATGGAACTGCAAAAAAAAAAAGGTATGCATGCACAATAATATATGCAGTGTTAAGCAGGAGTACTACTATTTAGTAGATATATATGGTAAAGTAACAATTACCTCAATGGTATCAATTGAAGCAAAAAAAGTAGTGCAGGAATTGCTTGCTGCATGCTGTACTGTATGTGTGTAAGAGTAAAAAAAGACCGTGCACATGTACAGCTAGGTACAGCCTACCTCTTCAACCATGGACAAGAGCCTGGCCTTCCTCCTCTCAAGCTCCAAGAGATCCAGGGAGCTCAGGGACGGGTGCCCCCAGAGGCCAGAGGAAGACGACGACGTGTCCACGTCGTCCCACTTGTTGCCCGCTGCTGCTCTCGGAGCTCTCTTGTTCATGGCGTGCAGGTCCCCTTCAAGGCTGCAGAACTCGCTGAGCAGGTCCTGAACAGGGGCCAGATACTTGGAGCTCCTGAGCTGGAACGGCTGCATGCTCGACGTCGTCGGCAGCTGCTGGTGGTTAGGTAGTGCCAACGACGACACCGCCGCCGGGGGCACGGCGAACTGTGCCTCTGCCTCATGATGGCCGAACAGCGACGAAGACCCTCCCGCCGTGTTGTCGTAGTTGTACAGGGAGAGGGAGACCGCGGCCTGCGGCGCCCATGCCGCCACCGCGTCGTCGGCGAGGACGCGGTGAGGCACGCCTCCTCCTACGGGCATGCCGTTGCCGTCGATATGGAGCCCGAGGAGGTGGTGTTGGCCGTGGTCGAAGTGGGGTGGGGGCGCCTCCATGGCCACCGTGTTCGGAGGCGGCGAGAAGTCGAGAAGGTGCGGATGGTGGACGGCCATGGACGATCGGCGCACGCACCGCCGGCCGGTCGCACCACAGTTAACTTGGATCAATTGGCCGGCGAGCAAGAGAGAGACCACACACACTGCTATGCTTAGCTTTTGTAGCTAGCTAGATTGACTACCTTTTTTTTCTATATGACTTAAAGACTAGAACTTGCAAATAAAGATGCTACTGCAAGCGTACTAGTAGCTATGTGTTCCTTCCTTGTGGCTATCCTTAATCCTTACCACATAAATAGTACATATACCTATACCAATTAAAGAGTGTATACACAAATAGCATAGCTTTTGTGTAGCGTGTGAAGTGCTCCAATTAGTGCAAACAGCACATGTATGTGTGTTCCAATCAACACGCCCAAAATGGAGGAGAATTTGAAGGTAGGGTTTTGTGAGGGAAGTGGGGGTTCAAAAGTACTTCAACTAGGAGTATATTGGATAAGTGGGGGCTAGCAGGAATCATTCACACCCTATTGTTTGCTAACTGTTGTTTGCTGCAAAGTGATGCCTTTTTAGAAGTTGGCCTATATATGCTTTGTGAGGCACTTGTTATATTCTTATGCAGTGGTCTCCTAGGATGTATGGATATGGATTAGCACATCAAATTCACATGCCGAGAAATAAATTCTATGGTACCTAGGCTCTCTCTAGCTCCCTCTGTCGGTCCCTTCCCAACTCTATTTGCTTCAAATAAAATTCTGTCACATCAAAGTAGTGTAGGTACTAGGAGTATATAGCATCAGGTTGCTACCATTTGATTGAATATAAGATTGTTAAGGTAAGTTGAGGAATTAATAATAGTAGTAAAGAACACGCTTCAAATGAATTTATGATCAAATAATGAATTAAAATACTGAAGCACACTGCTAAATAGTACTTGTGTCTAGATGTACGTTATGTCTAGGCACATAGCAAATTCGATATACCAAAAAAGTCAAAGCTCTTATATTTGGAACGCAGGAAGTACAAAAGATGCATTTTGAGGTTTCCGGCGAAATAATAAATTGCAAAGTATATATAAATGTTGGGTGTGGTGCTATATGCATATATATTCCAATGAATTATTCGCCTTCTACATCTATGGATGGATCCCTCCGGGCGGTGGACCTGTTGGCTTCCCAGCAACTTGCCAATTGTGGTCCAAACTTGGACTGCGACACCATTTCAATTTGCATCGCTAGCAGCTAACCTAGCTCTCTCTTCTCTTGGTCTCCTGTCATCTGCGTCCAGCAATGGACGCCGATTGGCCACACAACACAGGGACGTACGAACATTCAACTCGAGATAATGAAACAATTTATTCATTTATATAAATAAATGCTCCGACGATCCAATGTCTAAGTTTCCTGTAGCCAGAGTGCGTGACAGGAAAATGTATCTGCCTTGAAAGCATCATGCAACTAATTATAATTAAGTGCCGACCAAATAGGCCATCGTGAGGGCACCCACAATGGTTAGAGCTAGTTACTAGCTCTAAGACAACTTCTCCAATAGCGCTAACTTTTACCATGAAGTTTTTAACATGTATGGCCCCAAATGACACTCTCACATAATCTTAAAATGTGTAAGAGCTTAGCTCTTATCAAAAGTTAGCTTTTCTATCTCTTTTATTAAAATATGAAAAAATACTTAGAACTAGCTTAAAAGTCGATTATTGGAGCTGCCTCGTGAGACCAATAACCCGTCCGGATTAATGCACCTAGGACCTAGCTTTCATTGCATTGTTCTACGTACACTAGTACAGCTTTTGCTGCACCTATGCTTCATGCATGCCCACCTCACTTAATTTCCCATGCATCCTCATGAAGAAAATATAAACCTGCTACTGTTTAGAAATTATGGGATTGGCCATGTTTTCCAATACTGCATTTTTTCCACTTCTTCTCAAGTATATATATGCATCTCATATCTCATATATGTATAGATAGTGTAAAGTGTGAAGCTCATCAGTTGTTTGGGTTTGATGTGGTAGAATTTATCCACACGACTCACCAGAGGTCCTCACATTTTTGGCTAATTATTCATTTAGTGGGTAGCTTGTCTATTGGCGTTGACGACAAGCTATCTAGTAACTTTGTCAATGTCAAAAATCTGCAGATCCAATCTCCTGGAGGCCTTCAATAGAGGCAAGGTGTATGTTCCTAGGGGTGAGAGTGTTTTGCACGGCATTTGGGTTGTCTCGTGCAAGGAGGGATATACTCCCCTCTATTCTAAATGGTAACTCACTCTAGTTTTCTAGATACATAGTTTTTAATATACATCTAGATAAAAATTGTGGCAAATTTTTTACCATCCTTTCTAAAAAATATACCTCTAGATATACGTTATGTCTGTGCATGCATAATAAAAGCTATATATCTATTAAAGCAAGGACAACTTCAATCCGAAAGAGAGAAAGTGTAA
Source organism: Miscanthus lutarioriparius (assembly GCA_904845875.1). NCBI lineage: Eukaryota > Viridiplantae > Streptophyta > Magnoliopsida > Poales > Poaceae > Miscanthus > Miscanthus lutarioriparius. The sequence continues at coordinate 87,007,051 of CAJGYO010000018.1, forward strand.
TTATTGGTTATGCCTGCATCAAAAGAAATTTGGCTTATGCTGATGCTTATGCTAAAATATTGTGAGAGAAAAATACTATTTTATGGCTGAAAAATAGCTCAAGCGAACAGGGTGTATATGTATTTCATGAAACAGCTAGCTAGCATCCAACAACCCTCATTCAATTTTCTGTGCAGAACATTGGAATTAATAAAGTGGGCAAGAGCGAGGCGGCCGGACCGGTGTGGTCAAATTTCGTGACTGTCGGCATCAGCTAGCATGCATCAGTACTACATGTGTGTCTGACCACAATCAGAAGCCAGTTATTACTACACTAGCATTTTCATTGTGCATTGTGACTGCAGAAAAATAGAATCGGTGGAATATCCATTGTATTGCAGTTGGATATCGAGCTGATTATATGGGTACATAGGATTAAGACCCCATGTGGATAGACAATACAGTATTATTCCTATTTACTCTAATATCTTCCCGCAGTTACAGCTGTAGCGCTACAAACGGTGGGACTGGAGAAGAAGTTGACAAGCTAATATCCCCCGGCAGTCGTATAATAATGGTTGATGCATCACATATTCTAGGGCCAGAGAAGAAGCCGATGAGTCCTCATGCAATGTGGTAGCCCTTTGTGCCGACGTCGAGGTAGCTGAGCGTGAGCGTGGAGGAGCTGTGGTCAAGGATGTCATGCTAGAGCCATGGTCAATGTAGCAGTCGAGGTAGCCAATGTCTCACCTAAATTACACCGATAGTCTTTAAACTACTATGTTATTCTTATTAATTATCTAGACATATACAAACTACGAAATTGTAGATCTAGATCTCTAAATTATTAAAGTGCTCCAATCAAGTACAAACTAAAGTAGCCATGTCTTTGTAAATTAGCCGGTGTGATGATTCACCACGGAGAACCAACGTGTGGGGTCCACATCCCATAATTATTCCTAGATATAGTTACTCAGCAACCACTTGTTATATATACTCCATCTGTCCAAGAAAGAATGTAATTCTAGTACATAGTACAATGTTATGTTTTAGTATTTTAAGTTTGACCGATTATAGATAAAAAAAATATTAATAGTTATGATATCAAATAAATACCATTAGATTATTAATTACAAAATGCATTTTCATAATAAATTAATTTTGGAACCATAAGTGTAAATATTATTCACCAGAAACTTGTTCAAACATAATTCACGCACTTAATTTATAGTTGCATTCTTTTTGAGCCAGATGGAGTAACTTTGAGCTATCGATGGAATGAACGTGAATAATTCCACGTGCGCTTATAATCTCCGCTTATATACTTACATGTTGTAGTATCATCTCCATGGATTGGTCCCATCTGGATGGATGGATGGACCACAATAAAGTTGTTGGAGCTGGGCGCGGCGCATCAAGGGGCCCTACACGGCTGTACGATGATGGCTACGGATGAAATGACCTGCCTGCCTGCCAAGCCAATGCCCAATAGGGTTTCACATGTGGCTAAAATTGTGTGCTCGCGTCACGTACCTACAGAACCAAGCAATCTAGCTAGCTATGGGGCCACGGCCATCTCCCTGGCTTGCCTCCTGAGAGAAAGCATGAGCTAAGTTGTGATGAGTCATTCCGGACTCAGCGGCGTTGTTGGATGCGTCCTTCTTTGATCAACACTCCAATTAACCAATGACATGCATTGCAATGCGCCTGATCGAAAGCAAAGCCAGCCTCGGGTCCTTCTATCGCTCAGTCCGACAAGCAAAGGGATGGAGGAGATCTAGTACATAGCATCATCATGCATATGCATCGATCATAATTCACACACGCACAACATATATGTAATAATACATATATATCTATATAAATATAATCAGTTTTGTTTTGCCGTCACTTGGGACCGTACCTAGCTAGGATTAGGAACTGAAGCATGCTGGCCTACACTACATACCATGTTTATGAGACATAGTATCATGGTACAGAACAAAAAAAAAACACAGATATATAAATATATATAAAATTTCTTGGCTCCAATCTGCATATACTATATAGTGTGTGTATATATGTCCACCGCAGCATCAGAGGGTGCACCCTGTGAACAATACTTTCAATTCATTATCAACGGGTGATGATACGTTGCTTGAGGAGCCGTTGTGGTTGTATAGTGGTTTAGATCTTTATTGTTGAGTGTAGCAGTTTAGAGTTGTGAAACGGTGTGAGTTGAGGTCTTAATCCAACCGTTCGCTCTCTATATAGTTTTTTTGATACTCTGTTACACTGTAATACCCAGTCTAGATTTCTTCTTATTTTTAATATAATCGGCAGCTCTCTGCCTCATTTAAAAAAATATTCATCACCACTAACAAATATAACCAATGACAACAAACCAACATGTGCCCCATGTGCATACACCGTTGGACTACACGCATCCTAATAAATGTGCATCCAACGGTGATGCGCATGGGGGAGCACATGTCCTTAAGGGCAAATTTGCATAGAGTTCTCTCCTACTGTAAACATCCGATGTGCATCCAACGGTGATGCACAGGAGCACATGCCCTTAACAGCACATGCACTACCGGAAACGTCAAATTTACCGAGTGTTTTTATGTTTGCCGAGTGTATTCTCTCGGGCACTCGGCAAACAAGATCTTTGCCGAGTGCTGCGCTAAAAACACTCGGCAAAAAAAAACACTCGGTAAATAGGAGGTTTGCCGAGTGTCAAAAAAACACTCGGCAAAGATGGGGTTTGCCGAGTGTTTTTTTTGACACTCGGCAAAGAAGTAAAATCTTTTTTCTATGAAAGAAGGAGAAGAAAAAAATGAAAAAAAACTTTGTCGAGTGCCCAGATCCAAGACACTCGGCAAAGAAATAAAATCTTTTTTTTCTGGGAAAGAAGAAGAAGAAGAAAAATGAAAAAAAACTTTGCCGAGTGCCCAGATCTAGGACACTCGGGAAAGGAAAAAAAATATTTTTTCTGGGAAAGGAGAAGAAAAAAAAACTTTGTCGAGTGCCCAGATTCAGGACACTCGGCAAAGGAAAAAATGTTTTTTTTAATCGCGGACGCGCCCTATCCTTCTCCCCGCACGGCCCCCTCCCCTTCTCCCGGCGCCGCCCCCTCCCCTTCTCCGCGCCGCCCTCCCTCTCTCGCCAAGCGTCCTGCGACCTTCGCGGGCGGCCCTCCCATCCCGGCCGGATTCGGCGGTCGGCCACCCTCCTTCCCCGGCCGCCAGACCTCCCCTTCTCCCCAGCAGCGTCCGCTGCGACCCCTCCCTTCTCCTCGCGGCCCCTCCTCCCGGCCGGATCCGGCGGCTCTGGCCACCCTCCTTCCTCGTGCCGCCCTTCCCCTTCTCCCTGGCGCCGCCCCTCCACTCCTTCCCTAGATCCGGCGGCGGCCCCTCCCCTCCCGGATCCAACGGCCGACCCTCCCCTCTCCCGGATTCGGCGTGTGGCATGCGGCGTGGCGGGCGGGTGGCGTGGTGGCGGGCGGCGTCCGGCGTGGGGCTTGGTGGCCGTGGTGGGCGCGTGGCGTGGCGGCGTCCGGCGTGGAGCAGCGGGCGTGGCGGCGTGGTGGCCGTGGTGGGTGGCGGCAGGTGGTGGCGTGGTGGTCGTGGTGGGCAGCGACCAGTGGCAATTTGTTTTTTTATTTGTTGCGAAAAATGTTTGCCGAGTGTTTTTTGGGCACTCGGCAACGTCTTTGCCGAGTGCCCGACGAAAAACACTCGGCAAAGTGAGTTTGCTGAAGAATTTTTTGCCGAGTGCCCTTTACCGAGTGTTACACTCGGCGAAGGGTATGCCGAGTGTATTCGTGACTTTGTCGTGTTCCCGGTAGTGATGGTGTTGTTCCGCTGATTGCACCCGACCGGGACTACATTTGCCTGCATGTATATATATATATATAGGACGAGGCTAAAATGCACCTGGGTGCACTATGTATAGCAAATGCACCTGACCGCGAGCGCGAGCCACGAGACGCGCGGAGCGCGGCGAGCACGAGCCGTAGCGGCGCGGAGTCCGACCCGGTTGACCCACGCGCCTGTATCTCCCGAGACCCCGCGCGCCTGTACAGGCCCCGGGCGCCGCCCCTCAGCCGCAACTCATCCCTTCAACTGATTGCAACTTCCGTCGTACACAATTGCAACCTTGGTGGTAGGCCAGTTGCATTTCGTTTGGTAGGTAGGCGATTATAATCGCCTCGCACGGCTGTTGTTGCTGCTTGTATACCAGCCTAACTCAACTCGGCCCGTCACCGATTGCATCTTCAACAGACACAAATTGCAACTCATCCCTTCAACCGATTGCAACTTCCGTCATATACACAAATTGCAACCTTGGTGTTAGGCCGATTGCATTCGGTTGGTAGGCGATTGCAAACTGCCAAATCGCCTGGACGGTTGGTTGCAGCTCCATTTGTATGCCAGTTCCAACTCAGCCCATCAGGCGATTGCATCTTCAGTCGTACACAAATTGCAACTCATCCCTTCAACTGATTGCAACTTCCGTCTTACACAAATTGCAACTCGTTCGCACGCTCACTGTGTGCCTGCCTCGCTGCCTGGTGGGGCGGTGTTGGTGTGGGAGAGGGTAGAGGTGTGTGGCGCGCCTGATTAGTGGGTTAGTTGGGCCGATTGCCCAGATAAGACGCGCCGGTTGGCCTTAGTGCATTCTGTACACAGATTGCACCCAGATGCAATATATATATATATATATATATATATATATATATATATGAGAGAGAGAGAGAGAGAGAGAGAGAGAGAGAGCTTCGTTGAAAAACTCACTCAAACCGGTCATTCCACCAGTCGTCGTTGGGGTCGAAGTCCAGGTCTTCCAGGGCAAGACCGTCGACGTCGAATGTGGTCACGACGCCGGCAGTAGCATCTCATCGTCGACACCCCACGGGTAGGGGCTGGTGGTCGACGTACCGGCGCCGTTGCTCCCGATCTTCGTCGCCCCGGCGAGAGCGCTCCCGGCGGCTGCAGCACCGTCGCCACCACCCACGCTGATGAGCTGCTTCTTGCTGTGGTGCATGTTCCAGTGGTTCTGTTGTAGCCCGTCTGCTCGGGGAGCTCGGTGGTGATGGCGGACCATTTGTTGCCCAGCTCGGAGTGGAGCCAGACGATGACGGTGTCCTCCTCGTCGGTGAATGTCCCAAGCTTGACATCGCGACGGAGGTAACAGTGGCAGCGGAGACGACAACTGTGGCTGCACTGGTTGAGGCCGGCTTGCATGATGATGCCACGCAGGAAAGTTATTTTGCGAAGGACATGTGCCTCCATGTGCATGCACCGTGAGATGCACATGGGATACATGTGTAGCAGTATATGCACCATCCCCATGTCGAACGGGGCATGCACATCGGGGGCATGTCCTACATGCACCGTACCGCTGAAAATTTATTTAATTTTTTTTATCTTAATGACTTCAAATTAACAAACAAAAAAGTAGAGAGTTGTAGATCTTTTCGAGAGCTATAATTTTTATATAAAAATCATCTTCATCCAAGATCTTGTGAAAAAGATACGATTTTTCTAAGGTTGCATCTTGCCGCACCAGTCTGGTTGGCGCGGCGCTAAAATGCTGCCTCACCAACGGGAATGGCATGGAAGGTTTTTCAGCTGGCAATCGCTGTTCACTGTGACAAATCGTGGCGCGCAGATGCATGTGGCGCGGTAGCGTGCTTTGGCCGCGCCAGGGACTTAGACGTGGCCAAACCGGTTTGGTTCGAAAATAAAAAAAGCATGTCAATAATTGTATTAGAAAAAGCTTAAAATAAAAAATTGTTTTAAAAAGCATGTCAATAATTGTTTCAGAAAAAGCTGAAGAGTCCTTGCGATGTCAACATCACGCGTGGTACGTTTAGAGCCTTATAGTTACAGACCAGAGACCACCTATAATGCAGGGGAACAAGAGGAGAGGACAGGGGAACTTGAACAATGGTTGGTGACCGGGGCAACAAACCTTAGCAAAAGGGGGAAGAAAGCCGCTGCTGTTTTAGACGGACGGCTAACGCCGATTTTACCGTTGGAAACTGAAATGTACTGTTGTAAACTGGAATGACATTTTGTCTTTATGCATGCCTCAACGTCAAAACAGACCTGGCATCAAGTTCTAGGATACGGTGTTTGGTCTTCCATGTCCATAAGGTGGAGGTGGTGCCTACCTCTACATTAGTGTCCCCATCAATGGTGGTCACCATACGGGTGATGCACGTCTATCGTCTCCATAGTACCATATGATGCTTGATGTAATTATATGTTCGCATTCGGCAGCCATGGAAATGAATTACCACTGCCAAGTAGCTACAAAATGACAGTGATGATGAAGTATCTCCGCCGGCTCCACTGAAGCTCCGGCGGTGATATTCACCAAGTATAAAATAGCGCGCGGGCGGGAGGGAAAATACTTCCACCCAAAATTTCCATTCTCTGCCCTCCACTCAGGCGAAAACCTCTCCTTAGGTTCGAGATGCTCCTATCCTCCACTCACTATTGAGCTGCCTCTCCCCTCCCCCCCTCCCCCGCACGCTCTCCACCATCCCTCGCGCTCGTAGCACCGTTCGCCGATGGCAGAAGGGCTGCTGGCGAATGGTGCTGCGAGTGCAAGGGATGACGGAGAGCGGACAGAGGAGGGAGGGGCAGCTCGACGACAAGGGAGGGACAGGAGCATCTCGAACCTGAGGCCACGAGGCGTCGACCTCGCCTCTCACTAGTGGTCCTCCCATCCATCGGCTCGAGCTTGTGGCACTCGCATCCGGCTACCCGCTCGTTGTCCCACACGATGAGCTCTGAGGTAATCAAAATTAGCTTTGGAATTGTGGATTTAATTTAAATTTCTCTTTGGAATGCTCTGGATGTTCTTGAATTATTGTCAAATTTGGGTTGTAGAAACTTAAGTAAACGTAGGTGGTATATTCTAGAACTATGTGTGGTCTGTTGCATTACTTGTTGGTCAACAAAGAGAGTTCTTACATAGATAGGTTGTGCACCTACGCATTGTTTCTTATTAGAACCTATACAACCAAATTAGGATGATGTGCACTGCAAACGAAGTAGTAGCGTCTGATGGTTGCTAGAATCATTACACTCTACCTCGAGTAAAACAACCAGGATGGTAATCCATGTGCATATCCGTAGCAGGTGAAACAACTATTTCTGGGAGGAATCTTATAGCCATAGTATTGTGTAGGCGTCCATGGTTAGCGAACACAACGTCGGACAACCCATGGAGACAATTGGTGTCATAGATCGAGTAGAAGTTGTATCAATTTTACCAAAAGTTCGCCCTCAAGAGGCATATCGGGTGGTGGACCATGTTAGTTTCGTTACTATAAATGCATTATTTTAACATGGAGGTGAATGTGTCTAACTACATAACTAATTGTTTTGTAGGTTGGAGGTGCTGATATGCAAGTTGAGATGGGCTTCTTAAACCCAGAGAGTGATCGATGTTAGATGAATTGACAAAGGGCTTGTTGTTTAACAAATCATATATCCTTCATACTTGTAGCCTACAAAATGCCTTGTAAGTTTGTTGCAAATGCCTCATTTTGTAGTCCATTGCATGTTTAATGGTTCAACCCAGCTATTTTTCATGGGGGCACTGTAAGTGCAACAACCATGTCCTTTTTAGATCGTCATAGAGGAATGCACTCTCACTATTTTCGACTCTCGGAGGAGACCACGAGAGCATATCCAACAATTGTCACGCTGAACAAGTAAGACAAGCTAGCTAGCTACTACTCTTGCACATTGGCGAAATATTAGATTATTATTAGCTTTGATCATTATATGTCACTCTCATGATGAGCTTGTCAGATAGGTACTTTGAGAAGTACAATAAAAAGAGTAAATAAATATCAACTGCTTTGGAATTTTTTATTCATTGTACAAGAACATGAGGCCTATTCGATCGCAATGCAGCCCTTGGGCTGGATTAATGTGGTATGTCCTGCATTACATTAGCACCCTCATCCAAGATATATATGGCTACTCCGGCTCATAGCTTGTCCCCCCTTAGTCAATTGACAATCTAGCTAGCGACCTAATTTTGAGTCTATAGCAAATGCATGTCTTAATTGTGTTTCATGTGTTGCAGAAACTATGGTCAAGTACAACAGTGTTGACCGATTATACTTGGGTTGCAATAACACCTTGGGAGTTTCATTATGGACCTAGTCTAAAATCTCGATGGAGACCATTGCCGTATGTAATGAAGGTGCTAATGTTCTTCATCTTGTAATGTCGGTTTCTTTTTGGCGGAAGGATTTGTTTTATGGGATTGTGTCCTGGAAGTGATGTATATGTTATGACATTGTGTATATGTATACAACTCGGGTCTGGTTTAATCAAAATATTTTTTATATTATTATTACAATTGATTCTGAAAAATGCAGTATTAGTGACGTCCTGTCCAAATCATTGGTGATATGAAATCAACCGGCGGTGATAATAGTGAGAATACTACCGAAAAATGCCACAACGGTGGTGGTAGACAATACAACACCGCCGGATCAAACACAAGTACGGCAGTGATGGATAGACTTCAACGCCGCATAGTACACTAGACTGTCGTTGATACCGCCATTAATATCGTCGGATCAAATGGCGATCGGCTGTGCTAGTACCTATATCAAAGCCAGATCATAACCTGGACCAACGTTGATATCTCGTTCATCGCCGCCGGATGGTACGTCCAACCGACGTTGTTGTCTCTGTCATCACCACTGGACCGTATGCAACACCGGTGGTGGTACGTGACCAATTGCCATCGGATCGTGCACTGACGCGGCGGTGAAGGTAGCCGACAGCACCGCCATATCATACGCTGGCCCGGTGGTGATGAACAATACCACCACCGTCTCGCAACCGGCGGTGATCAGCTAGGCTATCACCAACGACGGCCAAAACCGTCAGTGAAGGGAGGTTTGGAACCAGTGGTGATGAACTTTTTGTAGTAGTGTGACAATAGAGAGGCAACGGAATAATCAAAATTAGGAAACTAATTTCTCACAAGCATATCAAGAAACACCTTGTGCACATGATTTAAAACAACACCTAAACTTGAATCCATCAAACAACTTGTCCCATCTTCCACAACAATATACTAGTATCAATTAGCTCACTAATACATCAGCTTTCAATATCTTATTCTCAATATATTAAAGAACACACATATGCTTTCCATGTCAACTCATCCATACAAGCAACAACTTCATATATGGAACAATAGCTAACAAGATGGTGACTTAATCAACATATATGGCAAGAAAATACCAAATCAAAAGAGAGAACACCAAGATTTACATGGAAACCCCTTATGGAAAAAAAACACGGGCGGCAGTGAGGAGATTCTATTATGAGATGAAGAAAATACAAGAGGTGTGAGTCAACAAGTGTGGGGAGGCTCCAGGGGCAGACTCACCGCCCAGTGACCCTGGCCAGCTGCCCGGCTCCTCAACAAATATGCAATGAAACGCAACGAAGTTGTTATGCTATCTAAAGGATTGAAAAATATTTTTTCTATAGCAAATACTCATCATACTAAGATTTGAATGGGCTCTAAAGCTTTCCTGGATCCGCTATTGGGAGGTTCCAAATCCTCCTTAGATCTCTCTCTTTTAGTGGTGGATTTGGTAGATCAAAGCCTCTCCACTCCTCTCTCTACCCCAAGCTCTCAAGTACCCATGAACTCTCTTTATCCATCGACCGTCCCCGAATTGCATGTTTTTTCAACTATCTTTATCCATCGATCGTCCCCGATTGCATTTTTTTCCAAACAGAGGCAGTGTATAGCTTTAGCTTTTCCCAAGCAAAAAGGCAAAATAATAGTTTGCCTTGGAGGCATCAAACCCTCACATGTTTGTCCCTCAAATTTGACAACAAATGAGCCCCCATACTCCTAATCCTTGATCTGCCACTCCAGCCAAGACAAGGTATTGTATCACGATGCTACTACGAGATCGAGACATATGTATTTGAGGAAAAAGAGAAGGGGAAGAAGATGAATAGGTTATGATTGGATTTAGACAACAGGACATTGCAATAGGAGTATAGTATACAATATATCTATCGGGGTTATGACCTCGGGGTGTTTCAAGGCGTTGATTAGTTGGCAGGCCACGCGGCCCACAACTCATTGGGTTAACAACGGCCTGAGCGACCGAGGCCTAGCTAGGACGAGCACGCGAACAAATGCCTAGGCTAGGGTTGGCCACGACCCCTTTTCCTGCCTTAGCCACGCGAAAGATGCACGACCTCACCCCCGTCATGACCCCTGGGCAGGATGGGGAGAGATTGAGCGTGGCTCAGTATGCTTGCTCTATCAAGAGCAGGCACACCGCACTAACCTCACAAGGACCTAGGGGACAACATTCACCATGGTCTGGTCAAGCACCATCCTTGTGCCACGCCGCACCAACGAGACAGCACCGCACAACGGTGGCAACAGGTACGAAACTCATCGTCTGAATACGGACCGATAGGATGCTTGTACGATCCCACCCACTACAGGATGGGATCCATGACAAGGGTCTCGACCTAGAGACCTTCCTGGCTGGCGGAGTGCCCAACCCCAACGATCGGGGTTGTGGCCCTCAGCCCCACGGAGCGACCAGGTGAACAACGACCCGGGGTGGCCACCTACTACGGGTACAATGCCCTAGGAAACCTAGAGATGACGGCGAAGACCACAACGGATGCCGCATTGCATAGGATAGCTGACGAACCATCACCATGGCTACAGTGCTGCCATGGCCAGCACAGTAGCACACGTCAAACCCTGCCACGATGTGGCCACAAGACCATGAAGACAGCCACACCCAGGCAAGCATCAGAAAACGGCGTAGCTTGCAAGCCAAGTTAGCTAGGACCTTCCTCGGGCTCTCGACCCTTCGGTCGGGGGAACCTTCTCTTTGTAACGAACCCAGGGCAACCAGGGCTTCAGTCTCGGGACATCTTCACATTCTTCATGATCTACCGTTCCATCCATTCACCATAGTAGTAGGGCTCCTGGAGCTTCTCTTCGGGCTGCCCCTCGTCTAGCGTAGGTTCTACCACCTCTTTCACTATTCTTGCACCCCCATTGTAAGAACTTCAGAGCATTCTTGCACTCAATCTTCTCTAAGACTGGACGTAGGGCTCCGGCCTAAACCAGTATAAATCCTCAAGTCTATTGGATGCTACCATCGTCATCCTAGAGCTGCACGGCAATCGTATAAATTTACTAGTACGGTTTATGAAACATCGACAGTTGGCGCGCCAGGTAGGGGACAGTCGCGCACTCTCGATTGTTGAGAAGGAAGCGATGGCTCCTCGCACTGCTGGTGGACTCACTGGTGGAATGACCCGCAGTGGTCACATCCACCGTGAAAACTATGGGTGCATTGGCGCCAACGGGCCAGCGCCCGCGTCGGCCATCAGCTATAGTTCGGACCTCCACCTTGAAAATATAAGTTCCGTGGCCCACGGCGGACACACTCCCAGAACTGTCCTCGGGGGCTGCATCCCAGAGTTCACCTACCCAGAGGGACCAGTACCCTCGCTCGTCGCAAGCCATGGCCAAGTTTCCCGTCAGAGAAACCAAAGGACCACGTCTCACGACGAACTAGCCCGAGGAATGGCTTCGACCGACCACATCCTTCTAGGGAACCACGTGGTTAACCACCCCAAAGGGCCAGCGCCTACGTTCACCCTTGGCCACGGCCTAGACATCCACCTCAGGAATCTGGGTCCTAGAGTTCACTTTCATAGGGGGGCTAGGGCCCTCTCTCGTCACTGGCCATGGCCAAGACTTCCACCTAGGAAGCCTGAAGTCCATGGCCCATGGCGAGCTCGCCCGAGGAATGGCCCACGGTGGCCGCAACCCTCTAGGGAAACACAAGATCACTTGAACCAACGAGTCAACGCCTGTCATTGGCTACTGCCTAGTCCAGACTCGCCGCGTGAGGAAACTGGACTCGGCGGTTGAACCACGCCCTAGACAGCGCCTCTGCTATTAGTAGGACACAGCGAGCTGGGGTGCGCACAAGCAGCAGAATCAACCACTGCCACACAGCGGCATCACGGGTGTTCAGGTGGCCAACCGATGACACGCCACGTAGGGCCAAACCCGGAACTTGGGGTCCGACCCTATATAACGGACAAGCCGCACGACACACCCCCATAAACTGTCAGCCGTCGCTCGGATGCGCATGCATGCGAGGAAGAGGGCTCTCCGAGCGCACCATGCGCCACGACAAGCGGATCGAACAGTGTTGCACTCAAAGCCAGCTCCCGCAGTGACAGGTCACGATGGATCTCTGTCGAGAGCGGAAACCACACCCAGAGGTGGGGACGGGGCGACAACGACATCATCACGCTAGGAGGCTTCGAGCACCGGAACACACGAGCACCCCTGGCCAGAAACCACGCTAAGTCAGACACGAAGAGGCCCTCCTCAGGGGCTCGTGGGCCCATTGAGAATATCGAGCCAGCAAGGAACGGCCCAAGGCTACCTGAGGGGTCGATCCTTGCCAGCTACGACTGCTTAGAGTGGTGGAGAAGCGACCTCATCAGTTCGTGGCCCAGGGACCACGATAGCTCCAGCGCAAGCAAGCGCTCAGGAGCTCGCAGCGCCTCGAGAAGCAACTCCGCCGCGAACAGATGCTCGGGGGCTCAACGCACTCCGAGTTACGACAACCAGATCCACAACGGCTTTCGACACATCGGTCAGTAAAGTTATCTCTAGCTCTAGCCACTCTACCCAAACACGTCCACATACACATGTAGGCTCACCCCTAGCTTCAGAAAACCACGACCAACTTGCGGAGCAAACCATGGGACAATGTGCTCGAGCACTCCGTCCAGGAGCCGCTTAGATCCCTGAGTCACCCGCTCCGGCTCGCACCAGCGGCCAGACATGAATCACCCACGAAGGATGTGCACGAGGACACATATATGTGTCCCATGATGTAGCACTGCTTGTCACCATCTTAGTGACCCCTTCCCCAAGCATCTTCTGATCGCTCCTCACACCGTGATGAGCCAGTAACCTGCGTCCTGACCTCTCGCTCGGGGCACCCCGACCGACCCAATGGACCAGCTCCTAGGCAAGGCCAGGATCCCACGCACGAGCCTGAGAGGAAACGGGAAACCCTTTCGCTTAGGACCAGGGGAGCGAAAGGAAGGGGGCTCATGTCGTTATCTCGCTTTCTTCTCGCATCATGCTGGATCTGCGATCACCCTCCACCGTCCTATCGCTCTAATAGATCGTGCACGTTTTAGCCCCGCAGACCAACCCTCAGGCTAAGATACGCATTCGCTGGCATAGACCTAGGGGGATGAAGCACATTCCAAATCGGATGGAAAGTAAGTAAAAGAACGGCGTAATGACGAGCAAGTACACCAATTGCACTCCAGGTGCAAAGACCCCAAGCACCATCCGTCATCAAGCGAGAGACCTACTTTGAGCTTCTCCACGTATGCCCATGGTAGGACACAACGGCGAACTGTTTCCCAAACTCCTCACCGCAACGAGATGCCTCTCAGACCAAGCCTCCCAGACCAGCTCTAGGGCAAAGTCAGCCACTCATACGGATACAGAGCGAAAGGAAACAAAGCGCTGCTCTACCCGAGCGGGTGGAACGGCGAAAATCAAAGCCTACGCCCTCTACTCGCTTTTTCCCCTTGCATCAAACCGGATCAATGACCTGACCCCGATGCCTCGACCGCAACGTCGGGCCGAATAATGTTCAGTGCGGACCAGCCCCTGGGTAACGACATGCACCCACGTTCACAAGGCTAACGAAGAAGGAGCACATTCTAGCCTGAACAAGAGGAACATGGGTGGCAACGCGACAAGGTGGATCACGCGCCAGCAACATCACATGCGGAAGCAGCAAACACCGCAACAACCAAGCAGCCCTCAGCACACGTAGCACTCAAGTAAGTTGGCCCGCCCTGAGCCAGAAGCACGTAGCCGCTCACGGCCGACCCCGCACATTCAAGAATAGAAGACCGAGCGAACGACCTCAGCAAGAACAAACCTTGAGCGACAAGCTCATCGAGGGCCGATTCAACAAAAGTGACCCACTTGCGAAACACTCGTGCTCGGCCGAACGACCATGGTGGGCGCACCATCCAGTCAGACAAAACCATCAAGAACTCCTTGAGTATCCAAGAATCATGACCCGCTTGGGAACAACGAGCGCCTCGGTGCACACCCAAATAGGCCTACCAGGGCCACTTCATCTAGGTCAGCGACAACCGCTCCCCCGGAGGGAAACCCAGTGGGGAACGACAAACGCGTCGCCTCTCCCGATCACGGTGTAGCGCGCGGCGGCACACGAGCACGAATCCCCACAACCTGCTAATGGCTCGATGGCGAGCCTAGCCAGACAGAAAGATTCGCAAGAATCGGTAACGCAGAGATCGACCAGCTCAGTTAAGAACCCTTTATGCCAAGGATCATTGAAATAAGCCAATCAAACAACCGACATTGGTGGTTACAAAAGGGAAAGAGGAAAAAACGCATGCATCATAGCCCCCAGGGCTAACGCGTTTGCCAATTACAACACCGTCCTAAACATTAGGAACACTGGCATCTCAAGCCGCGAATGAAGGCATCTAGTCTAGCGCATCTCAGGACTAGATGGGCCCGAGGTTATAACAATCATCAGATCCCATCCCGCTCACGATGGACATCTCATGAAGCAGAGACACCGGTACAAGGTGTCTCTAACCTTCAGAGCTACACCATGAGTAGGAGAGGATTGTCGAAAGAAGCCTCGGGGACAACCACCTCGTGGAGCTTCCTCTAGTATCCGAGGAAGAGGAGCCCGCCAGAAACCGCCCCGATGCCGCCGAGCCGATGCTCGAATGCTCCCAGACCCAGAGTTGGGACCGCGTGCCCGCCGATAGTGGGGGGCCCAGCGACCTAAGCCTCCCAAGGCCGCATTCCTCTCCATCTCCACAGAACTTCCCCTAACACCTGTGGAGGACGAACGCTGACAGGGTGCGGTGGAGTCCCCTAACATCGGCGGAGGACGAACGCCGTCGGTGGGACGGACCGCGATCCACGACGCTCAAAGAAGACAACCGTTCTCTCACTCAGACTGGACGCCGGGGAAATTTTAGAAGTAGGGGGAGAAGTGGGGATGAGACTCGCTACCCTCCTCTCGCTCAGCTTAAATAGGAGGCACAAAGATGAAAGCAGAAAAGACGGCGGTTGGTGTTCAAGACGGGTGCGAGCTTCAAGACGCACTCACAATCAAGAGGCAGAAGACGCGGTGGTTTAGCCTGCCAAGCGGCATAAGACCTAGCAACGGTCGTAGGAGGTACATCAAATATGTGCATTTACTCCGCCAATCACAAACCACCTTCTCGCAACGCAGGGGAGGCGGCCGGGCGAAAGATCGAGCAGTCGGCGCCAGCACAGCAACATATCCTGAGTAAGCCTCGAACCTTTCGCCTTCATTAACTTTTGATTAACGCGCCCACGATTTACGGCGCACGACCATTTACAAGAGGGCACCGCCAAGATGTGACGTGGCCAGGGAAGGTCGCCAACCCCCTAGGTTCACACGCCGAGCGACCCTCCACATCCATGACCCTGTGCCGTGCTTAGGAAACCTTCTCTTGGGCCGGCCCTTAGAAGGGCTCGAGGCCACAAAGGGATAGGGGCAGGAAGGAGCTAGGCCCCTGCAGCTCTAATCGGTGGTGCGGAGCCACACGACCGTCTCTCCCTATGTCCAAGTCGTCCGCTTCGAAGTCTCCCGGGTTGACCCCGTCTGGGGGGAGGCATCTTGCCCTCTGGCCGCTGCGGAGGCGGTTAGGGATAAACGGGATTGACAGTCGACGATTTATGGGACGTCTCACGTGAGGCATAGCCGAACTCCATGTCGATTGGGGAGGATATCGTGTCCCGCTCGGATTACCCATAGACCCCGACGAGGCACACCGCTCCGACCATGTGGTTACGGTGGACATGCCTCTCCCCGCGTGGGGCGAAACCAGACCCGTCCGTTACAAGGCAACACGACCTCTCAAGGTCGGCAAGGACGCTAGGGAAAAACGGAGTTGGGTCCCCATGACCCCAAAAGAGGTCAGGGCCAAGCCCCGACCAACTCTGCCCGGTGACCCAGGTCTCAGACCTAAGGCCTGCTCCAGAGACTCACAAACCGTCAGGGGTCCATGACCTTTCCGGGAGAGATCGACGAAGCAAAAAGGCCAGGGCAACACGCAATGCGAAGCCCGAAGCGTGATCGCGTCTCGGTCACGCAAAAGAAGCAAAGGTCCAAGACCTACGAGCCGACGTACAACCGCAAAAAATCCTCGCGGCCATATGAAAACGGGGTCAGGGACACGGTTCCTCGTATCAAACGATTTATCCGGCTACCTTAGACAAAGGCGCAACCTCAAGGGCGCGCCGCAAGGAAAGTCCAAAACAAAAGGAAGGCCCCTATTTATAGGTCCAAAGGCGGACCCAACGGCCTTAAAACCCCGTGCCGCGTGGTGAACCATGGGGAGTCATAGCCAGCGTCAGATACCCGTGCGAGGTTAGGAAAAATCAAGATCTTTCCAAAGGCAGGAACGACACAGTGTTGATGAGAACGCTTGGCCCTGCCTGGATCACAAACCCCAATACACAGCCCACTGACGCGACAAGGTAGGACATTCATATACCATGACGACATGACGTCCTGATAGGACAAATCGTAATGGCCACCCGCCGCATTGAATGCGTCAGCCCACAGGGGGTCGAGCAACGAAGCTCGAGTGGGCCACGACCACGAGCCCATGTTTTGTACGAACACGCATATCAGCGCTTTCATGATCACTTCATGCTCGCAAAAACGTTCGGGGGCTACTATCGAGGTTATGACCCCAGGGTGTCTCAAGGCGCCGATTAGTTGGTAGACCACGCGGCCCACAACTCATTGAGTTAACAATGGCCCGAGCGACCGAGGCCCAGCTAGGACGAGCACGCCGAACCAACGCCTAGGCTAGGGTCAGCCACGACCCCTTCTCCTGCCTTAGCCACGTGGAAGACGCGCGACCTCTCCCCCGTCACGACCCCTAGGCAGGATGGGGAGAGATCGAGCGTGGCTTAGTATGCTTGCTCTAACAAAAGCAGGAACACGGCACTGAGCTCACAAAGGACCGAGGGGACATCAGTCACCATAGTCCTATCAGGTGCCATCCCTGTGCCACGCCGCACCAATGAGATAGCACCGCACAGTGGTGGCAACAGGTACGAAACCCACTGTCCGAATACAGACCGACAGGACGCGCGTACGATCCCACCCACTACGGGATGGGATCTATGACAAGGGTCTCGACCTAGAGACCTTCCTGGCTGGCGGAGTGCCCTGACCCCAACGATCAAGGTCGTGGCCCTCAGCCCCACGGAGCGACCAGGTGAACAACGACCCGGGGCGGCCACCTACTACGGGTACGACACCTCGGGAAACCTGAAGACGACGGCGAAGACCACGATAGATGCCGTGTTGCACAGGACAGCTGACGAACCATCACCATGACTACAGTGCTGCCATGGCCAGCACAGTAGCACCACGTTAGACCCTGCTGCGACGTGGCCATAAGACCATGAAGACAGCCACGCCCGGGCAAGCATCAGAAGACGGCGTAGCTTGCAAGCCAAGTTAGGTAGGACCTCTCTCAGGCTCTCGACCCTTCGGTCGGGGGAACCTTCTCTTTGTAACGAGCCCTGGCCCCGAACTCTATGTAAGGGTAGCAGGGCTCCCGTCTCGGAACATCTTCACATTCTTCATCCTTTACCATTCTATCCATTCACCATAGCAGTATGGCTCCCGGAGCTTCTCTTTAGGCTGCCCCTCGTCTAGCATATGTTCTATCACCTCTTTCACCATTCTTGCACCCCCATTGTAAGAACTTTAGAGCATTTAAGCGAGGAACACACTCAATCTTCTCTGAGACTGGACGTAGGGCTCCGGCCTGAACCCGTATAAATCCTCGTGTTTATTGGATGCTACCATCATCTTACTTAAACAGCACGACAATCGTATAAATTTACTAGTCCGGTTTACGAAACACCGACAATATCTATTATCAACGAACGACGATAAAAACAAAAATTCCATGTAGTTGACAAAAGCATCTCCTTTATTACCTTACATCACACAAAAAAGAAGTACGTGGCCAAATTAGGCTCCTCAAAATTGTGGGAGAAATTCAATTAATGACATAATCCATGTTGGATAGGGGGCACGAAAGGCCTTAAACCAGCCACGTTTGATCCTAGAGTGGGATAACCACCACCATCAACCAAACCAAACATACATGAAAGGAACGTATATAAATATATAATAAAATTAAATAAACAAATAATGTTGCCTGTTAAGTTAGCTGAAACAACAACAATAAAGAAAAGTCAGCAAGGATCTTTTTGTGGATGAAAAGTTTTATTGTTTGTAGCCAAATTCCCTGTTATGGTCCCACTCCCACATCATCAAAATGAAAAGGAGCTAGCATGTTGCACGGTTAAGGCAAATTTAGCTCTGGTATCTGCAGTGGCGGAGCTCGGACACTTTTACACAGGGACCAGCCGGCCAGGCCATATTAATATTTTCTTGTCAACTGTGTATAAAGAAAATAATTTTGTTGGATTTTATTTTTTATAGTTATTTGTGAGATTGCTTTTTTTAACAGCCATTGGCTGGACTGTAATAGGGATTGTTGACTGTGTAACTCATGCAGAAACTGAAACAAAATTCTCTTTTTTATGAAAAAAAATACATTGTACACTGTGTGCAGAAAATCATTTTCAGACATGAATTTCTAAAGGTGGCCAAGAATTTCTGAAAATCAGAAAAAGGATGGAAAGGGCAGGCTTCGAGTGGGCTGCTTCTCCCTGCTGGTGGCCCATGGCAGGGGCTCGCGTGCGGGCCACAAGCCGGAGTGGGCTGGGTTGGCTTGCTGGCCGGCCCACCCGCGGGGAGGACGAGCACCACGTGGTTGACGGGCCGGATGTTTCAAGGCCCACGTTGCTCAGTTGATTTGGGCTGCGTCCCTAAAAAAAAAGACAACGGAGCCAATCTGCCATCGGAATATAACAACACCGTCGCCGCGTCCTTTTGAACATGTTATGCTTACATTCCTCGAACCGGTAATTATTGAAAACTGTTTTGCATTTTACAAACAATCTCTTCTCCAGCATGCCTTAGATCAGTTTCAGTGAAAGTTTCATTTGCATTAAATATGTTGCCACATAGATAGTTTTGATGGCATGACAACGTATTTAAGAAGGAGAAACTCTCTTATCAACCACTATGAGTTATGAAATTAAAATGCCTACGAAACTTTAGAATGAAATTTTACATTGAGAGTGGATCTAGCTTTATTTCATTGCATATGACGTGACAGTATTAGAAACAAAGATATGGAACTATCCACTGAAAATGGCCTAGCTTATATGACACGGGTATTAAAAGGTCCGTGGATTACTAAAATGGTTTATCTCTACACACTCCTTAATCCACACACCATTAAGGCAGTTAGCAAAGATGTTATGTAGCAAAGATGTTATGAAATAAATAAATAAATAAATGTAATAAGAAGAAGAAAAGAGAGAGATATAAATAGAGGCATGCAGTGCGTGCCTAGCATGTTGTGCTGTATAATAGGAAGCAAATGATGCGTTTCTCGGTGAGCAGAGTAGAGCAGCTCGATCGCCCGGCCATGAACACGACAGAATTTGACCAATCGCAAAACCTATATATCGTACGTGCGCCCAACAACGAACTCGAGACGAGCTGTGCAGGTATTCCACTCCAGCCCCCTCCCTCTCATCTCATCAACGTGCTGCCCAACACAACACGTCGTACCGGCCGGCCGGGCAATCCCGCTACCTAACCTAACTGCTGCTGCTTTATAAACGACGTCAACCCGCTCGTCTGGTCTGGCCAGCACAGTGCAACACCCGTTGCATCCATCTCTATCGATCGACCAAGGGTCGTCGGCCGGCCGGCTAGCTAGCTCTGTTCTATTCATTCATACATCACATTACAGTTCGTATATATACCATGGCGTCGAGAGCTCCGGCGATCGTGGTCGTCGCGGCCTTGATCATGGCGGCAGCACACCTCGCGAGCGGCAGCGGCTATTACCAAGCCGCCGCGCCCTTCACGACGTCGGACTGGCAAGACGGTAGCGCCACGTTCTACGGCGACGCTTCCGGCCTCGGCGCAGACTTCGGTACGTACTACGTTCCCGCCTCTATATAATATATGAGGGTTAATTGGATCTGTGTCATTATAACTTCACCATTTTTTTAAGCACACCATTACTATTCAAGAAACTATGCCACTGCCATTGCAATTCTACAGATGTTTGAGATACGCCATTATGTACGCTTGGAGATGACTTGGGCCCACTGCCAGACGTATAGAGGGGTAACGTATATCAGTATGGATAAGATTGCCCCCTTACTCTTCTCTCTTACCCTCGCTGACACATGGAGCCCACTCGTCAGTCTTCCCCACCGTCTTCCTCACTCTCTGTCTTCATCTCCGGCAGCAGCGCAGTAGCCCCCTCCCTTCTGTCTTCTCCATCTCCGACTTGGCGCCGGTCATGACGACTTTAGCACGCCGCAGTCTCTACCCGCCGCTCGATCACACGGCAATGGGCGCGACCTCGCCGCCCACCCGCCGCTTAGCGGCAGTAGAAGCGGCACGGTGGTCTCAGATGCTTGCCCACGCGCCACATCGCGGCAAAGGGCAAAGAATGGCGCGCATGAAGGGCTTCGTCTTCGCTGCGCGCCGCTTCGGCGGCAGTAACAGCGGCTCGCGACGCGACGCCGCTCGGGCGGCAAGACGGCAGCCCACACACACGCGCTTTCCGCCATGGGGGCTGGGGTTGGGCTCGAGGTTTCTTGGTCGGGACGGGGCTCCGGCTAGCCGGATCGGGGCGGCGGCAGCCTGCGGCGGCAAGGCGCGCCGAGCCCAGAGTGGCGCCGCGCCGCCCCGCAAGCGGGATGCGGTGGAGGGGGTCGGGCAGGCGGCGCACCACTAGCGACGGCGCCGTCCAAGGCTGCGTGGCGCCGGGGACGGGCAAGGGCTCACAAGGGAAGGCAAAGGATGAGGGGCGGAGGCACGCCGCCGCCAGCAAGGACGTAGTGGCTCGCGACGCAAAGCAGAGGGTGCGGCCTGGAACGAGGAAGAAAGTGGATGGGAGAAGGATGACACGTGGGCCCAATACGTCATTGAGTAGGACAGAGGGACACGGTAATGATGTGCTTCAAAAACGGTAAAGTTATAATGGCACAGATTCAATTAACCCTATATATATTACTACTTGGAGTATGCATGTGTATGTGGAATAAAATAAATATATACAACGGCGGTTTCATTTATAAACTTGGGAGACATGCTCATTAAGGTTCTAACTTCGGTTTTTTGAGTTCTGGATCATTAAACTTGTCTCGGGCTACATCATTAATTTAGATGGTTTTGGACTTGCTCCACACACTGACATGGCATCAGACATATTGGGTCCATCTAGGTCCCAAACATAATTTTTTTTTGCATATCTAGGTCCCTAAATTTGCTAAACGGGCTAAGGGTACCTAAATTTGCAAGTTGGTGCCATGTAGGTCCCTATATCTTCTAAAATTACACATCCGGCCATGTCTCCAAACTTGCTAATCGGGCCACATGAGATCCAAATTACTATTTGTCTATAAACCAACTGTGTGGTTGTTGACTGTGCACCTAGCATGTGGACCCACACATCATCCCTCCTTCGCTCGAACAACGCTCATTGCCCTTAGTTTGGTGGTGTTCGTACAACATTATGCAACAAGACCCTGTCGACCCATGGATCCAGCCACCGCTAGAGCCGATAGCAAGGAGCCTGGCTTGCACATGGTCGGCCGCCATCGGGCCTTGGTCATGGTGGCCAAGCTTAGTCGTAGGTGTGTGGAGGGTAGGAGAGAGCGTGCAGAGGCTAGTGACACGCCATGTAGTGTTGTTTATGCTGCTTGAAGGCAATCTTGCAGTTGTTGGTAGCAGGCTATTGTTGGTGCCGGTGATCGTGCTGCAGTGGTGCAAGATCTAGAGAGTGGCGGCGGTGGCATGGGAGGATGTCGAGAAAGAGATGAGAGAACGGAACAACATGTGGACCCCACATGCCAGTGCACAGTCAGCAACCGACGCGCAGGCGGTTTATCATAAACAACAATAACTTGGATCTCGTGTGGTCCAATTAGCAAGTTTGGGGATTTGTATTTGCAAATTTTGTAGGTTAGGAACCTATATATATATACAAGTTTAAGCCCGTTTAGCAAGTTTAAGGAGCAAGATATGCAATTGTAAAACATAGAGACCTAGATGGCACCGTCGTATACAAGTTTAAGTGCTGGTGATCGTGCTGCAGTGGTGCAAGATCTAGAGAGTGGCGGCGGTGGCATGGGAGGATGTCGAGAAAGAGATGAGAGAACAGAACAACATGTGGATCCCACATGCCAGTGCACAGTCAGTAACCGACGCGCAGGCGGTTTATCATAAACAACAATAACTTGGATCTCGTGTGGTCCAATTAGCAAGTTTGGGGATTTGTATTTGCAAATTTTATAGGTTAGGAACCTATATATATATATATATATATACAAGTTTAGGTACCTCGTCGTATGGCCCGTTTAGCAAGTTTAAGGAGAAGATATGTAATTGTAAAACATAGAGACCTAGATGGCACCGTCGTATACAAGTTTAAGTACTGGACCAACGTGTCAGGTTCACGTTAGCGCTAAGTTAGCATGCCGGAAAAAAATTAGATGCAGACGGCCTGTACGGACGCAGGGTGCAGACTCCCAGTCATATGTTGACACGTGTCCACTCATCCTAGTCATATGTTGACACGTGTCCACCCATCCCACGTGCTTCTCTCTATCCAGCGTGCACACCACAAAGCGCATTATCACCTGGCCGTGCGATTAACTGCTGGGACATGTGTCTCTCATCCGCGCTGGGCCTGCACGCTGCATCGGTACATGCCAGTATGCCACTTCAGCGTGTGGAACGAGTCTGAAGCCCATTTGAACTAGTGCTAGAACCCGAGACAAGTTTGACACATGAAAAAAAAACTTTAGGATCTAAATGCCGCCTCCGGTTTAGGGACCAATGGCGTATTTTACTATGCATGTATTTGCTTGTGCCTTTGCGTGCAAATGATAATTGGAACGCATGCATGCATGCAGGCGGCGCGTGCGGGTACGGCGCCAACGACATCCAGTCGCTCTACTCGACGAGCACGGCGGCGCTGAGCACGCCGCTGTTCGCGAGCGGCAGCGGGTGCGGGCAGTGCTACGAGCTGCGGTGCGTCAACTCCCGGTGGTGCAACCCGGGTTCGCCGTCCGTCGTGGTCACCGGCACCAACCTCTGCCCGCCCAACTGGAACCTCCCCAGCGACAACGGCGGGTGGTGCAACCCGCCGCGGCAGCACTTCGACATGGCGCCCCCGTCGTTCCTGATCCTCGCACCGCGGGTGGCGGGCATCGTCCCCGTGCAGTTCCGCCGCGTGCCGTGCCAGCGCTCCGGCGGGATCAGGTTCTACGTGCAGGGCAACTACTACTGGCTCCTGCTGTACGTCATGAACGTCGGCGGCAGCGGCGACGTCGGCGACGTGGCCGTCAAGAGGGCCGGCGAGCCGGACTGCAGCTACGTGCCCGCGTCGCGCAACTGGGGCATCACGTACCAGGTGTTCGCCGCGCTCGGCAACGCGAAGGGCCTCGTCGTCAGGATGACCTGCTACAGCTCGCCGCGGAAGACCATCGTCGTCGATGACGCCATCCCCGCCTGGTGGTCCACTGGACTCTCCTACCAGGGATCCAACAACTTCTATTGATTATTGTATTCCTTCTCCAATCATGTATCACAGATTGATCATCGATCCACGATGGATCGATATGAATGATCCTTATATAATTTCAGTTGTTTTCACTTCCTGGATGCTCGCTTTTATTTGGGTTTCATATATAGCTAGGATCTATCCATGGTGCTAATTGGTCTTATTCAGTTCCAATTGAATTGAGTATGTGTTTTTGTAAAAAGAACAATCTTTTGCCTCGATCAATGTACCTTATGGTTATGAATACAGTATATTATATATATCCCTGAAATGTGTTTATTTTCTGATATCATTGCACCTGATCAGAGCAGCAATTGTTGTAAAATCGACGTGTCCCCCATGTTGGCAGGTTCAGTCGTTAGCACAAGGCAACCGGAGTTCGTGCCAACGACGACGACGACGTTTAAGCTTTGATGAACAATATAAACTTCTACTCCTATATATATATATATAACTTGTAATATATAAAAAAAGGATACTTTAAAAAACGGCCGGCCATTTTTTAGGCGACCTGTACGGCTACCTTCTTCTCTGGCGCCAACGGCTCCCTCTCCCTCGCCCTCCACCCCTCCGGTGCCCCTCCTCCTCTCTGGCGTCCCTCGTCCCCTAGCGTGTTCGCGGCTGCCTCCTTCCCCCCATCCCGTCGCCGCCATGGCCTCCTTCTCCCCTAGCTCCACTGCCGCGACGCCCCACCTCGACCTCGCCTGGCCTCCTCCACCGCCGCTAGGGCCCCTAAACCACCCTCTAGATCCCAACCGCCTGGCCGGCCTTCCTCCCCCAAACCTTCCCTTCTAATAAGCTCGCCGGAGTTGAGAAAGATGAGAGAGAGAGAGAGAGAGAGAGAGAGAGAGAGGAGAGGAGAGGAGAGGAGAGGAGAGGAGAGGAGAAGCTCGCCGGAACCCTAACTCACAGATCCAGGAGGAGGAGGAACCCGCCTACCTCGCCGGCACCGCCGAAGGGGAGGGAAGGAGGAGCCGCGTGAACGTCGGGCGCGTCAGGGAGGAGCCGCGTCGGGCGTGTAGGGAGGAGCCGCTACCGGAGGGGAGAGAGGGAGAAGCTGCGAGGGGAGGAGTCGGGCGTGGGCGCAGCGAGATGGGGGAGGGAGATGAGGGAGATGGCTGTTCACTGACGCTTAAAAACAGATGGCCCTAATAAAGTCATTATCATAAAAAAAAACTCACCAAACATTTATTTATATATACGCCATTTATTTCATGGCTCTAGCTAGCTAAACTGCATAGCGTGTCTGCAAGCCTGTTATCTACGACAATGGGGTACGGTAGGAGAATCCTGTAAGCCTTTAAACAAATAAGTATGAGCAAAAAAAAAAAATAACCGTAGAACATCCACTGCTACTAACAGCCCAATCTAACACTGCAGTTCCAAAACCGCCTTCACGGTCGGTAACCGGCGGTGTGTGTGTGATCGGCAATGGTACAAGTGCTAGCAAAAAGAGGGGATAAAAGGGAATACTAGGGTTCTACGGTACAGAGAGAATAAGAGAAAAGTAGTACTTGTTGGCAAAATTATCTTGCCTTTTCCATTACAAAGCTTGGGATTATATATTTTTACACTATAAAAGAACAAGTTTTTTCAATCTTTAGTAACCATCCGATCTAGCTGTCGTCTTATATGAGGCTTTCGTCATCCGAGATCTTACCATCCCTCTTTAATAACCGTTTGATCTAGACATCGTCTTATACGAGCCTTCCATCGTCCGAGATCTTACATCCCACGCCCCCCTCACGTGTAATCCCACCCAACCACGTTTCAAGCAACCAAACTGCAATCCCATGTCTCGACTCCCTCTCGGTCACGTAACCACGCCAGCACAACGATCTGGGGCTCCTTCATGGACACGCTACCCACTACCCAGCCATCATGCATGGCCTTTCTCCTATTGTTGGCCTCCTAGATGCACACGTTCACACGTATAATCCCACGCCACGTCACCGTGTTCACACGCTAAAAAATCTTTGGGATATGAAGTTCTATTAAAAAGCCTGTAATCTTAATTCATATTTCCTTTTATTAATCATATTATAAAAAATGTGTATTGTTCAGAATAAACATAAAAATAACAAAAAAGGCATTCAAAAAAACAAGAAAAAAATGAAAAAAAGAATACTGGCAGTGCAAATATGAAATTTAAATTAATGTTAAAACTTACAAAATATAAGAAAAATTAAAATCATATATAATGACAGTGCCAGAAATGAAATATTAACATTAATGATCAAACTTAGAAAAGATATTAAAAAAATAACAAAAACATCCCGTAACGAAGCACGTGCATTTTTACTATTACAGAACAGACACATCCCCGTGCGCTTGATATATGTGGAAAGAGATCATATTCTATTGTTGTGTGTATATATATTAGATCATGCATGGAAGAATTCAAGCATAACTTTTTCCCCTTCACTAAATGGCTTGATTTCAAAAGGCTATTGGCTAAAATAAAAAAAGTATTGTCATATTCATCTATTAATAAGGATTTTTTTTAAACACGTGCACATCGCAAACTGTCAAAGGCTTTTTATGACGGGACTCTTTTGGCTACTGCAATACAAAAAAGTTTAACAAAAATATAATTGTTTACCGTTAAAACAATTAAAACTGATATATATATTCCCTGATTTTCCAACTAAATTGGACCTTATTTACATTATAGACATGAAACTTTTTGTTTTCACAGAATATCCAAAAGAATTGGTAACATGCTAGGTTCAATCCAGAACTATGAGCTCAAACTCAAATATAAGAACTGATTTCTTAAAACTTCTTTGATAAACCTTCACTATAAAAGAAAATTTTCTTATAAATACGTGAGTGTCGCACGTGCATCCGCTAGTTTTTTTGAAAAGGGCCACTTGATCCGAGCCTTCTTTGGAGGTAATTATAGGAACCGTGGATTGAGCCCTGGCTGGCCAGCTCCCACCCTTGGGGCTTAACCGCCTGCTCTATTAGCAGTTCGTTTGTGATTATATCCCTAAAAATAATTAACCTGAGGTAAACAGGTGAAGAGAAAAAAATCGCATGCAGCGTTCAAGTGTTTCACCATGCATGCCTTTTCACTCCAGAGTTTCGGCATCAGAGATTCAGACTTCACCATCAGACGACATTCAGACTTGCCTTCAACCCTGACAGCACGGGTGATTGTGGTTGTTTTTTTCTTTTTTCTTTTTGAATTTACAAATGCCCATAACGTGACACAATTAACTAAATATTTTATATTTTCCTTTTGAGTTTTTAGGTTGCATTTGTTATGGTCTCTTTTTTTTAATCCATTCATATTTCCTCTTTTGATTTGATTGAAGCGACGGCTATCATACAAAGACATGGAAGTTTTTTTTCTTTTTCTTGAGCAAACAAAGACATGGAAGTGAGCCGGGGAGCTGAACGCCTACGTGCATTCAGCCCATACTCTGTCGGGCCGGCCCATGGTCACTATTTCGAATACTGTTGTTAGCATGATGGGCTCCTTTGTCAGCCTGTTGATCTGGGTCAAGGCCCATTGTGCACATGCCCATCTACTCGTGGTTTACCTGACAGCGTCATTTTTATTTCTTCCAGTTCCAGCTTAATCCAAACTAAAACCATTATGACAAATTGGAAAATGCTGTGCATTATCCGTTTTTTTTGTCCGTTTTAACTAACATCACTTGTGCCTCTGGTAACGTTGACATGCAAATAGATTAGAATTAGTCAATTAGAGATTCGATCAAATTGATGTATCATATATACATGCACCTGCACTATATATGGTTGGCCTGTATATATATTTTATTGAAATCAGATGAAATAATGGCATGTTGTTCTTCCTCCTGTTTCAACGGTGGTGGCAGGCAGGGTGAATAAGTAATCGTAGTCCTTGTAAAGGTGACAGAGCTTGAGTAAACAACCAGTTTTGACAGGCGAGTGGACAGTCAACGAGATGGATAGGAGTACAGCTTACTGCACCATGCATATGAGAGTATGGAAAGCAGACTATCGCAA
Source organism: Miscanthus lutarioriparius (assembly GCA_904845875.1). Taxonomy (NCBI): domain Eukaryota; kingdom Viridiplantae; phylum Streptophyta; class Magnoliopsida; order Poales; family Poaceae; genus Miscanthus; species Miscanthus lutarioriparius. The sequence continues at coordinate 87,034,887 of CAJGYO010000018.1, forward strand.
CTTGTGGCAAATGAAAGAATTTCCTGGATTGTAATGGTTACCTATGACTGTCAGCCACTCAGGGAGCACGCCCGCCAGGCCAACTTTTTTTTTTTGGCACAAAATACTAAAAACCAAGGGTTGTTCTATATACCTTGAACTCCGAATCTCCGTCTGATCTTTATACATGTGAAAATAACAAAGCGCAGATAGAAATAGAATCATGCATTGCTGCTGCTTCGTTCCTGCCACTTTTTACTGCATTTTGTTTGATCTTTTGTCCAGTTCAGAATCGAATGGAAACTGCGTCTGAATTGAGCCGATTCTTTTAACTCTATTTTGGAAAATGCAAGTGGTAGGAACAGGTAACTGCATATGTACATGTTTCCCTTTTACAAACGCATGTGCCTTGGATAGTTAAGTTAAGCAGACACTGCCAAGCCATAGCGACTTAATTCTTCTCAGGAACGATGCAAGGTGCAGGTAGCTAGTTAGTCGGCCAATACAGGAAACCAACAATCCCCAAAACCCAGGACCGGCCGGGAACTTACCTGACGATGAAGAGCCGTTTTGATTTGGGCCAGAGAACCTGAACCTTGGTTTCAGATACACATGCATGGGATCAAATGCAGTGCACTACGACATTCATCAAGTATTTAACAACCTAATAACCTATGGCAAAAATGCCTGGCGACTAGTCTCCAAAGGCAATAAGGGCCCTGCACCTAGATAGATAGACAATCTCCTGGCCAAGGAACTTGCATGCTCATTTGATTTTTCTTTTGTTTATTTTGCCATAAATAATTGGTGTGTGTTTGATTAATTAAGGAGCAACCTGCAGCTAATCGGAATCCGCGGCACTGAACGAACTTTGTTTGACTAATGACCTGACCAGGGGCAAATGGCGCTTAACTAGTAGGCTGACATACACCATCTTTCCGGGTGACATCATGCACCAGGCTGGCCACTGGCATTATATTCTCATATAATATATTTATATATTGCAACTGTACATGTGCCCATTTTTATTTGTTACTTCACTCCATTACTCATCTTTTTTAGACTGAAAGATTGTTTACTCCCAGTTACAATAACAATGGCTGTTGTAGGAGGCCGACAAGCCCCCCACCACACAGCATTATTTCAGTTCAGTTCATTTTTAATTTGCCGCTCTTCAAAATATGCAGATTATTGGTATATAATAGTAAGAGCTAGTATCCTTTGCTGTGTTTAATTTTGAAACCTGCTGTCCTGGAATCAGTTTATGCATGAACCCTTTGACCGGTCAGCGTTCAATTCACTAGCAGCCAAGAGCCAACAACACAGATTTTAGCGATGTGGATATATCTATCTATAAGTAGTATGTTTATCACTAAAAAAACTTTCCAAGTTTCAGACAAGCTGATGATGTGTCCATGTCAAAGCAGTTTCGTTCAGAAATGTTTCATATTCATCTAGGAGAGATTTTTTTGTGTGCATATATTCATTAGACAGACTTGCCTAGCGGCTGTCTGACTGTTCTTCGCCATACCAATGCAATAATTACTCTGTTGTTTTTGTTTAGGCTGGATCACAGCTTGCTTGCTAAATACGCGCTTTGTCGATAAACCTCTCACGTTTGCTCTATCGCTCTCAATAATTGCAGTATATATAAGCCTAGCTAAGCTGGAGTATATGATACTCTAAGACTTGTAGGAACTTTTGGGTGCATATATACATGTGTATCCAGCTTGATGCAGCTCATATAAGCCTAATCAATTCATCATTGTTAATATCTCCCTGCACTCTAAGCTATAGATTGACGGGCTATATATCTGCCATGTTGTCTTTTTTTAGAAGAGCAAAATGCCTGACAGACATGGCACCCAGTACTTGATAACTCTCTCATCTCAAGCACCCAGTACTTGCAAGTACTAAATCTGAGCAAAGACTTTTCAAACGATGCGACAAAGCAAAGGAGTGGACCTTGTTAGTGAATTGGCGTGCGTGGTCAAGAGTTTACTAAGAACAATTATGTAGGTGCAATGGGGGCAGCAGGAGAACACCATGATTGGCTTATGCCTGCTAATGGAAATTATCTAGTACGAATAACACCGGTCGTCCCATCATCGTTGCTTGCATTGCTAACAACTACTCTCTGATCCCTCTGGCCTCTCTGCATTAACCAGCTGACCTGCTCTTCCTTCCTGGACATAAGCCATGGACGAGATCTAGTCGTTTTTGACAAACTCACTGATCTACCGACCGAGACTGTGCGCGTTGATTTCACAACTTGACAGCGAGGTGAAGAATAATTACCGGTTACAGGAAGAGCAAGCTACATATATGTACAGCTGATCGAGTCAGTCAGTCTCGATGACCCAGAAGGAAGATGAGAGTTGAGGCAGTGACCAGGAACGAACTCATGGTTTCACATTTGTTTTTCTACCATGTTACGCATGAGAAATGATGAAAGCACATACACAGCAGTGCTCGTTTTTCTTCGTTCCAGATCTGCATTACTTCGAATGACATATATAGTATGCATACAATCTTGTAAACCGCGGTGAAGAAATATTCATATAATCTTGTCACACAGAATTGAACAGGTAGTACAACGGAAGTTACTAAGTAATTTCTCCGATCCAAATGACAAGACGTTTTGGCATTTCTAGATTAATAGCTAGCTTTACTATGTATTTAGACATAATATATATCTATGTGCATAGCAAAAGCTACGAATATACAGCCTGTTCGTTTCGGCTGAAACGATCGTGGATTATTACTGCTGGCTGGTTTGGTGCGAGAGAAAAATACTGTTCTGGCTTATAATTCACGATCGTTTACGAGAAGCGAATAGGCTAATAGAAAGCCAAAACGTCTTATAATTTGGAACGATCGAGTAAAACAATAGGTAGAACCGTAGAAGATGATAAGATTTATGTGTATGTAGCACAAGAAATATCTAAGAAGCTCATGTCAAATGGTTCCAGTAAGATTTTAATTTGCATTAATTGGAGATGCATTTTCATTTTCAGAGATAATAAGAAGAGCAAAAATGCCATTTATATGGCCGGACCAACGATGGATATATGGTCCCGTTCGCTGGTCTGAAACTTGGCTGAAACTGACTGAAAAACACTATTCCGACTGAATTATTGTGAGAGAAAAATATTGTTTCGACTTAAAAAAAAAAAAAGAAGCCGAAGGCTGAATACGGAGCCAATGCATCAGTAAACGACGAACAAGGGAGCAAAGCTATAGGTCGATCCGTACGGTCAACGCAGCGCAGCGTAAATGATCCAGTCCGGTCCGTTGGATGCAAAGCACCACCACCAACAACGGATGCGGATTGCTGCTTGCCAACCGATCGCGAACCACGGCATGCAGAAAAGTCAGAGAGACCCCAGGTCCAAATGGCACTGCACCTGCATGCTTCCCTTCCCTTCCCTATAAATTCAGACGGCGACAGCGCCGGATTATTCATCAAGCAACTAGCGCAGTCGCAGATATATAGCTGGTGAATCGATCCCGTGCACTACTGCATCATCGATCGCTTGGCTTCCAGATGGCCCTGACGTTCGCACTGGAGCTGGAGTCGACGGCGGCGGCCGGCGGCGGTGGAGGAGGAGTCGGTGGTGGCGACTACAGCCACAGCCACAGCAGCAGCAGCAGCAGGCGCGAGCGCATGTTCGAGAAGGTGGTGACGCCGAGCGACGTGGGGAAGCTGAACCGGCTGGTGGTGCCGAAGCAGTTCGCGGAGCGGCACCTGCCGCTGCGCGGCGCGGCGGCCAGGTCGCGGGGCACGGTGCTGTGCTTCCACGACGCCCGCGGCGGTCCGTCCCCGGCGGCGTGGCGGTTCCGCTACTCCTACTGGAGCAGCAGCCAGAGCTACGTCATGACCAAGGGCTGGAACCGCTACGTCCGCGACAAGCGCCTCGCGGCCGGGGACACCGTCACGTTCTGCCGCGACGGCACAAGGCTCTTCATCGACTGCCAGCGGCGGTGGACTCGTGCCGTGGAGCAGGGCGCGGTGCCTGCGGTCGTCGTCCCGACGATCCTCGCCGTGCCGCCGACGACACGGCACCAGCAGCAGCCGCAGAGCTTGGTCGTCTTGCCCGCGGCCGGCAATCACCAGCACCAGCAGGCGGAGAAGGTGGTGGCCGTGGAAGAAGCAGAAGCAGCAGCAGAAGAGGACGAGGAAGCGCGGCGGCAGCGCGGGCGGTGGCTCCGGCTGTTCGGCGTCAACCTGTTGGAGCTTCGCACGGAGCCGGCGGTGCTGCTTGATCTGCAGCTCTGACGACGACGTATATTAATTCGATGAGAGAATTGGCTCGGCTTCGATTCTTGTAGCCGGCGGTACAGAGAATTGGCTCGGCTTCGATACTATAGTAGTAGCTAGCATGCATGCATTAAATCGAGAGGGCGGTGTTTGAATTGAACCCAATTCCGAATTCCCAATTGGAGCAGCATCTACCACCCGTGGTTTACCTGACAGCGCCATTTTTAATCCAAACTAAAATTATATAACCAACATGAAAATTTGGAAAATGCTGGCATTGTTATCTGTATTAATTAACATCACTTTTGCCTTTGGTAACATTGGAATACAAATAGAGAATTAGAGATTCGATCAAATTTGGTGTATGATATATGCATGCACCTGCACTATGATTGGCAGAGCTTGATTAGAGATTCGAAATCAGATGAAATAAAGGCATGTTGTTCTTCCTCCTGTTTCAACGGTGGTGGCAGAGCTTGATTAAACCACCAGTTTCTCATGTACTTCAAACTAGGGACAAAAAAAAAATGTCATTTGAAGATTTGAAGATGTCATGGATGGAAGCGAGTGGACAGTCAACGAGCTGGCTTAGATAGGAGTACAAGTGCACCATTGCATATATGTATATATATATTGAAAGAAGACTATCGCAACTTGTGGCAAATGAAAGAATTTCTGAAATTTTAATGGTTATCTATGACTGTCAGACACTCAGGGAGCATGTCCGTCTGGCCAACTTTTTGCAGATAGAATCATGCATTTGCTTGCTGCTTCCCGCCCTTTTAATTTGTGCTGCATTTTGTTTGATCGATCTCTTGTGTCCAGATCAGAAACGAATGGAAATTGAATTGAATGCCTATTTCTTGTAATCCTATTTTGGAAGAAGTGGCAGGAGAAGGTAAATGCATGCATGTGTTTCCCTTTTATAAAACGCATGCATGCCTTGTATAGTTAACTAAGTTAATTAAGCTGCCACTGCCAAGTCATAGCGACTATTTCTCAAGAACAACACAGGCATGCAGGTGCTAGTTAGTTAGTCGGACAATACCAGAAACCAATAATCCCCAAAACCACTGAACCTGATCCCTAGGTTCAGATACACATGGGATCAAATGCAGTACACTACGTGCTACGACATGCATCAAGTGCTTCTTAATCTACTGCAAAAATGTGTGGCGACTAATCTCCAAAAGGCAACAAGGCCTGCACCTTAGCTAGACAATCTCCTGGCCAAGGAACCTGCTCATTTGAAGAAAAAACAATTGCCATAAACAATTGGTGTACATGTGCCATAAAGATTGTCCCCCCCAATTGTAAATTGCAATGCAATAGTTAATAATGGCTGTTGTAGCGGGAGGCCGACAAGCCCCCACCACACAGAACATACCAAATTGCAATAATGTTTCATTCAGTTCATTTTAAATTTGCCGCAATTTAAATTAATTACGCAGATTGATAATAGTGTAGCTGGTACCTTTTGATGTGTTTAGTTTTGAATTTTGCTGTCCTGGCACCAGTTTATGCATGCATGAACCCTTTGACGGGTCAGCGTTCACTATAGCAGCCAAGAGCCAACATAGATTTTAGCCCTTATAAAAAACACACACACAGATTTTAGCGATGTGGATATATCTATACGTAGTACGTTTTATATCACTAAAAAAAGTTTCCAAGTTCCAGACAAGCTGATTGATGATGTACCCCATGTCAAAGCCAGTTTGGTTCAGAAAGGTTTCATATTCATCTGGGAGATGAGAGAATTTATTTCCATATATTCATCAGATAGACACAGACTTGCCTAGCGCTAGAGGCCTGCTAGAGCTCGACTGTTTGACTGTTCTTCCATACCAATGCAGTAAGAGTTTACTCTGTTATCTAGGCTGGACCACAGCTTGCTTGCTAAGTACGCGCTTTGTCGATAAACCTCTCACGTTTGCTCCATCATATCGCTCTCAATAATTGCAGTATATATAATATAAGCCTAAAGTTGCAGATGCATATTTATGTAGTATGTATCCAGCTTGATGCAGCTCATCTCTAAGCATAATCGGTTCATCATTATTAATTAGTATCTCCTGCACTCTAAGCTATGGATTGATAGGCTATATATATCTGCCATGTTGTGTTTGTTTAGAAGAGCAAAATGCCTGCTGGCATCTCGCTCATCATGTCGTGCCAGCTATATAGAGTAGTACTTGCAAGTGCAAAAACATTTGAGCAAGGACTTTTCAAACAATGCGACAAAGCAAGGAGTTGACTTTGTTAATCAATTGACCATTACTCAAGAGTTTACTTGGTAGTAAATATGTATAGGTGGGCACGAACACCTGATTGGCTTATGCCTGCAAATGGAAACTATGTAGAATATATAAACACCCATCGTCGTATTGCTAACTACTCTAATCCCTTGTGCACTAACCGGCCTGGCCATACATATTATGACATGTTCTTCCTCCTAACCTAGCCACGGACGAACTAGTCATTTTTGACAAACTAACTGATCTGCCGACCGAGCCCGTGTGCACGTTGATTTCACTTGCGTTGACAGCGAGGTAAAGAATTTGAGGTTATTCGTTTCAAAAAAGAATTTGAGGTTACTGGAATGGAAGATCTACTATACATATATATAGCTGATGAGTCATATCCAGAAGCTAAGGCTAGGGAAGCAGAGAATTCACAGTCAGTGACCAGGAACTCATGGTTTCACATTTGTTTTTCTACCATAACACATCATAAAATGATGAAAGAACATGACACACATTAGCAGCTAAGCTAGTATATATAATCTTGTGACCGCGGTGAAGAAACTTTCCTCATTAACGAGCGAATACGTTATTGAACAAGTAATAAGTAATACCAAGTAAAACACAATACATTCATATAGTACATAGATTATGTATGTGCATGAGTGATGCATGCATGTTGAGAAAGATATAAAGAAGAGCTGAATTATTGTGATTCTACCGGCTAGGTTTGTACCGGCTAGGTTTGTACCATATACTCTACGATATATTGAGGTATTGTTTGGCAAAGCTAGATGTCCGTAGCTCTAGAAATCCATGTATTTCCTAGAGCTATATGTCTGTAGCTCTAGAAAATCCTAGATTTAGAGCCTTTAGACGTGTCAAAAGAATTTACCCTGATTCATTTGGTTTATGGTTTAGATTAAAATATAAATATTTTAACGACCATATTAATCTAATCTATATAAACTAGAGATCTAGCGTGGATATATGTCAGCTGCTGCCGAGCCGAGCTAGAGGAGGTGGGTGGTCGGTAAATGAAGTATCGACCCAAAAGAAAAAAGAAAAAGAAAATATTACCCTAATATTTTGACCATGCATGCATTCCTCCTCTCCACAGTCCTCACTCGTCTCTCTTGACACGTAGAGTAGTTACGCGCGTACGATCTACCTCTTCTCCGTGTCCGGCAGCGCTGCGACACCCTCAATAGCCGCCGCCCGCCGGTCGGCCGGCCGGCTAAGCCACCTCCGCCGCCGCTAGGTGCTTGCACGGGTACTAGCGGAACAGAACGGTGTGGGCAACTGTTTCCGCCGTGGGCTGCGGCCCTTGTACATAATACAGCGCAGCGGCCTGCTGTCCTGTCCCTGACGGGTATTCTTTCCTTGGCGATTCATATAGGGTCGGCTCAATCATCTTGCAAATGGGAGGGCCCGGCTAAGCTGTGGATGGCCCAATCATCTTGCAAATGACGGGTATTCCTTCTTAGAGCATCTTCAAGAGTTTTCTATTTTTTTCTTCTAAAAATTTATAGTTTGACAACTCCTAAAAAAAATATTGGGAAGAAAAAAGATAGTTATCTCAAGAGTATCCTTGGCGGCGGTGGCTTCTTCGTCCATGGCCCACCAAGAGTCTGTGTTTATAATTATTTGGCCAAGACTTCCCGCCCAGTCCTTGTTAGCCTTTGCTTGAGGCCTAGCTAGCAGCCCAGACAAGACGCCCCTGTTTTCAATGCAATTGAGAGAATATATCTATTAGGCCATCTTATTAGTTATGACTCCAGGCATCATGTACCTTGCTTGTGTATTTAAAAAATGGACTTATCTCTCGCCTTGAAAAACAGCCGCCGCCGCCATTCCTCGCAAGATCGCCTCGGTTCTCCTCCTCTCTCCATCCGGCGATCTCGATGGGGCTAGAGGAGTGGAACTTGATCCCTTCATATAGTTTAAATTTTTTGTTGATCCCCATTCTTGTAGGGTTTGGCTTCTGGCATCATCGACGAGGTGGTGGCGACGATGACACACTGGAATAAGATCTCTCCAGCCTCTCCCTATACCTCATCGACGCTCGATCCAGTGTTGACAAAGAGCCAGTGAGAGTTTGGTCTATCAGATCTGTTGGTTCTCTTCAGATCTTGGTGCAGTTGTGGTGGCAGTTGGTGTGTTTATCATGGGAAGCAGCCAGACGGCTTTCTTTACAGTGATTTCGACCTCTTCTCTTTGGTATGTTCTATTTCAAGGTCTAGCATATCCAATATTTTGTCCTGATGGTGAAGGACTGTAAGCCTGTGTTCCTTGGAGGGTTTCCCTTTTTTTGTTTGCTGTCACATACATTCCTAGTGCATGTGGCCATCTCCAGCTAATGAAGTTGATGTGTGATGCGTGTAGCCATGTAGGTCTTGACTTGATCACTCAATGTCTCAATACACGTACGTACTACGTAGCTAGCAAGCTCGTTGCATTGGTGTGAGGACGGAAAAAATGCATGCATGCAAGCCGCATGTCAAGGCTGGGCCCAAGGCGCTGGAGCCTATTGGGCCGACTAGGCCGCAAGGGAAAGCTTCTCGTCATGCTCCCAGTCCTACCGGTTGGTGTGTTTTTCCCCCTTTTTGTTTGAAGATGTAAAAAAACCGACTAGCATGAGATTTGCCAACAAGTTAGAGAATGCGGCTATGCGTTTCTTCGTATTCTTTGGTTAGCCATTTATTTCAATTGAGTTTTGATTCGGATTTATTTTGTAAACTTGGTTCAGTTGTTGTAGTGGTTAACTTGTAATAATTTGGTAATTTCTCTCTTTAGAGAATGAAGCCGGATATTTCTTCCATTATCTAAAAAAGATAGGGGGTTTGCCAATGCAAGTAACTACTGGATTAACTCCGCCTAAATCCATATCTCATATGTCTGGTAATTGATTAACTGGCATATGGAAAAATGAAGATATTGATTTGTGGGTCTTGCAGCTCTTCGCGTTGGGCAATATGATGTACAAGTAATGATCTTGTTTTTGAGAAAAAACGATACACACTTTTTATATACATATCCTACCTTCTTTGGATATTGGTTGCAGTTTTGGACATTATTGTAACAAACATGAGGACACAAGGGAGTCCGTCCGATAGGCGAGCAGAGCTTTAGAGGTTGTGCATTTAGACATTTTCACCAAAAAAATGGATTGAGAAGCAACAAAGATGGTGCACCCTTGCTGCTGAAATGTAAGGAGGCCAGGGGGTGTGGAGAGAGTTAAACATGGAGGAGACAAGATGCAGACTAGCCGAGGCTAATTCAGCGAAGGAGATGGTGGAATACATTCTCAGGATGGGGAGAAAGGAACAGTTAACAACGGTTATGCTGCTGTGGCTCTGGTGTGTGTGTGTGTGAGGGGGGGGGGACAAGTTCAGAGAAGAAGGAGAAAGAAGATCGGCCTCTAAAGTTGCATATATTACAGCGCTATTGACTGACACTTTTCAGAAAACACAAGGAGAAAGGAGTGTGCCAGAAAACTGTCAGAGGAAGCGATGGTTAAAACCTGAACTGGGAGTAGTCAAAGTAAACTCTGATGGGGCGTTTCATGAAGCGAGTAAGTCGGGTGGCTGGGGCTTCATTCTCGGTGATGATTGGGGACGGGTGCTGAAAGCTGGAGCAGGCCGCGAGGAGTTTCTGGAGGATGCCTTCCACGCGGAGTTGCTAGGCCTCCTCGCCGGGCTGAAGGAAGCCTTAACATGGGAGTGGGGAGAGCAACGCTTGAGACTGATGCAACTATGGTGAAGCTGGTGATTGGGGGGGAACGAGTTCAGACTCTCATCGCGATGGGTGGCGTAATCACAGAGATCAAACACTTGTTACTAGGTAGTCCAGTTTCTTGTAGCGTCTGCCCTCGCACTGTAATAATAAGCTAGCGCACACCCTTGCAGCTATTGGCTGTACAAACACAAGTGGAACCATTACCACTTGGGATGAGGTCCCTCATGGTTTAGAGGGGTTGGTGTCTGGAGATTTGGCTGCGACCGATGAGTAATGGAAAGTATTTCCAGTTAAAAAAAAAGAGTTTGCTTATGATTATTTCCCTCTTGGTTGTGTTCTTTTCATGTTTATTTCGAAGCAGCTATTTGATTGCTAACATTGTGATAACTTGGCAGTGTGCGGTCGTAGATACCGGAAACTATTCCTTTTTTTCCAAGAAAAAAATGATGTGTTGTATTCAATATCTGTTAGGAAGTCTCACAATGGCTATTGTTACTTTTTTGGATAATAAACGAATGTCAAAAATGCGTATAAGCAGCTCGCCGTTAGGTCGCCAACAATTGGTTCATGAATACCTCTAGTAGCGGGCAAGCTACATATATATCATCCGCACCCTGTCCCCGGCCTGAAAGGCTGAAAATAAGAAAAACACTAATGGATCATCGACGATATGATTTGTGTCATGCATATTATATGCATGAATATATGATCATGCCATACACATTGTTTAGGTAGCTTATTAACATAGTTTTTGGCCGGCCTGGAACAAAATTCAAGAGACTGAAACAAGACTAATAGATATATCACGCATCATGCAACATGCATGCATGGAGGGAAACACGTCCACCCGCAATGCATGCTTCATTGCAATTCAATACAGCTAACCTTAAGTACGTCATATATATGTATTGAACTGCATGAATTTTGCATATATATGCTGGTATGCATTATACAACATACATATATAATGCCTGCCAAACTGCCTCTGTATGTTTTGTTTATTTATTTGTAATCTCTTCTCTTCTTTTCTCAGGTGTTCAATTTAGCATCGATGATATATCATCAGTCGTCTCACCTTACCATCATCACTAGGTTTACATATACTGCCTCATCAGTATATAGTTAGACTACAATTGCTAGCACCCTCATATATAAATCAGGTTGTTGCTAGCAACTTATTAGAGACTAGCTAGGTCATCTCGCTTTCGCCCCACCTCTGCTCCTCCTCTTCCTGCTCTTGCTTCAGCTTCTTCTTTTCCACCGCCGCAGCCTGCAGCTCCTTGCCTTTCCCCCATAGGAACGCGTACAGCCCCACGATGATCAGCAGCGCTCCCACCACCCTGCGCGTGCACATGTATAAACACCACTTAGTAGTTATAAACATGCATGTCATCTCGAGTTTTACCGATCACCGGTCACTAGACTAGCTCAGTTGTCAGATCTGCTACAGTGCAATAGCACCAGGCCTGAAATGAAGGTGCTGGCTCACTCACCCTCCAACGTAGATTTTGGTGCCGAGCAGGAGCGAGTCCATCACCGTGGTGATGATCAGTGACAGTGAGTTGAACATGGAAGGGTAGATTGGCCCGCGACGGCTCACCGCCCATGAGATGAGGACGAAGGTGATGCCCGTGTTGAACACACCCTGATGCATGATGATCCGTCATCAGCAAAAGATACATGTGTAATCCATCACGCTATTGATTATACTAGTTAACTAGTCTGGTTAACTAGTTGTCAGTCAGTATGTATAATTACCGAGTAGACGACCGTCAGAAGCTGCAGGTCCCACTTGAGTCTCCAGTCTGCCCTGTCATGGCTGAGGAACACGCTGATGATGAAGGCCTGTATGCTTCCTGACAGGCACGTCAGCATCGTCCCCCAGTACCTTGATGGAAACACCTTCCCAAGCCTTGCCTGTCGTCATTGGATGCACCACGATGGAGCCATCAGCCATCACTCATCACAGAGGGAGATGTGGATTTTAGTTGTTCAAGCAAAGACTAGATTTACCTGTACGATGAACCACAGGGCGTAGCTCAGGCAGCTGCCGCACAGGAACAGTGTGCCGGTGAGCATGTCATGGTGATGGCCACCGCTCGCCGGCGCATCGGCGTGGGAGGTATTCAGCAGGTGCGTAGGCCACAGGTGCAGAAGATGGCCTTTGAGCAGGCTAACGATCATCGTCCCGCCCACGCACGTCAGAGCGCCCAGGATCTTCAGCCTGCCAGGCCACTTCCCCAGCGCCACCTTCTCGGCTCTGAATGCATTTACATAAGCATTGTTGGCCCCAGGATCTCCCACACGGGTGAGCCGACCGTTCACCGATGTTGCTGACCACACACTATGGCTAGAGGTAGAAAAAAAGAGGGACAACAAAGCGCGCACACACACAGCACAAGCACCAGCGTTGGCCGGAGCTCTGCAGAGGAGATGGTAAAACTGAACTCGCTCACTTTACTGAGTTGCAGTGCAAAGCCAAATATACAACTCTACCCATCCAATCCTAGTACACAGACATGCCAGGCTGCCATGCTGTTAAAATGACTAGATGTGACAACATGACTGACTTTGACGCCTGCCCCTGTTGTGGGTACAGTGCAGCAGAGTAACCTTTCGGTGCCTGCCCCTGTAGTGGCTACAGTGCAGCAGCAGGGGAGCTCTTTCGGCGCCTGCCCCTGCTGCGCGTCCACACGGTGGAGAGCAACAGATAACTTTACAAGCATCACATCACACGCGTAAATGGGAGACATGCATACCACCAAAGATCCATGTATGCTTTGGTTTGTTTGCGTACCTGACCAAGATGGCGATGACGAAGGTCACGATTGGGATCAGGTTCAGGAAGTCGACGGAGTACGCGGCGCTTGTGACCTGCAGGCCGTAGTAGTACAGCCCCATGGCCAACACAACTCTGCGGCATATGTAAGAACAATTTTACTTCCTAGCAGATCATCACGTTATGTATGTACAGATGGATGAAGTAAAGGTTGCCATAACAGTTTCTCTTCTCTTGTATGTATCTAGAATTCGTTGGAAAAAGACAGGGGAGTATGACAGCTGAAATCAGGCTGAGTGCGAGTGCTCACGCAAATGTAGCATTTAAGGAAATCCAACCCAACACAGCCAAGTTCAGTTTCTTCCACATTTCCCTGCAACAGACCAAGATGGAAAGAAATCATGAAAAAGAATCGGAGAAGATCAAATCGATCGTGCTATATCAGGAATCAGGACATATATCTTTAATCTCATTAAAAACACTGCATATATAGTATAGCCAACAGTTTGTAACTGCTGTTTAACAAGAAGTTCGTAGTACATCGTGATCGTACCAGAACAACAACAACTATGTATAATATAACAGAGAAGACATGTGAGGTATAACGTTGGAAAATACTGAAAATGGAAGTACTAGGTACCGATCTGTCATCAAGCTTTGGCATTATACACATTGTGTCTGGCAAAGTTGAATACGCCTCCTCGATATGCTTTGCATTAATTGGCACGCCGAGAACTAGGCAACACACGATAACGATATGCAGGTGCTGACAGTGCAGTAAGAATTAATCGAGTGGCCGGGTTGGCATTTGGCAGCAGCTACCTGTTTGAGCTGGGCTACTGACTCATGGGGGTCTTCGGTCATGGAGACAGCAAAAAGGCATGATCTCTGTCATCGCCCACAAGAGGGTGACGCGTGAGGGTCGCTATATCTGTCTGTGAGGCATGAGACGAGACGGCGACATGAGTGTGACAGAGACCTCTCTTCCATTTTCGGTCTCCTCGGTGGTGTTTGGTTGCTCCTCCTAAATTTTAGTCGTTCGAATGTTTGACACATGTATAGAGTATTAAATATAGACTAATTACGAAACTAATTGCATAGTTTACGACTAATTTGTGAGACGAATCTTTTAAGCCGAATTAGTCTATGATTTGACAATATGGTGCTACAGTAAACATGTGCTACCGACGGATTAATTAGGCTTTAAAAAATCGTCTCGTGGAGTACTGATGGCTTATGTAATTTATTTTTTTATTAATATCCGAACACCCCATACAACACCCTCACAACACACCTTCTAAATTTTAGTCACCAGATCAAACACTCCCTTACTAGTGCTGACTGAGTCAGATGGGCATTATCCGTTAGCACCGCATGCAATTAGTGGCAGCCAGGCACATCAACAAAGCGACTCTAAGGGGGTGTTTGGTTCCAGGGACTATTTTTTAGTCCCTGTCATATCAGATGTTTGGACACTAATTTAGAGTATTAAATATATTTTAATTACAAAACTAATTACATAGATGGAGACTAATTTGCGAGACGAATCTATTAAGCCTAATTAGTGCATGATTTGACAATGTTGTGCTACAGTAAATATACTCTAATGATGGATTAATTAGGCTTAATAGATTCGTCTCGTAAATTAGTCTTCATCTGTGTAATTAGTTTTGTAATTAGAATATATTTAGTACTCCAAATTAGTGTCAAACATCCGATGTGACAGGGACTAAAAATTAGTCCCTGCAACCAAACACCCCCTAAATCCTGTCCCTGTTCATCAGAGAAGTAGCTAGCTCTAGACTCTAGTAGCTCGTAGGCACTAGTCCAAAAGGACAGAGACAGAGATCAAATCGCTTTGAAATTTCGCGGTTTCTTCGAATCTGAACGCAGCAGGGGTCAATGGAGATGTAGACTGCAATGCATGCAGATTGAGGTTGTGTTGTCTTTTGGGGGTAACGGTTGGCAGTCAACAACAGTCAACAATAGCTGCTGCCCCTGGATCCCGGATGCAAACAGTCATCCATCCACTCATCTATCTATCTCTTCATTCGAGGACCCAAATTATATTAATTAAAGTATCATATTTGATATATATGTATAATCTTGTGTATTTGATTTAATTTTGGTATCTGTAACTGTGAGTACGTGCATGCATGTATACTAGTATACTAAACTATGCTATTGTCACGTGGCAACCGGCCGGGTGGTAGCTAGCTCAACTGAAAAAATGTTGTTCCTTGGCGGTAATATATATTTGACCACGTACTCGTATCCGGTATATATGCACATCATCAACAATGTGCATGCACGAACAAAATCTTCTACACTACGGAATAGTATTTAATATAAAATATATAATACTTATATCTGTATGCACTTGCTAGATACGTACAGCGGTACAGGGCAAAAAGTACTGCATATGTCATGCATGTGCACGCTATTGTCAACTATGCCTTTCCCAAAAATTAAACATGTACGACGGCTGTTGTCAACTTGTCATGCCATTTCAAGATAAAAATAAAATCTTTAGGATGACTACTACTGTTGACATGTGCCATTTCAAAATATCAAACTAAAAATAAAATGTGTAGTAACTAGTGTTGCCATGCATGCGGCGACCAGGGCCAGGGCGCGCATGCATGCGAGTGCAACTGAAAAATCTATCTAAATATCTTGTGTGGATTCAGTTCAAGTCAAATCAAATCACAACAAAAAAAATCTTTTGTGAAAAAACTATATTATCGAAGCATCATGTACTACTCGTGCTGACATAGCGGCGTACGTACGTATCTAGAGAGCTGATCAGATATTCGGAATGCATATATAGTGTACATAGGGACATAATTAAAATTTGAACCAGCAGGAAATAAACAAATTTGTGTGTGCATTCAGTTTTTATTAGTGTTGATGCTGCTTCACATCACAGATTCACAGGCGGTGTGAGGGACGTACGGGTAACCACCTACTATGCATGCATGTATGGGAGAATAATGAGAAGAAATGTGTCTAGATTAATTCTATATCTATATCTTGTGAATTAGCAGAGTTAATGTTATAGACTTATATTTTGCTATACTTTTTTTTCATATTGCTATACTTGTGCATGCAGCGAGTTATTTTTAATTTCTCAAAAAAGAGAGAGTTATTTTTCCAGTAAAGAAGAAAGAAATCAAGGAGGAAACTAACAATAACACGCAATGCATGACAAGAATCTTTAACTAGCAGGACAAAATAAATAAGTTGTTTGCAGGTCGCAACAAAAAAAAAAGAAGAAAAACAGGAACTTTAGCAGGTAGGTCTAGAGGATAGGCACAACCGTACCTCTCGAAGAAGAAGGCGAGTGGAGCGACGGCGGCGGTGGCGACGAGGTTGCGGTAGACGATGAGGACGCAGGGGCGCATGCCGGTGTTGAGCGCCAGCTTCGAGAGGAGCAGCATCACCACCGTGAACGCCTGCACCACCACCATGCTCAGCGGCAGCGCCGCCGTCTCCCACGACGACGCCCCCGCCCCGGCCCCGGCGCCCGCCGGTGAAGCTTTCACCGGCGGCGGCGGCGGCGCCGGCTTGACGGGCATCTCCACTACGATCTCCTCCTCCTCCGGCGGCGCCTGCCGATCCGCCTCCCCGTTCGACGCCATGTGTGCTCAACTTCCTTTGATAGATCCTCCTAGCTAGGTCCTCCCTTGATAGATGCCGCCGCCGCCGCGTAGACGACGATCGACGAGGAGGGCACGAGCACGGAGCAGCTAGCAATGCACGGCTGCGGCAAGAAGGGTGGGTGGAGAGCGCGTTGGCATGCAAATGCAATGGAGATTGATGACTCGGAGGAGAAGAAGTGTAGGTGACTTCAAGGTGTATATATATAGGAAGTCGAAGAGAGCGGAGAGAAGTTATTAATGGCGGCGTGTCGTCAACAGTGAGAATGTGAGATGCATGGCCGATCGATCGTTGCGGCCGGGAAGGATGGATGGAGACGGGAGGTGGGGAGGTGGGTGGGTGCCGAATGCAACTGCACTTGGATCAATCGGGAAACAAAGATGGGAAACGAACACGTCGTCCGTGCACGGGAGGAGGGATTCTTCTTTCAATTCATTGATAAATCTGGATGGACCGCGATCCGGTTCTGCTCATCGTTTGCCTGCTCGTTTTTGGTTGGGTTTGATTCCTTCGCGTTGCTGGTACCAACACAACACACAGCACAACAGCGGACTTGCTGTACGTTCCGCCGCGGATTGCATGGCTGATGAAGTGATGATAGCTAGCGGTTTAGTAGTATCCCACAGTTTGACTGGCCACTGCATGCATGCCGGTAATTAATTTCATCGTTTATATCAATGTGCGTGTATAGGTTTATCTATGAACAATGCTGGTATTCATTCATTTTCATCATACTACTACGTATAATACGTTGGAGGAAGATATATATTATTTATGAACAATGATATGTTTATCTGTGGGCAGATCTTCTTAACGATTTCATTCTTGGCAAAAAGTATATCTCTTAGATTTTAGTTTGTAAAGAATAAAGATTAGCCTAGCTAAGGAAAAAAAAGTGCAAATATACAATCCTAGAACAGAAATTAAATACTCCAGATAAAGAAAAAATCGCGAAGAATTTTGTCATTTCAAATTTCCACCCCATTTTTCAGTCCACCGGTTGCAAATGAGATATTTGGGGCTCAAATCCATAGATAGTCCAAATATATATATAATACTCCTAGTGGATAACTTATTTATCTGCTCTGTCCTGCCTAATTTTTTCAATAAAGTTTGGGCCTTTGAGGTACTATATAATACCTGCACCAGCATTCATGCTAGTTCAACTTTGCACTACCGGAAACAACAGATTTGCTGAGTGCAAAAATATTTGTCGAGTGTATTTCATCGGGCACTCGGCAAAAAAAAAACTGTTTGCCGAGTGCTACAACAACCACACTCGACAAAATAATGGCACTCGGCAAAGCCGCCTCGATGGATACACATCGATGGCAAGGGTGGTCCATGGCCCATAGTACGATCTGAGCGTCCATGACCTTGATGGAGAAGTGATCATGAGGGCAGGAGGAGGCAGGAAGCATGGATGGTTCTGAATTGGCGACGGCACAATCGACACGGCCAGTACTCCCACTCTCTGCCAGATTCGAGAACGGAGCACGAGTTCCAGCCTGGCGATACGCCCACGACCAGACTCAACACGGTTCCAGATGAACGCACTTCAGGTTATTTCTGTTTTATTCATCGTTCATTGATTTTTACATACTTTTGCATTGCATTGTAACATTGGGATGAAATATTATAGGCTTAGCTGTTACAAGAAACGAGGCGTCGAGAGGAGCTAGAGGCGAGGATGGAGGCAGACCGGCAGAGGATGGAGGCAGACCAACAGAGGATGGAGGCAGAGCGGCTGTAGATGTTTGAATATATGAGGGGTGTTTACGCTGCAATCGGTCAACCTCTGCCACCGATGCCAGTCCCTCCTCCTCAACCTACTCCAAATACTGTTTCAGGCATTGTGGGTCATTTCACAACCTTATAATCACCGTTTCTAATTTATGCAGAATCAATCTTACAAAGATGCACAGACACTAAAAACTAGAAATAAACTAGAAACTAGAAATAAATTAGAAACTAGAAACTAGAATGATTTATAGTTTACAAACTAGAAATAAACTAGAAACTAGAATGATTTATCTCTTTTCCTTTGTGTAGAATCAATCAGCGGCATCGAATAAGCCTCATGACCCAGCGTGGTCACAGTAGACACCGTGGCCTCCTCAGTGACTACTTGTGATTTTATTTGTATTTGCATTTGTGGATTACTTGTGACTACTCAGTGACTACTCAGTGGACACCATTGCACTCAGTGAATTTTATTTGTATTTGTGGTTGTGAATGAACCTACTTGTGATTCTGAAGTTTATTTGCATTTATGTGTTGTCGATATATCTATATGAACTGTCTGTGATGCTTATTGTGAACTATGTGTGATGCCTGTAATATTTATTTGAGCGGGGTACGTTATACGTGACCGAACCATAAAAACTAAAAATATATGTTACACTCGGCAAAGAGGCCTTTTGCTGAATGCCAAGGTAAAAACACTCGGGAAAACGGACACGTGGCCAAAATATGTACATTCTGGGCCAGTCTTTGCCGAGTGTCTAGGATTTGACACTCGGCAAAGCAGCCATGTTTGCCGAGTGTCCGGGATTTGACACTCGGCAAAGCAGCCATGTTTGGCGAGTGTCAGTGCCGAGTGTTAGGGCCGGGGCACTCGTCAAACATGGCTGCTTTGCCTAGTGTCAAATCCCGGACACTGCGCCGTGACCGTCTCCGCGCCGTCACGTTACTTTTTTTTTTTGCTGAGCATCGGTTTCAGCACAAAAAACACTCGGCAAAGAGACGTTTGCCGGCACTGTAAATGCCGTGTGCTGTTTGCCGAGTGTTACACTTGGCAAAGCCTTTGCCGAGTGTTTTTTGGGCTTTGCTGTGTGCTTGTGGCACACGGCAAAGCTACTATTTCCGGTAGTGTTGATTTTCTATATATTGTAATATGGACAAAGATATCAAGTATATAAATTTATTAAACTATTTCTAAAGACTATTTTAAGAGCTATCAATAGTGAAAGTTCTCAAATTTGTCCTCATCCTTGTCCAAAATGACAAGAATATGTACAACAGGTAACAAACTATCTAGTATTAGATTGAACATTGCCAAATTTTTATGGATTTGTTGTGCATACTAATGTCAACCTTGTTATTCTGTGTGTTGTTTTAACATTTGAGACAATATATATCCTTGAGGTTTTGATGCATATAAGTCTACCTTGGATGATGGATCTAGCACTAGGGCCGGGTACCACTACTTAGAGCATGGAGCCCCTCATAAGTCATAAGTCACTCCTACAAATTTTAGCCATAGAAGCTTGGAAGAATGGGCTAAATGTGACTAAAACATAATGGATAGGAAGGAGTCCATCCTAACGTATTTCCAGGTCCGCCTATCTTGCACTTTCCTCTCATCTCCAAAATATATATGGATTGTTTTGGCTTTGGGCATGCCTCCACCTGAATTGTATTGATATAACATGACATAACCACATTTCAATATGTTTTTAGGGAAAACAAGGCAAAACTCTACATCACTTGGTTAATTTTAGAAAGGGCCAAAACCAAGGCACCACCTAACTAAACTAGAACTCATAGATAAAGATGTGCATAACCACGGGTAATGACAAATTAAACAAGTCTAGCATTGGTATACCATGTTATTCTATAGTGATACAATGCCCGCCATAACTTTCTACAATTTGGTGCGCGAAAACTATACTAGGCACTATCGACCTTTCTTATATCATTTTTGTCACATGCGCCAAATTATGGGAGATGACCGCCGTCCCACAATTTTACCAGTTTTTATCGTCTCATGAATGTAATCCTTAATACTCCCTATCTAGTTGTGAAAATTTGTCTTCTACGACTTACAAACATCAATAGTTATTGTATTATTTAGTTTTGAAACATGTGAAGTATATGTGTTGATTTGCATTTAAAGTTACAAAATCTCTTGTATTTATTTGCAAGATTATATTCTAGAGGAAACTAGTAGTCAAATAGACGTCGATTGTGAGACAAAGTTAGATTAGATTATATTTATGGACTGATTTCAAAAGAAAAAGATTATATTTATGGACGGAATGAGTAGTACTAGTATTTTAATAGGATTTTTTTACGGTTCTTTGGTAGGAACCACAACATTATATACATACCCCCTCTGTCCCAAAATAGAAGTCGTTATGGAATACGTGCAGGTTAAACTTTCTCAACTTTGATTAGATTTATAGAAAATGTGTGCAACATTTTATCTCCAAATAAGTTTATTATGAAAGTATATATATTCAACGATCTATCTAATGATACTAATTATGTGTTATAAATATTAATATTTTTTATATTATATTTGGTCAAAGTTAAAAGTGCTTGACTTCTCGGGAAGTGAGAATGACATCTATTTTGGGGCGGAAGGAGTACCACATAATGCTTCGGTTGTGTACTTGGCATCTTGGTACTGAAATTTAATATCTTGGTAATTGATAATAAATTTATGATATCCCTTCATCTCTAAAGAAATTAACTTTAAGAGTTATCTTCGGTCAAACTTTTTAAATTTGACTAAATTTGTAGAGAAAAAATACCAAAACTTATGACACCAAATTAATTAGTATCATTAGAAACATCATAAACTATATTTCTTATAATATGCGCATTGTGTCACAAATATTTATACTTTTAACTATAAATTCAGTCAAATATAAAAAAAGTTTAGTTAATTCTAGAAGTCAATTTATTCAGGAACAGAGGTATTACCTCTCAACGATATAGCAACAAAGGAGACTCATTTGGTAACACGATAACATAACAAGGCTGGCATAATTAATGTAAGAATATTTGTTATTGTCTGTCATGCATAATCTAAAAGGTTGGGCTAGCTTAGCTTGCCTAGCTAGCATATGCATATATCCGGGTATATTATGTAGGGTCACACATACCTAGGGGCTAGTCAGTGCCGGCCCTAGAGAGGTGCCAGAGGTGCGACGGCCGAGGGGCCATGGGAGTGAGGGGCTCAGGCCCAGGTATACGATGGCCCTAGCCCTTAGTACGTAGAATACCGCGTACGCGAGCGCGGTGCGCTGCAGCAGCCGAATGCGAAGAGGCAGAGGAGTCACGGAGGGACGGAGCCGCCGCGGACTTGATTCACCTCTCACGGAG
This sequence comes from Miscanthus lutarioriparius, assembly GCA_904845875.1. Classification (NCBI taxonomy): domain Eukaryota; kingdom Viridiplantae; phylum Streptophyta; class Magnoliopsida; order Poales; family Poaceae; genus Miscanthus; species Miscanthus lutarioriparius. Next base: position 87,056,659 of record CAJGYO010000018.1, read on the forward strand.
TCACAGAGACACGAAACAGATCACAAATCAGGACCGCGCACGTCCAGGCGGCGATCAGGGGAGCAGATCGGCAACCGGCAGAGCACTCCAGGGCCCAGGCTGGCAGGTTCGACTCGATGAGCCGATCACTGCAGTCTGCAGCCGATCATCACTTCATCAATCATCAGTTCATCAGCTGCCGATCATGCCCTAGCCCCTAGGTATTTTTTTTCCTTGATCGTTTTTTAATCCTGTACATGCAATGTTGTGCCTGATGATAATCCTATAGATACACTTGATATTGAAGAACAAGGGCAGCAACAAGTTAATGATAATTTAAGTGAAGAAGTTGATGCCAATGATGCTATAAAGAATAAAAAATTTACAGCATTCCTCTCGACCTAAAAATTCAATTGATGATGTGCAATAAGCTTCTATTCATGATGTCTTTGATCCTAGAACTTGGAGAAATCTTGATAATAAGGGTAGAGATATATTGATTGAAAAGGGGCTGGTGAGTGAATTGAATCTTGAGTTCCCTGTAGATGCTCTTAATAGACGTTTTCATATGTTTACTACTCCAGAAAAGTTAACTAATGGTGAGGTGGTTGATAGAAAATGGTTGGTTTACTCTAAATATGTGGACAAAGTTTTTTGTTATTGCTGTAAATTGTTCAAATCAAGTCAAAGCAAAAGTTTGCTAGCACATGATAGGTTTATATATAATCTAGAGGGACAGTCATATTATATAAGATTTACAAATAGTCTATAGGGGCCGTCGCGACGACTTCGCCGGAGGGCCCTCGGACTCCTGGGACTGGCACTGGGTCAGTGCATGCATTTGGCCATCGATCTCCAGCTAAATTGTAGTGGATGTGTGATGCGTGTAGGTCTTGGCTTGATCACTCGATAATATACACGTACGTACGTATGTACTCGTAGCTGTAGCTTAGCAAGCTCATTGCATTGGCGTGACGACGGAAAACATGCATTGTGTGGGTGGGGGTGTCGTAGGGAAAAGGGAGAGGCGCCGGGGCCGACTGGGCCGCAAGACAAAGCTTCTCGTCATGTCGCTCCCAGTCCCATGATCCCATCCGTTGGTGTGTGTGTGTGTGTGTGTGTGTGTGTGTGTGTGTGTGTGTGTGTGTGTGTGTGTGTGTGTGTGTGTGTGTGTGTGTGTGTTTGATGATGATGAAAAAAAGGGACAAGCAGGAGATCTGCCAATGCAAAATGCTCCTAGTTTTTTTTTGGTAGAGAGCAAGCTGATTGCTGTTGGGGGTTGTCTCACTGCCTGAAGACAGCCTCTCTTGCAGAAACAACTGTCGCTTGTGTACGTTATTTGATTTGCACAAAGCCACAGACTCTTATCCCTTTGGTTCCATCAGCAGGTAACAGACTTAAGCTTTCTGGGCAATGAAAGATCCAGTCTTTTGCTCCATTCAGAGATATATCTCCAAAGTTAAGAGCCATGGGTTTCTCGTTGTATGTTGAAACAAACCAATTCATTGGTCCTACTCACAACTCATCAGAACTGTCTTTTTGTTTATCAATAAGGATTATCCAATGGGGTCATTCATAACTGGAATTGGTTTGACATGTCACGTGTAGGCCTGGTAATGGGCTGGCTAAGCCCAAGGATCATAAGGGTCCCAACTCATGGGCTCTTATATATGGGCTGTGTATGGTTTTTTCTTTCTTGAACAACACCGGAGAACTGCATGTCATTTCAGTAACAAGAAAATGCTCCTAGCAGATAGATAGAGGAGAAACTCGGTAAATGGAACAGAACAGTTACCGCCATGAGTTCTTTCTTTTATGCTACCGGCCTTTTGAGTCCGAGTGGTTTAGCGCTATGTAATAGCAGTGCTCCTGCTGATTATTCTAAAAAAAGAAAGTCGGTAAATGGAACAGAAATAGAAATTACACGACAATCATCATTTACAAAATGCATTGTCCTTTTGATTCTGTTCGAACCAGAAAAGTGGATATATCAACTTCCATTCCGTGCGCTCCGACATGTACATGGAAGGAGGAAGGTCTGCTGCAGCTAGATATGTCCCGCCGGCCGCCGTTCTGCAGCCGTAGCTGCTCCTCGCGGGACAAATCCGGCAACAAATCCTTCAACAGCTAGATCGACCACGTCGCCGACGAATCCCAATCCATGGGATGCACGGTGGGATCTTTTCCTTCTCGTGTTCGCAGCTCTGGCCCTCCCTCGGGAGTCGGGACGGCTCGGTTCGGTGGACTTTGTACTTGTACGGTTTCGGTCTACGCAGGAATGGACTTGTATCTATGGATGGACAGCAGGAGTAGGACTAGGAGAGCAGGAGGCACCCGGGAAGATCAACCATCGTGATTCACCCTTCGTTTGAAACACATGGTTAGATACCGTTTCTTGCTACGGGCAAACAAAAGTCCGTGTCATCATCATCTTAATGAAATGAATCCTAAGTAGATGATGTGACAAGTCAAATTCTCAAATGAGATAAATATAAAAAATGTTATACATTAAATTTTTACTTTACTAGAATACGTTGCAACGGGGAAAAAAATACCATGTTGATTTCTCAAAAAAAAACATGATAACCAAGACTTCATGAGGTTTGTAGCCACTTGCGTAAACTAAACTGGAAGAAAATAAAAAGGTGAATTTCTTTATGATATATACCTCTAGAAGTGCATGGATGGCAAGCTTCATGGTCTCTTTGCTGGAGGTCTCCTTTTAGCTCTTCTCCAGGAACGCACGCATAGAGTTGGAGTTTCTTCTCGTGGCGTTGGTCTTCCATGCAGAGAAGATAACACGGATGGATCGGCATTGGCTTGTCTGAGTAGGGGTCGAACTGCACCACCGGATGATAAGCACACAACACGGATGCTTGAGCTCCGGGGAGACGATGACGTGGATTGGGACTTCGTATCGGACATGGACGCAAACACATGAGCATGGATTGAGATTTGGTATCACCGGGTAGACGAGGCGATGATCCGGTCTTTTTAGGGTAGAGATTCTCATGCAAGACAAAGTCGAGTCAATGCTATCAGCTCGCCATTATTGCCATTTCATGCTTACCATGGGCAGTCACATTGTAGAAACTACCATATCTAAGTTAGACTCGATGTCTTCACGCGCAACGCGAAGCAGTTATGAAGAGAAGGTAGCGTGGGCTCAAGGCCATGCGGAGCAAGCTGCCAAAGGCAACGTCACAGAGGTTAGAATGTAGACTCCTAATTCAGTTGTGGCGATTAATGATGACACAATTTTTGTAAATAACATGTGTTTTGCATAGGCGTTATAAGTTAGGTCACAATAATGATTGATTAATGGGCAATCAATGCTTTTCATGCCCCTATTTTATGGAATCCAGTTCGGTTTTCAAAGGATATGCGACGAGGTTAAGGACAAACTAGTTCTAAGTGTCATTTTCCATTGAGAGACACTTAGAGCAATTTAGGACTTTGTTTTTCTTTTGGTCATACTATAAAGGGAGGTATGAACTAGGAGCTTGACCTTGGTAAGTCTAGTGTATAGGTGTGGTGCACACTAGTCAAACTAATCACTAGGTAGCTCAGAGGAAGTCCGAAGATTAATTGGAAGTTACGCCATTCACAAAGATGGTTGAAATGAAAGTTGAAAGCCCTAGTTTGGTTTTAGATAATTGATAAAACCTTAGGACTAATCCTTGTACTAAGTGTGTAGACATGAAAGGATGGTCCTATGCCAAGTGGTGAGCTAGATCAGGTCCATGGAGATGAAGATGGGCATGTGATGATGGTGATCAAGCTCCAACTTGAAAAAGAAGAAAGAGAAAAACAAAAACCAAGAAAATCAAGGCAAAGGTATAAGATATGTTTTTGTTTTGGTGATCAAGACACTATAGAGAGTGTGATCACGTTTAAGATCGATAGCCATACTATAAAGAGGGGAAATCTTTGGCTAAGCGGTTAGCGAGTGCCACTAGGTGACATGATTCTTGCATGTGCATTTAGGAACCTAGTGTGCTAACCTTGACCCTTGAAAAATGCTTTAAAAATGCTAACACATAAGCACACAAGTTCTACACTTTGTGGTTAGCAACTTGGAACTAAGGGTGAAGAGGTTGAGGAGTTAGAAACAGAAAAGGAGGCAAAGGTCAGTGACCGGACTCTGGGTCTCGGTGTGACCGGACCCTGAGGGGCCACGTCCGGTCATAAACCCTGGCTCTCGGCCAGTCGTGGCAGCCTGACCGGACGCTAGACCTGACTCTAGAGCCGCGTCTGGTCATGCATGGTAGTGGTGGCATGGCTTAGGCAGGCGATCGGACGCAGGAGCGAGCGGGCAACCAGACGCGCAGGAGGCGCGTCAGGTCAAGGCTGACGTTGGTGATGTCAGCTCCACAGGCGCGCGCAAGGAAGCTATGTGCTGACCGCACGCAGGGGCGCATCAGGTCGTCTTCGAGCGGACGCGTCTGGTCAGATATTTTCATCTCTGGACCCTTTCTATACTCGATCAGACGCGCTATGTACGTGGGTCCGGTCGTGTCAAGGGTCGCGTCCAGTCATGACTTAAGTGATCGCGCGCTCGGGACTTGACCATTGGAGATGAATGAGCGAGGTTTGAAGGAGGGACGCGTGGCATCCATCGGTGGACCGGACGCAGGTGACCAGACGCTGGGGTGCGTCCGGTCAGGCGAGTCCGGTCAACCCACGAGCAGAGCAACGACTCTATTTTCTTGGGACGTCTATAAATAGTGTTTGACCGGCTTGGGGCTCACTCTCTTGGCACTTTGACGTACTCCCTCTTTCCCAGTATACATGCCGTTTTAGCTTTTAAAGGATGTCCCAATAAGAATGACGTTTTAGAGGCCGGTCCCATAGCTGAGCAGCACCAGTCTGCAACTTTGTAGCCTGCAACAAGCTCGTAGTAGCCTGCAGTGAGCCAATCAATGGCTACAGACATGGAGAGCAGGAGAACAGTCATTACTAGGATAGGGGTGTGGTTGTATTTTTGCTTTAGCCTTGGTAGTCGTGTCGCATGCTAGAACGACTTTAAATATGGGACGGAGGGAGTACTTGACATCCTTGTGAGCCTAAGCAAACACCTCCCACTTATCTCCATCATTGATTCATCATCAGAGTGAGATTGTGAGTGATTTCAAGTGCATTTACTTGAGTGATTGCATCTAGTGGCACTTGGGGATCGTTATGGCTGTGGATTTCTTGTTTCTCTTGGTGGTTGCTGCCACCTAGATGGCTTGAAGCGGCGGAGGAGCTTTGGCACGTGTTGCTGATTATTCGTGGCTGGCTCCGGTGATTGTGAGGGGTCTTGTACCTTCCCCGGCGGAGAGCCGAAAGATAACTCTAGTGGATTGCTCGTGTCATTGAGTTACCTCACTTATGGGTAGGTTCTTGCGGTGTCCATTTGTTGGACGAGGTTCGTGCAACACCTCACCTCTTAGCCGCCGAACCATCAAGTGCTGGTCGACACTATAAGGAAAATGGACCCTTGACCCATTTACTTTGGATTTTGGTGTTTGATGACCAACACAACCAAATTGGACTAATGAATTTGCAAGTGTTTGTTTTGTAGTCCAATAGGGTGCAAGACGTGACTTGGACGAAGGCGACATGATGATCTGATGATCAACACCTCAAGCAAGACCTTAGAAGCACAAGAAAAGACCCAAAATGTCAAGCAAAGTCCAAGCATGAAGATAGGAACCAAGCCGTGCGCAAGATCGCAAAGAAACGAGCTCGCAGAGGCGACCGGACGCTGGACCGGACGCTGGAAGCGCGACCGGACGCTGGATCGGTGGCTCGACAGACAGGCGACCGGACGCAAGGACCAGACGCTGGCGGCAACCGACCGGACACAGGAACGCAGCGTCTAATCGAGTACAGAGAGGTTCCAGGCGTGCGAAACTGCGACCGGACGCTGGCAGCGTCCGATCGGTAGTTCGTGGCTACAACGGTCGGGACGATCGGACGCGTCCGGTCAGGACGATTCAGCGTCCGGTCAGTAGCAGATTTGCGGGAGTTCGACCCCAACGGCTATTTTCTCAGTGGGGCTTATAAATACAACCCCCAACCGGCCATTTGAGATGTGTGGAGCTAAGGAAACATATCAAGAGTGTTGATACACCATTTGAGTGATCTCCACATGCATAGTGCTTAGTGTTTTATTAGGTGATTAGCATAAGTGCTTTGCGAAGTGCTTAGGTTGATTAGACCACCGCTTATGCGCTTGCTCTAGGTGTTTGCCTAGTGTTTAAGAGAGGTTTGCATACCTCTTGCCACCCCGTGCTTGTGAGCACAAGTGTTGTACATCGGAGGGGCTTGAAGTCTTGCGAGATCACACCAACCGCGTTTGTGGTGTGGCCGCCACCGTGTACCGGAGGGAACAAGGCCCGCGGCGTTTCGGCCGGAAGCTTGATAGTGAAGACGGCGGGGAGCATCCGGGAGAGGCTTGCCGAGAGGCACATCGGAGACCCACTTGCGCATGGGAAGACCCGAGGCTATCCACGGAGTTACCCGACCGGGAGCTTGGCCCTTGCGAGGGATCCCTTGCGAGGGGCTCCAACGAGGACTAGGGGGAAGCTTGCGCGCTTCTCGATACCTCGGTAAAAATACCAGAGTCGTCGACGGGAGTTTGCATATCTCTACCTTGCTCTTTAGCTTCCGCATTTACATTGATTACTTTACTACGTTTGCGGTAGAGATAGCAACACACTAGCAAAACCATAGTTGCACATCTAGATAGCTTGTCTATTACATAGGTTTTGCTAGGGTTAGAAAAAGAAGCCATAGTTTAGAGTTAGTTTTTTAAGTTACCTAATTCACCCCCCCCCCTCTTAGGCGTCCACGTGTCCTACAAGTGGTATCAGAGCCGGTTGGCTCATATTTGGACCTTTGGCTTAACCGCCGTTGAGCCGACGCTATTGTAGAGTGGTTGGGATGGATACCGCTAGGCCTTCACAATTTGACGGCACTAACTTCCCATACTATAAAGCTAGAATGGCTTGCCACCTTGAGGCGGTTGATTTGGGTGTATGGAGAGTCACTCGTGACGGGATGAAACCCATCAAGAATCCCGAAAAACCCACAAAGAGTGATGAAAAAGAAATGCATTTTAATGCTAGAGCTAAGAATTGCTTGTTTGAATCTTTTAGCATGGATATGTTTAACCAAGTGTTCACCTTAAATACGGCACATGAAATTTGGTTAAAACTCCAAGAGCTCCATGACGGCACAAGTAATGTCCGTGAGCAAAAACATTGTCTAGCTAAGCAAAATTATGATTCCTTTACAATGAATGAAGATGAGCTTGTTCGTGATATGTATTCTCGATTGAATCTAATTATCAATGAGCTCCACTCTATAGGATTATTAAAGCTAGATGATGCGGACATCGTGAGGAAGATCATCTCCGTGCTACCACAAAAGAAATATTCAAGCATCATCACCATCCTTCACAATATGGAGGACTTAAGCACCATGACCCCGGGCATTGTCATTGGCAAGATAGTGGCATTTGAAATGTCACGCAAGATGGGTCAAGAAGAAGCCTCTTCATCGAGCAAAGGCAAAGCTCTCGCTTGTAGCGAAAAGAAAAAGATGAAGGGCAAGAAAGTTGAGTCAAGCTCAAGCTCAAGCTCCTCAAGTGAAGAAAAAGAAGATGAGGATGAGGATGATGCTGAACAAGAATCAAGTGATGATGATCAATCTTCCTCCTCCACCTCCGACCTTGATGAAGAATCAATCAAATTAATCAACAAGGTGGAGAAGATGATCCAAAGGCTCAATGTCAAGGGTGTGCCCATCCAAATTCAAGATCTCATTTTCACCAATCAAAGAAATGAGCAAAGAAAGAGAGGATGCTACGGATGCGGCGAGATGGGGCACTTTGTGAAAGTTTGTCCAAACAAGCCCACACCCAAGATAAAGAAGAAGACGTGCAAAAACAAAGCCCTCACAACAATAAGGTCATGGGATGATTCTTCAAGTGAAGAAGAAAACCATCACAAGAGGCGAGGTCTCAAGCACTCATCATCAAGCTCTTCTCGTGTGTGCCTTATGGCATGAGGTAACAAAAGCTCATCCTCTAGTGAGAGTGATAGTGATGATGATTTGCCTTCTTACAATACAATTGTGCAACAAAATCTTAAATATGCTAAAGTTTGTACTAGTCAACAAAAGAAGCTCAAAACTTTAAAAGAAGAGCTAGGTAGTTCACAAGAAGCATACAAGAATTTGCTTGAACAATATGAAAACTTTGCAAATCTCAATGTTGAACTATCTACTAAAATTGAGCAACTTGAGGCTAGTGCAACAACAAGTGCATGCACAATTAATGATAAGCAACTTGAAAAGAAAAATGAAAAATTAAAAGAAAAGTTAGCTAGCTCACAAAATGATTATCAAAGTTTGCTTGCTAAAATGGAAATCATGTGCAAATATTGTGATGAGCTAACAAATCAAGTTGTTAATCTTGAGGCCGTAAAAAATACCCCCACCAAGGCATCTAAAAGAAATGACATAATTAAAAGGATACATCTACCTCTTGCAATGATTTATGTTTAGACTCACCTTTGTGCAACCAAGCTTGTGTTAAGAAAGTGATTGTAGATACATGCACACAAGAGGTTGCAAAAGAGAATGAGCAACTCAAGCAAGAAGTAGCTCGCCTCACCAAGGACTTGACTCAAATGAAAGGCAAGGCGAAGCAAACCCAACTTCATCAAGATAACACCGTCAAGGGTGTGAAGAAGCTTGATGAAGGACAAACCATGGTTTGCTACGTGTGCCACAAAGAAGGCCACAAGTCCTATGAGCGCAAGGTAAAGAATGGGGGAGGAGCAAAGAAGAAGGAGAAAAAGCAAACAAGCAAGCTCTCCAACACCTACACCAACAAGGTGGACAAGAAGGCCTCCACACCTTATCTCTTGAAGAAGAAGAAAAATAACAAGGTGGTGGCCATCAAGGTGAACAAGCAAGCAAACAATGGGGTCAAACGCTTTTGGGTGCCAAAGGAAATCATTTCCAACATGAAGAGCACCAAGAAGGTTTGGATCCTGAAAGGGAAGTAAGAAGTCCGTCGGTCCTCGGGGAATTTGGAGTCTTGGCAAAGTATGGGTGCATTTCATGGGGTGCATTATGTTGGACAAAGTCATTGCCAAGTGGGTTAGTGGATACTATGAACCTAAATTCCCCTTCCCATGTTAGGTAACTAGATGTTATTACTTTTTAATTGGTACATCTTGCAATTAGATTTTCCTACAATTGGTATCTTTAAGCATCTAGTTACTCCTCATGCCTAGGGTTGCATTTGCATGCTTATATCTTTTGTCATGCATACACTAGGTATTTCATATGGTAGGCTTGCTCGGTCTCATTTGTAACCCTTGGAGCAAACCTACATGGTTTAAAATTGCTTAGGAGCACGGCACATAGCTTGTCTTACTATTGTTTATCTAATATGTGCCAAAGTCCAAATTGTAGATAATTTTCTCCCAAATATCATCTTTCAAGTGGTATTTTGACTCCAAAATCAATTGTGCATGAGTACTACAATTATTCCATGTCTCCATGCACAAATTTAGGGGGAGGATCATCTACAAGAAGGACGCTTTGAGACTAACACCTTTTTTAAGTTTATCATGTGTGTAGTGGTCTCATTGCAAGGAAAATGGAGTCCCCGAAGAGAAGCATCGTTCTTCAATTGGCATCATCATGTTGATTTTATTTCATATTTATATGCTTTCTCCATGCATTATATAGATTAAACTCTCTTGTGCAACAAATTGCTAATTATGCATATGCTTTGCTTTCTACCATATGTATGCATATATTTAGGGGGAGCTTAGTCTATATAATGCGAGAGTCAAATTTTGTGATCCATTTCTCTCTATACACAAAGGATCATGAAATTTGACCCTCCCTTGTGCTACTAATGTCTTCCTTTTTAGTGTTTGATGTCAAAGGGGGAGAATTTGAAGGACCAAAAGCAAGCATCAAGTTGATGTCTACAAGTGGTAATGGTCCGAGAAAGGGAGGAAAGTGAATTATGGATTAGTCTATGTAATGGGAGAATTTTTTAGAAAGATAGGATCTAATCCATAATATCACATGGGGACATTTGCAAGGGCAAGACATGCTTTTGAGTAAAGTTTTAATTGGTATCTATCAATTAGTATCATATAACCTTGCCCTTTGCATTGCATCCTAGCAAGTAGATAATTTTTAAATTTAAAATTTTTTATCATTTGCTTGCTTTGGTCGTGTTGTCATCAATCACCAAAAAGGGGGAGATTGTAAGGAAAATGGACCCTTGACCCATTTACTTTGGATTTTGGTGTTTGATGACCAACACAACCAAATTGGACTAATGAATTTGCAAGTGTTTGTTTTGTAGTCCAATAGGGTGCAAGACGTGACTTGGACGAAGGCGACATGATGATCTGATGATCAACACCTCAAGCAAGACCTTAGAAGCACAAGAAAAGACCCAAGATGTCAAGCAAAGTCCAAGCATGAAGATAGGAACCAAGCCGTGCGCAAGATCGCAAAGAAACGAGCTCGCAGAGGCGACCGGACGCTGGACCGGACGCTGGAAGCGCGACCGGACGCTGGACCGGTGGCTCGGCAGACAGGCGACCGGACGCAAGGACCGGACGCTGGCGGCAACCGACCGGACGCAGGAACGCAGCGTCCGATCGAGTACAGAGAGGTTCCAGGCGCGCGAAACTGCGACCGGACGCGTCCGGTGGCAGGCGACCGGACGCTGGCAGCGTCCGATCGGTAGTTCGCGGCTACAACGGTCGGGACGACCGGACGCGTCCGGTCAGGACGATTCAGCGTCCGGTCAGTAGCAGATTTGCGGGAGTTCGACCCCAACGGCTACTTTCTCAGTGGGGCTTATAAATACAACCCCCAACCGGCCATTTGAGAAGTGTGGAGCTGAGGAAACATATCAAGAGTGTTGATACACCATTTGAGTGATCTCCACATGCATAGTGCTTAGTGTTTTATTAGGTGATTAGCATAAGTGCTTTGCGAAGTGCTTAGGTTGATTAGACCACCGCTTATGCGCTTGCTCTAGGTGTTTGCCTAGTGTTTAAGTGAGGTTTGCATACCTCTTGCCACCCCGTGCTTGTGAGCACAAGTGTTGTACATCGGAGGGGCTTGAAGTCTTGCGAGATCACACCAACCGCGTTTGTGGTGTGGCCGCCACCGTGTACCGGAGGGAACAAGGCCCGCGGCGTTTCGGCCGGAAGCTTGATAGTGAAGACGGCGGGGAGCATCCGGGAGAGGCTTGCCGAGAGGCACATCGGAGACCCACTTGCGCGTGGGGAAGACCCGAGGCTATCCACGGAGTTACCCGACCGGGAGCTTGGCCCTTGCGAGGGATTCCTTGCGAGGGGCTCCAACGAGGACTAGGGGGAAGCTTGCGCGCTTCTCGATACCTCGGTAAAAATACCGGAGTCGTCGACGGGAGTTTGCATATCTCTACCTTGCTCTTTAGCTTCCGCATTTACATTGATTACTTTACTACGTTTGCGGTAGAGATAGCAACACACTAGCAAAACCATAGTTGCACATCTAGATAGCTTGTCTATTACATAGGTTTTGCTAGGGTTAGAAAAAGAGGCCATAGTTTAGAGTTAGTTTTTTAAGTTGCCTAATTCACCCCCCCCCCTCTTAGGCGTCCACGTGTCCTACAAGTGGTATCAGAGCCGGTTGGCTCATATTTGGACCTTTGGCTTAACCGCCGTTGAGCCGACGCTATTGTAGAGTGGTTGGGATGGATACCGCTAGGCCTCCACAATTTGACGGCACTAACTTCCCATACTATAAAGCTAGAATGGCTTGCCACCTTGAGGCGGTTGATTTGGGTGTATGGAGAGTCACTCGTAACGGGATGAAACCCATCAAGAATCCCGAAAAACCCACAAAGAGTGATGAAAAAGAAATGCATTTTAATGCTAGAGCTAAGAATTGCTTGTTTGAATCTTTTAGCATGGATGTGTTTAACCAAGTGTTCACCTTAAATACGGCACATGAAATTTGGTTAAAACTCCAAGAGCTCCATGACGGCACAAGTAATGTCCGTGAGCAAAAACATTGTCTAGCTAAGCAAAATTATGATTCCTTTACAATGAATGAAGATGAGCTTGTTCGTGATATGTATTCTCGATTGAATCTAATTATCAATGAGCTCCACTCTATAGGATTATTAAAGCTAGATGATGCGGACATCGTGAGGAAGATCATCTCCGTGCTACCACAAAAGAAATATTCAAGCATCATCACCATCCTTCACAATATGGAGGACTTAAGCACCATGACCCCGGGCATTGTCATTGGCAAGATAGTGGCATTTGAAATGTCACGCAAGATGGGTCAAGAAGAAGCCTCTTCATCGAGCAAAGGCAAAGCTCTCGCTTGTAGCGAAAAGAAAAAGATGAAGGGCAAGAAAGTTGAGTCAAGCTCAAGCTCAAGCTCCTCAAGTGAAGAAAAAGAAGATGAGGATGAGGATGATGCTGAACAAGAATCAAGTGATGATGATCAATCTTCCTCCTCCACCTCCGACCTTGATGAAGAATCAATCAAATTAATCAACAAGGTGGAGAAGATGATCCAAAGGCTCAATGTCAAGGGTGTGCCCATCCAAATTCAAGATCTCATTTTCACCAATCAAAGAAATGAGCAAAGAAAGAGAGGATGCTACGGATGCGGCGAGATGGGGCACTTTGTGAAAGTTTGTCCAAACAAGCCCACACCCAAGATAAAGAAGAAGACGTGCAAAAACAAAGCCCTCACAACAATAAGGTCATGGGATGATTCTTCAAGTGAAGAAGAAAACCATCACAAGAGGCGAGGTCTCAAGCACTCATCATCAAGCTCTTCTCGTGTGTGCCTTATGGCATGAGGTAACAAAAGCTCATCCTCTAGTGAGAGTGATAGTGATGATGATTTGCCTTCTTACAATACAATTGTGCAACAAAATCTTAAATATGCTAAAGTTTGTACTAGTCAACAAAAGAAGCTCAAAACTTTAAAAGAAGAGCTAGGTAGTTCACAAGAAGCATACAAGAATTTGCTTGAACAATATGAAAACTTTGCAAATCTCAATGTTGAACTATCTACTAAAATTGAGCAACTTGAGGCTAGTGCAACAACAAGTGCATGCACAATTAATGATAAGCAACTTGAAAAGAAAAATGAAAAATTAAAAGAAAAGTTAGCTAGCTCACAAAATGATTATCAAAGTTTGCTTGCTAAAATGGAAATCATGTGCAAATATTGTGATGAGCTAACAAATCAAGTTGTTAATCTTGAGGCCGTAAAAAATACCCCCACCAAGGCATCTAAAAGAAATGACATAATTAAAAAGGATACATCTACCTCTTGCAATGATTTATGTTTAGACTCACCTTTGTGCAACCAAGCTTGTGTTAAGAAAGTGATTGTAGATACATGCACACAAGAGGTTGCAAAAGAGAATGAGCAACTCAAGCAAGAAGTAGCTCGCCTCACCAAGGACTTGACTCAAATGAAAGGCAAGGCGAAGCAAACCCAACTTCATCAAGATAACACCGTCAAGGGTGTGAAGAAGCTTGATGAAGGACAAACCATGGTTTGCTACGTGTGCCACAAAGAAGGCCACAAGTCCTATGAGCGCAAGGTAAAGAATGGGGGAGGAGCAAAGAAGAAGGAGAAAAAGCAAACAAGCAAGCTCTCCAACACCTACACCAACAAGGTGGACAAGAAGGCCTCCACACCTTATCTCTTGAAGAAGAAGAAAAATAACAAGGTGGTGGCCATCAAGGTGAACAAGCAAGCAAACAATGGGGTCAAACGCTTTTGGGTGCCAAAGGAAATCATTTCCAACATGAAGAGCACCAAGAAGGTTTGGATCCTGAAAAGGGAAGTAAGAAGTCCGTCGGTCCTCGGGGAATTTGGAGTCTTGGCAAAGTATGGGTGCATTTCATGGGGTGCATTATGTTGGACAAAGTCATTGCCAAGTGGGTTAGTGGATACTATGAACCTAAATTCCCCTTCCCATGTTAGGTAACTAGATGTTATTACTTTTTAATTGGTACATCTTGCAATTAGATTTTCCTACAATTGGTATCTTTAAGCATCTAGTTACTCCTCATGCCTAGGGTTGCATTTGCATGCTTATATCTTTTGTCATGCATACACTAGGTATTTCATATGGTAGGCTTGCTCGGTCTCATTTGTAACCCTTGGAGCAAACCTACATGGTTTAAAATTGCTTAGGAGCACGGCACATAGCTTGTCTTACTATTGTTTATCTAATATGTGCCAAAGTCCAAATTGTAGATAATTTTCTCCCAAATATCATCTTTCAAGTGGTATTTTGACTCCAAAATCAATTGTGCATGAGTACTACAATTATTCCATGTCTCCATGCACAAATTTAGGGGGAGGATCATCTACAAGAAGGACGCTTTGAGACTAACACCTTTTTTAAGTTTATCATGTGTGTAGTGGTCTCATTGCAAGGAAAATGGAGTCCCCGAAGAGAAGCATCGTTCTTCAATTGGCATCATCATGTTGATTTTATTTCATATTTATATGCTTTCTCCATGCATTATATAGATTAAACTCTCTTGTGCAACAAATTGCTAATTATGCATATGCTTTGCTTTCTACCATATGTGCATATATTTAGGGGGAGCTTAGTCTATATAATGCGAGAGTCAAATTTTGTGATCCATTTCTCTCTATACACAAAGGATCATGAAATTTGACCCTCCCTTGTGCTACTAATGTCTTCCTTTTTAGTGTTTGATGTCAAAGGGGGAGAATTTGAAGGACCAAAAGCAAGCATCAAGTTGATGTCTACAAGTGGTAATGGTCCGAGAAAGGGAGGAAAGTGAATTATGGATTAGTCTATGTAATGGGAGAATTTTTTAGAAAGATAGGCTCTAATCCATAATATCACATGGGGACATTTGCAAGGGCAAGACATGCTTTTGAGTAAAGTTTTAATTGGTATCTATCAATTAGTATCATATAACCTTGCCCTTTGCATTGCATCCTAGCAAGTAGATAATTTTTAAATTTAAAATTTTTTATCATTTGCTTGCTTTGGTCGTGTTGTCATCAATCACCAAAAAGGGGGAGATTGTAAGGAAAATGGACCCTTGACCCATTTACTTTGGATTTTGGTGTTTGATGACCAACACAACCAAATTGGACTAATGAATTTGCAAGTGTTTGTTTTGTAGTCCAATAGGGTGCAAGACGTGACTTGGACGAAGGCGACATGATGATCTGATGATCAACACCTCAAGCAAGACCTTAGAAGCACAAGAAAAGACCCAAGATGTCAAGCAAAGTCCAAGCATGAAGATAGGAACCAAGCCGTGCGCAAGATCGCAAAGAAACGAGCTCGCAGAGGCGACCGGACGCTGGACCGGACGCTGGAAGCGCGACCGGACGCTGGACCGGTGGCTCGGCAGACAGGCGACCGGACGCAAGGACCGGACGCTGGCGGCAACCGACCGGACGCAGGAACGCAGCGTCCGATCGAGTACAGAGAGGTTCCAGGCGCGCGAAACTGCGACCGGACGCGTCCGGTGGCAGGCGACCGGACGCTGGCAGCGTCCGATCGGTAGTTCGCGGCTACAACGGTCGGGACGACCGGACGCGTCCGGTCAGGACGATTCAGCGTCCGGTCAGTAGCAGATTTGCGGGAGTTCGACCCCAACGGCTACTTTCTCAGTGGGGCTTATAAATACAACCCCCAACCGGCCATTTGAGGAGTGTGGAGCTGAGGAAACATATCAAGAGTGTTGATACACCATTTGAGTGATCTCCACATGCATAGTGCTTAGTGTTTTATTAGGTGATTAGCATAAGTGCTTTGCGAAGTGCTTAGGTTGATTAGACCACCGCTTATGCGCTTGCTCTAGGTGTTTGCCTAGTGTTTAAGTGAGGTTTGCATACCTCTTGCCACCCCGTGCTTGTGAGCACAAGTGTTGTACATCGGAGGGGCTTGAAGTCTTGCGAGATCACACCAACCGCGTTTGTGGTGTGGCCGCCACCGTGTACCGGAGGGAACAAGGCCCGCGGCGTTTCGGCCGGAAGCTTGATAGTGAAGACGGCGAGGAGCATCCGGGAGAGGCTTGCCGAGAGGCACATTGGAGACCCACTTGCGCGTGGGAAGACCCGAGGCTATCCACGGAGTTACCCGACCGGGAGCTTGGCCCTTGCGAGGGATTCCTTGCGAGGGGCTCCAACGAGGACTAGGGAGAAGCTTACGCGCTTCTCGATACCTCGGTAAAAATACCGGAGTCGTCGACGGGAGTTTGCATATCTCTACCTTGCTCTTTAGCTTCCGCATTTACATTGATTACTTTACTACGTTTGCGGTAGAGATAGCAACACACTAGCAAAACCATAGTTGCACATCTAGATAGCTTGTCTATTACATAGGTTTTGCTAGGGTTAGAAAAAGAGGCCATAGTTTAGAGTTAGTTTTTTAAGTTACCTAATTCACCCCTCCCCTCTTAGGCGTCCACGTGTCCTGCAGACACAACGGGGACTAGCGTGCCGGCAAGCACGTGAACCTCGGGAGAAAAATCTTGTGTCTCTTGTGTGATTGGATTTATCCCGGTGATTGATTGGCTTCATCTTGTGATTGGTTCATTCCTCGACACGGCGGTATAATCACCCTACTTACTCCATTACTTTCTTCCAAACTAGTTGTAGCAAGCTCTTTAGTGTAGCTAGTTTTGAGAGCTTGCTTGGTAGCTTAGTTTCATCTAGTGAAACTCTTTAGTGTAGCCTTATTGAGAGCTCTTAGTGGGTAGTGACTTAGCCTCTTGTGTGCTTAGAGATCATAGCAATTAGAATTGTTGGGTGGGTGGCTTGCAACCCTTGTAGAGCTAGAGCAAGTTTGCATTTCGCCATTTAATTCACTAACAAATTGCTCTAGTGGTTTTGTAGAGTTTTAAATATGCTAGTCACCCCTTCTCTAGCCATATTAGGACCTTTCAGAAGTGAATGGCGGGTTACTAATGGTAGCACCAGATTGGTCTGGTGCTCTGGTCAAAGAGGCACTAGACTATAAGCTATATAGGGTTTCATTTAGGGTTTTTCAGACAGAGAAGAGACAGGTTCATTGGATTGATCAGATGTTGGATCAAGTGTAATCTGATGTTGTCCAATAAGTTCCTAGAGAGGGAAAATGGCTACCGGATTAGACCGGTGCCTAGCACCGTACTATAAGTTGTTGCCCCGTATAGTAAAGCTAGTTTGTGAAAGAGCTATTATAGAGTCACCAGATTAGTCTAGTGCTCAATTCAAAGTGGCACCGGACCAATCTGGTGTGGTCGTTTTCAGTGAGTGTAGGGGGCAATTACTAGTTCTTGGAGTGGGGGTATTTATACTCTTCCATCTCAACCATGGCAGCACTCTTGCCATTTAGATCAGTTTCATAATCCTATTGGAGAGCAAGGGAGGGCTCAAGGATAGTGGAGTTATTAGGATTTGCTAATTGCAAGATTAAGGATTCCATTAGTTTTTAAGGAGTAGCGAAGTGTGCATCCACCTTCCTCATTAGGCTTGTTTAGGTCAAGTGAGAGTTTATACTTGCTACTCTTGGTGACTGGCATCACCTATATGTCTTGGTGGTGCTGAGGAGCTTGGTGATCTCTCGGAGGCGACTGTGAGAGGCCTAAGTCATGTTGTGAGCAGTTGTGGGTAATTCTCCATGCTGGAGTGGCAAAGAATTAGCCCATAGAGAGCACTTGGTCCTTGCGTGGATCAAGGGAGAGCTATTCCTAGCGAGGTGCTCCAACGAGGACTGTGGGGAGTGCCGACTCTCTAGTATCTCGGAAAACATTGCCGTGTTCCTAACCCTCTCTTCACTTTGAGCATTTACTTTTGTGTAATTACCTCCGTGTCTTTACATTCCTAGAATTTCCATGCTAGCTTAGGGTTAATTGGAACTAGGTTGCAAGACGTGTGGTAGACAAGAAACACTATTTAGGCATAAGGGTGAAATGGGTCAAGCGATAGGTTTTAATTTCATGAGAATTTTATATTAGCGCAATTCAACACCCCCCTCTTGGGCATCATGATACTTTTATAGTGAAGGTTGCCACCAAAGGCTAGCTGAAGATAAAATCATCCCTAGACTATCTCTCTATGGACGAGAGTTATGTGCATGCTCATTTGCCCATACTTTTTTTCTATTGGGTTTTTGGGATGGAGTTTTTAGTGAGGCACACACATACGGGTTGTGAAGGGTGATCCTCGCAGCCGGGTCTGAGTTGTCATTGGGCCACACTTAGTAGTATTCATCTATTGGGTCTTATACTTTCAATCAAAACCAAATAGCTGAGGGGCTATATATTGTTGGGGTGTATAATATATTAGAGACTCCCATTGGTGTGTTTAGGGCTCAATTACTTAGCCTTGGGGCTTGTGAGATAATTTAGGGCCCATTTGTAGCCCATGTATACTCTTTTATAAATACGAGTTCCACTAGAAAAAATAATGAAAATCTTCCCTCCCACCTCTCCTATAAAAAGGAGAGAGGGAAGGTGGAGATGACCTTTTGCCCTTCACTCATTTAGCTCTCTCTCATTCTCTTGACACCCACCTCTCTCATGTTTGATCATAGACCAACAATTTGAGTCAGCATCCTGTTCTAAAAATTTGAATTGATCGATATATGAATCTCGTCCACTTATGTATATGCTTGTAACAATTGCATTGCTCCAATGGCTAACACATGTGCGAGATGGCAAAATGTCTGTAATCTAATGTGGGGATGCACACTTTAAATGCTACAAAGCAATCTACATTATATAATAAAAAAAGGAACAGCAAAGCAATCTACAATATGTAATATAAAAAACGAACATGAAAACAATCTATAGCAAAGCGATAAAAAAACTGCGATGGCGACCTTGGCGGCGGCTTCATCCACCATGGCGATAGCGATGACCTCGGCACGGACAGCGAGACCAATGCGCAATAGCAACACGCCAGGTTACTCCACGGTGACAACCTCGTGCGACCAAGGAAACGGCAATGGCGACCTTGTGGGTGGGTTTCTATGGTGTCGATCCCGCATGACTAAGAAATGGCGATGGCGATGTCGGCGGCGGTTTTCTCTTCCTCCACGGCGCCGACCTCGCATGACCAAGAAAAGGCGATGCCGACCTCATTGGCGGGTTCCTCGTCCTCCACGGCGCTGACCCTGTGCGACCAAAAAACGGTGATGGAGACCTCGTCGGCGCCGCCCTCCTCCACCACCAGCATGGTGACGCGGGTCTGTGGCTATTCCCGGAGCCCGTCGGAGGCGTTGGAAGACGCGTCGAGGAGCTCCGGAGTCGGGACGCGCGTGCGGCTACTCTCGGACTTTTGGGCGGAGATGAGGATCTCGGAAGGCGACTCCTCCACCAGCAGTACGGCGATGTGGACAAGGTGTGCGCTGCGTATCGGCCGCTGCGCCTGCACGGCGGCACCACCGACTACTATATATCCTGCCGCTGTGCCTCCTGCATTCACCTGGGTGGAGGTCATGGGGTTACCCATGGTCCAGACCATTCCCGGTGAGTTAGTACGATTCGATACAATATGATGGAGGAGCTCCGACTCCGATCGATCCACCGGCAAATTACCTACTAACGACTCGATACGTAATTGCATTGCAGGCACCTGTGTTCTGGTCGCTGTGCGTTGAGGCGCAGCACCGCCGAAAGTTCGAGGCCATCCACGGGCCAGGAACCTTCGCTTGCCGAGCCGCTGCGCCCCGGAGGCTCCAGCAGGTGTGCTTCCGCGAGATGGTGTGGAATCCCTCCACTCGCCAGCACGAGCGCACAGGGGTCCCAAAGAAGGGGGCGTGGAGACGAGTCATGCGGATGATGAAGCGGCTCGGTGGGCTAGCTCCCCCGCTCAAGGACTAGCTACGAGGACGGCAGGATCACCGCCGAGACAACAGCACGACTCCTCTACGAACGTGGGCCGTGCATCGGCACGCTCTTCGCCACCCCAGAGTTCTTCGACACCTTCGTCGTGCCGGGTAGCAACAGGCCCCTGCCGTCTTCCGGGCTGCCGCCGCGAGGACCGGGAGGAAGAGCGGATGAGGGGTCGGGGCGCCACGCACGATGCACGCCATGGTATGTTATGCGTACGGCCGTAGCAACAAGGCCAGTTGTGTATCCTAGTTCTCGATAGTCAAAGGGCTACAGGCCCCACTAGATTGGTAGATTTCGTCGAGTTCGATGCTTTCTACGTGCTCCGCGTAGAAGCATTGTTGCCTGTTCACCTGTTAGACTTCGACCGTTTTCCTCCACCGGTTTATCCAATGAGTAGTATGTAGCTTCTAGTTAGGGTAGTGTGTAGTGGCTAGTAGTAGTAAAAACTAGAGTAAAATACACCGGATGTCTCTAAATTTGGGAAATGGTGTCATCTAAGTTTTAAACTTCCATTCTTCGACTACTGAGTCCCCAAAGTCGTTCGGGCTTCAGCGCTAGTCCAAACGGGTTTTGACCCGATCCATGTTGACGTGGCATGCTAACTAGTATCTAAACTTAGCACTGACGTGAATCTGACATGTTTGATCTAATATCTAGACTTGCACGGTGGTGCCATCTAAATCCCAAACTTACAACATTGTTATTTTGCTAAACAAGAAACACGAGTTACCGAAACTTGCTCGCTAGTCAGTGCCATCTAGGTCCCTAAACTTGCTAATCGGATCACCTGAGGTCCAAACTATCGTTGTTTGTGATAAGTCGTCTGTGTGGCTACTAACTGTGCGGCTAGCATGTGGGGCCCACCACATGGGGTCCAGATAGTTGTAGATCAGTGTGACTAACCTAGTAACCTTGTAATAACCTTGTAATAACCTTTCAAAGTTATTAGTTCAGCAGAACCACACAGAGAGGTAGCAATTGCTCCAACAGAGGCAATGACAACAACAGCTAGCTACTCAGATATGAGACCTTATTATTTTGCTCTCTCGCAAATTGCCTCCCTACTGCGCTCACAAATAGGAGCATATTGACAAATATAAAATCATAATGCAACTAGAGTACCATATTCAGAACTTATGAGACCTTATTCAGCACGCACATTAGAACAAAGGATATTTCCTCCACAAACACAAGTAACATTGGTTATGCGATAACAATCTTTGCATCAGATGAAGTATATAGGCTCCATGGGTCACAACCTCCAGAACCACACAATAGAACACACCTGATGGCCCGAATCTTGAAACCGAAGAAGATAAAGCTTCCAACAAAAACAAAAGATCAAACATAAATAATTTATTAAATCTTTGCAATTATAAAATGGATGCATATTTTCTTCTCAATATATATACTCCCTCCGTCTCAAGATACACTGACGTTTTTTACTTTTAGGTAGACATCTTGTTTGACTATTTGACTATTTTAGGACGGAGGGAGCAATAAGCCACATAGTTCCTCCTAGGTTCGTCTACTGCTTTCTTAAAGATGGAGTTACACAACAACGGATGCAGCACTGCATTTTAGAGAAAACTTTGTAGTTGGGATCAATCCTGGGACTTGGCAGCAAATACACCAAAAAAGTGAGAATCAACTAAAATGTGCTCGGATATAGACGATCTGGATTTGGGGGCTATGCACAATTGTTAATAGAATGCATCATGTGGATTGAACATAGCTGAGAATAGAAGGATATTTAGTTGTACAATGCTCAAATTCTATGGTGGAAATTGTGCCTCATGCTCCTTGCCAATTACCGCCACCGGTTCTGGCCTCACCTGAACAGACAGTGAACCAATGAGAGATGGACGGGAAGAACACACATTGCTACAATGGCATCACATGGGCAGACCTGTCACCCATAGCCAGTGTGCCGATTTCGAATCTAGCAGACTTAGCACTACCTCCGCCGATACTCCTCAGTGGCCTAGTGCCCTTCAGCGACAAAAGGCACAGCTGCCTCCTGCTGTTGGGCATTGCATAATTTTATCGAACACCTGACAAGCACGCCTGGTAACCCCCACGCCTCCAGAACATGAACATGGAAACACACAAGCACATACGCTAAAAAATGGTAAAGACATAAATAGGAATTCGCCTTGTGACGATTACTCCATCCCTTCAACATAAGTGTCATTCTCACTTCTCAAAAAGTCAAACGCTTTTAACTTTGATCAAATATAGATCATTAATATTTGCGGTGCATAATAAGAACCACTAGATTAATATTGTTGAATATATTTTCATAATAAACTTACTTGAACATACAAATATTGCTAATATTTTCTAGAGAAAATTTTGTATTTGGCCCTAAAAATAATGCTCCTTTCTTATTTGACATCGAAACTGAAAATCTTTCCTATATGTCCTGATCTCGAGTTTTTCTTTCTTATTTGACACTTCCGTCAGTTTGGGTTGTTAACGGTGTCAAGTCCTATGTGAAAAGTCCGTTTTACCCCTAGAGTTTTTTACTAGTCCTGGCATTCCATGGTTAATATTGCTATCTTTTATGAATGTTTTAATCTTAAACTGCAATGTTTCAGTTTTTGCTTGTGTTAAATAAATAAAGGATCAAACATCATCTTATATAATTACGTATAATTATATTCAGTTTGAAATTAATTATTTAGATGCATGAATAACAACAATAAAATAGGTCTCCAACAACATCCAATTTGAAAATGACATGCAGCAGAACAATAGCACATTTATTTTAGAAAACTTACATGTTCAAGATAAATGCAATATTTAGCATCCATGATCACAATAATAGTCGAGATACATTCAAGTTCACATGCACAGAAACATTTTCACAGCATCCATTACATACATCTAACACAATACACATTTAGGAAATTTTCTCATACAAGAATCACAAACTCAGCCTTCTTTTGCTTCTTGTGCTCAGTGCCGAACTACTAGGCTGAAGTCTTTTGCTCCTGGTGCCCATTGCAGGGCTATCAAGCTGCGACAAAAGATTCTTTGCAGCATTTTTATCTACTTCTTTCTTCCTCCTTTTGTCTTTTAACTTGACAACAACAGCTTGTGGTTTATGTTTGGATGAGGGAAGCTCAATTGAAAGTGGTTCAGGTTGATTTGAACCACTTCTGGACCTATACATGTTCATGTGTATGAAAACATTATTTGAGATATATTTGATATACATTTTGGTAATAAAGAACTTATAAATATATTGGATATACATTTCATATAGAAGGGGCTGGAAAATGCAAGCATATAAAGTTGACCATGGGAATTTACTGTTAGATAGAACTGCTTGCAAAATCAACAAACTAACCATGCAAAATAAATTCAGATTTAGTATATGCTACCTTTTTTATGCTCCAGAGTTAGAGGAACCCTGCTTTCCCTTTTTCCTACTTGTAATCTCCGAGCTTATACTACAAAAAAGAAGAGAGTTTGGTACTTAGAAGTCACCATTAGTTTTCTATTAGTAGAATATTTATTCAAGTTTTTATTAATTACCTTCCTGTTGGTTTAGAATTAGAGGCAGCACCCTTTCTCTTCTTACTAGCTGTGGGTTTAGGTTCCAAGTTTTGACTACAGTAATATTGAAAGTACTAGGATGAGACACCATGAATTTAAATCTTAATACAGAAAGTGGAAATTGAGCTAACCTTGGTGGAAAAGTCATAGAACGTGTTGGTGCTTCATCCTCCATTGGCACAATGGAACTCTTCCTCTTTTTCGGTGTTCCTCTACATAAGCAAATAGATAGTAAAGAATATGATCTAATTAAAAAATATGCATAGAAGATGAAATGTACCTAAGAGTTTTCATTGCTTCAATATCTTCTTTGCTGCCCTTCCTGCAGTTGTGCCAATGATGCCAATATTCCTTATAGATAGGACATTGGTGCTGCCCTTTTTTACCCTTCTTGTCACTACGGCCTTTGTGTCTCTCGGTTTTATGCCTACCAGCTACAGACATTAGTAGTGGTCCATACATGAAGAAGCCATGTGTAGATTTAGGCCACTGTGTCTTGTCAGGAATAGCAGGGATTAATGCACTATAGGCTCCTCTAAATTTCTCAATAGAGTAGTAGAAGTCAACATATTTGTCAATAGGTGCATTAGGTAGTGCTGTAATGAATGCAAGGGCATGTTTGCAAGGAATGCCAGAGACTTGCCATTGTCTGCAAGAACATGTTCGATCAACCAAGTTCACCACAAACCTAAAGCCGCTACCACCAAATAAGGTAATTTCAGCCACCTCTTCTGAGCATTATGATACATCCAAGTTCAATTATCTACTCTGTTCATTTAGCTTCTTAATTATGTGGGGAAGAATGAAGCCATCTAATTTCTTTCCAATTTTTCTCCTTTGGTTCCACTTGATCATAATTAATTGTCTGATCTTATCCATCAAATCATCCAAATTCATAGACTTGTATTGCTTAATCCAATTGTTGAAGCTCTCCGCCAAGTTGTTGGTCACATAGTCCACTTTGCAAATTGTTTTGAATTGACTTCTAGTCCACAACTTCTTGTGACGTCTTAGGTAATGTCGATTCAGCAGAGCTTTGCTTTCTCCATCTTAGCCCAATGCTTCTTAAACAAGTATGGGTTCCATGAGTAAGTTGTTGCCTAGAGGTGATCATCAAACACCTTCCCACGGTACCTCTTTTTGAAATTAGTCACCAAATGAAACATGCACTCTCTATGCTCTACCTGTGGAAATACTTCAGCAACAGCTCACATGATTGCCTGGCCTGCATCAGTGCTTATTGCCAAACCCGGAGGTGACCCAATAGCCTCTCTAAGCCTACTCATGAACCAGATCCAATTGTCATTAGTTTCAGAATAAAAAACTCCAACACAAACAGGATACAACCAACTATGTCCATCAACTGCACAAGCACTAGCCAATTGCCCCTTGAACTTGCCTGTTAGGAAGGTGCTATCTATTGCCAAGTAAGGTCTATAACCATTAAGGAACCCATCTATGCAAGGTTTCATGGCAAAAAAGAATCTCCTAAATCTGAATTCCCCATTTACTATGTAATGGTCAATAATTACTTTGCTACCGGGACAAAAGCTCTCAACTTGTGCTTTGAAACTAAACAAATTATTAAAACTGCTATCCCAATCACCATAAAATTGTTTCATTGCTAGTTGTTGACCCTGATATACCCTCTGGTAGTTGATGCTCACCTTGTGGTGTTCTTTAATTTTCTTTTGCAATTCTATTGCTCCCAAAGTAGCATCTTCTATCAGAAAGTCCTTCACCTTCCAACATATCCAATGTTTGGTAGCATTCTTTATTCTTTTCTTCCTTCTAGTGCTAGAACAATCATGAGCAAAGTTATTCTTCTTCACCTACAAACGCATTCAAGATAGCTAGTTAGTAAAACATAACATTGTCATACTACATGTAGTAGCAACTAAAAAAATTATTCTTACCATAACAGTGCATTTGTCCGCCGTGGTAGATGCATGTAGCCTCCATGGACAATTATCCTCCACTTTCCTTGAACAATAGGCTCTAAACCTACTTTTTGAGCTTTTCTCTGTGTTAAATTCAAACTCATGTTTGATTGCATGTTGACAAAGAGCCAACTTAAACACGTACATGTTATGATAAGTAGTGCCTACTTCTATAGGAGGATCTTCTTCATCGAAATCAGCAATTCGGTGATAATTTACTTCTTCATATGGCTCATCCTCATCAGCCTCTAATTCATCCTCATCCTCAAACTCCTCCTCCGAGCCATCCTCGACTCATCCTCTCCGAGCCATCCTCACCACTACTTTTCCTTCCCTTTTCGAACATCCAGCACATCTACAAAGATTCACAGTACAATGTCCAAGTACATGATCTCCTCATCAACACCAACATGTTCATTCTCTGGTAAAGGATTTCTAAGGTAATCATCGTCATCCTCCTCTATATTGTTTGCAAGCTGCCCTTCAACATCAAACTCCCACTTAGTGATAGGCTCAAATTTTTCTGAGGGATCACAATAAGCGACAAACATCTCTACAACTTTCTTCTTACTGTGTACATCAAACATAGACATCAAATCATGATCTGATTTTACTACTAGAAAATTCTTAAGAACATTATCATAGTACTGAACATGTGGAATTTCTAAGTAGCCTGGAGGGTACTTCTCTGTAACTGAGTCAATGAAATCCTTATAATTCGACAGATCTGAGTCAACAACCATCTCAAAACTAAAACATTTGACATCCTTTCTAGCATTTTTGCGATTGCCAAGCAAATGAATTTTCAATAGAAAATTAGTAGCTACATCCATCCTGTGAAAGCACAATAACGTCATGCATGAGAACTTCTTCAACTTATGGTGAACTTTGTACTACTAATTTTTGCAGTGGTGTGATGTTATAGGAAATACGTAATAATATAGCAAAATAATATATTTATACTAGTATACCATATCACAATATCATAAGACATTTAGAGTATGTGTTAAATTCATATAGAGTACCTCTTCGTCCACAACTATCAATAAAAAAGTATTGTATCAAACATTCAAACATCAGCTGTTTGCGGATCAATTTCACTACTACAGCCTATAGGAGAATCAAATTTAGATTTTGGAATACTGAATTGACACAAGGGAAAGGGAGAATCGTTGCCACAGCCTAAAGACCAATAACGGTTTAGCTTTCACTGGCCTCTGTACGCGGCCCAATAGGCCTAGCTGGAGTCCAATAGTTTTCTAGTCCGCAGAATCTAGTGCGTCCGCCGTCGTCTACCTCCTGACTCCCGAGACACCATCCCTCGCGTAAAAAAACATAAGCCAAACATGGAGAATAGGCAGTCCATAGACATAGAGATAATAAACTCACCCTGCAGGGAGTTGGTGCTGTGTCCTGGATGTGCCGCCTTCCACTGTGGCCGCGACGCCCATCTCCATGGCCGCGAGTGGCGCTTCCGTGGCTGCGTCGTCCTCCTCCGAGGCCGCGCCGCGCGGCAACGAGATCGCGTCGCCCGCCACCAACACCGCACGGGGTGCTTGCTTGGCCACGCGAGGCGCGTGCTTGGCCACGTCGCCCGCCTCCGAGCCCACGCCGCACGCCTGCTTGGCCGCTCTGCCCCCCGCCGTGGCCGCTCCGTCCTCCACCTCCATGGACGCGTGGAAAGGTTGCTGGCCGCTGTCGCCGCCGCTGCTTGGGCTGGATGTCCGTCGTGGTCGCTGACCCCGCCATCGCCAAGACGGGCTGCACCGCTTGGGCGCACAGCACCTCCGCGTCGTGTGGCGCGCCGATCTTCGCCGTGGCCGCGACGCCATCACCCGGGTTAAGCGCGCCACCCTCCCGAAGCTGCTGCGCCCTCCAGTTGCTTGCGCCTCCCCGAAGCCGCGCGCCCTCCGCCTCCATGGCTATGCCGCCCTCGATCTAGGGTTAGGGGAGGGAAACGGCCTGTACGACAGCGACTCGAGACGAGTCGACCAAGTTACGAACTGCCGCGGCGGACTTCATTTTCTTTTCTTTTCTTTAGTGACAGGGCATTTTGGTCTTTTTGCGTTGCCTCAGTTGGACAACTGACGATGTTTCTTCACAGATCTAACGGAAGTGTCAAGTAGCTAACAAAAACTCAAGTTAGGGACATATAAGAAAGATTTTTAGTTTCGGTGTCAAATAAGAAAGAAGCATTATTTTTAGGTCTAAATACAAAATTTTCTCTATTTTCTATAAACCTAGTTAAACTTTAAAAAAGTTGACCTACACAGAACAAAAAGACAATTATTTTGGGACGCAGGAGTAGATGATTCTGTAGGAGCCGACTAGCACCTGCCGCACTTCCCTTCTCCTACCGGCCCTTGCGGACTAGAAAGCCTATGTGCTCGCCGGGCCTCTGCATTTTTAAAATTATTAATTATTATTAGCACTATTATTTCGAGAATTCCTTTTGATGAAAGGGTATTTTCGAGAAATCAAAACCGGAAAAAGGTACTCCCTCAATTTCAACTTATAGGTTATTTTGGCATTTCTAGATACACAATTTTTATTATATATCTTGATATATTATATATTTAGGTGTATAGCAAAAGTTATATATCTAGAAAAGTCAAAACGATCTATAATTTGGAACAAACGGTGGTAGTAAGCGGCCTCATGGAGATTTTATTATATTTTTTCAGACATGGGTGTTTTTTTGGCTATTTTTAAACATTTTATCATGGGAAAAACAAGGACCTACTCAAACTTTCTAAAAAATATCTAAATTATTTTTAGTGTTTGACATTTCCAACAGTTAAAACTTTTGACAGCTTCAAACTTTTTCATTTATTTTAATATGAATACTAGTTCAAGAAATCAAAACATAAAAAATGGCAGCATTTAGTTCTAGATTTTTTTTTTATTTTTCAAACAAAAGTGTCTGTGTCTATCAAAGAATGTAATTTTATCACAAAAAATAAGGTTATGTTTATACTTTTTAAAGAATTTTAAATGAGTAGAACCTATAGTTTTGTGATATATTAAATGAGTAGAGGCCCGCTAGTATCACAAATGTACAAATGTATGGGTAGTATCCTGTGGCTTGTCAGCTCTGTGCCCTCGCCACGCCGCCGCGTAGGATCCAGACCTCGCCAGCTTGCGTGCGTCGGACTCTCAGGGCCACACCAGTCGCACGTGCCCCGCGACTCGTCGGACCCACACTGAGCCTGCCTGCCGCGTCTGCTCCACCTCCGCCCGCCCTGCTACCGCACGTGGTCGTCTCACATTTGACATTTAAGGAAGGTGACAGTTTGAAGAGAGAAAGGAAGCGTAGGACACATGAGTTAAAAAAGTAAATTTTATTCCTAAACGTAGCCCGCATTCTCAAATAGCTACTGGTACTCACAATTTGCATTTCTGGCACCTTAAGTTTGCTTTCTTGTACCAATCAGGTCCAAACCGGCTCTGTGCTCGCCTGGACGTTGATGTGGCCGGGCACTGTGGCATAGGCAGAAGTTTTGGCGCCGATTTGCATCACGTGAGTCACGCGTGACCCAGGGCAGTTGGAATATATGCCAAGACCCCCTCTCTCTATTCCTGCTCCTCATTTGAGCTCCGAACCTAGGAGTCGAGGTGGCAAAACAGGCGGAGGGATCGACAGTGCTGAGGAAGACGATGTGGGAGAAGAGTTAGGTAGTGGTCATCGGAGAGCATCGGGACAGCAGAAGACGTGCCACTCAAAGCAGTCTATTGCGCCCCGTCTCCCAATGGCACCATGACGGCGTAAGGACGGCAATCCCCCACCCAAGTGTAGTAAGTTCACTTGTCCCCCTTATTCTCTTCGTGTTCAAGGTTTAGAATGGCGCCTAGCAATGTTAGATTACAGGCGGTTGGAGGATTTCATGGAGGCACGTTGATACTTAGTTAGGGTTTACGGTTTTATGGAATTTGATGATTTAGGTATTTTGGTTGATTTGATTGATTTTGTAGGCATTGGTGTACGCAATCAATTCTCAGTAAAAGTTCACCGTGGGGGGGTGTTTTGTGGTATTGGAATGAACCGTTGCTCTGTGGATGGCAAGATAGATTGATTTTACTATGTCAATGAGGATGTTCGGAGTACTTTCTGCATAGAGGAATTCACTATGTTTTTTATGGTCTTTTTTTCTATTTTTTTATCTCCTTCCCAAGTCGTACAGGTTCCAGTTTTTCCACGTTAGGTCTTACTCCCTCCGTCCCACAAATAAACGCAATTCTTTGACTGCTACGATTACTGTTTGACCATTTGTCTTATTTAATTTTTTTGTGCAAATAATAAAATAAATAAATTATTATGAAAATATCTCTAACGATAAAATAAGTCATAACAAAATAAATAGTATTTATTTAAATTTTTTAAATAAGATAAACGGTCAAACAGGAATCGTAGAAGTCCAAAAATTACATTTATTTGTGGGACGGAGGGAGTATGTTGTTCCATGTCGTATGGGATAAGTTTCTTTTTTTTTTAGGTTTTGTTCCTTTATTTTTTCTTGTCCTTTTTCCACGTTCTGCTTTTTTTTTTACCTTTTCTTTTGTCACGTTCGTTCGGTCTTCGAATGTTGACTCCCGAGTCGTTTTCTTCGTTTGATTTTCTATATTATTTTTTTCTAATTTGTTGTGTTGTTTCTATAAAAATTAAAAACATATAAATATAATATTATGGATCTTTTAACTCTTGATCCTCTTTTAAGAAGAAGATTCCAACTACCAGATGTTAATACAGTTTTGATTAGTAAAATAATTATTTTATATAACCGGTTAAACTTTTGAGCTAACTAATCAAACTTTAAACTAAACTATTGACAAGTTTGTTGTTCGGTCTGGTCGAAATAAGTTAATCTCTAAACTTAGTGCAATCTCCAACAAAGGTTACATGTGGAAAACTTAAAAAGGTCTACCGTCGTACCCGTCATAATCACCGGCCCATATGTCAATTCTTGATTATGGGCCCACAAAGAAAGTCATATAACTCGATATTTCACTATATCAATGCATATAAATGGTATGAAAATATTTATGTGCTTTGTAACGGGAGAAAAAAACCAATCAAAATTGTATTTTAAAATCGAGACAGACTTATTAGGACATTGTTGCATTATTGCCAATATTAGCTTATAGTATTATAGATGACATGATCGTCAGAAAATAAATAATAGATTTTAATTTCTATAAAATGTAAAATATGAATAGATATATATTACTTTTGTCATCATAAATATATGATAGTCTTTTTTTCTCCCATTGCAACGCACAGCATATTTGCTAGTCGATAAAAAAGTTGCCTACCGTACCATTCTGAGGACACGGGAGGTAATGGAGGAGATTGCTTGTTATGTTGCTTCCAGATGCTCTCGCGCTCACGGCGTTGGTTTTGCAACCGCAGCTGCTCCTCGCGGGATAGATCCGGCAGCAGCTCTTCCAACGCCGGCGCCGCAAATTCCATTGCCATCGAACTCGATCATCATCCGGCCGATCGATGCTTTCCCTTTTTGAGCTAGCTTTTGGATTGGAAAAAGGCCTCTGCTTTGCCCTAGCAACTATTCCTCTGATCGAGACGAGACCCCTCTTTTAGTTCACTTCTGTCCTCGAGGATGGCCCGTTTCTTTTAGGGTCCATTTATAGCACCTATGTACTCTTTTGTAAATACAAGTTCCATTAGGAAAATAATGACAACCTCCCTCCCACCTTTCCTATAAAAGGGGTAGAGAAGAAAAGGTGGAGGGAACCTTTTGCCCCTCACTCATTCTGCTCTCTCTCGTTCTCTCGACTTCCACCTCTCATATTCAGTCGTAGACCAACAATTTGAGTCGGCATCCTGTTCAAACAATTGAATTGATCAATATATGAAACTTGTCCGCTTGACCATGTTGTGCACACTAAATTGGTTCTATATGAGTAGGGTGCACTATTGGGCTGTAATTGGTGGTTGGTTGTCCATCCAATGGCTAATACATGTGAGTGACAGTTAAGCAAAATGTCAGTAACCTAACGTGGGGATGCACCCTTTAATGCAGCAAAGCAATGTACAATATATAATTATAATAGAAAAGGAACGGCAAATCAATCTACAATATGTAACAGTAAAGAAACAGAAATCAATCTACAATATGTAATAGAAAAGGAACAACAAAGCAAACAATAAACTGAGATGTCGACCTTGATGGTGGCCTCCTCCACTTTCTCCACAGTGCCGACCCCGCGCGACCAAGAAACGACAATGGCGACCTCATCGGCACTTCCTCCATAGCGTCGACCCCGTGCGACCAAGAAACGGCAATGGAAAACTCATCGGCGCCGCCCTCCTCTACCACCAACACAACGATGCAAGCGTGAACCAGTGTTCTCGAATGTCGAGAACGGGGACGACGGCGAGGAGCTCAGGCGCATGCGGCTACTCTTGTATTTCGGGGACGGAGACGCCGAGGATCTAGGAAGGCGCGTCATGGACGGGGACGACAGCAAGGAGGTCGGGACAAGCGTGCTGTTGTCGATCACCGCGCGCCAGCACAGCGATGAGGATGGGGTGGGCGTTGCTGCGAGGTGGCAGCGTCTCCTACGACAACGATGTCGTGCCCAGCAAATTTAACTAGGGGAACGAAATCCTGACTCATTCTGCAGCCTCTGTACATAAAGTTGGTGTCGGGGAGGAAGTGTCGCAGAGCCAAAACACCACGGGTAAGCCCGGACGGTGGCCACGCACGGTCCACAATCAAGTAGCTGAGCCACTCGCTACATTGTGAGCTTGAGCTCTCCTTCGTCTACGGGAGCCGCCTCCCTGCAGAGGGGAAGTGCCCGGCCTGTGCCACGCCCCGTACACCACGCGGTGCATCGCCTCGACGCAGACCGTGCATGCCACGAGGCTACATGTGTCTACAGATTTATCAATCGATCAATCAGAAAAAAGAGGGAGACTACCGTCAGATAGAAGATGCCCACGAACACAAATGACAATACCTTCTCTTACCTTTGACGGTCTGCCATCGGAAAACCCATGCAGTCTCACGAAGACTTCTCCTGCTTAATGGGAGCAAGTGCCAAAGCTCTCTACTGACGTTCCATCTGAATATGGTTTCCTTGGGACACGCCCTCCGCCTCCGATGACCCGCGTTTGTGTCCTACAACCGCAAGCGAGGTTGGCCTAGAGGTACGGGGTCCGTGTCGGCGAGGTGCTCATCGTTGTTCTTGCGCTGGGCGATCTCCCTATCGCGGCGGAGAGGTTGGTGTAGAGGCACAGGGTCGCGGTTAGCGAGGTGGTCGTCACCACCGTTCTTGCACGGGGCGATCTCCCTGCCGCGCCAGAGAGGTTAGCGTAGAAGCGCGGGGTCTACGTCAACGAGGTGGTCGTCGCCGTTCTTGTGCAGGGAGATCTCCCTGGTGCGGTGGCGTGGGCCGATGGTGATGCGCCGCACTCCCTAGCGCAGGCGTCGGCCGCTGGTGGAGAGGAGTCGGGTCTGCAACGTTTCTTGGTCCCATTGTCCGGCGGGTATCGCTCCATAACGACGGCAAGCCGCCTGTCGCAAGATCGCCATCGGCGGGATTGAGGAGACTGATGAGATAGTAGTTGTCATCGCACAGGTGTAGAACCGCCACGTCTTCATGGCCATGGAGGTCAGCGCCGCTGCCGACGAATATGCCATCGTTGTCGCCGTGCTACTCAGCGCCGTCAACGTTGATGTGCGACGCGTCGTACAGGTGGAAGCCACCCATCCCGGCTTCGCGCGCGGCGGCATCTTCGTCTACGAGCTTGCAGCTCCGCACGGCAGCGTAGTCCGATGGTGCGGGCTGCGTGTGCTCGGGAACCATTTCTTGATTTCTTTCGTTCATGTGTTCCGAGGAGGAGAGAGGGGAGAGAGCCGGCGGAGCACGGCGCCTTATGTAACATCCTAAAATTTGATCTAGTTTTAAAAATTACTAAAAATTTAAACTTTTTAAATATTACATAAGAGATAGCATATATAACCAACCTAGATAATTTTTATAAATAAATTAACATAGGAACATAAGAATTCATGTGTGAAACTTTGTGTGTGAATTATTGCTTGACTTGTTGAACTAATGGTGGTATATTTTTGCACACTCATGCATTTAAATTTGAATTTAAAATCATTTTAACTCATGCATATTTGAGCTGGGAAAAAGAAAAAGAAAATAGAAAATAAAAAAGCCACTTGGGCTCATTCTCTCCCTGTCCCTCCTCTCGGCTCACCGCAGCAGCCCAACCCTTCCCCTTTTCCCTCCCTTCTCCCGCGCGAGCCGGCCCAGCAGCACCACAGCGACCGCGGCCCAGCTCGCCCGCTCCCCGTTCTCCCCTCTCCCTCTCACCAACGCCCGGGTCCAACCTATCAGCTCCGTCGTCCACTTCTGAACCGGCAGCCGTACGCGGCACAGCCGCGGCGTCAACGCCCGCCAGCGCCACCCCGGTGCCAGCGCACTTCAACGGCGACATGACGACACGACATGACCCACGGCACCCCTCCTTTCTCTTCTCTCCTCTCCTCCCTCACCGTGAACGCGTCAACGGCCAGCGCCTTGGTCGCCACTACGCCGAGCCACCGGAGTAGCCGCCAAGGCACTCCGACGTGCGCGTGGGCAAGCGCCAGCCATGGCGATGTGACCTGACGAAGTCAACTGCGAGCCCACGTGATGGATAAGGGAGGCCACGAGAAATATCTCGCCGCCGGGACACCGGTCTAGCCCGCCTATAAATAGGCCCGGCCGGCGACGCTGTCGCCTCGCCCTCTCCACCATCCACTCCGCCGAGGGCAGAAACACCTCATCTCCCCCTCCTTTTCCCCTTTCCCCTCCTCCTTTCCACTTTCTTCCATTTTCCCCAAATCGGGAGTTCACCGGCGCCATCAGCGCCGCCCCCTCTTTTCTCCTTCTCCGCTGTGTCCCTGGCCGATTGGAGTGACTAGTGAGTCCCCAAGCTCCTCCTCTTCCATTTTTTGTAGCTAGTTGGTAGCTTAGGTCTCTGTGTTGCGCTGCTCGCGTGAGCCCCGCTCCGCCGAGCTGCCATGGCCGACGACCATCACCGGTGAAATCATCTAGGCCCCTAGTTGAGTTTCGGTGATTAATGACAATACGAGATTACTATGATGCAGAGGCAATTAAGTTAGGTCATGGTAATAGCAAATTGATTGGGCAATCAAGGTTGTCATGCCCCTACGATGGAAATCATTTTAGTTTTCAAAGGATGGACGACAAGGTTAAGGATGGACTAGTTCTAAGTGTCGTTTGGTGTTGAAGAGACACTTAGAGCAGTTTAGGACTTTGTTTTTCCTTTGGCCGTACTATTAAGGGGGGTATGGACTAGTAGCTTGACCTAGGTGAGTCTAGTGGGTTAGGTGTGGTGCACACTTATCAAATCTAGCACTAGGTAGCTCCTAAGTAGCCCTAAGATCAATTGGAGAAAACTTCATTCACATATGATTTCGAGTTGGAAGTGAATGGAGGGTCAAATGT
Organism: Miscanthus lutarioriparius; assembly: GCA_904845875.1. Classification (NCBI taxonomy): domain Eukaryota; kingdom Viridiplantae; phylum Streptophyta; class Magnoliopsida; order Poales; family Poaceae; genus Miscanthus; species Miscanthus lutarioriparius. The sequence continues at coordinate 87,091,568 of CAJGYO010000018.1, forward strand.
TGACCGGACGATGGCAGTAGAGTCTGGTCAGTTCATTTGATCAAGGAGAAGTCGTCTGGTTGCGACCGGACGCTGAGTGAAAAGTGACCGGACGCTGGGTGCCAGAGTCCGATCAACTCCAGTAAGGTTTCAGAGAGAGAGAATCCTGATCGGACGCGTCCGGTCAGTGCTGATCGAACGCTGGTCAGGTTCCGGTTACTGACTGGACGCTGAGCAGCGAAGTGACCGAACGCTGGGTGCCAGAGTCCGGTCAACATCAGTAAGGTTCCAGAGAGCAGTTTTTCTGACCGAACGCGTCCAGTCAGTGCTGACCGGACGCTGGTCAGAGTCCGGTCACAACTTAATGGCTCAGTGGCGGGGGTAACTGACCGGAACATCCAGTCACCCCGCAGAGTGGTGTTTCCACCTCCTAACGGTTCATTTTGAATGAGGGGGTATAAATAGTTCCTCTATTCATCCAAGGGAGGTCTCTTGCCCATTTCAACAGCTGAGAAACACCCTTGAGAGTGCTTAGGAGAGCAAGAGCCTAGTGAGGTGATTGAGATTTGAGAATCCAAGATTAAGGCCTCATTAGTGCAAGGAGAGTAGCAAGTGTGCATCCACCCATCTCATTAGGCTTGTTGTGGTCAAGTGAGAGTTTGTGCTTGTTACTCTTGGTGATCGCAATCACCTAGATGGCTTGGTGGTGATTGGGAGTTTAGTGATCATCCGGCATAGCTTGTGGATGACCCAACTCAAGTTGTGAGCGGTTGTGGGTGATTTTACCACGATGGAGTGTCGAAGAATCAACCCATAGAGAGCACTTGATCCTTGCGTGGATCAAGGGGGAGCTACACCCTTGCGCGGGTGCTCCAACGAGGACTAGTGGGGAGTGGTGACTCTCCGATACCTCAGCAAAATATCTCCGCGTTCCTTCTCCTCTCTTTACTTTAAGCATTTACATTTGAGCAATTCAATTCTTGTCTTTACATTCTTAGAATTGCCATGCTAGAGTAGGATTGAAACTTAGGGTGCTAAACTTTTGTGCGGTAGATCAATAGCTTCACATTCTAGGCACAAGGGGTGAAGTGGGCTAAGTGTAGGGTTTAATTATTGCAAAGAATTTTAGAATTAACCTAACTCACCCCCCCCTCTTGGTCATCTTGATCCTTTCAATTGGTATCGAAGCCTTGTGCTCACGAATTTAGGCTTAACCGCCTAGAGAAAGATGTCCCACAGGGATGGTCCTCCTCCTATCTTTGAGGGAGATGATTTTCCTTATTAGAAAATCCGCATGGAGGCATATTTAGAAACTCTAGATGTTGGAATTCTTAGAGCCGCATCTCAAGGTTTCTCAAAACCTAGGGATCCCACGCACCTTCAAGGCGATGAAGTAAATTAAAAAAATGGAATGCAAAGGCTAGAAACACCATCTTTAGAGGCCTTTGCAAAGACGTGTTTAACCGTGTGTGGAACCACAAGGATGCCCATGCACTATGGTCGTTCATTTGTGCGCTCCATGAGGGAACAAAGAGCGAGCGTGAGGAACGCTATCATCTCGTCATGAAAAAGCTTAATTCTTTTGAGATGCTTCCTAAAGAGAGTGCTAATGAGATGTACTCACGTTTAAATATTCTTGTAGAGGAAGTCAATGGGCTTGGACTTACACAAATGCAACCATCCGATGTTGTAAGAAAAATCTTGAGTGTCCTCTCCATTGACAAATATGGGCATATTGTGACCGTGCTTCATCAAGATGATCTTTCCACTGCTACACCAACTCAAATCTTGGGAAAGATCAACGCTCATGAAATGTACATGCACATCACACCACAAGATGGCTCATCCTCTACCAAGAAGAAAGACAAAGACTTGGCATTCAAGGCTAGCCAATAGAAGGGCAAAGTAAGAATTGAGTATGAGAGCTCAAGTGATGATGAATTTGATGATGCAAGTCTTGCTCTCATGGTGAGAAGAACCGCCAAGATGCTTAAGAAGCTCAACAAGAACGGCATCAAATTTGATGGGAAGAAAAATAAGTTCTTCACTAGCAATAGAAGGAAGCCAATCTCAGAGATGGATTGCTACAATTGTGGAGAACTTGGTCATCTAGCTCATCAATGCCCTAAGCCAAAGAAAGACAAGTACAAGAACAAGAACAAGGGCAAGAAAGATGACTCAAGTAATGAAGACGAAGATGAGAAGAAGAAAAACAAGCCATACAAGAAGAAGGATGGCAAAAAAAAGGACTTCCACAAGAAGAGAAATAGCAAGGCATACATCGTCGGTGATTGGCTCACGGACATTGATTCATCAAGTTGCTCATCCGATGATGATAGTAACAACGAGAAGATGGCCGCTATTGTCATTGACTCTTCATCATCTTCACCGACACCACCACCATCATCCTCTACACACCTATACCTTATGGCCAAGGGTGAACGAAAGGTATCAAATGATGATGATAGTAGTGGTGATGATCATGCTAGTAATGATGATAGTGAAAGTGATGATGATAAATTTGAATCACCTTCATACGATGATCTTGTTAAATTGCTAAATCAATACACTAAAATCATTAGAAAGTCAAGAGCTAAGAATGAAAAGCTAGAACTTAAGAATGACTCTCTTTTAGCTAAATGTGACATAGCGGAAAAGGCTAGTTTTGAGCTTAGAGAAGCAAATGATGCTATGTCATCCAAACTCAAGGAGCTCAAATCTTTTAAGAAAGAGCTTAAAGAAAAACATGATAAACTTGAGGGGATATATAATGAGCTCATCACTAGCTATAACATGCTAAAAGAAGAGTATACCAACCTCAAGGCTAATCGTGATAATCTTGTTATCTCTCATGAGTTTTTATCCAATGGGCCACATGATGCTACTAATGATGTTGTTAAGATTGATATAGCTACATCATGTGATGATTTGATTATTGAGAGCATTGAACAAGGTTCTAGTAGCAAAGGCAAGCAAGTGGTTGAGTCCGATAATTATGATGAATATGTCAAGATCAAGAATGAGAATGAGAAGCTTAAAAAAGATCTTGAAAAGCTATCAACCACCAACACTATTGTGATAGAGAACCTTGACCATGATAGTGATCTAATTCTTGAGAATGAGAAGCTCAAAGAAGAAAACAAGATACTCAAGAAGGAGAAGAATCATGATGAGCTCAAAGAAGAGAACAAGAAGCTCAAGCTAGAAAAAGAACACCTCAAGACCGGGTTGAGCAAATTCACAAGAGATCAACATCTTCAAAGTGATCTACTAATGAACACCATCACGAAGATGGATAGAAGTGGAATTGGGTATTTGGCAAATCAAGAGGAGAAGGCTCAAGCTCAACAACAACAACACAAGTCAAAGCCAAAGCCAAATAGGTGTTTTGAGTGTGGACAAGAAGGTCACTTTGCCCATGAGTGTCAAACTCCACCACCACAACCCTTGCCCAAGTATGCTAGACCTTTTACTTTCAATGCTCATTACATGCTTAGAAAGGATTCTAGTGGTAAAATGAAAGTTATGTTCTTAGGACCTCCCAACAAGAATAGGTCTAAGAAAATTTGGGTTGCAAAGTTACTTGTAGAGAAAGTCAGGGGCCCTCAACAAGTTTGGGTCCCTAAACAAGCTTGATCTCTTGTGTGTAGGTGAACTACAAGACCGATGGAAGTCATCAGGTAATTGATAGTGGTTGCACACAACATATGACCGGTGATCCTCGTATGTTCACCTCACTAGATGAAGAAGTAGATGGCCAAGAAAGAATTATATTTGGAGATAATTCAAAGGGCAAAGTCAAAGGATTGGGCAAAGTGGCAATATCAAATAATCATTCTAACTCAAATGTGCTATATGTTGCTTTCTTGAGTTTTAACTTGCTATCCGTTGGGCAATTGTGTGATCTTGGCTTTCAATGCTTGTTTACCGAGAAGGAAGTGGTTGTATCTAAGAAAGATGATGATCAAGTTATATTCAAGGGATTTAGATACAACAACCTATATCTAGTAGATTTCACCTCCGAAGATGCTAACTTGAAGATATGTCTATTCACCAAAACAACACTTGGGTGGTTATGGCATAGAATACTTGCCCATGTTGGGATGAGCTCACTCAAGAAACTTATGAAGAATGAATTGGTTAGAGGGTTGAAGGATGTGAAATTTGAGAAGGACAAGCTTTGTAGTGCATGTCAAGCTGGCAAGCAAGTTGCAAACACTCATCCTACAAAAGCTTTCATGTCAACAACAAGAGTGCTAGAGCTCCTTCACATGGACTTATTTGGACCAACAACATACAAAAGTTTGGGAGGAAATCTTTATTGTCTTGTGATTGTTGATGACTACTCAAGATATATATGGGTGTTCTTTCTTCATAAAAAGACCGAGGTAGCATTGCTTCAAGAAGTTTGTCAAGAGAGCACAAAATGAGTTTGAAGTGAAGCTCAAGAAGATTAGAAGTGATAATGGAAAAGAGTTTGACAACACAAACATTGAAGCCTATTGTGATGAAGTTGGGATCAAGCATGAGGTCTCCGCAACATATACTCCTCAACAAAATGGTGTAGTTGAGAGAAAGAACCGGACACTTATCACTTTGGCAAGAACAATGCTTGATGAGTACAACACACCCGAAGCTCTATGGGCAAAAGCTATCAACACCGCATGTTATGCATCCAACCGCCTATTTCTTCAAAAGTTTCTTGGCGAGACACCTTATGAGTTGCTCAATGGGAAGAAGCCGGACGTCTCCTTCTTTAGGGTGTTTGGTTACAAATGCTACATCTACAAGAAGCGGCAACACCTAGAGAAGTTTCAAAGATGTTGTGATATTGGCTTTCTTATTGGTTACTCATCAAAGTCCAAAGCATATCAAGTATTTAATCATACCACCAGCTTGGTTGAAGAAACATACGATGTGGAATTTGATGAATCTAACGGCTCCCAAGGAGCACATGAGAATCTTGATGATGTAGGTGATGAACCATTAAGGGATGCTATGAAGAACATTCCGGGTGGAGACATCAAGCCTAAAAATGATGAAGATGATGTACAGATTATTGATCCATCTTCTTCATCAAATGTACCACAAGATGGTGATAAAGATGGGAGAGTAGAAAATGAAGATACTCATGTCTCCCATGATCAAATGGTGGTACAAGCACAGGATGTTGATGCTCTACAACCTCCCCCTCAAGTGGTTGATAGAAGAAATTCACCTCTATTACAAGCTCATCCGCAAGATCTCATCATAGGGAGTCCTTCAAAGGGTGTATTGACTCGATCTCAAAAACTTGCTTCATTTATTGAACATCACTCTTTTGTCTCTTATGTTGAACCTAAGAATGTAGAAGAAGCTCTTCAAGATTTTGATTGGATAAATGCCATGCATGAAGAGTTGAACAACTTCACCTGTAAAGAAGTTTGGACTCTTGAAGAGCGACCACAAGGTGCAAGAGTCATTGGAACAAAGTAGGTGTTCCGCAACAAGCAAGATGATCAAGGAGTTGTTGTGAGGAACAAGGCAAGACTAGTTGCAAAGGGGTTCTCTCAAGTTGAAGGGTTGGATTTTGGAGAGACCTTTGCACCGGTTGCAAGACTTAAAGCTATTCGTATCCTTCTTGCATATGTATCATATCGTGAAATGAAACTATATCAAATGGATGTTAAAAGTATATTTTTAAATGGCTTTATTAATGAACTAGTCTATGTTGATCAACCTTCCGGGTTTGAAGACCCTAGATATTCTAATCATGTTTATAGGTTATCCAAGACGTTATATGGGCTTAAGCAAGCCCCAAGAGCTTGGTATGAACGTCTTTGGGATTTCCTCATTGAGAAGGGCTTCACAATTGGGAAGATCGACACCACACTATTCACCAAGAAGCTTGATGGAGATATCTTCATTTGTCAAGTATATGTTGACGATATCATCTTTGGATCATCAAATGAAGATTCTTGCAAAGAGTTTGGTGAATTGATGTCGAAGGAGTTTGAGATGTCAATGATTGGAGAGCTTACATTATTTCTTGGTTTTCAAGTCAAGCAAATGAGAGAAGGGATTTTCATCTCTCAAGAAAAGTACACAATATGGATGAATGTAAGCCAATCAAGACACCAATGCCATCTAATGGATATCTCGATCTAGATGAGGGAGGTAAAATGGTTGATCAAACTCTCTATCATTCTATGATTGGTAGCTTATTGTATTTAACCGCATCTAGGCCCGACATCATGTTTAGTGTGTGTATGCATGCTAGATTTCAATCTAATTCTAAGGACGCTCATTTGAGTGCCGTTAAAAAAATCCTTAGGTACCTTAAACACACACCAAGCATTGGCCTTTGGTATCCCAAAGGAGCTAGATTTCAATTAGTTGGCTATTCCGATTCGGATTATGCCGGTTGCAAAGTTGATAGGAAAAGCACATCTAGAGGGTGCCATTTGCTTGGTAGATCACTTGTGTCTTGGTCCTCCAAGAAGCAAAATAATGTGGCTTTGTCCACCGCCAAAGCGGAATACATTGCCGCGGGTGCTTGTTGTGCACAAATACTTTATATGAAGCAAACTTTGCTAGACTATGGTGTAGTTCTAGAAAAGGTACCTCTTTTGTGTGACAATGAGAGTGCGGTAAAGCTTGCTAATAATCCGGTTCAACACTCTCGCACCAAGTACATAGATATCCGCCATCACTTTCTTAGAGATCATGTTGCTAAGAATGATATTTCACCAGAAGGTGTAAGGACCGAGGATCAATTGGCGGATATCTTCACTAAATCGCTAGATAAGGCTACATTTTGTCGGTTGAGGAATGAGCTCAATGTGCTTGATTTTAGCAACTTCACTTGAAAATGAGCTTGTGTTGTCCCTTGCATTGCATTGCATTGTAATATACAACATGTTTAATTTTTTGTAATGCATTTAGGGCTTGTCTAACATGGTTAAGATAACCGCCGGAAAGCGTGTGAAGAAGCTTAACCTTGGATCAAACTTGACAAGCAATTAGAATTACTTACAAGTATTGCATTGCATATGCATGGATGTTGTTTTGTCGTTTCCTTTCGATTACCCTTTTATTGCCTATTTTCTTAAAAAGAAGTATAGCCTAAGGCAAAATATTTTGAAAAAAATTGAGGATTTAAGAGAGGTCACTCACATCAGTCCCAATCGGTGTTTATTTGGGTCCTATTGAAGTTGGGACTTGATTGGGAACAGGCAGCGCGAAGGAACATTGAAGATCTGCTGAAAAAGGGCGATCGGACGTTGCACCGAACTCTGAAGTCCAGCGTCCGGTCAGTTCACAGGAGGTGAACAGAAGCACGAAGGGGTGACTGAACGCTGAAACAGTTCTTTCCCTACGTCTGGTCAGATGACGTCCCTGTGTCCGATCAAGCGAAGAAGAGGATCTAAGGATCGACTGGACTCTGGTTGCGTCCGGACAGTGGTGATCGGACGCGTCCGGTCGTGACTTGGGAGGTTTTGGACCTCTCTGTCATCGACCGGACTCCGGGTGGCAGCGTCCGGTCGTTGCCACCAGAGCATCCGGTCAGAAGAAATCATGTGGGTTTCAAACTCTTATTCCTTTCCTTACCCGTCACGTGTGGGAGCCACCATATAATCGCGCCGCGCCTTAACCTAAGCCCACATCCGCCATGATTCCACCAACATCGCCCGAGCCCTAGCCCCCGCATCCATGTCCGCGCTCATGCCACCTGCCCGCAGCCGCGCCGCGCCACCTGCCACACCGCCGTGCCCGCGCCTCTACACCGCGCGCCCACACCATCACGCCGCCACGACGCCACGCCCCGCACCGTTGTGCCCGAACCGCTGCAGCATCGCCAAGCTCCACCGTGCCGTCCTGCTCCAACGCGCCCGCAGCACTAGTGCCACCGCCTGAGACTCCATTGCCGCGCCTGCATTGCATTCTCGGCCGCCGCATCGCCAAAACTCTAACCCTAGGTGATTCCCGGCGGTTCCCCACTATTTGTACCTCTGCTCTTCGGTTCACCAGTTTGTCAGGTAGCAAGCCATCGCCTCTAATTTCATACCTATTGCTTGCTTCTTAGGGTTTCGTATCTCTAGATTTATATTGTAATTTTTCATATATCCGATCTATTTTATTGTGCAGCGAGTCAGTGCTGTTGTGGTATTCTTTGCAGTTGTCAGTTAACTCAGGACCAAGCCCGCGAGTACGGATTGAGGCCAAGCCTTGGAAGTGTCAGTTGGCAGTCATTTCTTGTCCGTGACAGCAGTTCGCTTCAGCTCCAGCAATGGCAAGTGTGAAGAATGCCGGAGGTGGTCCCGGTGATGAGGATTCGAGGCCTTCGCCTCGCCTGCCTACTGAGGTGAAAGGCAAGGCGAAGAAGCGCAAGTATGCAGACGCTGATACTAAGAGAGCAGCAATAGTTGTAGCCGTCGCAGAGCATGTAGAGAGAGGAGGTGCTCGGAGTGGTGTCCAGATTGCAGATCATCTTTCTCCAACACAAAGGACAGCCATTGAGCAGGTTGAGCATCGTCATGGTAGTCCAGCTAGGACTATCATGCTTGAAGGACGATGAGTTGCTTTGGAGGAGAGTCAGCCTCAGGGGGAGCCACAGCAGCAGACAAAGCAGACTCAGGAGGTAGAGCAGGCTGAGGAGACAGAGCAGGTACCTCAGCCACAGTTACGCCGCTCTAGTCATACCCGTGCTCAGGTGACACTGAGGCCAAAGACACCGCGGAGGGGTTCTCGTCTGTCTCCTAGACCACAGGGTTCGCCTCCAGTGACTCACCTGGACTTGAGGGCCGCCATGGCCAATCAGGTGCAGCAGCTCAGATTTGTGCAGTTCGAGGACTGGTTCCCACCGAAGAGGGATGAGCATGCTTCAGAGGGATTCTATACACCACTGTAGGAGGACTTCTACAATGCTTATCTAAACAGTGGTGTAGCTTTCATATCACAGAGGGTTTGCTCCATTGAGTCCATTGTAGTAGTAGTAGGAGAGCAGATACATCCTCACCTCTCTTACTTACCAGGGTTGATAGACTTACTTGGATGGACTGGCATATATGTTCCATCTTGGGTCCATGAGTTCTACGCTACACTTTGGATTGACCCAGCTCATAGGTTCATACACTTTGCATTCAGAAGGCCGTGACTATAGGCTGATGAGCTTTAGGGTTAGAGAGATCCTCAGGTTATAGGAGTCACCCATCCGTCTTCACGAGGTTTGCTATGGTCACACAGAGCCTCCTAGATGCCCTCACGGCGGTCTTGTGCCTCCCACAGATCTCATCTGACCTTGCTTCATAGAGCCATTCGGTGAGGGGTCGAGCAGGACACCTAGAGATCTTACTCCTACAGCTAGACTGCTTGATGTTATCATGAGGAGGACCCTGCTTCCGAGGATAGGATATCGTGAGGGGTTGACTCGCATTCAGTTGTGGCTACTGAACTCTCTGATACAGCAGACAATGTTTGATATATGGGATGTCATTCTTTCTGAGATGGAGGATACACTTACAGAGGGATTCATAGGTCATAGGCAGCTGCCGTATGCTCACTGGATTACATTTCTGATTCATAGGACAGTTACAGTGAAGCCTCCTGAGATGTTGGTAGAGTATTTAGGTGCTACTATAGAGTTTCTAGCATATAACATGACTCAGATGCTCCGCCATAGTGCAGCGAGGACACCTAGTCAGCCACATCGTCACCCAGAGGTGCCAGAGACTGTAGCCCAGCAGGATGAGATCATTAGGGGCATAATAGCGACAGAGGAGGAGCAACTTGATGCTCAGCAGGAGGGTATGGTCTAGAGCGACCCCAGTGACAGTTCAGATGATGACTACTAGGATATCCCTCGGATGCCTCCTCGACAACATGACAGTGAGGCCGGTGGCTCCAGCTCAGCTCCACCACAGCCACCACAGACTGACCCCACTCTACTTGCTATTCTTGAGCGGATGAGGCAGGATTAGGCTCGCCAGGCCCAAGAGACAGCAGCTGTAACACCCTAGTGTTATGGTTGCACTAAAACACTTGCATCACATGAGCATGAGCATCATCATCTCATTCATAAGCATCATACCATTATGAATGTTATCATTTCATGTGTGTTTCTATTTGAACTGCTTGGTTTTATGCTAGCATTTGTGTGCGCTCATGTGTGGTATATGCAAATGTGTGTCAAATGTCCTCTTAAACAACTTAGCTACACTTAGAATGTCTTTAGCAACAATGTTCTTGTTGACCATCTTGCCTAATTACACTTCCAAGTAATAGCTTGACTTGTGTTGACCCTAGCGCTCTTATCTTTGACTATTTAAAAAGTACAACTTAGAGTGTTTGCATGTCTAAGCAACTTAAAGTAAAGTTGTAGCAAATTTTATAAGGAACAAACTTTGTTTAGGAGTCAACTCATGAAAATGTGTAGAACATGTTCAATTTGGGCCCACAAGCCAAAAACCAGGGCTGATTCTACACTTAAGAATTTTTCTAAGTGTTTAATGCATTTCTAGTTTGATGGAGCCGACTTTGGCTTGATGTAACTCGTGATCCTTTGAGAATTAGGCCTTGGTCCTTTAACATGAATTGTAGATGGTACTTAGGGCTACAACTTGTATCTTGACTGTTTTCACTGTTAACCAACGGTTTAGGAGTTTGATGGTCGTTAAGTAGCACTGTCAGGCGTTGAGGACTCGACTGAATCGCGACTACAGTGTTTCGGGTTTAGGCCGTCGTGGCCGACCGCCGTCTAGCCGAGCACGCCAAGTGGAAGCCGTACGCCGGTGCTACCCCCACAGGTCAGGCCGTCGCTGCCACGAGGATGCCACGCGCCCATCAGCTCGCCTATTTGCTTCGCCGTGCGCGTCTTGCCTCGTCAGTTCACGCAGAGCCGAAAGCAGCGCCGCTCCGCCATTGCTGCCAAGCCACGCCGTCGCCTAGCTCCTTTGCCGCTGTGAAAACGCTGCTTCCAGGTAGCCCACGACTCCATTGTCATCCTCTGGAGCTCGTCCACCTCGCCACTGAGCCAGAGAGTCAAGGTAGACGTCGTTTTTCTTCTTCTCCGCAGCGGAGCGCCATTGCCGCCGGAGTCGGAGCTGAGCTCGCCGTGGCCAACCACCACCGAAGCCCTCTCACTCCTTTCTCTCCCTTCCCTTAGTTTCCCTACGAACCCTAGATGCTCACGCCAAGCTTAGGTCGGACCGCCATGGCCTGAGTTGGCCGGCGTACCTCGCACAGCGCCGCCGCAACCGCCATTGCCGCCGGCGACCTCCTCCTCTGTAGCTAGGGGGTCCGTTTTCTACTCCCATCGGTGCGGGACAACGTGTTGTGCACGTTGATGCCACCCCTTTCGCCGGACTCCTCGCCGTCGTCGAGCGATGGCCGGTCAATGACCTCCCCTGCTTCGCCTGTGACTGGCCGGTGGGTCCATTGACCCCACGGGCCCCGCCTGCCAATGACTCATAGAGTTTTAGACTTGATTTTAAATGCAGATTTTTATGCTATTTTGTGAAATTTGTAGCTCCAAAGTGGTAGATCCAAATGGAGTGAGGCTAATTTTGGTAGAATCGCAGTGAAATCTAGTATTTAATAAAAATATGACATGAGCCCATGATGTGGAAATTTTGGATGAATAAAATAGGAACTTGAAATGTGTTTTTAAATACATGCAAACTTATTTAAATTATATATTGAGTTTCTGTGCTCCAAAAATTATGAAATTTTGTGGGTGAGCTATTATTGATAATTATAATCTTTGGTAACAATTTGAGAATCATTGCATGGATAGTTTTTGAGTTATTAATTTCCCTTTTACAATTAGGAGATTCTTGTGCTATTTTTCATGATAAAAATATGTATCCAGTGAGCATGAAACTTTTTGTACAGTGTTATGGTATTATAATGAACCTAAGAAAAATATAAAATCTGTTGTTTGACACTTTTCACTAGGGTTTCCTATTTATGCCATTGTAAGCCTTTATGCCTTGTCATTTTGGTGTAGAATGTGATACTTGTTCAAATGATGTGAAATTTATGTAGTAGCATATTTGCGACATGTATAAGCCACTGTAATTTTTGTGGAATTTTCTGTACACTTTGGACATGTGTTTATTAATTAACCTCATTATCTAAATAAATTAATAAAGGCATGAAAATAATTTAATTAGGAATGGCCACTATGTTTTCTAGTGTTCATTTGATGTATGTTAACTGTTGGTAGCATTGGTAGTACTCATAGTGCTATTCTTGTATGTAATGAAATATTATTTTCGCTATAATTCACTTATAGTGACTTTCTGGACAGATGTTAGAGTTAAGCAAATCAACTGGTGAATTTGATGTTTGCTGTAAATTTGGTCAATAACAAAGTTGGAGGAACCTTGCTTACCTAGCTGGTGTCAAAATTTCAAGGCATTTGGCCTAGTAGTTTGAGAGTTATGTCAATTGGAAGACAGCACTCCCAACTGCCTGCTCTCTGGAATCCACAGACAGTTTTGAAAGATCAGTCTGTTTGACCTAGTTCAAGTTTGAATTAGACTTTAGTGATTAAATAAAAGTTGTAGATAATTTTATAAGCTTTCCAGAAAGTCTTAAATCATGGAATTTGGATCTGTAGAACTCCAGTTATGGGTCAAACTTGTTGCTGCTATTGCAGCCTACAAAACTGTTAAGCGCAATGAATGACTTGTTTGCTTTATATGAGTTGATGTGCTGATTTAGATGCTAGGCTAATTAAGATAAATTGTTAGTTGCAGGTGCTAGACCTCTTACTGAAGATGAACAACTTTATCTTAGGTTATTAGAACTTGGTGAGTGTGCCGTTCTTATTTTCTAAAAGACATATGCACCTACTCGGTAAAAATCGATGTTAATCTTGTATCATTATGTCTTCATGCGTCCATTCATACATGGCTGTACATTTCATCATCATCTTCCATCTCTTGTGCATGCATGATTCTTATACTATGCATATGCATGCAATAGGTGTTCCGGAGGGGGTCACGCTTCTGGAATTCGAGCCAGTACATCCGGAGGAGCAGCAGCAAGCTCAGGAGCAGGAGGTGCAGGCCCCCGAAGAAGGAGCCCACGAAGAAGTTCTTGAGTGCCCCGATCACCAACCTTCCTCTTTTCTGAAAGGCAAGCCCCGAAGCATTCTAAGTCTCCCATGTTTTTACAAATATATTGAGTATCTTTTATTGTTGATGATGCATTAAGTACAGGAATTGGTTGGAACCAATTGTTGCATTATATCCTTACCTTGTCCAGATAAAATCCTATGAATCCTAATTAAGTGTAGGATAGAATGATGCTTAGCAATGCATAGACCGGTAGAAGTCGGGTGATTTTCTATCACCTACGAGATGTAGGATGAGCTCTGGTCACGGTTGGCTATATTTGCTACCGTGGGAAAAAGGAACCATGTGGTAATAATGAATGGAGACCGGACGGGATGACGGTAGTGCAGCAACAAGGCATGGAGGTCTTGGGTGTGAATCTATCCCCATCTATGTCGTTTAAGGACCGATTCGCTGTACGTCCTCATGTCATGTTGAACGCATGCCTATCACTTAGTTGGCCGGATAACTCATTTCGACCGCGAAGCCAAGTAGCTCAATTCAGGCCGAAAGTCTGGGAAGTGAAACTGCGCACCCTGACGGTAGTAAGGATGTGCGGGGAGCTATTGGCGTAAGTCCTAGGTGAGATTAACCACCTGGCAGAGTGGACTCCCTGAGGATGCGGGGCTGCTCAGAACCATGATTCCTGAATTGTACCAAAGGTGACCTAAGGCTGCCTTCGCGCGGTATGCCTGGGTTTGTGTTAGGAATACCCCTCTAGCTGGATAGGAATCGATTTGAATCGCCGTCTCTCCCGGATGGTGAGAACTTGACTGAGCAGCAGCAACGTAGATTCACTAAATGTAAAGATATGGTTAAATGATGATGATCATGAGGAGGATGATAATGATGAGCCATGAAATACCTGATATGGTTATTATTGTTTGAAACTAAATCAAATGATTGATTAGTACATGTGCTAATATAGATGGTAGGAAATGGCTAAAAGTCACTGCTAGTACAGGTGAATAATGCTAATAGTTACTCAAGCTTTTATGCAAAAAGGTTGTCCAGCAAGATCCACTGATAAAGCCTTGCATACTCCTTGGTGTCATTTATTTTTGGTTTATGATGGGTAAGTCTAGCTGAGTACATTCTCGTACTAAGGGTTTATTCCCTCTTGTTGCAGATGAAGTGCTCTATAATGGCTACTGCAAGTATTGTCTCCACCCTGCTGGGGATGAAGACTAGATCATGGGCATGATCATCTATGTTATCTTATCTTACTGCTTTTGCTGGATATGACTATGGTGCTGGCTGGTATTTGAACTAAGTGTGTGTGATGGTCTCAAACTACTTTGCTTCCGCTATTTGTGAACGCGTTTTGTAATAACTATGTGTACTCTGATGTATGAGGTACTTGCGAACTACTTGTGAAATGGATGTAACATGTGGCTTGTTATGTTGAATTACTGTGATCTTGGTTGTATGCAAGTTGGTTTGAAATCCTTCGTGGTTTTAGTTGACTACCGGGTTTATATGGGTTCAAGTATGACGGTTTGATCACTCCGGTGATTGCTTTCGTACTTGTGCTCTTATAAATTGGTAGGTTCTGTTACAGCAGCTGCACTAGCACAGATTCAGGCCAGACAGGATGAGTTCCAATGATAGCAGCAGGCCATACAGCAGCAGTAGCTCCTTATTCAATAGCAGTTACTTGGATTTATGCAGCATGTCGTTACTGCTATTGGAGCTCCACCGCCATAGCTTACACCTCAGCTCGGTCAGCCTGCCACCACTACACCGACTCCATCTATACAGCCCAGTGGGCTTCAGAGTCAGGGACAGCCGGCTACATAGTTCGCTTCACCTATAGAGTAGGTGTCCCAGTGGTTTGCTTCACCAGTGCCAACCCAGGGTCCTTCCTTCACACCTCTTGTTACGGGCTTCACACCGGCTCAGAGTTCGTCGTTGCTTGTGATAGACACCCTAGTTTCCAGGAGCCTTGGTGCTACATTCAGTGAGTTGATAGGGCAGCCTACACTGCCAGAGCTATGAGTCCCTGCTCCTACCACAGTCGCTCCAGTCACTAGGACTATAGAGACGCTCCCTTCATCAGTTGCATCATCAGAGACACCTGCTACAGTCATACCTGCAGAGTCATAGGCCGCACCAGTTCCACAGTAGACCCAGACCACTTTAGTGTCACTTCTAGTGATAGAGGGTCATACAGCTCAGAGCTCTGGATCAGAGGATGATGCTACCCAGTTTCAAATCGCTCATCGCACCTCAGCACCCGACTCGTCTGCTCCAGCCCCGCCGATAGACCCTTAGGTTTTGGTGCTTGACGCTGAAGGGGGAGAGGGATCGAGTATGATAGACATAGGGGGAGCGATATATCTAGGGGGAGCTTATTTATTACATTTGGCCTTTTATGTGTGATACATTATTATACATTCATGTTTACTTATTTATGCATTGAACTATATAAGTGTGATAGTGATATTTATGTGATATGTGACATGTGTGCTCTCTACTTTAATCTTCATATATGTCATGTCACTTCATTATGCTCATTTGGTTTGCTTCCGCATTTTTACTCTGATGCAAATGAGCTTTATTTCTTGTACTCATGCTTATTTCATATCTATTGAGTACACTATGTTGGCTTGGGTCATATAAGCTTGTCTAACAACCTTGTTCTTATTGTCAAAAGCTTATATGAACCAAGCATGTTGAAAACCTCATCTCTTTCACATACTCGAGGTTGTATTGTTATCAATCACCAAAAAGGGGGAGATTGAAACCATCTAGGCCCCTAGTTGAGTTTCGGTGATTAATGACAATACGAGATTACTATGACTAACACGTGTTTTGCAGAGGCAATTAAGTTAGGTCATGGTAATGGCAAATTGATTAGGCAATCATGGTTGTCATACCCCTACGATAGAAATCGTTTCGGTTTTCAAAGGATGGACGACAAGGTTAAGGATGGACTAGTTCTAAGTGTCATTTGGTGTTGAAGAGACACTTAGAGTAGTTTAGGACTTTGTTTTTCCTTTGGCCGTACTATTAAGGGGGTATGGACTAGTACCTTGACCTAGGTGAGTCTAGTGGGTTAGGTGTGGTGCACACTTGTCAAATCTAGCACTAGGTAGCTCCTAAGTAGCCCTAAGATCAATTGGAGAAAACTTCATTCACATATGATTTCGAGTTGGAAGTGAATGGAGGGTCAAATGTTGACCGGACGCTGGTCCTGGTGTGATCGGACGCTGGCAGTAGAGTCCAGTCGGTTCATTTGATCAAGGAGAAGTCGTCTGGTTATGACCGGACACTGAGTGAAAAGTGATCGGACGCTGGGTACCAGAGTCTGATCAACTCCAGTAAGGTTTTAGAGAGGGAGAATCCTGATCAGACGCGTCCGATTAGTGCTGGCCGGACGCTGGTTAGGTTTTGGTTACTGACCGGATGCTGAGCAGCGAAGTGACTAGACGCTAGGTGCTAGAGTCCGGTCAACATCAGTAAGGTTCCAGAGAGTAGTTTTTGTGACCAGACGCTGGTCAGAGTCCGGTCACAACTTAACGGCTCAGTGGTGGGGAGAACTGACTGGAGCGTCCAGTCACCTTGACCGGAGCGTCCGGTCACCCCGCAGAGTGGTGTTTCCACCTCCTAACGGTTCGTTTTGAATGAGGGGGTATAAATACTTCCTCTATTCATCCAAGGGAGGTTTCTTGCCCATTTCAACAGCTGACAAACACCCTTGAGAGTGCTTTGGAGAGCAAGAGCCTAGTGAGGTGATTGAGATTTGAGAATTCAAGATTAAGGCCTCATTAGTGCAAGGAGAGTAGCAAGTGTGCATCCACCCATCTCATTAAGCTTGTTGTGGTCAAGTGAGAGTTTGTACTTGTTACTCTTGGTGATCGCCATCACCAAGACGGTTTGGTGGTGATTGGGAGTTTGGTGATCATCTGGCGGAGCTTATGGATGACCCAACTCAAGTTGTGAGCGGTTGTGGGTGATTCACCGTGACGGGGTGTCGAAGAATCAACCCATAGAGAGCACTTGATCCTTGAGCGGATCAAGGGGGAGCTACACCCTTGCGTGGGTGCTCCAACAAGGACTAGTGGGGAGTGGTGACTCTCCGATACCTCGGCAAAATATTGCTGCGTTCCTTCTCCTCTCTATACTTTAAGCATTTACATTTGAGCAATTCAATTCTTGTCTTTACATTCTTAGAATTGCCATACTAGAGTAGGATTGGAACTTAGGGTGCTAAACTTTTGTGCGGTAGATCAATAGCTTCACATTCTAGGCACAAGGGGTGAAGTGGGCTAAGTGTAGGGTTTAATTATTGCAAAGAATTTTAGAATTAGCCCAATTCACCCCCCCCTCTTGGGCATCTTGATCCTTTCAACCGGCAAGGCCAGACCAGGGCACCCCACCGCCACCGCACTCCGCACTCACCCGCACGCACATACACATAGTTAGTTGATTAGAATAGGGCCCCTAGGGCCGAGTCCATTGCACAGCGTCGCCACGACCTCTCCGGCGAGCCGCTACCACCGCCACGGGCACCCATCGTCGATGGCAACCCCACCATCGGCTGCGGCGTGACCCCGCGAGCCCTGTCCGCCACTCACCCATCACCACCGAGGGCTAACACCGCCGGCATAAGCCACTCCGGCAAGCCCAATGCCTCCTCCCTTGTTTCCATCACCGGCGCGGTCACCTCCGTCCACCGCCGTCACCTCTCCTCCCCTTTCCTGTCTTCGCCATGTGGGGCCGGGTGGAAACGGCGTTGCCGTTATCCTCCGTCCCCGTCCGCCTCTTTCTCTCCCCCCCTTTCCTCACTATCACGTGGGCCCAATGCCTTAACGCCGACGCCGTCGTCACTGTTGACGTAGGCAGGGTGGCCCACCTATCATCTGTACACACACACACCACACACAGCGCGAGGTACACTTTAGAAAATGCTAGGTACACCCGGCTTGTGTACACATAGAGTTAGAAATGCACCTTCCTAACTTAGAAAAATTCCCAAAAATTTGTAAATAAACGAGATGCATTAGGGAATTTAATCATGTAGTTTGCACATATTTTCATGCACCAGAAAATGCATATAAAATTCCATCTAGCTAAATAACTATAGGATAAACTCCTAAAATACATAACTTCTAAACCCTAACTCATTTTTGCATGCAACCACCTCTAAAATTCATCTGAAATCCAACCCTATCATTCGCACCTTGTGCCACCATATAGTTCTATGTTTGCTTTTGCCCTTTTCTTTTACAGTTAGCGGTAGCCTTATTTCAAACGATTCGACCGACAGACGACGGTAATCGTCAAGAGGACGAGGACCTGAATTTCGTAGACGTGCCGGAAGGTGACAATGACAAAGGCAAGTCCTAGCTCCCCTCTCTACCATCTTGCTTTAAACCACTGAAATGCTAAAACATGACTATAAGATTATTACCCTGAATTATGAGCTCGATTAATGTGATATGCTTAAGATAAATGATTATCTTGTTATTTTATGAGCTCCATGTTATGACTAGATTTAGGGATAATAATAAAACTTAAAACTTGTTAAACCTGAAACTAAACCCCGACATGGGGCGAGTGGTGGTAAGCTATGAAGGTAGTTTACCATGGCAGGGATGTCTAGAGAGGATTCATGTGGGAGATACTCGCCTCGGTCATATAAGGACCGGTTCATGGTCCCTCTCGCCTAGTGAGTTATTTTTGTATAGCCACATGTTTATATGGGTAGGCTTGATCTCACACCCTGTTAGATAGAAGTATAATTCCTACTAGGAGGCCGGTGTAGGCAGCGGAATATCAGGAGCCGACACGAGGGATAGGTCTTCTTTCGTGGTCCGGTTGGCGTGGATGCTATGTGATCTTCCACGTTAAGCTTTTGTTTTTTACCACGTTCGAGCCCTTGTTTTCTTGGCCGTGTTCGAGCCATGTTTTTCTTTTGTGATGATTTGGTATCATCATATTTGGGGGGATTTGGTATCTTCCCGGTTTTGTGTTTCCAACCCCTGAGAAGCCGTAGTAGAGTTATATGGATATCTAAGGTCACGTATATTCGGGTATGAGGTCTCGTTAGGTCTATTTCGTCCACTGGTCATGGATAAGGTTGCACCTATCGTGTGGGGAAATTTGTACACCTCTGTAGAGTTTATTAAATCTATTCCAATAGCCACGTCCTTGGAATGAGCAAATGCTAGGATGGGATACTATGATTAGTTTTACTAATATGTGTAATGAAACTGGTTATGGAATTGATACTAATCCGAGTACCAGTGGGAATGGTAATACTCCACTAGGACCGAACCCTTAATTATAATCACCACTACACTTCTATTTCCACCCTATGGTTAGGGCTTACTGAGTACGTATGTACTCACCCGTTCTTGACTCACAGACCTCGGCACAGAAGAAGACTATAACTTCGACGAAGAAGCGTACCACGAGGACTAGAGTTCCCGCTAGGAGATTCGTTCGTAGGAGTATGACATCGAGGCTAGGGTTTCGACCGTGCTCAAGTTGCCTGTGGAATAGGATACCGCTTCGCTGTATTATAATCTCACTCTAGAGACCATCAATAATGCCATTTCACGGCCGTAGTCTTCCGCTAGCCATGTAGTCTATGATCGTGTCCCTTGGGCCACTGTTGTAAGATCTTATTTCTACATATCAATAAAGCTCGGAACCTTTTATTATATATCTGTGTATCATTTCTGTGAATTAGTGAGTATTTATGCGTGATCCTGACGTAAATACGGATGTGCTTGACTTTCAAATTGAGGGGCCGACAGCCGGCCCAAACGTGACGCGTTGGATATTAGCCTCAGTATTCCACGTAGGAGACCAACACCTAGCTCAGCTTAGATGGTGGTTTGTAGGGTCGCATAGTAACCTGTAGAAGCTAGTGACTTCGCTGACATAAAGTATGAAGGCACCCCAGGCACCGCGTTGGGAGAATGATGCTTCTGCTATACGATACACAGTATTAAAGCAAGGAAAAGACAAATGATGCTTCTGCTACACAGTACTAAAGCAGAGGAAAAGATAACTTGTAGGGTCTAGCACTAAAAGTAGTTTGGGTTGAAAGTTAGTGACCTTGTTCGTTTATGTTAAAATTTGGCTTGTGCTGATTTGTTATGGAAAGAAAATACCACAAGAAAACAGGGTGAATATTTTGCTGGCGGTGACTTCAACTGATGTGTAACATTCTCTCTTCGAAACCATGGTAGCGTTGGCCATGCCCTTATAAATGCTGATATGGTTTATGTGGGTTGACTGGTGGTGGGCCTTCAGTCTGCCCAAAAGTTGATGTGGAACCACACCTGGCCCCTGAATCCCACACGGCACTCCATCAACGGCTTCACTGCATCGAATTCGGCACCCAACGTTGCGTGCACAAGTTATGTTATGTAAGACCATTCATTTCTAGATTATGCTTCAATATATAATTGCCCCTTATATATCGAAGGTAAACGTTATAAAATCTTGACTTAGGTCCAATCTAATGGCCTTATATTTATGATTAGATAGAGGAAGTATATACATGAAACGAAGTGAAAGTGCAGCTATGTTAGCCGACGAGGCGGTGGACGGCCAGGCTTAGGAAGGAAGAACAAGGAACTACGATGTATATTGATGGAACAGTGTTGGCGATAGCCAAAAAACAATACAATAGTTCATTTGATAGCCCTCACGACTCCTTCCTTGCCTCCTCTTATCTCACTCCGTCTTGGGCCTCTCATTACAAGACACGCAGGCCCATTCCGGCCCAGACAACTTCACGTTGCTTGCTCTCTTCCTCTTGGGCCTTGGCGCTGCCGATGGGTCCCTAGGGTGAGGTCTGCTGACATCCCACCCCCCTTGAGTGCCAGCATGTCCCAATGCCGGAGCACCAGGGAAGTGTTGCATGATGGCGTCGGCGTCCTCCTAGGTAGCAAGCTCGTCGTCGAGGTCGGACCAATTGATCAGCAACTGCTTGGTGGAGTGGGTACCATGTTGTTGTAGCCTGGACTGCAGCACGTGCTCGAGTACTTGCATGTTGTTGTCAGGGTCGGGGAGCCTGGCGGAGACTGTCAGAACAGAGGATGACGCCGACTTCAGCAGCGAGACGTGGAACACCGGGTGGATTGAAGACGTCGGAGGAAGCTCAAGCTTGTACGCCACCGCTCCAATCTTGGACAGCACCTTGAAGGGACCGAAGTATTTGAAGCATAACTTGTGGTGGGAGCGCGGCACCAACGACGACTGAACGTAAGGTTGCAGACGGAGGTAGACGAAGTCTCTAGCCTGGAACAAACGCTCCGAGCGCTTCTTGTCCGCTTGATGCTTCATGCGCTGCTGTGCTAGCAGAAGATGCTGACGTACAGAGGCGAGCATAGTGGTTCGCTCCGCCAGCATGGAGGCCACGTCTGCCATAGAGGAAGCAGCAAGATTAGTAATACCAAAATGACAAGGAGATCAACCGAACAGTACCTCAAACGGCGACCTTCCCAGAGCTGAGTGCGAACTGGTGTTGTACCAATATTCTGCAAGTGGTAGCCACTTCAACCACTGTCTTGGGCAGGAATGAACAAAACACCGCAGGTATGTCTCGAGACATTGATTTACACGTTCGGTCTGACCGTCAGATTGAGGGTGGTAGGCTGAGCTCATAGCCAATGTCACTTGAGCAAGATGAAATAGCTCTCGCCAAAACTGGCTGGTAAAGATGGGATCATGATCTGAGATGATATGAGTAGGCAAGCCATGGATCTTGAAGATATTGTCGAGGAAAGCTTGTGCTACTCGTTGGGCTGTGTAAGGATGATGTAATGGAATGAAATGTGCAAATTTACTTAGCTTATCCACTTCCACCATGATGCAGTTGGCGTGTCCAGAAGTCGGTAAGCCATCGATGAAGTCCATGGACACCATCTGCCAGGCCTCCGCAGGAACTAGGAGAGGCAAAAGGAGACCCAAGTAGCGAGCTCTGTCTGGTTTGGCCTGAAGGCAAACTAAGCAAGCAGCAACAAAAGTTTTGATTATTTGCTTCATACCGTGCCAACAAAATAGTTTCTTAATGTGGCTGTGAGTGACTGGGAACCCTGAATGACCTCCCAGCGCGCTGGCATGAAGAGCTGAAATAATTCTTTACTGCAGTTGATGGTTGTTGCCAACCCAGATGCGGCCTGAGTAGCGAATGACGCCATTCTACAAAGTGAATGGTGGATGGCTCTGAGGGTTAATAGACAGCTCCTAGAGCAACTTGGAAGACTCCGGGTCAGATGCATTACCGGCTATAACATCTGCTAGCCAAGCCGGAGTAGAAATTGATAGAGCTTGGAGTTGGGATGGCGGGTTGGGGTGACGAGACAGTGCATCAGCTGCCAAATTTGACGTGTCAGGCTTGTAAACGACCTTGTATTGAAGATCGGCCAGTTTGGTGTGCATCTTGACTGCCACTGAGTCTGCAAGCGCTGATCAGTAATGTGCATGAGGCTACGTTGGTTGGTGAATATTGTAAATTTGCTATGCTGGAGGTATGACCGCCACTGCTCAACTGCCACTAGGATGCCTAGGAACTCCTTTTCATAAGTAGACAGAGCTCTAGTTCGGGGGCCAAGTGATTTGCTAACAAAAGCAAGTGGGTGGCCATCTTGTAATAGGACTGCGCCAACACCCAAGTCACTAGCATCCGTCTGCAACTGAAATGGCTTACTAAAGTCTAGAAGAGCGAGCACCGGAGCTGAAACAAGGGCAGACTTCAAAGCATCCAGAGCAGCTTGATGAGCTAGAGTCCAAATGAATATAGATCCCTTCTTGAGAAGATCAGTCAGAGGTCTTGCCAGTGTAGCAAAGTGCTTCACGAACTTACGATAGTAACTAGCTAACCCCAAGAAGCTGTGAAGCTCTTTGATATTCTATGGTTGAGGCCACTGCTGGATAGACTCAATCTTGCTGGGGTCTGTAGACATGCCATTATGGTTGACAATGTGTCCGAGGTATGAAATTGACTACTGGGCAAAACGACATTTAGAGATCTTAACTTTCCACTGATCTCTTGCCAACAGGGTGAAGACCTGGCATAGGTGCTGAATGTGGTCTTCGAGAGTACGGCTGTATACTAGAATGTCATCGAAGAAAACCAGAGCACACTTACGCAACAGAGGGTGGAGAGTGGTGTTCATTGCGCCTTAGAAGGTATTTGGTGCGCCGATCAATGCGAAGGCCACGATAGTAAACTCAAACTGACCCCAATGTGTTTGGAAAGCCGTTTTATGTTCTTCATCGGGTGCCAGGCGAATCTGATTAAAGCCAGCCTGAAGATCCAAGCAAGAAAACCAATGGGCTTGTGATAACTCATCCAATAGCTCATCCACTGCTAGAATAGGAAATTTACTCTTGATAGTCAAGGCGTTGAGCATCCTGTAGTCGACACAGAACCGCCACGTACCATCTTTCTTGCGGACCAAGAGCACCGGCGAAGAGAAGGCGCTCGAGCTCGGCTGTACCATGCCTGACTGCAGCATCTCAGAGACTTGTTTTTCAATCTCATCCTTGAGCACCGGCTTGTAGCGGTACTGATGGACAGCAACTGGAGGAGCACCGGGAATCAAAGGAATGTGATGGTCGCACTGATGGTGAGGTGGCAACTCAGTCGGTTCTTAGAACAGCTCAGAAAATTCTTCAATGAGATGCTGGATGTCTTGAGGAAGCTCAGGATGTTCAGGTAACGGCGTAGAAGCAGCAATGTGACAAAGTTGCATGACAGAATGCTGATCTGAATCCGGCAACAGGCCCTGAAGGACAACATGGTGCTGACCATAAGGAATGCTCATCCACTTGTGTTGCCAATCAACCCTCATAGGTGAGAAGGCCTCTAACCAATCCATACCGACAATCATGTCATAGGAGCCCAACTGCAAGATGCGTAGAGTAGAGTGGAAACTATGGCCTAGAACTGACCATTCAGCGCAGTGAACTTCAGCAGAACAGAGAATAGATCCCCCATCAGCAACTCTGACTGTCATCGGTTTAGGAAGAGGCTTCAGGTTTGGCAGACCGGTTGCAAGGTGGGAACTCAAGAAGGAATGGCTGCTTGCTGAATCCACCAAAATGATGACATCATGGCCCAGCAGTGAACCTTTGAATTGCATTATTCTAGGAGCAACAGAACCAGAGACCGTTGTAGACGATAACATCATGAGAGCCTGAGCATCGGTGGTCTGTTCAGAATCTTGGAGATGAGTATCGTCAGCTTCCTAGAACGCCTCGGAACACAGGTCCCAGACTTCTTGTAGAGCATGAACTTGTGGAACCGGAGCACACCGATGGCCCGGAGCCCACTTGTCGCCGCAGTGAACATAGAGTCCACGAGCTCGATGGTAATTTCGTAGTGTTGACATCTTGTCGTTGATGGAAGTAGACTTGTTCAGAACTTGCTTCTCAGCAACGGGTTCAGGAATAGCTTGGGGACGCCTGGGTGGAAGAGGCAAGGGAAGAGCACCCTTGATTGTTGCTGTACGAGCGAACGGGGATGCTTCCGAGCACTTGAACTCCTTACGGATACCTTGGTCCAGCGCCACATCCTATAACAAGGCAAGAGTACAAGCAGTATCGAGGTTTTGGGGTCGAGCAACCATAACAATAGACAGAATGTCCTCGCGTAAACCATCAACGAAGCGAGTGGTAAAGTAGAGCTTATCAGGGTTAGCATTATAGGCTTTGAGTTGTTCAGAAAGATCAGTGAACTTTTCGATGTAATCGGACACGGTGGAGGTGTGTTTGGTGTGGAAAAGCTAGCGTAAGAGCAGCTCATGCTGATCACGGCTGAATCTCTCATGGATGAGGTTAGAGAATGACTCCCAGGGTATGTTCTGCACTTTAGACTCGACAGACTGAAGCTAGCGAGCTGCGGCATGGGTGAAGTGGTGAGTGGCCACGTGAACCCAGATCGTTGGATGAACCGAGTACATTTCGAAATGGGAGCGAGCACGAGACAGCCACAACTTAGGATTATCCTCGTCGAATTGAGGAAACAACATCTCAGGGAGTTGGCCTAAATTGGGGTTGTCTTGGTGGGGAAAGTAATTAGGTTGATGGGAATTGGGCATGGAATTGGGATGTGGGTGGGCAGGGTGTTGAACGCGGGGTGGAAGAATTGGGGCTATGGGTTGCGGAGCGGAATTGGGAGAATAGTGTGGAGGTGGAAACGGAGGCGACGGGTAGTATGGCGGCGGGTATGGGTTTGGCGGCGGTGGAGGAGGCTGAGGAGGGTACGTAAGCGGTGGCGGAGGAGGAGGATACGGTGGTGGAGGAGGAGGAGAAAGGAACTGTAACGGCGGCGGAGGAGGATTGGGGGCGGGTAACGTACCATTGGCTAGGAACGGGGCTATGGTCGTGACCAAACCATATCCCGCATCCCGTGTTGGTGAGGCCACGCCGTGCCCACTAGGCCAATCGGTCATTGCTCCGGCAGGTGCTCGCCCGGCGACCAACTCCAGAGTACCTTTGGGCTCGGGAGATCCATCGGTAGGAGCAGCGCAGGATCGATCCCAGAGCTTGGACAACCGATCCACCTCCGAGCGAATGGTGAAGAGGGAGCTCTCGATCCGGGGACGCCAGGCTTCGAACGCCTCCGCTGCGGACTCGAGGGCGGCGACCCGCTCGTCGCACTCGTCCTGGATCTCGACGTAGCGCACCATCTCTAGATCGTGGATGCGCTCCTCCAGCTCGCTGACGCGCTCGGAGAAGTGGCCACCCCAGTTGTCGGCAACGATGGCAGCGGTGTACTGGGCGGAGGCGAACTGCTCCAAGGAGTCGAGGCGGCATTCGACGGCAGAGTCGTGCTCAGAGCGGACGGCCTCCGTCTCGGTGAAGCGCCGATCCAAGCGGGCACCGAGACCGTCAAACTCTGAGCGAAAAGCGTCGAAGCGATGAATCAAATCGTCGAACATCTGGCGGACCACTGGATCCATGGCGCTGCGGGTGCGTTGAAGGCGAGTGAAGTGGGGATGGACGGGTGGGAGGATCTCCAGCACGCGCGGTGGCCGGGGATCGACGGCTCTGGTACCAGTGTTAGCCGACGAGGTGGCGGACGGCCGGGCTTGGGAAGGAAGAACAAGGAACTACGATGTATATTGACGGAAGAGTGTTGGCGATAGCCAGAAAACAATACAGTAGTTCATTCGATAGCCCTCACGACTCCTTCCTTGCCTCCTCTTATCTCACTCTGTCTTGGGCCTTTCATTACAAGACACGCAAGCCCATTCCGGCCCAGACAACTTCACGTTGCTTGCTCTCTTCCTCTTAGGCCTTGGCGCTACCGACGGGTCCCTAGGGTGAGGTCTGCTGACAAGCTGGGATGTACCGGGTGTCTGACGTTATAATGGTGCAGAGCGTAGTGCACCTGCGGAATGATGAACAAGTCGCGCTCCCTGCATTTTATAACATTCAAAGAAGCATGCCATTGTATTGAGTAACTAGATTGATGTCAAGTTGATACTAAGTTATACTATTTATTGATAGTAGCTCCAAGTAACAAGCAAATAGAGAAGAAACCGGCCCGGACTTGGAGTGAATGGAAATTATACTTTATTGTGGAGCCAACAATTTCTCATTATAATAACAAAATTTATAGGACCCAACTGATAAACTAAAATAGTTTAATTGTTTTTTTTAAAGAAAAGACATGGTATGATCTCGTTATAAACTGTCCCTAGCTAATCTTCTATCATATGCATCAAAGGGAACTACATCACAAGCAACCGCTTATATATAACAACAAAGCTTATAGTTATAGCAAATGCATTAAATGGAGGATTCAATCGGAGAATATATCACGATTTTGTTTGGAAATAAAAGTTATCAGACGTACCCGATGAAATTTCTGTGTGCAAAGAGAGAGAGAGAGAGAGAGAGAGAGAGAGAGAGAGAGAGAGAGAGTCGATGAAAAAGTTGAGAGGGCCGGGCCTACCGTACCGTTCTCAGGACACGAGAGGTAACGGAGGAGATTGCTTGTTACTCCAGATGCGCTCGCGTTTGCGGCGTTGGTTTTGCAACGTACCGCAGCTGCTCCTCGCGGGACAGATCCGGCAGCAGCTCTTCCATCGCCATCGCCTCCATCGAGCTCATCCGATGCTTTTGTTTCTCTGTTGGGGCCTACACGATCCAGCCCAACAAGAAAAAATGCAGCTCTGTTGGGGCCCAACCCAAAAAGCAGAAATCTCGGGTGACCAGCCCAACAGAACAGCAGCAGGTCTCCTCACCTTCCCTGCCTGACCACCTGATATTTCTTCCCTTCTTTCCCCAGCAGCAGCAGGTCCCCAATCCCTTTCCCTTCACGGCTGGCTGCACTGCACGCTCTTGGCCGGAGGAGCCCCGGCGCCAGACTCGCCGAGTGCCCGAGCCGCAGCAGGCCCGCCCCTCTGCTCTGCCTACGCGAGCCACTCCAGCCACCACGCTTCTCCTCCACCGCTCTTTCATCTCCTCCACCGCTAGCGCGCCGCACTCCTCCCAAATCACTGTGCCACGCCCACGCCCACGGAGAAGGCAAGGAGGCAGCAGGGACGTCAACGGCAACGGCAACGGCAACGGCAACGGCAACGGCGTGGAGCTGCCGGCTGCGTCTGCGGCCCTCGCTTCCAGGCTCCGCGGCGCTCACGTTCACCTCCTGCCTCCCTTCCGCCGCTGTTTTTGCTGTCGGCCGGGTTCTCCACGGCCCGACCCCAACTTCAATCAGGTGTAAATATCCACAATCCGGCGTTGCATTTGCATTGCAGTGCAGGGACCAACAATCGCAGAATCCGAGGGAAAAGGGAAGATGATGACTGCCTCTTGCTACATCTGCCGCTCCGTCGTCCGTGTTCCTCCTCCGCTCAGGTCCAGGACTGCAGTGCGCTGCCAAAGCGCCGCGCCGCCAGGTGCCACCTCCACCTCCACCTCCAAGGTAACCCACTACGTGTGCTTCACAATTTTTATACCTGGAGCCACCAGCGGAGGGATATGTCGTATGTAGCTTCTTTGGGATAAAATAATAAAGAGTGGGGGGTCATGTATAAGCTTAAACTACTGATTCACTTGTCTATCTGGCGCTGCTCGGTTCTCGTGTGTGAAGCTTGTCCTAGAGGTGAAAGAACGGCTAGCGAGGGAGCATCCAGGCCTCCCCACGGGCAGGAATGGGAGAGACGATGACGACATGGTCCTCTGGTTCTTGAAGGACCGCAAATTCTCTGTCGATGAAGCAGTCTCCAAGCTCACCAAGGCAATTGTATCCTCATGTTTGAATTTATTAGATGTTCTCACACATTTTTGTTAGAGGGGTTTACATCCTTGGTCTTTGAACCAATGTGCAATTTTGATATATAAAGTTATACCCTTCACACCTCAAGCTGATATTTACCAATATGCAGTTTCGATATAAACTGATACCCTTCACACATCAAGATTCATGTTTTGCAAGATCATGGGAAACCTAATAATTTACTCACTAAACTCCTGGTATTGTAACAGAATCTATATAATCATTGGTATCTTCAGCTTTCCTTTCAACTGCATTAGAAATGGCGCCAGGATTTTGGTGTTTCAGAGTTATCAGAAGAATCAGTGAAAGGCCTCTACCAAACTGGCAAGGCATATGTACATGATTCTTTGGACGTTTACGGCAGACCTGTGCTAGTTGTAGTGGCAGCCAAACATTTCCCTTCGGTGCGTTCCTTTTGTTTCCCAATCTTGATTTGGAAATGTTCAACAGGGATAGTGGCTACACATACAGTGTTTCCAATTTTTAGAATAGCACAAAGAACAAAAGAAGACAGCGTGTGGTGGCAAACTATCAGTATTACTTCATAGCAGCTCCAAAATTAAACTACATGGCTTAGCTAGCTGACTTGTAACTTAAAGATATCTCTTGTATTCGACAAGCATTTGCTCTTAGTAATACTGATGATCCATGTATAATATGCTACTGCAGACACAGGATCCAGTTGAAAACCAGAAGCTATGTGCCTATTTGGTTGAGAAGGCAGTAAGCAGACTTCCCTCAGGAGCAGAGAATATACTTGGAATCTTTGATCTGCGAGGCTTTCGTGTTGAAAATGGTGATCTCCAGTTCCTAAAGTTTTTGGTAAGTTTGATAGCTTCAAGGCATGACTAAGAATCTCTGATTGCCTTTTGTGCTGTTCAGCGGCAGACATGCATACTTTTATTTGCGATGATATAAAAGAATGTGAAAAGAGAGCAGTGTAATGCCACAGGAAAACATTAGTAAATCATTCATGTAATGTATACATCATCCATTGCAAGGAGTAATTCCAAGCAATAAACTATTTCTACATACGAAAACTGTGATGAGGCACACCAATTAGAAAAGACAAATGGCGTGTTCATGATCTCAGATGGCAAAAGAACAAGTTTATCTAATGGATTAATTCAAATCACATATGGATTTCCTGCTATATGCTGCAACTATTATATATATCTAAACATTTTTTTTTTGGTATATGCATCGCATAATTAATGCCCCTCCCATTCCCAGATTGATGTTTTTACTATTACTACCCAAGCGGCTTGGCCAAGTTCTTTTTGTCGATGCTCCATTTGTTTTTCAACCAATGTGGCAGGTTGTCAAACCTCTGTTGAAATCATATGCCTCCCTGGTATGCTCTCCCTCTCTCTTAGGTTAGTGCTTCATCAAACGATATGGATAATCTTACAATCAACTGCTATGTTACCCCTGCTAGGTAAGATTTTGCGATGCCGAGACTGTGAGAAAGGAATACTTCGTAGAAGAAACTGTGCCTCCTGATTTCCGCAATTAGGTGCCACGATTATTTCTTCAGTAATTGCAAGTCAGTTCTACCTCTGCTTTTGTGCCACGATTAAAGTTCTAAACTGTGCAGATTATTTTTAGTTCTTCCAATCTCTCCTAAAAACTATTTTGCAGAAATGTGCAGGTGGTTTCGGAAACATGGCCTTTAATTCATCGAGAATGGATTTGGCACCCAGGGTGGGCTGGCGCCTTCCCTATCTGTACCGTTGGATTAACTTCTCAAAAGTTGCTGAGACGGAGACTAACGGCAGCAAACGTTTGGAGGGTCCAGTAAAAGAATGGCCACTATACTTGTATAACTTCTGTGGAGCAGAATGCTCTGTTTTAGGCTGCTATCTGGAATGGTCCTGTACCATTTTTTTTCTGGTCTTGGATGAAGCTATATATGGACTTCATCCATCTCCGTTGAACAATTGCCAATTACATAACTTGTGTATGCCCAATTCCATACATGGATTCCATTTTTTTTAATCAAAGTTCTGTCTGCTATAAAATTGAATCATGGCTTAGTTTGTAGTTGTAGACTTCATAAAGAAACACAAACTAATCAAACCAGCTTTTGAAGAGTCTGCTATGGATAGGAAAGTTACAAAGCAAAATAAGATACAAAGTTGTATTACATAAAAACCAGGTATGCATCAAATCAGTTGCATTCATAAAAATCAGGTATACATCAAATCAGTTGCATTCTGGAAAACTAATCTGCAACAAAAGAGAAAAAAATCGAGCAAGTGGGCCCGGTGGCACGAATCATGGAGCACAGAAAAGACCAAAGAAACATTGTTGCAAAAGACCACAGCCACTTGCTTCTCATCTCCTTTCTCCTCGGACTCCTCCGCCTTCCACTCATCTTTCCCCCTGCCGTCGTGTATCATCTCCGGCCAGGCCGCCTTCATTCCTCTCCCTCACCTCCGCCTCCGGTCCGGCCGCCTCCACTTTTTGCACCCCAGAAGCGTACATCACTGTGTAGCTGCTGCTGCTGCTGCTGCTGGCCGCCATGGCCACTACAGTCATGGCCGCGGCCGTCTCCTTCCCGTCCTCCTCGGCCGCCTCTACGGTCGTCAAAGCGTCGCCAACGTCGCCCTGTACCGCCCCACACTTCCTCTCCTACCGCCCGAGGGCCGCGCGGGCCGCCATCCGGGCGCAGGCGTCCGCCACTGACACCGCCGTCGAGGCGCCCGCCAAGTCCAAGAAGGAATCCAAGAAGCAGGAGGAAGGCGTCGTCACCAACTTGTACAAGCCCAAGGAGCCGTACATAGGCAAGTGCCTCCTCAACACCAAGATCACCGGCGACGACGCGCCGGGTGAGACGTGGCACATGGTCTTCAGCACCGAAGGTAGGTTACTCTTGTAGTCTTGTTGGTTTGTTTGTGCTCAGTTCCTTCGTCCCACGATGACAGGTGCCCAACTGTTGTACACGCACTGCACGCAGGCAAGATCCCGTACAGAGAGGGCCAGTCCATCGGCATCATCGCTGACGGCGTCGACAAGAGTGGCAAGCCGCACAAGCTCAGGCTCTACTCCATCGCCAGCAGCGCTCTCGGCGACTTTGGTGACTCCAAGACAGTCAGTAGTCCTCTCCTCTGCTCTCTCTGAACCAACCATTCTCCATCATTTTCTTTATGAGCATTTCTTTCTGGCGAGACGAGCAAGGCAGAAATAATCGCCTGACTTGTGCTTCATCTGCAGGTCTCACTGTGTGTCAAGAGGCTCGTTTACACCAACGAGGCTGGAGAGATCGTCAAAGGAGTCTGCTCCAACTTCTTATGTAAGTCTCGTCACTTTCCGCCTGCGCTGCGCTGCATTTCGTTCTTCTTCTCTGCATCTCCTCCTTCTCAAGAATTGATTTCTTAGAATAGAAGTCGTCAGAATTCAGATTTTGACATCTGATTCTCATGACACCGGCTTTTACTGAATGTGGATGACACTGACTTTACTAGCTGCTTCATTATCTTCCTTTAAAAAAAAAAAAGTTTTCCTCTGCTTTTAAGAAAGCAATATAGTTTGATACAAAGTCTGCTGGGATTGCCAGATCTCCAAACAAAACCTAAAGAAGGACTCTATTACAGCTTAGATTTCAACAATGTCTGAATCTAGAACAGCCAGAGCGTCCACTCCAACACGATCGCCATTATCTTGCCAATCCTGTCTTTGTCCACCGGCTTAAGCAGTACCAGCCACTTCTGCAAAAAGATTAAAGCACGAAAAATAATCTCAGAAGGCTTATCCAATTTTTTTTCAATAGCCATCTTATTGCGCGCCTCATTATTTTCTTCTTGTGCACAGTTACTGTCCCATTAAATCAATGGTACCCTTGGCCTTCACACATTACTGTTATATTTAATCCACTAATCCTGACCTGACTTCATTGAACTGACACGGTACCAAAATGGAAGCCTTAGAACGAATGTGGTCCTATACCAGCACCGTGTTGTGGCATCCATCCATAATCCTCATTTCATTGACATGTATCTGGATCTGCGCATTATATATGATCCTTCACTTTAAGGTTGACACCTGAATGCCTGATCCAACTTGTTCCCCTGTGCTCATATCATTATGCAGGTGACCTGAAGCCAGGTGCTGACGTCCAGATAACAGGACCAGTTGGCAAAGAAATGCTCATGCCTAAAGACCCCAACGCTACTATTATAATGGTAAGCTTGAGAGCCAACTCCTGTTGATCAGTGCCTAATAACTGACGACAGCCAGAGATTTCACAGTCATGCCAATTGCTTCCAGCTTGCCACCGGTACAGGTATTGCTCCGTTCCGCTCGTTCCTGTGGAAGATGTTCTTTGAGAAGCATGACAACTACAAGGTACAGCGGTGTTCTACTTTATCCCGGCAGTATCAAACTAAAACCACCCATCTCTCTTAAAGTAAAGTTCACAGAGAAAGACTAAACAAAGGAACAATGTGTTAACTCTTGTGCAGTTCAACGGTCTGGGATGGCTCTTCCTGGGTGTTCCAACGAGCAGTTCATTGCTCTACAAGGAGGTCAGTACATCGATCTCTGCTGTTTTCATGAGAAACTGCACAAGTGCTACTCTCCTCTTATTTGTTTTCATGCAGCACTCAACCTATCTAGTTGCACTGTATTTGTGAATGGACATTATTCAGGAGTTTGAGAAGATGAAGGAGAAAGCGCCAGAGAACTTCCGGGTTGACTACGCCGTCAGCAGGGAGCAGACAAATGCGGCGGGGGAGAGGATGTACATCCAGACCCGGATGGCGGAGTACAAGGAGGAGCTGTGGGAGCTTCTGAAGAAGGACAACACCTACGTCTACATGTGTGGGTTGAAAGGCATGGAGAAGGGTATTGATGACATTATGGTGTCACTGGCTGAAAAAGACGGTATATATACTAGATAATCTTTTGAACCTGTTATCTTTAATTTGAACCATTCTTGCTGTGAAGTTAATGGTGCTGACTTGTGTTGCATTGCTTGCACAATGTCAGGAATTGACTGGTTTGACTACAAGAAGCAGCTGAAGAAGGGAGAGCAATGGAATGTGGAGGTCTACTGACTGTTCAATTTTGCATCTGACATTTGTGTTTTGTGTATCTGTACGTGAGGCCAAGGTGTACTGCGTATATAATGTAGATAGTGAGTTTGTTCTGTGTTTTACTATGCTTGTTTCTTTTGGGTTTTATATGTACTCTTGTATTATGTCTATTCAATTTTTGTTATGAGTAATGTCATCAGTACACATGAAAAGAGTGATGAAGTGGCTCAGAATTTCCGTCCCCACAGATTTTTGGTAAAGCCCTTGTAGATATTTTTTTTTTTTTTTACTTTTGGTTTATGTCAAATGCAGGAAATTTTATTTTACATTGAAATTGATATCTACACAATGAACACTTGCCCTTGACAACCAACATAGTTACACAACAAAGTTACAATAGCATATCCGTACTGTCTTTTTTCTGCACATTTCTTGGACCATTTTTTGTGCAGTAAATAAATATACTAATGCAGACGCATACAAAGTTACAATAGCATATCCGTACTGCTTATATTTGCAGAAAAATTCTGCTCTCCAGTATTGCCCACACTCTACTCTGTATTTCTCCAGAGGCCTACAAAATGGCTAGCTGGTAGTAGTGGTTCAGTTATGTGATGTTGCTATCATCAGTAAGTAGGAGTACTGTATTTAAGACCATTCTACTGTTTGGATTAGAATCCAAACACTTTGTTGGCACCAGACTGATCGATCTGAGAAGGAAGGAAGGAACATTGCCCACCCTGAGACACCAAAAGGAAAAAGAAAAGGAGCCAGGCAGAGATCTTATTGCTGGGACTGTTACAACCAAACGACCAACAGTCAGAGGATGCTGCTGTCCGTCTTCAGTTGTGCTGCACTTGCTGCTGCTCTTTGTCAGCAGCGTCTTCTTCAACCTTTGGAGGAGGAGGACAGTGCAGGGCCTCCTGCCTCTTGCCCCACAGCAGAAGGTACAGGCCACCTATCACTAGCACTGATCCCAGCACACTGCAGGCACAAAGGGCACCGGAGGAACAGAGCAGAGCAGAGAAGGTGACTTCACTTTCGATCAGGTGGATTGGATTCAGACATTCAGTGATGACATGGTATGGTACCGTGAGTGTCCGTACGTACCTTCCGAGGTAGAGCTGCTCATGCAGGATGGAGAAGTCGATGACGGAGACGATGATCTGCACCACCGGTATGAAGGCGGCGACAAACACGGCTCCCCTCTTCTCGATGCACCATGTCACCAGCACGAAGGAGACGCCGCAGCCGACGATGCCCTGAGAAAGTGAGGATCATTCATCAGAATGATAATGGAGCTAGCTAGTTGAGAGTTTCAGACTTGAGAAATGATGAAGCCGTGTGATGCATGGCAACGAGGAGACTGAAATAAACAAGGAACAGTGAGTGAGCAAAGCAAGCAGGTACGGCGTATAGGACGGTGAGGATGTTGAACTTGCTGGTGATGATCCAGGGGGAGATGCTGCGCTGGGTGCAGAGGCCGACGACGGCGACCTGGAGGAAGCTGATCAGGGACATGAGCGCGTTGCAGGAGTAGACGTGCGGGTACTTCTTGGCGAGACGGCCGTGGAGCAGGAACCAGCAGGACAGGCAGACGCAGTTGCCCAGGATGGCCACGGTGCCCAGCGTCCACTTGGCGCGGCTGGCGGCGTCGTCCGCGGCGGCGTGCGGCCGGAGGTGCTGGTGGTGGTTCTGTGAGTCCGCCGCCGCCGCGTGGGTGAGCGCCACGCCTTTGTAGAGGGTGAGCACCATGGCGCCGGCCAGGGACACCAGCGTGCCCAGCAGCTTCGCCATGCCCGTTCTGCTCTTCAGGTCCAGCGCCTCTGACCGCGTGGCGACGGCGAGGAGGAAGGTGAGCACGGGGGCGATGTTGGAGAAGGCGGTCACGAAGGTGGCCGTGGTGTAGCGCAGGGCCACGAAGATCATGTACTGACGCAGAGCTGCCCTGCAATGGCGCAGGTTGGTTCATCAATGTGCTATAGCTTCATGAGATGAGCTTCGTTCTCGCTCTTTTGTTTCAGATTCAGTCATGAGAATTGAAGCAGCTTCTTCATGAATATGATACATACCCGAGCGCCGCACTGACGAAGATGTAGGCGAAGATCTCCAGCGTCAGCTTCGGCCTCGACTTCCTGAAATTCAAATCGATGTCATTCAGGGAGACTTGCAGTTGCGGCAGCAAAAGACAGTCTCATGAAAACGAAAGACATGCTGAGCTGAGCTTGCAAAAATTAGTACATAAAATAGAATGCATATATACCCATGCTCGCAACCAGAATTTTCTACTTCTCCTGGTGTGGTGGGATTCTCCTAGTATTTTAGTATTTAAAATTTAGTATAAACTTTTCCTATCAAATACTTTCTAACGAGGATTCCATATATTATAACCAGTGGTAGTATTTTACTACTGCTTAGAAACACTACGAGAATTCCACTATTTTTGCAGGGGCTGCTTTCCTCTCCTTGAAGAATGCGATTGGCGCGAGGAAGACGGCGGCGGTGAGCTGCTGCAGGGTGACGATCACGAGCGGGTTCATGCCGCCGTTCATGGCCACCTTGACGAGCGATACCATGACCGCCGCCACCACGTTGAGGCAGAACATGACCGCCACCGGCAGGCCACCGCCGAGGCAGGACCGCATCATCACCATCGTCGTCGTCGTCATCATACCCTCTCTTCTCCACTGTCCACCACCACCCGGCCCTTGCTTGCCTCTGCTCGTTCAGCAGGCGGCGGAAGGTCTTTTATAGTGTGGCTCGCCGGCCCCGAGTCCCCGACCAGGCGATGCGAATTGCGATGCGACCCGGGCGGCGGCCCTCCCTCTCGGCCTCTTGAGTTGGCGAACGGCGAGGTAGCTAGACACGATGGCTTCAATGGATCGGTGAGGAGGAGGAGGACGCGGCAGGAGGGATGAGATGCAATGCAAGTATGCAGCGGGATGGAATGCGGTAATGCGATTATGCAGGGAATCGTTTCAGGTACGCCTTTTTTCTCATCTTCTGACGAAGGGAAGGAAAAAAGGAAGGAAAGAAAAGATGGGTGAGATTGGTTACAGAAACCTAGCTGCCATAGCTGCTCTGCTGCTGCTGGGGTAGTCTCCGCTCCGAGCAGTGAGTGCAAGGGAGCTGTAGCACGTCTCCCTTTATTTCTCTCTTGCTGATTAGCTTTTGGTGTGTGGGCAATGATGCAGTCGCCATTGGTATTGGCCTGCCTGGCCACACACCCAGCCAGACCCAGCAGCAGCAAAGCACTGAACACAAATGAGTATGTGGCCACCTCTCTTTCTTTCTCAAAGGCGCCCTTGCCCCTTTATTTGTCACTGTTTGACATGGTTGATATACATACATATGCCTTTATCTGCTGCACTTGCAATGATAAGTATACATAGCACTTTGTGTCTTTGATAGAGATATATACCGAGCAGGTTATTGTGTGTACATATAAACTTGTCCCACGTTCTCACTCTAGTCCTTTTACTCGTAGATTGTACGTAAGACTCCTTAAACTTATACTGCCTCCCTAAACTTATACTATTGAACTCTCTAAACTTGTTCTAAGTTCTCATCTCGGTTCCAATACTTGAAAAATACACACTCAATTCTATAAACTTGTACTATTGTACCATCCCGATCCACCCCCACACCCCACCACCACCGCACTGTGTTGCATGCGTCCACCGCACCCGCATGGTCGCATTGCGTAACACCGCGTTCGTCCATCCCATAGCGTCGTAGGTCGTAGAGCATGGGGGATGGGACGTATGGTCAGGTCTCAGGCACGATGTACCGACCTACAGTGGTGAAGTTAAAGCAAATTAGAGGGGTACGGTGTGCTTGCCCAATAGGTTTGAAGATTCGAGTTACAACCATGGTGACCCTAGTATTGGTTGGGTTTTTTTGCATCTTCACTCACAACCTATAACATAGCTTCGCCACAACTGATCTAGATTTCTAGGACCTGCCACACACGCTTGGGCACCCATACCATGTTTGTCCTACTGCACGTTACGAGCCTTCACCGTCGTGGCCCTCCTTGCTTCTGCTCGACTCTCTCCTGCTCCACCTTACTGCGGTGCTCGCCCCCACATCATGGCAGTTGCACTTGACTCTGCCACCATTACCACCACACTCCTTCCTCTTCCCCATGGCGCAGAAGCTCGTTCTCGTTCTCGCCATATCCTTGCACCTGTTTCCCACCCTCCTAGCTTTCTTCGCCTCCCTCAACAAGGGCAAGGCCATCACTGCGGCCAGGTAGGGCAAGTGTAGCGCACGGCATGGTAGCGTGGGTGGGTACAACAGGGCCTAGCATAGCAACGTGGGTGCGGCATCACGCCGAAAAAGAAACGCTCACATGCATGAGGTGATAGGGCGAGCACAGTGCAACATACAGGTGAGGCGTGCGTGTGCGATTTGGTGGAGGCAAGGACTTGGTGGAGGCAAGGACGTGCGGGGTTGAGTGTACAATTTGTAATTACTAGGACCAGGGTGCAAACTCGGGACAGGTTTAAAGAGCAGCAATTTTGTGAGTACCAGGTTAGAATGAGAACTCGAGACAAGTTTAGGGGTCCGAACATGCAATTTACAAGTAGCAGCACCCAAATGAGAACTTTTTTGAACGAAAAGGTAAAAGCTCTTCCACTCACTTAAGAATATGAAGAGCACCTAGTCGGAATTTGGGAGAAGTTTAAGTAACACTAGTGATATCTACTATGTATATATTATACTCCTCTTTTCACTAGCTCTGCTTGACATGCAGAAGCATCTGATCTGTAGTTGATGAGGCAGAGAGGCACACACATCATCACGTATATAAGAAGCCGTTAAAGTGAGCGAGTGAGCAAGGGAATATAAGCATAGCATTTCTGCTCTCCTGCATGCACTCGTGGAGCTGGAATAATCAGCTGAAATATAAAAACCTTAAACTACTACTAGTAACATTTACCAGAAAACTTTATGAATGATTGGATCCCTTGTGGCGTCATGTTGTCGGCGAAACATTAGATTATTGTTATACGAGCAGACTGGACTGAAGATGGAATTGTCCACCTCAAGGAGGAACCAACTGTGGATTCAGATTAGGGAGAGGTGAGAAAAGAATGGTTGGAGTGGAGAGGAAAAGGAGAGCTAGCTAGTGTATGACCTCGCAATTGCTGCCACTTTAGTTTGTGTGTGTGGAGAACTGAAGATGAGATGACCTGAAACGAGATGAAAACAACCCCTTGAGGTGAAGGGCTCCGTTATGGGCACGGGGCAGCGTTGCGGCTCTCCTTTTTCCCTGGGCTGGCTGAGGATACGATAGTGGTAGACTGCTAGTGCATGAGAGAATATATCAATCATCGGTCAGTCAGTCACCGGCCGCAACTAGCTCAGGCTCAGGCTCAGGGGGGGTGTTTGCCTGTAGGAACTTTTAAAATTCCTATCACATCGAATGTTTGACATATGTATGGAGTATTAAATATAGACTAATTACGAAACTAATTGTATAACTTGCGACTAATTTACGAGACGAATCTTTTAAGCCTAATTAGGCCATGATTTGACAACATGGTGCTACAGTAAACATATGCTAATGACATATTAATTAGGCTTAAAAAATTCGTCTCAAAAATTAGCCTCCATCTATGTAATTGATTTTATAATTAATCTATATTTAATACTCCTTATTAATATCTAAATATTCAATGTGATATAAATTTGAGGAACGAATAAAGAACCTAACCCCTCAGCTAGCCGCACCTGCTGTTTTGCTGTCACTCAGTTCCATCGCGGCTGGCAAATTGCCATGGAAAGCAAAGCAAGAAGAGGGAATTCTTTGTCAGCCATTAAAAAAAGTTGTAATTTTTTAAGCCACTGAAAAAGTTCAGCGAAATTTAACGTCACTGTTCTATTTTTTTTTTTGCTGCAACTGCTGTTAGATTAGGCTCTAACGGAGTCCAACTGCAGGTATGAAAAGTCGAAAATACCCTTAGGTCTAAATATGCCATTAATTTTTTTAGTATCTTAATGACTTCAAATGGAAAAACTCAAAACTAGAAAGTTGTAGATCTCGTCGAGATCTATAATTTTCATATAAAAATTGTCTTCATTTAATACCGTAAAAAAGATATGATTTTTCTAAGATATATTAATCATATCAAATCATATCTTTTTTACGGAATTAAATAAAGATAATTTTTATATGAAAATTATAGATCTCGACGAGATCTACAACTTTCTAGTTTTGAGTTTTTTTATTTGAAGTCGTTAAGATGCTCAAAAAAATTAATGACATATTTAGATCTAAGGGTATTTTTGACTTTTCACATCTATATTTTGACACAGTTAGAGTCTAATCTGATGGTAGTGGCATGGAGGATAAAAAAAAATTAGAGCAACAGCACTTAAGTTCGTCAAAAATTTTCAGTGGCTCATAAGAAATTACGATGTTTTATAATGGCTCACGAGAAATTCTCTCAAGAAAGAAAGAGCGAGCTAGCGAGCGATAGATGGGACGCCATGGATCTGATGCTACGTACGTACTCTCTTTCTCCCTCTGTCTCTCTCTTTCTTTAGCCGAGATTGTCACTCAGGGAAAGGAAAAGGAGGATGACGAGTCAGCCGAAACGACGTCTTCGGTCCATGCTTAAATCGTTGTACTGTCATCCATCAGACTATCATTCATTTTCATTCATAAAAACACACTAACACCCACGTTCTGTTAGCTCGTTGGTTCCAGTCAGGCAACTAATCAATAGTATTTTTCTCTAAAAAAATCAGCATCAATCAGCCTAAACCAGCACCAACACTAACCAGCGAATAGGGTGAAAGATTGTAGAGTAATACGCTGTTCTCCCTATCTGAACACGTGACAGAGACAGGCGTCGAAAGAGCTCCCCGCTCGCATCAGTAGCCGTGGTAAGGGGAGCGAGGTGCCGAAAGGCTCCCCTGCCACACTGTAGCCACAGTAGGAGCAGACATCAAAATCAGTCCTGCTGTCACATCTAATCACTGAAGCAGCATGGCAGTCTGGCATGTCTGTGTACTAAGGTTAGATGGGTAGAGTTGTATATGTAGCTTTCCACTGTAACTCAGTAAAGAGAGCGAGTTCAGTTTTACTATCTACTCTGTAGAGCTCCGGCCAACGCTAATGCTTGTGCTGCGTGTGTACGTTCTGTTCTCCCTCTTTTCTTTTACCTCTAGCTATAGTGTGTGGTCGACAACGCAGGTGAGTGATCGACTCACCCGTGTGGAAGTTCCCATGGTCAACAAAGATATGGATGTGAATGAATCCGTCTCTCTTCTCCCCGGCCCCTTTTCCTCTTATTAACACAGAAGCATAACTTCTTGATCTTGATTGCCTTGTTGAGGAGATCGTTTCAGGACTAATAATTTGATTCGAGCTAATTAAGCTGCCGCCTTTGATTTGTTGCCGTCTGAAAGCAACTTCTTCGCCGCCGCCGCTCTGATTCAGATTCACCACCGACTTGACTCTTGTAATGTCAGCTTGCCTTTCCTCAACCTGATCTCTAATTCAACAGCATGGAACAGCAAACAGTGGTGATGTGAGATTTCCTTCCTTTTCTTTTTTCTTTGAGGGAAAAGATTTTATTCTGTCTCTGTCTGTCTAATAGAAAAAAAAGAGATAATCTTTCAATTATTGGAGTTATGTTTGATGACTAATAATTTAATTTCCACCTAACTAAGCAGTACCTTTGATTTTTCTTTTGGGTGTATACTATATAGAACTTGGCCATCATAGCGTATCACCTCTTTGATCTGGTTTCTGAAAGCAAGCAGCTTCAGGGACACTCTTCTTCCTCTCTCCTCACCGACGACCCTTGTCAGTTAGCCTTTGCTCTCCAGTCTC
Organism: Miscanthus lutarioriparius; assembly: GCA_904845875.1. Classification (NCBI taxonomy): domain Eukaryota; kingdom Viridiplantae; phylum Streptophyta; class Magnoliopsida; order Poales; family Poaceae; genus Miscanthus; species Miscanthus lutarioriparius. The sequence goes on from CAJGYO010000018.1 coordinate 87,132,788, forward strand.
ATCCAGCGAGCCTTCCAATCATGGTGGCGTGTACGGTTTGGAAACACACAGGAGAACCCATTGTGTCTTTGATGGAATCCAACCGGAGATCAACATGGTGCTTCAAGCAAGAAGCAGCTGAGCAGCAGGCTTTGGAGCAGATAAGGCAGTAGTTGTCAGTTTGGGCTGCTCAGTCTTTCAAAGGGCGCCAATGTATCTATGGCCTGGTTTAGATTGCAAATTTTTGCAATCTGGACACTGTAGCACGTTTCGTTTGTATTTGACAAACTTTGTCCGATCATAGACTAACTAGTCTCAAAAGATTCGTCTCGTAATTTACCACCAAACTATATAATTAGTTATTTTTTTTACCTACATTTAATGCTCCATGCATACGTCCAAAAATTGATGTGATGGAGAGAGAGTGAAAAAACTTGGAATTTTGAGGCAATCTAAACAAGGCCTATCAAAAAAAAAAAGACTAACCCGAGCCATGGACCAGCATGTAATCTGAGTATCTGACTGTTTTTGTACTTGTAATAGCGCAGTTCTCAAACAAAAAACAAAACCTTCCACCCACACTTACTCTGCAGATATGCTATGCAGAGCCTGAAACTTCAGCAAAAGGAACTAGCGAGACGTTTTCTTCAGACATGAAACGTGGGAAGCAGGACCAGGAGGAGCCGTGACCAACACAAATGCTAAGCTCTTGTTACCCTGTTCTCATGTTCAGACCATGCATGCATATCCATGAGAGCGACACATGATCAAAAGATCACTCATTATCTAAAAAAATGATCAAAAGATCACACCGCCCTGCATATATATCTTTGACAGGGAATTGCGTGCAGCCAGATAGTAGTCTGTTTCAGTGGCCTGCCTATGCATACACACAGCCACACAGCAGGGGCCGGGGGAGTGATCTCTTGGATAGCTAGCTAGTCCAGCATGTACATGGGGCAAGTCAAGTTCTTCTCCTCTAGTCCTGTGTGCATGACCAGCAGTAGTGCCTCAGCTCCATCGGTCGCCATTCTGCATCTGTGTGTAGGAGTTCTTCTTTTGCGACTCCGATCGATCCTCTTTTGCCCAGCAAAATATCCTGGGTAGATTCGGCACACAGAGACAGCTACCTGTGCAAGAACATGCATGCATGTGTAGGTAGAGTTGCTGCTGCTTTGCCTACTCATCGTGCTGTGCTGTGCTGTGCTGTGCTGTGCTGCTGTGCAATGCGTAGTTAGCTTGTATTGGTATTGCGCAGTTGCATGCCGTGGTATAGGTAGACGACCGACCCATGCCATGCCATGATCGTCCAGCACTTTCTTCATCAGCAGCAGGTTCAGTTCAGGGCCACTTCGCACTGTCTCCTCGATCGCTCGCTCGTTTTTCCAGCGAGACATCAACCTTCGCTTGTTGCTTTCGCGTGCCTGCCTCGCTAGCTGTACGTAAATAAAGTCATGCGCGCATAGTGTTGCCAAACCACACACCCAAAAAAGAAGTCATGTATATTATCAGGCAAAAAAGAGAGTCGTGTATATAGTCTCCCTCAAATGATATGCACTGATACACAAAGTGCATAGCCTTTTTTTCACAAGATTTGTTTTTATTTTGTTTTTCTAATTTAGATATCATAAAAGTATAGCGATTTCGAAAGATTTCCTCCTTTTCTTTTGTACTAGGAAAGAGATTGCGATACCAACACCTGTAGGCTAGAAGCCTATAAAACTGGAATATTTACCTTTATCTAATCCATTCCATGCATGTAAGTCCGTGCCTGTGACTTGACTTTAATTTGAGGAGTGACGAAGGGGAACGTCGTTTATTGAGATTGATGGTGATGACTGATGAGTCACACAATGTGAACATCAAGGAGTGAAGGTACAGAGAGAGCGCTTTGTTGAAAGGCCATTTGCTATAGCTCTCCTTACTAACAGGTGGCCCCTCTTTTTTTTAGCTGGATGTGGACGTAGAAAGTCATATACAAACAAATAGCTATAATTGTCTTGTAATACAAAAAGAAGATTGCCTAGAATCCTAAGAAATGTTAGGGAAAGTTTGGATCCCTTCATTTTAGAGGAATTGAAATCTACTTAATGGATTAGGCTATTTGGCTTGGAATTTGACATTCGATAATATTCCCAAGCTCATAAATAAGCCTATCTTAAATTCATATGGTGGGAGATAGAAATGGATTCTACAGATCACTATGCTTTATAATTCTACTCTCCAACTTATAAAGACACTCTTCAACGCACTTCCCTACAATAGAAATGCAACATATAAGTATGTCCTTTATATGCCTAACAATAAATATACAAATATATTCCATAAACAACTATATTAGCTTAATTAATCTATGTCTAAATTGTAATTATTAGAATGAATTCAATTCCAAAGATCCAAACGGACCCTTATTGTAATATGGTGAAATGAGGTTAGAAACAAGCTAAAAATATGTCAATACTCCATCATGTAAAGGTACAGAGAAAGGAACATTTGGACGCGACATGTGTTCAAAGAAGAGTGATTGGTTGGTTGAGATTTGCCCTTATCTTTGACTCAGAAACTCTACTTTTTAATTTTGGTCAGAGACTCTACTTTTTAGTTTTGGCCTAATTATTTTGGTTTGATAAACACTTTTTTGCACTTCTAAATCTAATAAAATCATACACGCATAGCCTTTTTCACATGTTTTACTTTCATTTAAAAAAATAGATATCCTAAAAGTATAGTGATTTTGAAATATTTTTTCTACTTTTCTTTTGTACTAGGAAAGAGATTGCTCCTGGAAGCCTATAAAAATGGAATGTTTACTTTTATCTAACTCCATGCATGTATGTGTCTATGTTTGTGACTTTACTTTCAGGAGTGATGAGAAGGTGAACATCGTTTGGTCGACATTGATGGTGATGAGTCGCACAATGTGAACCTCAAGGAGTGAAGATATATAGAGAGAGAGCGCGCGCTTGTCAAAGGCCCATATGCTACAGCTCCCCTTACTGATAGGTGGCCCCTCTTTTTTAGCTGGATGTGCATGTAGAAAGCCATATACCAACAGATAGACTATGATTGTCGTATAAAGTAAGAAATTGCTTAGAATCCTAAGAAATATTATTGTAATATGACAAGAAGGCCTTATAAACATGCTATAACATTACTCCATCATGTAAAGACAGAGAAAGGAACATTTGGACGTGACATGTGTCTAAAGAAGAGTGATTGATTGGTTGAGATTTGCCCTTGTCTTGGAACCAGAAACTCTACTTTTCAGTTTGGGGCCAATTATTTTGGTTCAATAAATACTTTTTTGCACTTCTAAATCTAATGATATTGTTCAATGTAGTGTAAAGAATAATTCATATTATCAAAAAAAAGAAAACCCTACCGTTCAATTGGAATTGAATGGCCCCAAACTCTTTCGAGGTGAGTGTCTTTGTGACTATAAGAACGAAATGGAGCTGGGTAACTAGTCATGAGCCTGATTCAATTGGTGGTTGGGTCTGTCGATACCACTAGGGTCGTTGGCTTACTATTTGAGTTATAGATAGGAACAGAGAGAATGGATGGCAGCAGGAGATAGAGATATGGATAGAGGGGATAGGGCAAACTTAGTTTTGATGGATTGGGGAAAAATATGGGAGATTGTAAGCACCCGCCACCATTGATGTGGTTTATGTAATTTAAGGTTGATTGGAACTCGGTACATGTAGGGAAGAGGTGGAATGTGGAAGAGAGGCTTGGGAAGGTAGATGTGGAAGTGAGTGTGTTCACTTGTGATCCATCCTTGTTAGAGATGATTAACAATGGAATATGTGTACTAGTACCAACTAGTACCATGTTTTGGTAGGAGGAAAACAAAGAATGAATATAATAAACCAAGAAGGGTTGCTGCTTCTAGAGTGGGGAAGAATGAGCTCTAGGGCTCGGTGCAGCAGAGGAGTTTCTTGATGGCACACTTTAGTTGTAGTGGGTCAATGAATGAGGTAGTGGAGGAGTATGGTGGTGTAAAACCAATAATGTCACGATGCTATGTCATTTCTTTAGTTATGCATTAAATGTATTATTTTGTGTGTATGGTGTTTTTTTGTGTTTGTGTTGTTTTTATTGATTCAATTGTTATTTTTCAATTAAGGCCTTGTTGGTCAAAACATTTAATAAAATAACTAATGTCCTGGCTGATTTCTTTCATGGTCGAGTTGATTTCCACCGTGGTGGTTGATTTCTTTGATGTGAAGATTAATAGAGTTCCTCCGTGGTGACTTCTTTGATGTGTGTGAACACTAGAAGCCTAATTCAGCGCCACTCGTTAGTTAGCATGTTGAAAACACAGGCACTGTGGTGGTCGGTGTGGGTCAAAATGATTACTCCCTGTATGTTATGCATGCGAGTGGACATTTGTTGCTCCTTTCCTTCCCGGCTTCGTTCCCCTTGTGTATTGAGTCTGGTTCCCCTCGGTTCTCTGTTAATCCCACCCACACTTACCTCACCTCGCCTCTAGAGCAATGTCCGCCTCCTCCTCGACCGCCGCCGCCGCCACGACCAAGCTCACAAAGTGGTCGTACCACCAAAAAAAAGGCGATCGCTTTCCAATAGTTGCTCCAGATCGCGCACAACCTTCACGCATCTTGCCACGGAGCCATTCACCAGCATGGCTCATTCACTCGGCCTACGTGGACTCCACTAGCTGCGATAGGGTGGGGGCTTGTGCCTCCTTCGCCCCACCGTTGGATTGTGTGTAGCTTTCCCTTTGCTTTCAGTGGGTAGCATGATATAGCACAACGGATGCATAGATATACACTATGTTTAGATACATGACAAAACCTATGAATCTAGAAAAACTAAAAAGACTTATAATTTAGAATGGATGGAGTAGTAATTAGGCTTGTGGTCCCATCCAAGCTTCTTTGAGGGCTCTAATAACATCGAACATTTATTGGAGACCTTGAAACTCCATATATAAAGCTAACTGTCCATAGCTAAGCTCTATTGCAGGCCATTGCTTCTAACATCTTTGGGTCAATGAATCCTTCCTTGACCACCACCTTCCCTATTGTCGGTGTGTCGCTATCGCTGCTAGGCCTAGCATCTTGTCGACAACAAGGTAGAGTCTATTCGATCTAACACATCACTTAGTCCACATCTACACGTGCCTATATTTTCACTAGAATGCGTGTTTGGATGGCCACAACAGCAACAACGGATGCAATATAAGGCTGATGGATTCCAAACGTCAGCCTCACAAATAGACAAAATTGCATGCAGTCATACGGTTCACTGTTGGTATAAATTAATGCACACAGAATAATCCACAAAGCATGGATATTATACCGATGTAGCACTTCATCGGGAGTACCTTGTTTTATATCGAACTCGAGAAAACGTGTGTGAGAGAATAACCAAATCTAACTTAACCCAACTTCACAATCAAGGCTAGATAATAAGAGCGTAGAGGAGATCACAGAGGTCTTCTAGTTCTAACTTCGGTAAGCTTTGTCTTCTATTGTTCAATTCTGAGGATATTACTAAAGAAAATACAGGTAGAGTATGTTTTCTATAGTAACAAGGTCCTTCTAGGCCTACTAACGGGAGGTGGACTACAAAGGATTCAACGAGGCAATAAGAGTCACCCTCGCGAGCTACCGCCGATCTGAAAAAGTAGGGTACATCCACGAGTAACCGAGTCTAAGCACCACGCTTACACTACGAATACTACTTTAACCCAGGAGCTACAAGGATTAAAGTACTCAGAGAGAGTCACAAACCTAAAGAACAATATGAACAAAATGCTTACTTGAATTAGAAGTCGATTACCAGAGAAATCTCAGAAGCAAGCTCATGAAAAACTTGATTCCACCAGGGTACAAGCCGTAGAGAGAGTACCAACAAGCCGAGACTCCTCCGAAACTCTTCTCTCTCACCCTATCTCTCTATCTCTAATACAAAACTAGATCCTATCGAGAACTAATCTTCTCTTGATTGCTAGCTCTGATCCTGGTGGAAATATGAATTAGGGTTTCTGGCCCTCAAGCTCTTAGGATCAAATGCATGGATCGCCCTAGAGGGGGGGTGCAGGCAGATATATATAGGCTGGAGCGTCAATTCTGAGCCCTCGGATCAAACTGACTTGAATAAACGGCATAGATGCAATCCTTAAGGCAGTAGAGAACCGATATAGCAACGGAGGTCGATTGTGGTGACCCCATAGACCGCTTCGGCTCCTGCATATGGGACCGGCCGGCCCCACCTGGCAGGGGCTCGGGCTCCGCTTCGGTGAAGAGCCTTATAGAGTATTCCCACGTTGTTTATTCTGCGGAATTACACGCTTTTCTTTGACGAATAGGTTCTCCTTGGCGGTTTTCTGATTAAATTCTGTTGGAAACACAGATTCACTAAAACTCGTGGAATTTGTTAGTTAAAACCCCTAAGTCTATGTTGATGATCTATTTTAGTCATTTTATGCTAGGTATATTGAGCGGTTTTATGATGAATGTTAACTACCGTCAACATTCACCTAACATCTCAAAGATTTTTTACACACATCCGCTCATATATCTCACCAATCACACTCTCCTTGAGTAGTGCCGGCCCTAAGGAGAGGGCACGGGGTGTGACGGCCGAGGGCCCAGGTGAGGGAGCGGCCCAAGCCGAGGTATACAAACCCCCATGCCCTATAGTCCATTAGGCATCAGCAAATTAATGAGAAGACATAAGAGAAGCAGAACCCACCTCAGCGGCCTAAGAAGACAACGTCGGCCTTTCTTCCCGATTTTCCTTCCTCACGGCCTTCTGATGCACCGGACAGAGAGGAGAGAGGAGGCGAGGAGCCAGAAGTGGTTGCACACTTTGATCGTGACTCGTGAGTTCGCTGGCGCCGAGCACACACACGCGAGCCATGAGCCACGCCACCGCTGGAGAGCTGGATTGCCCGAGACATTTGACACGGACACGGCGCACGCACTTGGCGACGACGAAAGTGTGGCTCCACGATGACGACATCTTGGTTCTTGTCTTCTTTAATTGCGATGATCGCCGATCAATTGTTTCAATTCATGTCAAGCCCTAGGTAATTTTTTTCTTGTTCTTTTTTTAATCCAAATTAACTATTTGTATAGTATTTCGGACTTCTAATACTTTGTACTTATATAGTCATGTTTTTCTTCTAATTTAGGTGTTTAGAATTTTAGAATATTTTTCTTAAGGTAATCATATTAGTTCTAGAAGTACAAATATATTGTTTTTTTACTCTACATTGTTCCTCGATAATTATCGATATGTTAAATTAAAAATATATTATTGGATTTGCTTTCACATAAAATTAGCGTCTATATATTATAGAATTTTATATATAGTCTAGAAGGGCAAATCACGACTTCATCGTATGGCCTCCAAATCCTAGGACCGGCATCTGTTCTTGAGATTTTGTACACCTTATAAGTCTGTCCAAAATAATAAGGTACAAGTCGCGTCGAGCAACCAAATATACCCAGCTTCTTCTTCTCCGACGCATCCACTCTGCGGCCCATCTCAGTATATATGAAACTGCGCGCCCAAACCGCGGCCCAATGAGCGTGCACGTCATGGATTTTCACGACCGCTCGATCGACGCGGACGACGACCAGATCGAACGATCCGCGGTCATTTTTCTGAAAAACCTCTTCTATTTTTTGAAATCAACCCGCGCCCAGGCGCCTCTCGTAATATTTTGCAAAAATACCTCAGATTATTTCCAAGTCAAGCCGCAGTCCAGAACGGATGGGCTCCGGTTTGGCTCGTCCGTCGAGCGAATGGCGACGCGGGCGCCAGCCACCAGCGAGGCGGCGCAGCCCACGCGGGAGAGCCGAGCGCGGCCACCACCGCGCACCAGCCACCAGCGAGGCGGCGCAGCACACGCGGGCGAGCCGAGCACGGCCACCACCGCGCACCACAAGATCGGGCGCCGCCCACAGACGAGGCTGCGCAGCAACCCGAGCACACCTGGATCTCCGCCGCGCGCCCAAGCAGTACCTCAAGCACAGATGCGCTGGTACGGGGCTGACCTCAGGGGTGGCGGGGCCGGCGCCCTCATGCGCTCCGCCGCCGCCACTGCATCGGCGGCGCCGGCATCGCCTGCGCAACAATCAACAACTACGCTGGTACGCCGCCGACTTTCTGCCGCTTCTTGCGGAAGCATCGGTGGTGATGACCTGCTACTCCACTCGATGCGCCTTCTTCTCCAAGAGCTGCACACCGAGCTCATTCTTTGCAGCTGGGCGCCGTGGACACGTATGGCGGCGTGCTGGACTTCATTCCTTCCATTTTGCGATGAGCAATGAGCATGCAAATGAGTAGTATGCTTCCACAGTTCCACTGGACACTGAGCTCGAGTTCCAGCTCCAGGTCTGTCCCACTCCCATACTCGCTCTCTCCTCTCTCCAGCGTTGCTCGTGTTCCTCTCTTTGTTCTGTCACAGTTCCCTTGCCTCCCAGCTGTTCGATGAAATGCCTCAGCGTGCTTGTCTCATTGTTTGCCGACAAAATAACAATACTTACTGCAGATTCTTATGCTGGAGGTCTAACAGCTGCCATTGGTAAGTTTATTGAAAACGCTTTTTCTCCCGCTACAAGACTAAACCTCTCCTTCATTCTAATCCACTATCCCATAAACAAAGGGGCATACCACTTGGAAGAGATGTAAGTAAGGCTCAAGAGCTAGCTCAATCATTTAATGTAAATATTGAACTCACTATACAACTACCCAGATAAACTTCTTTCCTGATATTAAAATAAGCAACGGAGTATTGTGGATACAGAGCCTGGCTCACGCCATTCAGCTTAGGCGAGTTAATCGTCGTAGCAAAGTGATTGCAATTTGGTCTTCATCCTCCCGTACTAGGCTTGCCGACCAGTGACTATATGTTAGATAAAATGCCCATGTCTTACAAATATACAATTTCACGAGCTCCAATAGCCTCTTGCTTGATTTCATGGCCTACGATGCTAATGGTTCCATCCAGTAAACCAACTACCCAGATAAACTTCTTCCTTAATATTAAAACAAGCAACGGAGTGTTGCAGATACAGAGCCAGGCTCACGCCGTTCAGCTTAGGCGAGTTAATCATCGTAGCAAAGTGACTGCAATTTGTTCTTCATCCTCCCGTACTAGGATTGCCGACCAGTGACCATGTGTTTGACGAAATTCCCATGTATTATAAATGTACAATTTCACGAGCTCTAATAGGCTCTTGCTTGATTTCTGGGTTTTCTTCTTGGCATACACATCTGTGTGCTGATTGTACAGTGTCGATAATCTAAAGACAAGAAAGCGTAAAGAGTAGCCGGCCACCTAGCGTGCCACGTCGTCTGCTTTTCGTGGCCGTTCGATCGGCCGCGCGGACGGCTCAGATCGGGCGAGCCGCAGTCATTTTTCAAAAAAACCCTTCTTTTTTCTGGAAATCAACCCGCGCTCCAGAGTCCCTCTCAGGATATTTTGCAAAAAAGACCTCAGATTATTTTGAAATAAACCCGCGGTCCAGAACGGATGGCCTCCGGGTTTTTTTTTCAAAAAAACCCTTATCTTTGTCGAAAATCAACCCGCGCTCCATAAACCCTCTCATCATTTTTTGCGAAAACCTCCTCGGATTTTTCTCAAATCAACATACAGGACAACTTTGATTATATTTTTTCCCCAAAAAACGTAGGTTGAAGGGTCTGCTAGCAAGATGGGCGCGCCCGAAGGACTAGTCTATTCCAGGCTTCAGAGAGACCCCGGCCGCTGCATCCTCTTGATCGGTTCCATCACAAATTGGTGCTTCAACCTAGAAAACACAGAATAAAAGATGTCGAGTTCCTTTCCATATTTTCAGAGAAACAAGATTGAAGCAGCCGCCCTGCTCATCCAGGTAAGAGCAATTGCATAATGAAATCTGCACCTGTGCAACCGGGCTATCCACCTAAATTGATGCAATTTAAAACAGCGAATGTTCTGGTAGTGCGTGGAGACGCAATGACAGCTGCTGCAACATATTAAAGTGTATTGTGAACACACATAATCTATCTGGTTGACTGCCCAAGGGAAGTCCCATTTGATTTTGAATATAGCGGTGTATGAAGTCATCATTAGAGTGTATTAGAACTCAAATATGCCCAGATTAGTTGCAATTAATAGAAGTGTGCATAAGGAACCCGTACTTATTTTCTCTAATGATCAGATTAGTCAAGTCCATCGTCTTATGTCCTTTTTTTCCCTTTGTTGTCCGTACAGTTCTATCCGACTCTGGATACATCCAAAAAGAGTTTCCATGATCCTAAAGCTTTTTCATTCAGCAATGCCACAATACTTAATACTGATACATGTATATTTTTTTACTTCTTACTTCCACTCCTACCTAATGCTAAACCTATTGAATAGTTTGACAAAGAACCATACTGTGATCTACAGCTGATTGGTTTATCAAAGTGAATTGGTTTACCAAGTGTAGAAGTAGAACCTAAGTAGCAGGATTAACTTCTAGCTTACCTCCTGGAAGTTTGCTTTCCCTGTCAGTTGATACTAACTTGTATTTTCTTTAACTGTAGACTGCATCTAAAAGATTGCTTCTTTGGTGTGATAATATGTGAATGATTATTTTTGCCTATGCCATTTTGTATTTCAGGCTATCGTTCCATCGTTCATCACAGGTCAAACAAAGATGATAATGAATCGGAGAGTACGAAGGACACTAAAGCTCACCTGGACAATGCTTGTCTTTGCACCTACAAACAGCCTGTTCGGGAGGCCGTATCGTATCGTGGATTATTTACTGCTGGCTGGTTTGGTGTGAGAGAAAAACACTGTTTCCGACTGGAAATTTACGATCGTTTACGAGCAAGCGAACAGGCTGAAAGTCTTGCTGGCAGCCAAGTCTATGACCTAGTACTAGTACCTTTCTGAGCTTACGATATGAGTTATTTGGTAGTTTATATTTCATATTTATATAGTTGCTGTTTTGTTTTTATTCTGCAAAGTGAGCTCCAACATCATATTCCATATAAACTCACACATGGCAATGACCCAATACATGCAAGCGTGCGGCAACGCCGCTCGTGGTTTCTAGTCTTTTACATATGAATCCTGCCTCCAAAAGCTGGCCAGCCAGCGTGCCACGCCGCGTGCTTTTCGAGGCCATTCGATCGGTGCGCGGACGGCCCAGATCGGGTGAGCCGCGGTTATTTTTTCAAAAAAAACCCTAAACTTTAGTTGAATCAACCCATGATCCGGCCTCTCTCTCTCGGGCTCGTCCATCTCACCGAAGCGGCGCAGACGGGCGCCACCACCAATGAGGCGGGCGCAGTTTCACGTCATGGGCGAAGCCGAGCGCGGCCCTGCAGCCGGATGCGCCCACCACCGACCGCACGGCCCTGCAGGCGTCTCACTCGCGTCTCGCGTCTCGCGCCGCCGCGGCGGCCTCCCGCTCCGCGTGTGCGGTCGGCGCCGTAGCCATAGCAGCCCGCCGCTTAGGCTCACGCTCACGCGCCGATCCTCCCAGCCGCTTCGCCCGCGCCGCCGACTACGCTCACTCGCCGGACGACGCCAAGACCCCGACGGACAGGGACGTGGAGTCGGACGAAGCCGTGTCAGCCCTGTACGAGCGCTGGCGCAGGGCTTTCAACAAGGAGCGTGACCACGCCGAGATGGCTTCAGGCCACTCCTACCTTTGCAGGCCCTTGGGCAGGTGCTGTTCCTGTGAGGACGGGGGCGTTGGTAAGCTCTCTCTCACACACACGCACACACACAGTCTCTGCCTATGGCTTTTGGTTATTTGCCTATTTCTTCTCTCTTACTATGCACAGCATGTGTTTGATAAAATGCCTGTAAAGAGATTATGGAGCCAGCTACATCTAGGATTATTTGAGAATAAATCCTAGACTATCACAACAGAACCTTTTAGTTTTCTATCTCTTTTCAGTTACAGTGCTCACCATAATTTTCTCGATCCCTATTCCTCTTGGGTTGGCTATTTATTTTCTTAAAAAAAAGGTACTGCTGAAATCCATACAAGTAGATACTCCAATTTAGCACTGCTTATGTGTAGCAAAGATTTGGCTAATCTGTGCAGATGTATATCCTGAGGAGCAAAGTTCATTTGGTGCTAGATGTTATCCTGAATCATGCTAAAGGTACCTGAGTTATCATGTCCAACTCAGCTCTAATAACTATCAAAGCAGAGAAAAATGGGTCATATCAGTGAAAAAAGAAACGTGTTTTACTTGAGCAATTTAATACAACCATGTTTGGCTCTGCTGAAAGCTTTGAATTTAAACTCAAACATCATGTAATATTTGCCTTATATACTATTTCAGACATTCTCTTCCATTGCAACATCCTGACTCTGAACTACTATACCTCCATCTTTCTTCTGCTATATTTGGTGTTGATTGCTAAAGCTCTCCACATAACTTTCTCAACTCATCGACTTCTCCTAATTTGGATTTTAGCTGGCCTACTATCTCTCTCCTTCTGTAAATGATTTGGCTAATCTGTGTAGTTAAATTTTTTACTTTGTTTTAAAAGCTTCAGAACTGCAGCCACTGCCCACTGCTATAGCCTATAGGCATGATCCTTTTGTTTTCTACAACTACAGCCACGCGAACAGTTCCAAAATTTCCTTCTCAGCTGTACAAATAGAGCAACAGTAACAGAAGCTTTTTAAAATTGGTTATCTCTATATAAGAAAAAAAAAGTGCACCAAGACCTACCAAAATTTAACCAATTGGAACTCATTTCATATTTAATTGAAACCTTCCAATATGCTAAACTAACAATTGAAAAAAAAACAAGTAAAAATAAAAATAGTATCTCTGGCTGCAGTTCCCTGTATCATGGTCATGCTTATCCTATTCTCCAATCTCCATAGTTCCGAAACTTAGTATAGGGATACATACCCAAAAGAGCACGTTTTACATAATTTCTAAACAAAAGACAGAATTGGAAGAGAAGAATTCTGTAGCCACAGTTAGGCAAATCATACTTTTTTTTTAGAATGATCTCCTTAATCAGGTTGTACACGTACACGTCAGTACGTATGGAATCCGTTCTATTACTACATGGCGAGTCTCCAAATGGACTCACACAACAGTATGCAGTCTGGCCCAGACACAGGCAACGCCGCGCATGATTTCTAGTACGGTCTGAAAGCCCAGACGAATGGCCCAGTAGTAGTAGTGGCCCACCTGACCAAACAAACCCTAAACCACCGATCCGACGGCGGGGATGTCCCGATCAAACCACAAAATCCTACCCGTCACCGCCCCCTTATATAAATGGCTCGCCCTCAGCGCGCCGCCGTTCCTTCGCGCACACAAGCAAACCCTCCTCCCCTCCGCCGCCCGCCGCCCGCCGCCCGCCCGCCCGAGGAGGAGGAAGAGAAGGCGAAGGAGTAGCAGCACCGGGCAAGATGAAGACGATCCTGGCGTCGGAGACGATGGACATCCCGGAGGGCGTGACGGTGACGGTGGCCGCCAAGCTGGTGACGGTGGAGGGCCCCCGCGGGAAGCTCACCCGCGACTTCAAGCACCTCAACCTCGACTTCCAGCTGCAGGAGGGCGGGCGCAAGCTCAAGGTGGACGCCTGGTTCGGCACCCGCCGCACCATGGCCGCCATCCGCACCGCCATCTCCCACGTCCAGAACCTCATCAAGGGCGTCACCAAGGGGTACCGCTACAAGATGAGGTTCGTCTACGCTCACTTCCCCATCAACGCCTCCATCACCAACAGCAACACCGCCATCGAGATCAGGAACTTCCTCGGCGAGAAGAAGGTACCCATCTTTGTTTCGTGCGTGAAGTAGCAGATCAGATCTGGGAGGGTTGTGGTGTGTTCTGACTTGTGTCTGACTGGTTGGTGTTCATGATGATCCCGGGATGGCCAGGTTAGGAAGGTGGACATGCTTGAGGGCGTGACCATCCTTCGGTCCGAGAAGGTCAAGGATGAGCTCATCCTCGACGGCAACGACATCGAGCTCGTCTCTCGCTCCGCCGCCCTCATCAACCAGGTGAATACCTACCTATTGATTGCATCCCGTCTGTCATCGCTTATCATCTCTTACTGGTACATATACGAGGTGGCTGCTGTATGCAGTGTCGGATGTGCTTTGGTGTGGTAGATCATGATCCTTGCATTTATTGCTCTGTTATGAAGCAATTATTGCTGTTGTAGATAAATTTTAGTAATCCAATATCAAATGATAGGGTTTTATCACATTGGCTGTGCCTAGATGGTAGGAACCAGGTGGTTTCTGCTTGAAATGTCCAGGTAGATCACATTTTAAGTTCATATGACACTAGTGCTGTCAAATACAAACTAGAGCTGTAGTCCTGCATCTCGAGATGTATAAATATCCATCATTCATGTGTTCAGCAATTTCAGTTTATCATTTTGTGCTCTCAACAAGTGTAGCATTTTAAGGCTCTGTATTTAGTAACAGCGAGCACCTAATGCCTGGAAAATGTTATGATTGATCTTAGTCCTAACTGTGGAAATGCGCGTGTAGTAGATTAACTATGTGATGAATTCAGTGAGAAACTATTGTTGTCTTGTTTCATTTTTGTACCTGTTGCTGACATTGTGATATTTTACACATGGTATGTCACTTTCTAGTGCAATGCTTATGTCAACTATTGTTCCTGCTTCTATTTTGATCTTTGTTTTCCTCTTTGAAGCGCATCATGAATTTACTAGTTTTGTTGATTGCTGTTATATAATTCTCATTACTACTGGTGGATTTGGATTGATGTGCTATGATTTGTGTTGCTGAACGAGTTTTCTCCATTTCTCTACAGAAATGCCATGTCAAGAAGAAGGATATCAGAAAGTTCTTGGACGGTATCTATGTCAACGACAAGGGTGTGATCGAGGAGGAGCAGTGAGCGACAAAGTAGCAAAAATGCCTGGAGATGATCCAGAAGTGCTACATCTGCCTGCCATGTTGCTATTATCGTTTGGGTTGCAATTTTCCGAGACTGAATTTTGTACTTGGTTAGGATGTGTTATGGAGCATGCTATCTTATCCTACATATTGTCGTCTCTTTAAGAATATGAACCTTGTTTCTCATTCCCTAAAGATAGTTGACTGCCAGTGTTTGTGGTTGAAACGAAAACCGGAGGTTTATTAACTGAATTTGCGTATTCGATTGGATTGCCATGCTGACTGCTACGCGTTCATCCTGTTTTGAATTTTGCATCTCAGTTTAAATTCTATTTTCAAAAGGTCAATGGTTTGAAGTACCCAGGAAAGGTTTAGCCCTTGCTGTTTTTCTATTTCATTACACCAACACGCTGTTGGAACTCGGATTGAGATTCTGAATGGGGCACTGATATGTTGTTTTACTTTGATTTGATTCGTTTCAAATTTCACTTTCACATTGAATATTTTATCTAAATTTCCTAGTTGGAGCCTGTACGTGTATTCACACTTTCGCGCATAGCAGTATTGGCAAAATATTTCATGTCCTTAAAAGGTATGGACATTGCTAATACAAGATTGCAAATTACTAATGTCTAAATGTATCCACCTATCATTAGCAGTTCAAAAAATAAGTCTGAACTCTAGCGAAACCTGGTTTTTTTCAGAACTCTATAAAGCAAGCATTCTTCTAGCGAGTGTGCGACAGAAAAACACAAAGTTCATGTTGAGTTCAGCAGCAGATTCTTCTGAGCACGAACATGCCATATCCGATGCCAAGAAACGTGGCAATGGAGATCCCGAAGATGCCGACGAGGATTCCGGGCACCACGAGCGAGGTCCAGCCTTTGGCCGTGGCCATGGCGGCCGCGGTGGTGGGCCCGCCGACGTTGGCGTTGGAGGCGATGAGCAGCGGCTTCCTGTCCATCCCCATGATCCTGCCGGCCGCGAGCACAACGGCGAGGTGGACGGACACCTGGACGAGCGCGAAGGCGAAGACGCTGGGCGCCCGGGTGACCGCGTCCACGACGTTGCCGTTGGCCCCGACGACGGCGAAGAAGAGCTGCATGAGGATGAGCGCCAGGGACTTGCCGGCCGGCGCGAGCCTGCCGAGTGGGCCCGGGAACGCCGTGGCCAGGAACACCACCAGCGCCGTGACGCACGGCAGCGTGCCGCCCTGGAGGCCCAGCCGCGCGGCCATGGCCGACCCGGCCTTGCAGATGATGAAGGACAGCGCGACCGCCGCGCCGCCGTTCAGCACGAACAGCCGCCCGCCCCCGCCGCCGCCTTCATCGGGCTCGCCGTCCTTCTGCGGACTCTCCGTCGCCGTCTTGGGCTCTGCTGGGATATTGGACGCCAGTGAGAAGAGCGCCATGAAGTAGAGCGCCGAGATGAGGTTGTCCGCTGCGACGCCGGCGGCGAGGACCGATGGCGTGAGGCCCAGAGCTTCCGAGATGGCGACGTAGTTCACCGCTGCTCGTTGCAGTCGATGATGTCATCAGTGGGCAGTGGCAGTGATGAGTGAGAGTAAGCAAAGCATTTACAGTTACCTCCGCCAATGTAGCTGCCCATGAGTGCAGCTGCGATCTTCCAGCTATCTTGGCCCAGCGATCTCATGGGGATCAGCAGGTACGCCACCGTCGTGCCGATTACAGTTGCGACTGCACACCAAAATGTTCAACATTCATTCGATTGATTGATAGATGAGCCTGAGGCCTACGAAAAGAAAAGAAAAAAGATGCGATTTTGTCCGCAACCAGATCCGAGAAGGAAGGCCTTGAGGAGGTCGCCGGTGGTGCGGACGACGCGGCGGAGGTCGGCGCCGAGGAGCAGCAGCGGGACGGCAGCCGGCAGCAGGTACTCCATGACGGCGTCGTGCGCCGGCGCGCCGGGGGTGACGAGGCCGACGGCCGTGGCGGCCAGGCCGGCCATGATGCTGACCAGCGCCCCGCTGAGCGCGGCGCCCCATGACGTGTTCTCCTCCGCCCTTCATATATTTGCCATTCAATCCATTTCGTCAACGTTACACGGGGCGTAGGGCGACTGGGCGAGGCAGACAAGCAAGCTCGGGTCAGCCGGTCGTCGGTGGCTTACCATGTGCCGAACGCGGCGGCGGAGAGGAGGAAGGCCCAGTTGCCCCAGTGGTCGCCGGGCGCGATGGCCACCGCGGCGGCGGGCGGGCGGAGGGCGTGGCGAAGGCGAGGGGAGGAGGAGGCCCACTTGTCGTGGCCGCCGTGGTGATGCCGGATAGTACAGGTTTGTGGGCGAGGCGGCGGAGGAAGAGGAGCCGACGGTGCTGCGGCGACGGCGAGGGGTGGTTGGAGAGGACCTCTTTGTCCTGTTGGGGCGCGCCGCGCCTGCGCCATGTGTTTGCTTGCTCTTGTGCACTGGACACCGGTGCTGCCGGCCGGCCGGCCCTTTCCTCCTGCTCCTCCTGTCCGTATTTTTCTTGCCATTTTACCTGTCCTTTTACGGCACAATTTTTTGTTTTCTCGCATGGAGAAAGTGACATGGAGTCTTATGCTCATCTTGTCTTATATTCTACTGATGATGGTGAAATGTTTGTGACCTTTATTTTCTTCGTTTTCTTCTTCAGAAGAAAGGATTTTACGTATAGGATGTTTTCTTTTTTAGAGAAAAATGAATTTTACTAATCTACGACGAGAGTCAAGATACCAAGCCGACTGAATCCCTCCAAAATTCCAAAGATGCAGGCGGCCGAACCTGGACCAATATTCGGCTGCATATGTCAGTGTAGCCATGCTGCCACTTGTCAGTTGCCCCTGTCCGTTCCACCAATTTCCAAATGTTTGGTCCCCGGCGATGCACATCATGAGTTCATGACAGCATCTAACCTTGATTAGCACCGCTTGACTACCACTCTGTTTCTTTCTTCATAAAAGGGTTCCCTTTGAAAGAAATCTATGAGAATCTGCTAGGAACAGCCCCGAGCCGACCTGCGTCCTTAGACCTGCAATTCTTTCATAGGGAAGCATTGGATCTGTCAGCCCTTGATACTCCAATCACGGAGGAAGAAGTTTGGGAAACGATCAAGTCACTGCCAGCAGATAGAGCCCCGGGCCAGACGGATATACTGGCAGATTTTACAAGGCTTGTTGGCAGGTGATAAAAGCATATCTCATGGCGGCAATTATCACTTTACAGCAAGGTGATGCAAGGGGGCTTGGATTGTTAAATGGAGCATATATCACTTTGATCCCCAAGAAGAAAGATGCATTGACTGCAAAAGACTTTCGCCCTATCAGTTTAGTGCATAGCTTCGGTAAACTCATAACCAAGATTCTGGCAAATCGGCTGGCCCCCTTCCTGGACTCACTGATTTCTACTGATCAGAGCGTATTTGTACGTGGAAGATGCATACATGATAACTTCATTCTAGTGCAACAAACAGTTAAGGTGTTACATCGACAAAAGGTGCCTAGCCTCTTTCTCAAGCTAGATATCTCTAAAGCTTTCGACTCGGTGTCGTGGTCTTTTCTCTTAGAAGTGCTGCAACATTTGGGATTTAGCTGTTCGTGGCGCAACTTGGTGGCCAATCTGTTATCATCATCCTCAACTCAAATATTAGTGAATGGAGAACCGGTTGAACTCTTACGGCATCAGCAAGGTCTTCGACAAGGGGACCCTTTATCCCCCATGTTCTTTATTCTAGTGATGGATGTGCTTAATAGTTTGTTTGTGAAGGCAGGGAATGAGGGGCTGTTGCAACCGTTATCCCCACGTGTGGCTGGCCAAAGACTCTCCCTATTTGCTGATGATGTTGCCTTGTTTTTCAAGCCACTTGAAGAGGAGCTGCAGATTACTAGAGATATTCTCAAGGTGTTTGGGGATGCTTCAGGGCTGCAAATTAATATTCAGAAAAGCAACATTATTCCCATCAGCTGTGCAGATGGGTCTTTGGCAGCAATTCAAGATACTCTTCCAGGAACAATCTCAGAGTTCCCATGTAAATATTTGGGCCTACCGTTGTCTAATAAGAAGCTTCTTAAGAGGGATCTTATGCCATGGATTGAGAAAATCGCTGACAAACTCCCGTGTTGGAAGGCGGCTCTCATGAACAGGGTTGGACGTGCCACGTTAGTCCGGTGTGTTCTCTCCGCCATGCCTATTTATTTGTTAATCGTCATCAGCGTCCCAAAGTGGTTCATCAAGGCAGTGGATAAAATCAGAAGGGGTTTTTTATGGCAGGGAAAGGAAAAGGCTAATGGAGGTTGTTGTTTAGTGGCTTGGGAGAAGGTCATGAGACCGTTGGAACTTGGTGGATTGGGCATCCCCAACTTGGAAGTGATGGCCTGGGCTTTGCAAATCAGGTGGCAGTGGTTTAAAAAGACCAAAGCTGATCGTCCTTGGGTTGATCTGGAGCTTCCCTCGCACCCTAACTCAATAGCTCTATTTGCCATCGCTGTCACTACAGGGGTAGGGACTGGACACAATACTATTTTCTGGACTGACCGGTGGCTGCATGGGTGTTCAATTGAGAATCTTGCGCTAGCGGTCTTTGCTTGTGTCTCTTCAAGAATTCGCAAAAGGCGGACTGTGGCTGAAGCTCTCACCAACATGGTGTGGCCAAGGGACATTCAAGGAGGTCTATGTTAGGATTGATGAATGTACCTCTCTGTGTAACCCGTAGATCCGGGTAGTCCTCTGCTCTGGATTCCTCTGCACGCCTGGCTGCAGCCTCGCGGACGTCGGTACTTGGCACGGTGGTGAGGAGGCGAGGTAGCGATGCCGT
Organism: Miscanthus lutarioriparius; assembly: GCA_904845875.1. Taxonomy (NCBI): domain Eukaryota; kingdom Viridiplantae; phylum Streptophyta; class Magnoliopsida; order Poales; family Poaceae; genus Miscanthus; species Miscanthus lutarioriparius. The sequence continues at coordinate 87,152,435 of CAJGYO010000018.1, forward strand.
GGAGGTCCAGAGGGAACGGTGGTGACCCTGCAGAGGCAACGGCGGTGGTGGCGGGCTCATCCCGTCGCTGGCAGCACACTTTAGGATCGGATTAGGGTTTTCTCTGTAGGTGGGTGGCGGCTCCATTCAACCTCATGACCCGAGCTCAGTTCCCCTCTCCTCTATATATATGTGCTGTGCGACAGGGGCCCACCAACCAGTTAGGGTTGGCCTCCCCCGATCAGGGAGCAGAGGCAAGGGCCCAATAGGCCGTTGGGCCTATTGGTGGAGATCAACTAACATTCCCCCCTTGATCTCATTCCATCTTTCAATTTCATATCATTTACTTTTGTTCATTCCATTACAGATTAGTGCATAGAGCATGTCTCATCGTCACGATCCATTGCCGATAGACTTAACAGCTACAACACAGCTACTCTGTTCTGAAATAGATACTTATCTTTGTGCCTTCTTTTGTTCAGGAATTTTAGGCTTTCCCTTAAACCCATGCTAGCTACATGTTCTCTGAACACCATGTTCTCTGAACATGTTGGGTGGTAAGCCTTTTGTAAGCAGATCCGCAAGCATTCTTTCTGTACTTATATGCTTAAGACATATGACTTATCCTGGATTTTATCTTTCACAACATAATACTCTATGTCAATGTGTTTGGCAGCACCACCTGACTTATGTTGTGAGCATACTGTACTGCCAGATTATAATCGCAGTATAACTTAAGTGGTCTATAGATGTCGTCAACCACCTTCAAACCGGGTATGAACTTCTTTAGTCAGTTCACCTGCCCGTTGCCTCATAACACGCTACAAACCGTCATACATTGTGGACGATGTAGTGACAGTTTGCTTTGAGCTTTTCCATAAAATAGCTCCCCTTTGCGAGATGATAGAAAATCCACATCTGGATATGTATTCACTCTCGCATAATCAGAATCTGAATATCCCACTATGTGGAATGAATCAGATCTTCTATATGTCATCATGAGGCCTTTCGTTCCTTGCAAATAACACAAGACTTTCTTTATCAATTTCAGTATTCTGTTCTAGAATTGCTCTACAATCTGCCAAGTAAAAAACCCGGTAACAAATGCCAAGTCAGGACGCGTACATACTTGAGCATGTTGCAAGCTTCCGATAGCTGAAGCATATGGAACCACTTTCACTTTATCGATTGAGCTTATATTGGTTTCGGGGGCATTGAAAATTCCCATATCTGTCGCCCTTGACTATAGGAGCAGGTGAGGGACTATATTTGTGCATATAGAATTTCTTTAAGATCTTTTTCATGTATGCCTTTTGTGACAGTCCTAATACCCCTTTACTTCTATCTCACTGAATCTCGATCCCTAGAACAAACGAAGGTTCACCAAGATCTTTCATATCAAATTTTGAGGACAAAACTTCTTTGTCTCTTGTAGTAGACTGACATCACTACTAGCAAGTAAGATATCATCCACATACATGACAAGGAAGATAAACTTTTCATTCTTAAACTTTGTATAGACACAATTGTCCTCTATATTTTCTTTAAAACCCAAAATTCTTTATTGACTGATCAAACTTTAAGTACCACTGTCTTGAAGCTTGCTTTAATCCATAAATGGATTTCTTTAGGCGGCATCTCATTTGTTCTTTTCCTTCCATGACAAAACCTTTCGGTTGTGCCATATAAACATTTTCCTCCAAGTCTCTGTTGAGAAATGCCGTCTTTACATCCATATGATGCAATTCTAAATCGTAATGTGCCACTAATGCCATTATGATTCTAAAGGGAACTTTACATGAGACTGGAGAAAAGGTCTCATTGTAATCAATCCCTTCTCTTTCCATATAGCCTTTTGCCACAAGTCGTACTTTATATTTCTCTGTATTCCCTTGAGAGTCAAGTTTTGTTTTGTAGACCTATTTACAGCCTACTGTTTTGGCTCCTTTAGGAATTATTTTCAAATCCTAAACTTTATTGGCATTCATTGATTTCATTTCAGCTTCCATGGCCTCAAGCCACTTTGATGAATGATCACTTCTCATGGCTTCTTCAAATGAGGTGGGATCATCCTCCATTTAAAATTCCTCAGTATTGTACACTTTATAATCAGCAGGAATAGCTGATTTTCTAACTCTTTGAGACCTTCTAGGGGGCCTTCACATTTGGCACATCTTCTATTTAAGGCTGCTGTTGCTCCCCCTCATGTGTGGCAATAGGTTCTATAGGATCCTGAAGAACAGGTTCCTCATTTTCATTCGTTGTTGCCACAGTTGGAATAACAACAGGTGCTGACATCATAGTATCTTGCACTGTCGGTGCAGCGATAGCAGGTAGTGAGAACATTGACTCATGAATCATTGGAGTGAGCACATACACCTGCTTCTTTTCAAGTTCAATTTCTCGAGCTACCATGCTCCCCCTCATCAATTCATCCTCTAGGAAGACAACGTGTCTCATTTCCACAAACTTTGTTAGTCCCTCTGGACAGTAGAAACGAAAACATTTTGACTTTTCTGGGTAGCCAATGAAATGGCAACTTACTATTTTAGGATCTAGATTCCCAATGTTTGGGTTAAATACTTTAGCCTCAGCAGTGCTCCCCCACACACGTAATTGTTTAGTGAGGGTACTCTTCCTGTCCACAAGTCATACGGTGTTTTGAGCACCGACTTTCTTGATACTTTATCGAGAATATGAATGACCGTTTTCAACGCCTTCATCCACAGGCTTAACTGTAAGGTGGAGTAACTTATTATACTACCCACCATATCCATCAGGGTGCGATTGATTCTTTTAGCTACTCTATTCTGCTGAGGTTCGTCCGGTGTAGGATACTGGGCTACTATGCCATTCTTTTAGAGTATGCCGACCGTAGTACCCCCACGGTCAGACCTGACTATCTTAATCTTTAATATCTTAAATTTATCCAATACATCTTTTCTTTTTTTGATTGGATAAATATAGCCATAATGGGAGTAATCATCTGTGAATGTCATGAACGAATCATAACCATCCACACTCTTTACAGAAAAGCTGACCACAGACGTCTGTGTGAATAATCTGTAAAATTCCTGTGCTTCATTTGTCATCTTTCTTTACATACTTTCCTTTTATGCATTTTGAGAGCTCTAATGGAGGAAGAATATCATTCTTAACTTGTCTTTCTATTTTCCCCCTCGAAATATGGCCTAAACGACAGTGCCATAATTTCGATGACGCATCGTGAGCTCTCTTATGCCATTCTTTTATCAGAGTAACACTCTATCACCAGCTGCTTTATCAGCTAGGTAGCATATGTCTTTGAAGAGCCAGTGAACTGACTCTTTATTCTATTGAGGTACTCGGTGACCATGTCACACTCTGGGATTGAACCCACAATTGCAGGCTCAATCGTGTTCTTTATCATAGCCAAACTTTTTTGTTGGCAGTGACCCACTTCCTATGCTCCAAAGTCATAGGACATCTTTTGAGAATCAAAATCCCTTTCTTTAGTTGTCCAAGTGGCATCATTCTCTTTTGTCTCCCTCACTGGTGCCACAAACGCAGTGGAACACGGTGAGGTGACTACCCAGTCCCATCAGTCAAGATGAAAAGCTGGTCAAACTTTTTCTTAACATATAAATAACTCCATTTGCATGCCTTGATTCCAACGTTGGTCAAAATCAAAACATAAAACTATTCTTATACACTAATTCTACATCACCGATGGACAGAAATAGAATTAATGCATAAATCTTTAACTTTCACAGCTGTTCTTACACACTAATTCTACATCACCGTTGGGCAGAAGTAGAATTAATGCATAAATTATTAAAATTTACAACTCTTCTTATACACTAATTCTACATCACCGTTGGGCAGAAGTAGAATTAATGCATAAATCATTAAAATTATGATATTATTATTAACAACGTTGGTCAGAAAATAACAACATCATAATCATGTCAAATCTCTTTTTCTCCAATTAAATACCACATTGGTTCAAAAATAACTAGAGAATCAACAATTTCTTTAGCAGTGAAAAAACTTTCTTTTTTTTCTCCAATTAAATATCACATTGGTTCAAAATAACTGGAGAATCAACAATTTTTTTGGCTGTGGGAAAACTCTCTTTTCCTTGAATTTTACCCACATGGAAAATTGCTTTTTCTATTTCCTTAATCCATTAATCAATTTCCATTAAATAAACATTTACTAGAAAAATTTTCTTTTTCTTGAATTTTACCCACAGGGAAAATTGCTTTTTCTATTTTCTTTTGAGCCAATTTCCATTTTTGAATTTTCCTGGAAAAAGAAAATATGTAAACAGGCTCTATCTCTTTCTTTCTCGGCCCAAAACGGCCAAAATCGGTTCTATTACATGACTCTTATTTGGCCTTCGGCCATAACTGGGCTGGGCCAACAAAGCGATTTCGATGTAGCTACCTTCACTTTGAGCCACATCATTGGCCCGCTCAATCTGAGCCGTCCGCCCATATCCAACGGCCACGCACGCATTTCGCTGGGAATAAAAAATGCGACGCCGCGCGCCCCCAAGGAAAACCCTAACTCATTTTCAGTTGCTCTCTCTCTCTCTTCGCCTCGCTCTGCTTTCTTTCCTCAGCGCAGCAGCAGCAGCCAGCAAGTAGCGACGGCGACCGAGAGCAAGCGGCGGCGGTGACCGAGCGATCGGTGTGTTTGTTGCCCTTTTCGGCGGCAGCAGGCTCCACACGCGGGTGAGCGCGCCGCCGTCGAGAGGACTAGCGGCGGCACCCTTTTCCCCCATGGTGAGGAGCTCCCGAAACCCTGAAACCCTAGATCTCCCGTCTTCTTTTCAACTTTCTTTCTCTCAGCCTCACGAGCACGCGCCCGGCGGCGGTACAGTGGTGAGATTTTCCATTTCCTTTAGTTCATGCGAATCGGGTCGTGGGTTAGGGTTCGGATTCCGACCCATGTTCTTCTTCTTTTCCGAACCAGTGGATGGGAATAGGGTGTAACACCCTCGGTGTTACGCCTTAATCAGAATATTAAACCATGTCATGAGCATCATGTTTATGTATTATTGTATGTGGTAAATGAGAAATTAAATTTTATTGCACTAATTCTCAAATTGAGCTCTAATTTATTCCTTGTCCAAGTTGTCCTTCCAGCACGTCATCTCTCTCCACGTGAGAGCTCCTTAGCCACAAAGTCAAATGATAAATTATTGTCATTCACTAATTATTAGCATACCACTTGGCAAGATTTATATCTCCATCAATCTCGCGACGCCTTCTCTCATCATCTCGTTGTTCTAATTATCCGCGCCTTTACTTCGCTTGCTAATCGCCTTGCAAAATTATCGGTACAGACGTCGCTACCGTCCGTTGCGCTTTAGTGTGTCGACACGCCACGCATTAATGTCACTCACAAGTTCGATCGGCGAGCATGCCGCTTTCGCTCACTACTCGCAAACACGGTGCATGAATCCTTTCCTCACGCAGAATCAGAAAGCATGAGTTTCAAACATGTCGTAACCGGTACAGAGCAGATTTTCAACACGCCGTAATTGCAAAGAAGATAGATTTTCCAACAAGCGAAGCACTACAATGACGCGAAATTTGGTAGCACAAGTAAACACGGTTCATCGAGTCTTGCACGTCGGACAATGCAAAGAACGCAGAAAAACTCGTTTCACGCAGAAAACACCATTCACGTGGAAACCCTGTTCACCCGAGAAAATTGTCTCCCGGCGGATGCTTTTGACCTGTGGTCTTCTCCTCCGTTTAATCTGTTAGACCTGCATGAAGGCATCAGCACCATGCATGTACGTTCATCTTTCATTCATGTACTAGCTCCTCGCTAGTATATACTCACGATGATCGGTCATATCCATGCAACAAGCACGGCGTGTTAATTGAAAGGCTTGCTAATTGTGCATTCGCCATCAATGTCTCCGCCTAGCGCAATGTTGGCAACATTGTAGCTATATCCATCGACAATCATTCGCACGGTTTGGATCAAATAAGTCTTCATCTCTGACTAAAACTTTAAAATATATCTCTACACGGCATTGGCCACCCCACCCGTCGACACGGTATGCTGCTCGCCCATTACATCACGCTTTCGGGCAAAGACTTGGTGATGGATAGGACACGGCAAGCATCATCGAAGTTGAGAATCTCCCTTTCACATTTATGTCGGGCTCTTTGATCACAAACACACACTGAAGGCACTGGCTCTGCTCGACTTGTTAGGTGACGAAACATTGTTCACCCATTCCTCACGCATCCATCATCGGCACACGTAGCGGACGAGCATGATCGACCGTGACCGCGTGCAACGAGCCGACTTCTCCCTCCCGCGTCTTTTGCCTTTATAAGGACATGCCGAGCCATCGAGCTGTTCCACTCCATCGATCATTCACTTCTCTCAAATCAAGTAACCAAAGACATCTCACATCCGATTCACCGCCGTGTTCTACCTTTTCCAAGAACACGCAAAGGTGCGAATAGATCGATTGGTTAATCAAGCTAATTGGCCTCCTCCAATAATATCATTTTCTTCATCTCTAGAGCTCATTTGAATTTATTTATTGATTGTGAAATAAATTTTGTTAGATTCCTAAATTCATGATCTATCTCATTAGTGTAATTAGTTCAGTATAGTTCGTTGATACCTTTAGGGTTACTTTATTATTTTGAAATGCTCGTTATGGTTATTTAGAGAATAAATTTTTATGATGCATGGTAGCTAGTGCACTTTGTTTTATTATATATATAGTAAATTGATATTAACAATAAGGATGCCTTTAGTTGCTAAGATAATACATGAAATGTTTCATACTTGTTTAGTGGGAATAATAGGTAACTTTATGTATTAGTCATTAGAGTTAGCTTAGTAGCTTGGTAGATGTATTCTTATTTTAAGAGTTATGTTGCCTATATATTAATTATTGCATCATCATCTTTGCATGCATATATAGAGGACGAAAGCCATTTGGAGATCGTGACATTCGGCGAGCAGTGAGTACGACGAAGTCATCGAAGAATACGAGGAGATCCTCGTGCAGGAGGACGCGTTCGAGCCACCCGTCACATCGATTTTTTCGACACGCGCTTGCCGCCAAGGCAAGCCCGGTGCATAACCCTATTTTTAAATGATCTGAATATATTTATATGATATGCATTTACGTTACATGCATTTTATAAAAGCTACATGCATAAATATATCAACCATGAGTCCTACTAGTATAGGTCGAGTAGCTGCTATGCTCAGGATGTCGGTAGCGTGAGTAACCTGTCGTTACTCGCAAATAGGTGTTTAAACTGTGATATCATGATGAAATAATGGAAAGGAAAATGGTGACCGGACAGGGATGTGGATTTGGTACTGGTGGGTGTGAGGGGTTGTGTCCTGCGGCCAACAGGGCATAGCCCGGTTACACTTTTTCCCTGCCTGTGTCGATTAAGGACCGGTCGTTGCATATGACTCTAGGCAAGTCACAGATTATTGTCCCGAGCACATACTTGGGTATGGGCGCAGGGAAGGCTTGCTGCTCTCTTGTCGCGGATCCGGCTCTTTCCGGACCGACTGATGGGAAGAGGAGGTGGTGGAGGTCCTTGCACCGCACTGAGTCCGGGACTCAGGATGTGGGGGCTTGGAGTCCAAGTTTGGACGGGGACCTGGACACCCGGGACAGGAGAGTGGTGGGTTAGTCCTGCTTGTGCCTGGGGTACAAGCGGGGCGTGTGTCTTCGGGGCACCCAGCTGGGCACATTGATTCGCGAATCGCCGGGTTATCCGGTACGGCTTGTCTGCGGTTTAGCACCGTAGTAAGAACTGAAAGTTGAAAGGAGAAGAAATGGAACTGATTGCTCAACTCTTGCTTGAAAGTAGAACAGGCTTATATAGATTGATTAGATGAAAACTTAATACGGCTGATGATAATAATGTATCAATAAGGACTCACTATTAGTATTGCTTTTTGCTAAAAGAGAACCAGCAAACCATAAAGCCTAGCATATTCCTTGGAGTCGGGAAAGTATTCCCACTGTCGGATAAGTCTTGTGAGTACATTGTGTACTCAGGGTTTATTTACCCCTGTTGCAGGTGACGCTTGAGGAGTTCCTTGTGTGGAGGATCCATCTGGTGGGCTCAGACGGAATCCTCGTTATCTTATCGCTAGATGTTATCTTTTAATATTCCGCTGTTTATCATTCCGTACTCTATATTTGGTATTGTAATAATGTACTTTTCAAGAAACTCTAATGTATGAGATAGACTTGTGTTGTAACTCGTTTTCATTATTGGATCCTTGGAAAAATGTGGATCTTTCGGGTTCTCCTTGGGGTGTGCTCGACGGACACGCTTCATTGTAGTTACTTTCGAGGTGCTTAGTGTCCGATGGAAGACAAGCGCCTTCGTAGTAAATCGCTTATTTCGGGTGGTTCGCCACAGTTGGTACCAGAGCCAATAATGGTCACGAAGTTCCTCACTCTTTACAAAACTAAAAGTGGACCAACAAAAGTTTTTTGCGAAAAGTAGGATGCGATTAAGTTAAGTGTAAGCCCTAGCTATATGGTATATCTAGAATAGCGGCCTTTGGTTTTATCTAATCGGTTTCAGCGGTACAATCGACTTACATGACGAAGAAATCGCTTAGTATACGGAAAGTGAGTATGCGATGTGTCGAAAATTTCTTAACGCCGCTATATTCCGGCTTGAGTGAACGTATAGGTCGAAGCATGCATCATATAATAGCATCTTACTTGAACTAGGAATCCCCCTTCACGTATAATGAAAGTAGTAAATTGGTAGGATTAACTTAATGAATGTCTTAAAAAAATGTGCTGCCATTTCTTTAATCCCTGGATCCTGATCGGGAAGGTGTTCTAATGGATGGTTCGTCTCTCTTATAGATGAATCTGAGGTCCGGACGTGGGAGCACCCGGTTCGGGAAGCGCCAACGAGGGCCATGGTGGCAAAGTGCTCAGCCTTTGAGCGTGGCAACGAGGGAGCTCGAGAGGTTCCACCTTGGTTCCTCGGCCTTTTTTCACCGCCGCCTCGGCCGTCTGTCCCATGGAGGTCATGGTGGAGTTGTTGGCTGCTCGCCAGGAGTCAGCCGCTGCTCGTCAGGAGACAGCTCGTGCCATGGAGATTATGGCACAAGCCCTCGAGGGTCTCGCCCGTGGAGGCCCCGGAGGCAACAGTGGGAATGGGGGTGGTGCTCGTCGTCCTGAGGGACAGTCCTCTTACCAGACTTCCTCAAAACCCACCCGCCCACATTCACACCGTCGGACGATCCGTTGAGGCGAGCAATCAGGCTTCCGCACATTGAGCGAAGTTTGGCCGCCGAGGTAATAACGAGCGAAGATGCACTTTGCGCCCCAACCGCTTTTGGGGTCCGCAGTGCACGGTGGGAGACTTTCCAAGTCATGTGAGGCTGCCGGATCACCCGGCGACGTGGCAGGAGTTCTCCACCGCCTTCCATGAAGTTCTTCATACTCTTTGGTGTTATCCACCGAAGGTGACCGAGTTCATGGAGCTACGCTGGGGAGCGGGGCGATAATGGAGTATGTGACCCGGTTTAACCACTTGGCTCAAGATATCTTGGTGGTAGTCGGTGGACACGGATGACAAGAAGAGGGATCGCTTCTTTGGCGGTCTCACTCCTACTCTTCGGGAGAAACTATACGGGGAACTATCGGACCTTTGGGGCTCACGATGAACGCCGCCATTGCTCTTGAGGGTTTCGGCGGGCATCCCAAAGCGGATTGAAGCGGAAGCGGGTGGTTTGGATCCTCCACCATCCCCATACTCGGAAGGTGCAGATTGTTAGGCGGGGCCCTATCAACCATCCGGTGGGCCTCCGTGCGGTCACCCCAGCAGACATCAGACATCAGACTTACGCTACTCAAGACAAGGCACCTCAAAGAAGAGTGCAGCCCCAAGCAGACTCGAGGGACATTTGGTTCCACCTCGTCAGGATTCGGGAACAAGCACGGTGCTTGTTTCAAGTGTGGCAAGGATGGCCACTATGCTGTGGAGTGTCCTCAAGAGGAGACAGCTCGGCCGTCTCAAATTATCCTCGCAAATTCTAGGCTGATTAAGAGGACTTTCATCAAGAGGAAGGTGCCCAGCAGATCTGGTCAGTGCACTTCACGGATGCTCAAAACAAAGCTATGCAAAAGAGAGAGCGATTATGGCTGGTATGTTTACCATCGAATCCCATCCGACTTTGGTGTTGTTTGATTACGGTGCATCGCATTCCTTTATGAGCATGGGGTTTGTAGAGCGGCACAACTTATCACTATTGGCTATACCGTATGCCTATAAGATCCATATCTGCGGGTTCTCGGATGTTCATCAATACCCGCACGGATACTGAGAAGTTTGGTATTAGCCACCCACACTTACCGCTCATGATTCATGATAATGCTCAGGCAAGGCATTGATGCTATTCTTGGAATGAATCTGGTTGCGGTTGTATGGGGTAGTATTGGATATGAAGAGAAGAAGTGTAGAGTTACGGCTTCCATTTTTCGAGGATAGGATGTCTCTCATCATACCCTCGTAACCGATCTTACCTATTGCGCCCATGTCAAGCCGTTCTCGATCTTACCTCCATTCCGAAGAGTACGTGAGTTTCGGATGTTTTCCCTCAAGATCTTCCTGGATTGCCACCGAGCGTGAGGTAGAATTCTCCATTGAGCTTGAGCACGGAATCGCTCCTATCTCCAAAGCGTCCGCATCGCATGGCTCCGAGAGAACTAGCGAAATGAAGAAGCAATCTGGAGGAGTTGATGGACAAGGGTTTCATCCGCCCAAGTTCTTCACCATGGGGTTGTCCAATGATTTTCGTGAAGAAGAAGGATGGTATCTGCGGATGTGTGTGGATTACCGCCCCCTCAATGCGGTAATGATTAAGAACAAGTATCCTTTGCCCCGCATAGATACTTTGTTTGATCGATTAGTCTGGTGCCAAGGTGTTCTCAAAGATAGATCTCCGATCGGGCTACCATCGAGATCAAGATCGTGCCACGGGATATACCAAGGATGCTTTCTCTACTAGGTATGGGTTGTATGATGATACCTAGTGATGTCTTTCGGTCTCACCAATGCCCGGCTTTCTTCATGTACCTAATGAACTCGGTCTTCATGCCGGAGTTGGATAAGTTTGTGGTAGTGTTCATTGATGATATTTTGATCTACTCCAAGAATGATGAAGAGCATACATGTCACCTCCGGATAGTCCTGACTCGACTCCGAGAGCACCAGCTGTATGCTAAATTCAGCAAGTGCGAGTTTTGGTTAGATCGAGTGCAGTTTTTGGGACATGTGTTGACACCTGAGGGCGTTTCTGTAGATCCCAGCAAGGTGCAAGATGTGTTAGATTGGAAGTCTCCTAGGTCTGTGCACCAGATCCGTCAGTTCCTTGGGCTAGCTGGATACTATCGACGTTTCATCCCCGATTTCTCCAAGATAGCCCAGCCCATGACTAAGCTGCTCCAGAAAGAAGCTAAGTTTGTTTGGGGTCCAGCTTGTGAAGAAGCTTTTCGGTCCCCTAAAGACTTTTCGACCACTGTGCTCGTATTGGCTCAACCTGATATTGAGAGGCCCTTTGATGTTTACTGCGATGCCTCAAAGATGGGATTGGGGTGTGTGCTTATGCAAGAGGGCGTGTGATAGCTTATGCTTTGGCGCCAACTAAAGAAGCACGAGGTGAACTACCCTACCCATGATTTAGAGCTAGTCTTTGTAGTTCACTCTCTCAAGATTTGGAGGCATTATTTGTTGGGCAACAAAGTGCATATCTTCACCGACCACAAGAGCCTTAAGTATATTTTCACTCATCCGAGTTGAATATGAGGCAAAGGAGGTGGTTAGAGTTGATCAAGGATTATAATTTGGAAGTCCACTATCATCCAGAAAAGCCAATGTGGTAGCCGATGCCTTAAGTCGTAAGTCGATCAAGTTGAGGATATACCCTTGTCACTTCACCACACGGAGGTGCTAGCTCAGATTGCTTTGACCTCAGAGCTGCTTGGAGCAAATTATTCGGGAACAAAAGGAAGACCTCAAGAGATTCCTCACATTAAGAAGTTGCTAGTGAAGGACGTGGACCTCATTTTAGCATTGATGAGTGGGAGTCGTGAGATACAAGGATAGGTGGTGGTTCCATCCAATGAAGAGTGAAAAGAAAGATTTTAAAAGAAGCCCATCATTCCAAGTCTGTCTATCCACCCCGGTAGCAACAAGATGTACCATGATCTCACGCCAATGCATCGGTGGTCTTACATGAAGCAAGATATCACCCCAGTTAGATTTGAGTGTGACACTTGTGGTAGAGTCAAGGCAGATCATATGCGTACTCTCGGATATCTGCAGCCCTTGACCATTCTGTTTGGAAATGGGAGGATATTTCCTGGATTTCATGTGGGTTTACCCGCATCTCCTCGGGCTTTGATTCTATTTGGGTCATTGTGGACCGTCTCACCAAGTCTGCCCACTTCCTTCCGGTGGACACTAGATATAATGCCAAGAAGTATGCGGAGTTATACTTTGATCGGATTGTGACCCTACATGGAGTTCCTCGCACCATCATCTCGATAGAGAGGGTCGGTTTTTGTCTCTCGCTTCGGGAGAAACTCCAAGAATGTTTGGGTACTCGTCTTCTCAGAAGCTCGGCATACCATCCCCAGACTGATGGTCAAACTGAAAGGGTGAACCAGGTGCTCGAGGATATGTTGCGGGCTTGTACCATCTCTTTTCCCGAGAAGTGGGATCAGTGTTTGAAGCTAGCCGAATTTTCTTATAATAACAGCTATCATGAGAGTATCCGTATGGCACCATTTGAAGCTTTATATGGACAGAAGTGTAGGACGCCACTAAACTGGGTTGAGGTAGGAGACCGTGGGTACTTCAGGCCGGATTTCATAAAGGAGGCTCGAGAGAAAGTAAATATAATTCGTGAACACTTGAAGTCATTCAGAGTCGATGGAAGGCTTACATGAGACAAACGAAGAAGACCTTTGGAATTTGCAGCTGGAGATTATGTGTATCTCAAGATATCTCCTTTGAGAGGGGTACATCGGTTTGGTGTCCATGGCAAGTTAGCCCCTCGGTATGTGGGTCCATACAAGGTGTTGCAGCAGTGTGGTCCCGTTGTTTATCGTCTCCAACTCCTCGAAATTCTCTCGGCGAGTTCACAATGTATTTCACGTCCTGAATCAAGAAATGCCTACGAGTTCTCAAGAATCTATAGAAATAGAAGGACTTCCGCTCCAACCTCGATCTGTCTTATGTGGAGCATCCTATAAAAATTTTGGATGAGAAGGAGAGAGTGACCAGAATGTGGTGATAAAGTTTTACAAGGTACAATGGCAAAATCATTCGAGGTCAAGCCACGTGGGAACAAGAGAGTTACCTATGGAAGCATTACCCCATCTCCTCAATGGTTACGATAGTTAGTTGCTACGCCGAAATGTATTTCCTACCTTGTTCTCACACTAGGCACATGAAATCTCGGCCGAGATTTTGTTTTAGGGTAGATTTGTAACACCCTCGTGTTACGCCTTAATCGTAATATTAAACCATGTCATGAGCATCATGTTTATGTATTATTGCATGTGGTAAATGAGAAATTAAATTTTATTGCACTAATTCTCAAATTGAGCTCTAATTTATTCCTTGTCCAAGTTGTCCTTCCAAAGACGTCATCTCTCTCCACGTGAGAGCTCCTTAGCCACAAAGTCAAATGATAAATTATTGTCATTCACTAATTATTAGCATACCACTTGGCAAGATTTATATCTCCATCAATCTCATGACGCGCTCTCATCATCTCTCGTTGTTCTAATTATCCCGCCTTTACTTCGCTTGCTAATCGCCTTGCAAAATTATCACAGACGTCGTTACCGTCACGCCTAGTGTGTGTCGCGACACGCCACGCATTAATGTCACTCACAAGTTCGATCGGCGAGCATGCCGCTTCGCTCACTACTCTGCAAACACGGTGCATGAATCCTTTCCTCACGCAGAACTGTAGCAGCATGAGTTTCAAACATGTCAGAACCGGTACCAGAGCAGATTTTCAACACGCCGTAATTGCAAAGCAAAGATAGATTTTCCCAACAAAGAGACTACAATGACGCCGAAATTTCGGTAGAGTAGCGAAGTAAACACGGTTCATCGAGTCTTGCACGTCGGACAATGCAAAGAATGAAAAACCTCGTTTCACGCAGAAAACACTGCTCACGTGGAAACCCTGTTCACCCGAGAAAATTGTCTCCCGGCGGATGCTTTTGACCTGTGGTCTTCTCCTCCGCTTAATCTGTTAGACCTGCATGAAGGCATCAGCACCATGCATGTAATACGTTCATCTTTCATTCATGTACTAGCTCCGCTAGTATATACTCACAAATGATCGGTCATATCCATGCAACAAGCACGGCGTGTTAATTGAAAGGCTTGCTAATTGTGCATTCGCCATCAATGTCCCGCCTAGCGCAATGTTGGCAACATTGTAGCTATATCCATCGACAATCATTCGCACGGTTTGGATCAAATAAGTCTTCATCTCTACAAAGCTAAAACTTTAAAATATATCTCTACACAAGACCGCCACCCCACCCGTCGTCAGACGGTACGCTATGTATTTCCGCCACCATCCGCTTTCAGCAAAGACTTGACCGATGGATAGGACACGGCAAGCATCATCGAAGTTCAGAATCTCCTTTCACATTTATGTCGGGCTGCTGATCACAAACACGACTCAAGGCACCGGCTCGCTCGACTTGTTAGGTGACGAAACACTGTTCACCCATTCCTCACGCATCCATCATCGGCACGGTAGCGGTACGAGCATGACTGACCGTGACCGCGTGCAACGAGCCAGCTTCTCCCTCCCCGCGTCTTTTGCCTTTATAAGGACATGCCGAGCCATCGAGCTGTTCCGCTCCACTGATCATTCACTTCTCTCAAATCAAGTAACCAGCATCTCACATCCGATTCACCGCTTCGTGTTCTACCTTTTCCAAGAACACGCAAAGGTGCGAATAGATCAGTTGGTTAATCAAGCTAATTGGCCTCCTCCAATAATATCATTTTCTTCATCTCTAGAGCTCATTTGAATTTATTTATTGATTGTGAAATAAATTTTGTTAGATTCCTAAATTCATGATCTATCTGTTAGTGTAATTAGTTCGTATAGTTCGTTGATACCTTTAGGGTTACTTTATTATTTTGAAATGCTCGTTATGGTTATTTAGAGAATAAATTTTATGATGCATGGTAGCTAGTGCACTTTGTTTTATTATATATATAGTAAATTGATATTAACAATAAGGATGCCTTTAGTTGCTAAGATAATACATGAAATGTTTCATACTTGTTTAGTGGGAATAATAGGTAACTTTATGTATTAGTCATTAGAGTTAGCTTAGTAGCTTGGTAGATGTATTCTTATTTTAAGAGTTGCGGTTGCCTATATATTAATTATTGCATCATCATCATTTGCATGCATATAGAGGACGAGCCACTGGAGATCGTGACATTCGGCGAGCAGGAGTACGACGAAGTCATCGAAGAGTACGAGGAGATCCTCGTGCAGGAGGACGTTCCGGAGCCACCCATCACTGACTTTGCTGACACCGCGCCTGCCCAAGGCAAGCCCCGGTGCATAACCCCTATTTTTAAATGATCTGAATATATTTATATGATATGCATTTACGTTACAGGCATTTTATGAAAGCTACATGCATAAATATATCAACCATGAGTCCTACTAGTATAGGTCGAGTAGCTGCTATGCTCGGGATGTCAGAGCGTGAGTAACCCGTCGTTACTTTCGCAAATAGGTGTTTAAACTGTGATATCATGATGAAATAATGGAAAGGAAAATGGTGACCTGGACGGGGATGTGGATTTGGTACTTTGGTGGGTGTGAGGGGTTGTGTCTCTGCGGCCAACAGGGGCATAGCCCTGTTACACTTTTTTTCCCCGCCTGTGTCGATTAAGGACCGGTCGTTGCATATGACTCTAGGCAAGTCACAGATTATTGTCCCGAGCACATACTTGGGTATGGGCGCAGGAAGGCTTGTTGCTCTCTTGTCATGGATCCGGCTCTTCCGGACCGGTGATGGGAAGAGGAGGTGGTGGAGGTCCTTGCACCGACCGAGTCCGGACTCGGGATGTGGGGGCTTGAGTCCAAGTTTGGACGGGGACACGGACACCGGGACAGGAGAGTGGTGGGTTAGTCTGCTTGCAGCTCGGGGTACAAGCGGGCGTAGTGTCTTCGGGCACCCAAAGTTGGGCACATTGATTCGCGAATCGCCGGGTTATCGAGTAAGACGGCTTGTCTGCGGTTTAGCACCGTAGTAAGAACTCGAAAGTTGAAAGGAGAAGAAATGGAACCGATTGCTCAACTCTTGCTTGAAAGTAGAACAGCTTATATAGATTGATTAGATGAAAACTTAATACGGTGATGATAATAATGTATCAATAAGGACTCACTATTAGTATTGCTTTTTGCTAAAAGAGAACCAAGCAAACCATAAAGCCTAGCATATTCCTTGGAGTCGGGAAAGTATTCCCCTTTGTCGGATAAGTCTTTGAAAGTACATTGTGTACTGGGGTTTATTTACCCCATTGCAGGTGTGACGCTTGAGGAGTTCCTTGTGTGGAGGATCCATCTGGTGGGCTCAGACGGAATCCTCGTTATCTTATCGCTAGATGTTATCTTTTAATATTCCGCTGTTTATCATTCCGTACTCTATATTTGGTATTGTAATAATGTACTTTTCAAGAAACTCTAATGTATGAGATAGACTTGTGTTGTAACTCGTTTTCATTATTGGATCCTTGGGAAAAATGTGGATCTTTCGGGTTCTCCCTTGGGGTGTGCTCGACGGACACCGCTCGCTGTAGTTACTTTCGAGGTGCTTAGTGTCTGATGGAAGACAAGCGCCTTCGTAAGTACGCTATTTCGGGTGGTTCTGCCACATAGGGTCTAGATCTAGGGTTCCTTTTCTTCTTCCCCTTCGGATTTGAGCGGGTCTAGGCCGAATCCCTCTTCTTTCTTTGTTTTTCTTTTGGTGCTCGGATTGAACCGATTTGAGTTTCTTTTCATTTCTTTCGGGTGTCATCCGAATCTCTTCCCTTCCCCTTCTTCCCCTTTCCCCTTCTTCTTTTGGGATTAACCCGATTTGGGATGAGGTTACAAATTAGGGTTAGGGTTTCGGTTGAACCTTTACTTTTGATTCGTCCGTCCTTGCTTTTCTTTCTTGGGTTAGGTCTTAGGGTTCGGCCAAATCCGAAACAACTCTTCTTCTTTCTCACGCGAGTTAGGGTTAGAGTTGGGAAGAACCCTCTTTCTTGTCAGATCCGAACTGGATTTGATCTTTTCTGTTCTTTGTCGTGTTAGTGCGGCACTTTTCCCACGCGGTGGCGGTGGTGACCGGGGTTCCAGTGACCTCCGCCACCTCCGGTCCCTTTTCCTTTTCTTTTTCTTTTACCCGGTTAGGGTTAGGGTTACACAGAGGCAACCTGGCTCTGGTACCATTGTTAGGATCGATGAATGTACATCTCTGTGTAACCCGTAGATCCGGGTAGTCCTCTGCTCTGGATTCCTCTGCACGCCTGGCTGCAGCCTCACGGACGCCGGTACTTGGTACGATGGTGAGGAGGCGAGGTAGCGATGCCGTGGAGGTCCAGAGGGAACGGTGGTGACCCTGCAGAGGCAACGGCGGTGGTGGCGGTCTCATCCCGTCGCTGGCAGCACGCTTTAGGATCGGATTAGGATTTTCTCTGTAGGTGGGTGGCGGCTCCGTTCAACCTCATGACCCGAGCCCAGTTCCCCACTCCTCTATATATATGTGTTGTGCGACAGGGGCCCACCAACCAGTTAGGGTTGGGCTCCCCTGATCAGGGAGCAGAGGCAAGGGCCCAATAGGCCGTTGGGCCTATTGGTGGAGATCAACTAACAGTCTATCCTTGGCTGGTATTAGAGAATTTCTACAGCTATGGGATTGCCTCTTGGAAATTATTTTGACGGACCAAGAGGATCGTCATACATGGAGGTTCGATGCAAGTGGATGTTACTCTTCCAAATCTGCCTATAAAGCTTTTTTCTATGGTGCTGTGACCTTTAAGCCTTAGCGTCGGCTATGTAAGACTTGGGTCCTTGCCAAATGCAAAATGTTTTTGTGGTTGGCAATCCGAAATAGATGTTGGACGACAGATAGTCTTGCTAAGAGGGGCCTCTCTCATCCGGATAAATGCCCTCTATGTGATCAAGAAGATGAGACGATACAACATCTTTTAACAACATGCGTGGTGGCAAGACAAGTTTGGTTTAGATTATTCACTCCACTGAACCTAGCAGATTCAGTCCCCCGACAAAATGAACTGAGCTTTGTTGACCGGTGGCGCACGACGATGAGCAGAGTTAGCAAGGAGCACAGAAAAGGAGTGAACACTTTAATTATTTTAGGGGCCTGGATTATTTGGAAGCATAGGAATGCATGTGTTTTTGAGAGGGCTTCTCCTTCGCTTAACATGATTTGGAGTGAACTGAAGAATGAGCACAACCTCTTCGCTTAACATGATTTGGAGTGAGCTGAAGAATGAGCACAGCCTCTGGTGCATGGCTGGGGCGAGAAAATTACAGGGGTTAGGTCTCGAGCTTGCAGACTAGGTCTTTTTGAGCTAAGATCGAGTCGTATTGTCCAATATGTGTCTAAACCTTATGGCGGTGTGATTGCATCACTCATATTTGGTCTCCGTATGAGTGAGGATCCTGTTGAGGACTCCCCCTTTTTTCATCTCTATAATGCCATGAAACGGAAGGTCGCGGGTTCGAGTCGCGGTCTCCTCGCATTGCACAGGTGAGGGTAAGGCTTGCCACTGACACCCCTTCCCCAAACCCCGCACAGAGCGAGAGCTCTCTGCACTGGGTACGCCCTATAATGCAATGAAACACAGCTCTCCTACGTTTAAAAAAAAAAAGATAAACCATGATGTAATGACCGGAGAAGATGATGTTGCAGCATCGTTCAGCTGTATGAAGATTGTAAAAACGTCTACGAATGAATGGGTTTCACAAAGCGACGTGATACTGAAACACCACAAGGAGACACAGGGACCAAAAGGTCAAGGAAACTTCTTCTCCAGCGGATCCAGAGTCCCTCAAGCAGTCAAGGGCCAATCAGCCTGTCACAGGTAAGGTAGGACTGCAAGTCTGCAACTGCCACACAAGGATCATGGCAAAACTA
Source organism: Miscanthus lutarioriparius (assembly GCA_904845875.1). Classification (NCBI taxonomy): domain Eukaryota; kingdom Viridiplantae; phylum Streptophyta; class Magnoliopsida; order Poales; family Poaceae; genus Miscanthus; species Miscanthus lutarioriparius. Next base: position 87,171,648 of record CAJGYO010000018.1, read on the forward strand.
ATGCAAATGATTAGCGCTAAAGATGGAGACCGCCTCTTGTAACCGCTCCTGCAATCAACAAGCATAATTCCAAATGCCTGTCTCTCTCGTGCAGTGGCAAAGCACTCAGGCCTGGGGGCACCACATCCTGGCACCATTTCTCCGCTCCTCACAAGCTCAGGATTCTGATACATGCACATGACATCATAGGTGGCACTTGTCCTCTTGTCTGTTTTGGTTTTAGTTTTGGCTTGACTCTCATCTCAATCAGCTGCCGCCAAGAAAAATATAGTCACAAATGCGTCTTCTGTTCATCAACACAAATATTCAAGTTTTTGGGGACATACCTTCCAGGTTGGCAACAATTCCATGCATTTTGAATATACGTACATACATATAGGAGTACATGACATCAGAGGTGAGGTGCCAAATGTCATAGTAACCTTTCAAGCCAATCATTTGTTCTTCATAGGATGCATACGTGTCTGCTCCAAAGAGACGCGTATGGACAGCACCAAGTCAAAGATTTGCAGATTCGCGCACACGGACAAACAGACCAATCATGACTCAAACATACACACCAACAGAGGTTTCTCATACCTACAGACACTGCAGGATTATTATAAGGAGCAGCATTCCGTTGATACTACACAGAAACAAGAATTTAGCTGTCATGTCTTATGTTCAGATAAACTCCTCGGCGTCTATAAATAGACCATAGTAGCAGGAAATTAAGCATAAGTGCAACCAGCTCCCTAACATCTCCTCCTTCATCTGTCTGCTTCCTACTCTCTACAAAAGAAACATCTCCTTCGTTTGACAAAGATGGCGGAGAAAGCAAGCGCCGCTCGTCTCATCAGAGTTTACAGGGCTGAAAGGCAAAGGAGAGTTCGTCCGCTCCCACGGCGCGGACAGATTAAGCTCAAGATAGCACACATTGTGGTGCGCTCCATCGCTTCCGCACTCCTCAGGGCCCTTTCGCCACTCCCAGTTCTCAATCAGAAATGAACGTGACAAAATTGTAAAGTTAGTTTCTGCTCTAGGTTTGCTCCCTGTGTAATCTGTTTATCAGAAAACGGCAGTATGTAGAGGTCTTTCCTCTCTCTGCAGTATTGGTGTGAGTGAGCTTCATGAATGGCCCTGTGGTCCATTATTCTCATTTTTCTTGCCTTGCTCCTGTGTTGCGTCTTTAGCTTGTTGCTCAGTGTTCTCATCGCTATTAGGCCGATCGCCATCTGATTCTGATTCGCTCTCAGAGCTGTCGCTATCTGAACTATCTCCGCAGACTAGACTCTTTGATGGCTTTATAGTCATACCAACGATACTTCTGATCCATGTCCCCTCGAAAAGATAATTTCCTGACGAGGTTGAGCCACCCGTATCCTCCGCATTTGATGAGGTGCTTGACGATGTGCCAGTCAAAAATGTTGAGGCTGCTTTGCATGCAGTCACAATTTCCCTTTTCGCTTGTTTCAGCTGAGTGCAGAGAAAAAGATTGATGAGATTCAGTATGTGCCAATTTTATAAACTAAATTAATTTGGACAGTATTGCCAATGGATAAGGCTACTACTACTGCTACTGTTTCACATAATGGCATAAATTCCTTTGCATACAGATTTTTAAGAAATATATTTCCAACACAATCTGACAGTGTACCACAACAATTTTCTATTAGATTTCCTTCAGCTAGAAAGAATGCACATTAATTTTTGAGTCTTCCCCATCCTGTTTCAGTTTGGTTAACATGATGGCATGGTCTACTTGCTCAAGTTTTCAAAGAGTGAGATGCGGAACACAAAAGTCTAGAAGATACACATAACTTGAGGGGAAGTACATCAAATTCCAATGGTACAACAGGAGATGACAAAATTTCAAGAGAAAACATAAAAATAGCAGAAAAGTCCAGAATGCATACCTTTACTGCTGTAGTTTCAGCAACCTCTAGAGCAGCATCACCCGCATTTGCAAAGCGATTGACCCAACCTGCACATAATCAATCACTTTGGAGTCATAAATCAGTTTAATTTTGAAGATGTTTTCATGACTGGACTTCAGTTCAAAATAAAGGGCTTATATTTCAGCAGCCATTATAGACAAGGAACAACCAAATAATTTGTTTACGAGTCAAATGGTAAGAAATGATAAGAACCTGGAAGTTTTGGTACTTCAAGCTTTTCGCAGAAGGTATTGCAGAAGTGGTTGCAGTTTCTTGACAGGAGTTCATATGACTGTCCAGGCCACTCCCAGCTCAGTTCCCTTAGTATCTGATTTACCTTGAGGATACAGCAGTTGGTCTTCCCCAGCACTATGGACTCACGATAAGTGTACATGGGATTTTTGCATGGGGGGCAGCTAAAAACCCCAGTGCCACGGTCGCAGTAGCCAAAGGACCATTCTTCATCATCATAGACCTGTTAGTTGAGATGCTCAGGAGTTAATCACAACAGAGCCTCAACAATAAGCACCTAATAATGAATAGTCAGTTGCTAGGAATCCAATCGCAGATAAAATCATTGATACCAATACCATGGATGACTAGTTTCGTAGGATGAATTTACAAAAATTTCATTGAAGAGAGCAGTAAAGGACCCTAACAATCAGTGCTTATTCTAGACGGCCAGGAGGAGCTAAGCAGTTCACAGAACCAGGAGCAGAATGGTTATAAAGAATAAAGAGTGTTTTTCTTTTCACAATTCATGGCATCATCGTTAGGACGACACAGAGATCTATCTTTTACCACAAGGCTGCATTCAACCCTACTGGATTAATAGGAAATCTCCAAGCCCCCATTGAGAACTACAGTTTGAAGTCACACCCTCTTCAAGGAGCACGGTATCAGGCTAAATGGTGACTACTGGCTAGCAGTTACATATATGGCACAGTTTGTACGCTTGTCAATTCCAACGAAAAATGAAGTTAAATTCTTCACACGAGCAATAAAAACATAATCGCCCCCATTCAGTACAAACAGCAATGAATTAAGATTTGGGGTTAAAAAAAACAATTTGACGCATTAACCAATGCCACTATACAAAAAAGAACCGATTTCTATCTCTCCAGAAGACGAACCCGCTGGAGTCGAGATCCAATCTTTGCGGGCGTTGCAGGCATCCCAAATGGAGAAAAAGAATGGCGGTGGGATCGGGAGGAGAAATGGATGACCTGGATGGCGGTGTGGAAGATGCCGCCGAGGCCGATGGCGTCCTTGAAGAAGCGGTTGATGTGGAGCACGGTGGTGTCGGAGCCGGCGGTGGCGACGTCGTAGACGTGCGCGACCACATCCTGGCCCATCCCCTGGCGCGGCGCCTCGCCGCCGGAGATCGCTGGAGCCTTTTGCCGTAGTCCTACCTTTTTGCCAGAGCGGATGACGAACCGGGCCCACCTATCGGACGATCACCGGCTGGGTCAAGGCAGGCAGTCTACACTTTGGATGGCGCCGTCCTATTTTACGTTTTCGTTCTCTCTACGTTTTACTACAAATTTTAAGTCATTTTATAGTTTTTCAAGATACATACAGAGCAGAAGCACCCAAATCAAGGCCCCTACTTTAAATTTGAGTGCTCTCCTCTACTTTTGTTGGCCCAACTTTTTCTTCTACTCCCGCAGCAGCACCCATATCTAAGCCCCTAAAATCATTCCAGCAAACAATGACAAGTGGGACCCGCTGGTCATTCTCTCTTTCTTCTCCCTCCCTTTCTTTCTTCTATCTATCCACTGTTCCTCTCCATATCTACCGTGCGGGGAGGAGTCCCGCTTCCGGGAAGGAGGCTGCACCGGGGACGGAGCCGCGCCTGGGAGGAGGCTGCATCGGGGACGGAGCCGCGCGCGGGGACGGAACCGGGCCTGGGAGAACCGGGCCTGGGAGAAGGCTGCGTCGGGGACGGAGCCGCGCCTGAGCAGTGGCCGCGCCGAAGCAGGTGCCGCGTCGGGGAGGAGGCCGCGCCGGAGCAGGGGCCGCGTCAGGGAGGAGGCCGCGCCGGGGAGCAGCGGCCATGGAGGGCGTCGCAAGGTGGGGGAGGGCGTCACTACGCTTCCGTGCGAGCACGCGTGGGGAAAACTGTCGCAACCAATGGATGGGGGCTCGAAGGTGAGCCAACGAGAATGTTGTCTGGGGTGAAGATTTGGGGGCTCATCAAATTTCAAGGCCATAGTAGGGGCCCTGCTGGAGTTGAATTTTTGGCCCGAGCACCCATATTTAGTTATGGAAGCTTAAGTAGGAGCCCTGCTGGAGTTGCTCTTATCCATCTAGATATACATCATGCCTACCTATATAATACAAGCTACGTATCTAAAAAAGCCAGAACAACTTATAATTTGGAATAGATGGAGTACTTTTTTCCCCTATAACGACTTGTTTTTCTCTATACGGTGGTTTTGCACTCTCCACACTTGAGTTCATTGTGCATTTGAAAAGCTAATGTTTTGAACGACTCGATCTATCACCATTTCATTTATGTTTGGTGTGGATTCATCCTCACTTATATGCTACTCTCGCGGCTTCGCTAAATTCTCTAGTAACGTTATGGCCAAGGGTTAGATTTCTTAAGTTTCATGATTTGGATTCACTGTCGAGCTTAGAGGAGCAATTATGGTAGGCCAATAAATCAGTGACGAAGCCAAAAAAATAAGATTAGGAGGGACAAATGCTAATAGGGGGCCATTTACTCTTTAGTTACATGGCAAATTAGCTTGGTTATTAAAGGATATAGTGGAAAAACGTCAAAGTTAGGGGGTCAGGCCCTCTCTAGCTCCCCTGTCTCCGCCCCTGAGATCAATGATGGCAGCGAGTCGTACGCAGGACCACAAGGTGTCATCAGGCCATCAAGGTATTTACTACCACGATGGCAAAGAATATGTACTAGGGTTGAGATAGAAACGACGATGAATACAACAACAACGGTGAAAGGTATAGCATGACGCTTGACAAAATTGTACCATGTCACGGCTAGGCCGTGTGCCTGATCCGAGCCTGCCAGTAGTCTTATTGGGCTGGACAGAGGTTTCGCTAACCAGAAAACAAATTCCTTATCCCGGGCATAGCTCAAAACATCATTTGTATTTATTTTTATATTGAAAACTCGTGGTCAGCCCGCATATCCCCAATTATGAGGCCTGAACCTACTCACAGCAGGCCTGGACGCAGATTCTAGGCTCGAAATCAGTAGGGCATTTTGTAGGCCCGGTCTGATCCGACTTTTGCTCAGGTCTAGTCACGGCAAGGGTGTTTGTCACGTCAAGTATGTCTATGAAAAGAAGACGGGAGAAGAGCAATGCAAAGAAGAAATAAGGCCACGTTTAGTTCCTCCTCAAAAAGTTAATATCCCATCACATCGAATATTTAGGCACATGTATAAAGTATTAAATATAGACTAAAAAATTAACTAATTATACAGATTGCGACTACTTTACGAGACGAATCTTTTAAGCCTAATTAGTCTATGGTCTGATAATAAAGTGCTACAGTAACACATATGCTAATGACGGATTAATTATCCAAATTCTGTAATTTATTTATTTTTATTAGTATCTAAATACCCCATACGACACCTCCATGTGACACCCCAAAATTTTACACCCTCGAACTAAATAAGGACTAAGATTTGGATAATGGGGTCCAAAAGTTAAGAAAATCAAATGATATACCCTAGAGCTGAGCATAAATGAAACTGATCATGCAAAGGCCGAGCTTTGATTTGGCCTAGGCTGACTATAGCCCACTACATCAAACCATTCACTACTATGGGCAGCGCTGGAACACCATTCCGTTACCTTGAGAAATTGATCTTAGACTGAATTTTGCCTTGAAAAATGATGTTAAACTGAATTTTGCCTTGAAAAAAACGCACCCTAGGATTTTAATTTGCCGGGAGAACATGCACGATTTTGGACTGAATTATTTTGCAAAGCGTTTAAGCCTTGTATTACGTCATCCCAAACGTCGAATAATAAAGCATCTTCATACTCGGTGCGTCTGATCTTAGTTTTGATCCATCATCCGTCCTCAACCACGGAGAGAAGGGAAATTAAAGAACAAGAGAGGGCTAGAGAGAGAGAGAGAGAGAGAGAGAGAGAGAGAAAAGAAAGAAAGAACGATGAAGCCCATGCCCATGTAAGATTTAGGACATGTTTGGTTGAGACGCCAAACACTTTTATTTGCTTGCCAGGTAGCGGATGTCGTCGATTTTGGTCTTCCGGTGGTCGAGATCAAAGCCTATCGAAAAAGCTGCCTGTTGGCAGGCCACAACAACCAAACACATCATGATATATACTCAACTCTTTTTTTTTTTGGGTGAAAAAGCCTCATAGGCAATTTGGTTAAGTAGCGGCTGCCGCCACTCATTCTCCACTCTTTATGCTGATAAAAACTAGTGAAGAGATAGATGGGAACATGTGGCTGCGCCATATATCGACCGACGACCAATCGCGACGGATCCATGCGCGCGTGCAAGTAAAGTGCACGCATGCAAGCATATGTCGTAGTTCAATCGTTAGAATTATTATTGAAATTTACAGGCGATCGGAGAGAAAATATGTGATGTAGGGTTGAGTGCAGGTCACAATTGCCTGGATTGAGTTGGTTCATGCGGTTTATTTTTTTCGTCGTCAACGATGGATAGGATTATATGTTACTGTATATTTGTGTGCATTATGGTGTGTGGATGGATAGAAAGAAAGGGCGGGCGGCTAATTGGTTTGGTGTAACACCCCGGTGTTATGCCTACATTTAGGCACTGCAAATCATGCATATCATGCATCATCAAGCATCCTAATCATACATGCATAATCTTGCATATAATAACTGAAACATTACTTCGAAACATACGAAATATGTTTGTGAAACGTAAATGATGCATACATTTATTAGAGTTGTTTTGCTCTGATTCTTGCTTGCTAGGTTAGTAGAACATGTTTGGCTGCTATTGTAAATCATCTAGCAATGTTTAGTTCAATTTTTGGAGCAATGTGTGTATTCAAATTAATTCAAAATTTGGCTTCAAAAATAAATTCCAAAAATTAGGGTTTTGAGCTAAACGTGAACTTTGATCTTTCAATTCAAAATCTAGAAAGAATTTGGCTGTGGTCCTAAAAGCAAAGTTGTAGAGAATTAAATTCTAAACAACTTTCATTTTTGGTACATTTTCAAAAGAGGTCATTTTCTTGCTCAAAATAATATTTGAAAGATAGCATTTAAAATCCCTTGAAAATACAAATGAAAAAGGATTTTTTCATTTTTTGTGGCACGCCCGCCTCGCTTTCAGCCCAGCCCCATAAGCCGGCCCTAAAGCCCCCAGCGCCTCGCCTCGGCCCAGCCCAGCCCCAGCCCGGGCCTGCCTGCCTCCATGCGCCACGCCATCCCTAACTTGCTTTCGCACGCGCCACGCCATGCGGCAGAGAAAATTCTTGGCGTGGCGACCCAGCCGGCGTCGCTCGCCAAGGTCACGGCCATGACGACACTGCGCCCGCGCCCGCCTTCACCTGCTGGTGCCCGTCGCTCGCTCCTCACCCCTTGCTGCCTTCCTTCTCCTCCAGAGCCGAGAGCCTCAAGCTCGCCTCGCACGCACACGCACCACGCGGCGTGATTCACCGCCGGTGCTCCTCCACGGCCAACAATCAAGCACCAGCAGCTCCGCCTCGCTCTCCCGGCACTGGTGCTCGTGGTTGTGCCGTCGTTTGAGCCGAGGTAGCGCTTTTTCCAAGCTTCGCCGCCGTCGTCCATGGCGCCGCCGTGCTCGGCCGCCGTGGAGCGCCCTCTTCCTCCCCTTCTCAGTCGTGCTTAGCTGCCTGCTCGTTTTCGCCATGGCCTCGCGAACCTCCTGCGCTCGCTTGCTTGCGCTGCCGTGGTCGAGAGAGATGGCCGCTGCCTGTGGCCGAAGCCAGCGCCGTCACACACACACGGCAAGACCGGAACCTGAGCCTACCTTGACCGGCCGGTACACCGACCGAAGTAAAGCAGTGCACCAGTAAAGCCTGTTGCGCAAGCCATGGCGCTCCTCCTCGCGCTTGGGCCGCGTGGGCCAGATGCGGCCATGGGCCAGCTGTTCCCTTCGGGCCGGCCCAGCAGTGTTTTAAATGAATTGTTTTCAATTTATTCATTATTATTTGAAAAATGAAATGGTTTGCAAAATATTTGGATACTCAAAGTTGCTCCAAATTTGTTGAAACAAATTTTGCTAGGTTCCTTATCATCAGATCTACTTGGGAAAAATTGTGCATGTCATTTTGAGATACTTTTCTATAGGATTTTATTTAATCTTGAATATTGCTGATAACTTGAAAATATGTGAAAAATATATAGGCTTCAGAAAAATATGATTCCAAGTTTGTTAATCTTCTTATGTCATGTACTTCCTAGGAAAAATATGTTTCATGCATGTGCTGTGGGAAAAATTTGAGGTGTAGTTCAAGTACCTTAGATGGCTGATTTTTGTTATTTTTGCTAGAGAGCAAAATTTGTATAAAACATGCATGTGGTAATTTTTGTACAGTCATTATATACCATGAAGAACCTAGGAAAAATATTAATTCTGTTGTTTGACACTTTTCATAGTACAAAGTAATTTCATGCTCATTTTTATGCTATAGCTTGTCATTTTTGTGTAGGATAGTTTACTTATCCAAATGCCATGAAATTTTTATGGTAGTCTGTTTAGGGTAGTATTATGCTACTGTAATTTTCTCAGATTTTTAGGAGCATCAGAAATATAGGTTGCTATTCAAACCTATTATTAATTAGGGTTTAAGCAAGTGTTGCCTTAAGTGTGATTAAGAAATTAGTAAAGCTTTGGTGTATCTTTGAAGCATTTAATAAAATATGTTGACTTAACATATTGGTAGTAGAAGAGAATGCAGTAGATGACATGTGCTTGTAGCATAGTTTCTTGGATGATGTTGTCTACCTTGCCTTTCGACATATTCATTGCATTCATCTCCTTCGATGCACCGATTGCATAGGCACTTACACGCATTGCATCATACAGGATCGCAAACCGAGAGCCCAGTCGTCATTCCCGAGGAGCCCGAGGAGCAGTTCGAGGTGCAGCAGCAGGAAGTGCCAGAAGTCGACGAGGAGGACGTTGAAGAACTTCCGGAGTGCCCCGATCACCGTCCGAGCTCCTTCGAGAGAGGCAAGCCCCGGAGCATCTTTCTCCCGGTTTGCAATGATTTCGTTAAATGCTTTACTTTAAATTGATGCATTACGTTCAGGAGTTGTTTGCAACCGCGTTGCTGCATTATACCTTGTTTACCTTTGTTATACTATATCCTTGTTACCCGGTATCCGCAATGAGTCAATGCTTAGTCGGCTTAGACCGGTAGAAGTCGGGTGATTTCGTCACCGCGAGCTATAGGTGGTTACCGGATCTGTTTAGATGGCTATGAAGTCATGGTATAACTAAGTGTTAAATGAAGTTGAGACCAGGCGGAGACTTGCGTGGTTTTGACCGTAGTAGTGTTTCCGTCGTCAGGTCGATTAAGGACCGACCGTTGTTGGGCCTCGAGTCATGTTGAACGATGCCTTACATTTAGCCTGGCCGGATAAAGTACCTTCCGACCGGCAAGCCGGGAGATTTTTGGGCCGAGTAGATTGCCCGCAGTATGACCGTAGGCCGGGCAGGTGTGGTAGGACACGGGCGGGATGATAAGACCAAAGTGCAATGGTCGGCCCCGGTACATGTGGTTCTGCAAACTCGAGATACGGAAAGTTGACTCGGTGATCAATATCTCACTTTAGCGGGTGAGTGAGATTTGTGTAAGGAATAAATCACCATTTGGTTAGGAATCGATTCGAATCGCCATCGCTCCCGGATAGTGAGCACTTGACTTGAGTTACTTCATCGTAGTAAATGTTTATGGAACACTTGGACGCTTATAGTGAATATGACAGTATGGAAGTTGTTTAATGATCGGTGGTTATCATTAATTGCTTAATCACATGTTTACTCTAGTATAGGTGCAAATCTAGTCGATGAGTTAATAATAATTAACTTGACAATAATGCTTTTAGAAAGGTTCTTGAAATGCTAAAATGCTTCTTTTGCAAATGAGTCAGCTACCCTACTATAATGCCCGCATAATCCTTGGTGTCATTTATTTTTCGGTTATGTCGGGTAAAGTCCGGCCGAGTACATTCTCGTACTCGTGGTTTTATTCCCACTTGTTGCGAGATGGGCGGATGTACTATGGCTATTGTATCAACCGCCTCAGTATCCGCGATGGTGATGCTTAGGACCATGGGCATGGTCATTCCTTACGTCTCGTCTAATGCTTTTGTTGGAGATGATCATCAGCTGGCACTATATTTGAACTACGTGTGAGTGTGTGTGGTTTTAAACAAATAACTTCCGCTACTTTTATTCGAACTTGTTTTGTAATAACTATGTTTGAACTCTGATGTATCTGTTATGGAAACTTTTATGTAATATGTGATTGGTGACCGCTAAACTTATTACGATCATGGCTGGGACACGAGTTGGTTTGAAATCTTTCGTGATTTCACGGACTACCGGGTTATACGGGCTTAAGTTTGCTCAATCGTCTGCTCTGGTGGATGATTTTCTTACTTAATTTCGTATAATTGGTCGGTTCTGTTACATTTGGCTTCCGGCCACCACCGGCATACATATAAAATGCATGCATGGATCTCGATCGGCCTGGCCTTTTACACTGTTACATCATCGTTGTCATCTGTCATCAGACATGCGAGCTAGCTAGGCATACACACATATACACTGATCCTGCTTAGTTATGGAAATGGAACGACCCAACGTACGGACAACCGCAATGCTAGTGACATGGCATGGCCGCACTGGCAGTCTGCTGTCCGATGCATGGTGAGATTGGGAGATCGATCGGCGTCGGCGGCCGGCCGGGGACTGCATGCATGCAGTCTGTAGGGATCGATGGATGTAGTGATGTACCGTACGCGCATGCATGCGGCGGGCCGGCAAAAAGGGAAGCCATGAAAACGATGGAGCACTAGCGCACGTCGATGGGCCGGTCGACCACAAAAATTCGGTGAAGATTACTGATCGAGCTCATGGTGTAGACGTACGTGTAATAGTAGTAGTAGTAGTAGGCATCATCTGCTATGAATTCATGACACGTATCTATATGTAGACTTGCAATAGCTCACGAATAGGAAAGGGATAGAAATTTCATAGGATTAATTGCAATGGTAAAACACAGGATTGAAAACTTAGGAATACTGTAGAATATAGCTAGATGTTTGGATACTCATGGGAAATTCATAGGAATAGGAATATTAGGAAGTGCATAATCCACATCATTGATTCAATTAATGGTCTGGCAGCTACTGTGCTGTGAGGACAAGGGCAATGGCCAATCATCAATTGGAGACCTGAACATTTGTCCAATGTCAGCCTCAAACAAGAGGTCAGAGTGAATGTTCTCAATCCTTTGGAATTCCTGTGTGTTTTGTAGGATTGCTACAGTATCCCTCCAACGATCCTACGCTCCATTTCTGCGAACCAAGTGGGTGAATAGTGACCATTCCATAGGAACGGTGAATCCTTTGAAAATCTTTTGGCATTCCCGTGAACCAAAGGAGCCCTATATGTGACAATTTTGGAGGCCGTTATTTGCCGCCACACTTTCTCTTTCTCCTGTTGCTATCGATAATCCTAGCCCCTTTAATTTCTTCTTCTTCGGTGCATGGATTCTCCCATAGCTGACACTATCCAACGGGGCGCTCTTCCAGAATTAAGCAGTCTTGAACAGTTTTATTTTTCAACTACTCTTTTCCGAATTTACGCAACAATCTCATATGTTAAATGTTTAATCTGTAGCAGATGTCAATAACTGTCCATACCGATTCCTCCCCACATGCACTGCAGCAAATTAGAGGTATGTGGTATGTAGCCGATACGATGGGAAGATCCAAAGAGTGCCGCGCCGGGGTCGTCTCTGGTCCACCTTGCCCCACTAGGCCACTACTAGTATATATGGCCAAACGGGCCGCCCGCACGCAAGATCGGCATCGGCACGGCCAGCACGGCATGTTACGTTGCCGTGCCGTGCGTTCGATAGTGCCGCCGCCGACCGACTCAGCGCCCGTGCACCCACACTATCATGGCTTAGACGTGCCGTGCCGTGCCACTGGGCACGGCAACCCAGGCACGGCACTATCATGGCTTCAATGGGATCCTCAACGCGACGGCCGAACAGCTCCGCAGCGTCCTCGCGCAGGTCATCCTCGTCGTCATCTCCGGCTAGCCCGCACATCCGCCTCTCATCGTTGGCGCTGACCTCAACGGTCTCGTCGGAGGAGCGGGCCATCGTCACTCGCCGGCGCCTGGTTCCTCAACGGCTTCACACATAAACAAAGAATCAGAGTGATCTAGTTAGGGTTAGGGTTAGGGTTAGGGTTAGGGTTTACAGTACCTTGGCGGCCGGAGCACCGGGAACGCCGGCGACGTCGACGACGCGGGATCCGGCCCTCTGGTTCCTCGACGGATGCGAATCAAGAGGGGACCTATAGTAGGGGAGCACATCAGATCGAGATCCGGGGGGATAAGAGAGGAAGAGCCAAATCGGGGGAGCAAAGCTCAACTTACCGACATCCGGAGCACTGAGAGTTGCCGGGGCCCGGCGAGGTCGATTTACGGTGGACGAATGAGACGACGAGGTGGGACGACAAGGCTACATCAACGGGCGAGATCAAGACGAGGCCGTGCCGTGTGCCCGTCTTGCCGGCCAAAGAAGGGCTCTAGATGCCATCGGAGGGCGAGAAGAAGAGAGGAGACACCACCGGAGGCGGAGGGAGACGAAGAGAGGAGAGAGCCGCTCAGAGAGGTTAGAAGCGAGAGACATGGAGAGAGAGAGGGGCTGGAAACAAATGAGCTAGGGTTTCGTCGACACGGGCGGCGGGGGGCTGGCTTATATAGTCGACCCATCCATCGGTCGGATCCAACGGTCATGAATGATCCTGGGGAGGGATCAACGGCTCTCCTTTCTTTGGATCCGTGCCAAGGCCGTGCCGGCCTGTTAGCCGTGTTGCGTGCCGGGCCGTGCTAGCGGGCGTGGTGGTGGCAAAGCCACGCACGGCATGCTGCTGGGCCATGTTGTGCACGGCGCGGCGGCCGGGCCGGGCCGGGCCTGGGCCGTGCTTTTTAGTGCCGTGCCCGTGCCGGGCCACCGTGTTAGTGCCATTTGGAAAAGTATAACTACTAGCGAGCTTCTTCGATTCGTGTATGATAATGAATTCACAGTCGGTCTCGTCGGTCGGTCCAGGGCCTGACGAGGCTAACTTGAGAGAGAGAGAGAGAGAGAGAGAGAGAGAGAGAGAGAGAGAGAGAGAGATATGCATGCAAATATGCAGTGCAATCTAGGCGGCTGCCATCCATCCCCATCCATCCATCGCTCTGAATGTGCTCTTTGTGTGTCTCTCGACAGTGGTCAGTTGCCCCCTCAATAAAAAAAAAGGAAGGAAGACAGTGGACAGTTGCGGCTGCGGGCTGCGACCACCGACCCATCCACCTGGGAGGTCCTACAGGAGCTATTGAATTTGAAGGAAGAAGAATGCCTGAAAACTGTTCTTTTTCTTTGGAAGTGGTGGAGTGTCTGAAACAAGCTGAACAAGGGAGAGAGGGGATTGTCACGAGATGAAATAGTAGGATAGGTCCTGCGCTTGATGTGTGAACTTGGCCGGAAGGAGAGACAGGTGCCGGTGAGGATGGCCAATGTACAGCAGAGTTGGAAACCTCCCCCAGCCGGATTGCTGAAGATCAACACGGACGGGGCTTTGTTGTTAGAGATCACTTTGGGGGATGTTATTGTTGCAGGGGCGGGGCGTCTAATAGCTGCGTCTGATGTGCTTACAACAGAGACAATGGCGTGCTCAATGGCTCTTCTCTCGGCAACTGACTATGGCATCTCGAGGATCCAACTTGAAGTCGACTCGACTGTCCTGAAGCAGGCCCTCTCATCCTCATTGATGGACCTTGCTGCGTGTGGTATGGCGTTGCGGGATGTGCGTGATCTCCTGCGGGAGCATTTTGTATGCGACGAAATTCTTTCAGTGCCTAGAAATTGTAATACCGCTGCGCATAATCTAGCCCAGCTGGGGTTGAGTTGGGACTCCGGTGAGTCTTGTGTGTGGACGAACCCCCTCCCAGAGTTTGTAAAAAACTTTATGTCTCGTGATGTTGTCGAGGCTTCTGATATAATAACAAGGCACTAGAGCCGGATTCCAGGTTAAGAAAAAGCAAAAAAAGAAGCAACCCACTACGCACGCACGCGCATCAGTAATTCATCCTACTATTTCCATTGGATCCTCTTTTCTTTTCTTTTCCTCTTAAAAGCCAAAAGATGCTAGACTGGTTAAGCAGTTCCGACGGTACCCCTCAGGTCCTGAGTTTGAACTCCCATAGGAGCGGATTTCAGGCTAAAGGTAAAAAAATTCCTCTCGCTTGCCCCGGGTCAAAGCACAGGTAAAGAGATCGGTCCTTCTCACGGGTAACGTCTCCCTATGTATGATGAGGCGGGGGTTCGATGATTTTCTCGGTCTGTGTGGGAATACCTTCTTCTTAAGCACAATACCCGGGGGGCGGTCATGACCCCTCGCAGGTGAGTGTTTTTTTTCCCTCTTAAAACCATCTAAAACAATCAACCTATGCTTATTACGTGCATTTTGTCCTTTTACTTGTTACTTATTACGCGCACAAATCTAAAACAATCTATATTATCTGAAGTTGAAGGGAGTATATATTTCCTCAAGGGCTGGTTAAAGCTCGATTGGGCATACTGTCTTGCCCACTCTAAGCGGCCGAGCAGTTGGGTGAGTTCTAAAAATAATACGAATGAGGATCCTAGGTCACTAGTTATTAGAGTATATCCACCATATATCCTATCCAATCTCATATAACTAAAAACTATCTTTGACATTAGGCCATAAAGGGCCAAATTTCAATACAGGTGGGGACTCCCCCACCCCCCCCCCCCCCTCCTGCCCCGGCTGGGTGACTTCATAAAAAATATAGCTAAAAAGTGTAGTTTAGGAGATGAAGATATTACGGCAGATCTCCTATCTCATCTCTTATGCCTACAAATTTTAAGACATCTCCTTAAAAAAGCATAATCTCTTCTAAACAAAGGAGACAATTGCCCTCTCTCTCCCTGCCTTAAAAAAATATAAGAGATATCCTATATCGTACTCTTCTAAAGTAACTTATAGGAGATGCAATTATAGGATATATATAGAGTTGCTCTTTTTAACCACCAGTGGATTCCAGCACCCCAGACCCAGCTAATAATAGTCCAACTCATATCTTAAAATAAGTATCCATCCAACAAAAAGTTAATTTAATTGGCTTTTCCAAGCAAGTTAAGTAAGGCTGATTATTATTAGTTGAAGGATCTAAACAGGGCTCACCAAATAGCTAGGCCACCTCTTCTCAGCCGCAAGCCCTTTTTAGGGCGGTGGGAGTAGATCGAAGCTCAGATAGACAGATAATCCAAGAACACGTACATAGAGTAGAGGATGGACGCACGCAGGCACGCTTCAGCCGCAGCTCGTGAGCTAGGCGTGGGGTGGGGATAATGCATTGCGTAATGTGAAGGCCGAAAGCTAACCAGCAGAGAGTGATATATTCTCCTTCAGTGGGGCTGCCAATGCCAATGCAATAATGCAGCAGCACGCCACGCATGTTATCAGAGCACTAGCTAGGCCACTAGATAACCTCCCTCTGGCCCGTGATCCATGGCTGATGGCTCCATGCATTGGGATTATGATTCACTAGTAGTACCATGCTATTTGGATTTGGAATTGGAACCGACGACGATCGACAAGCAAAATCCTCATCGGAGTTGGAGATAGATGCATGCACGGGCACGGCGACCCGTGACGACCCTCCCTCTGTTTTTTCCCCTCTGATTCTGACCACACAACAATGCAACGCACACTGACAGCACACGGGATGGATGGATGGCCAAGCAGCAAGCAGCGAATGTGTGTTTGTCTAACTTCACATGAAAGCTGCTACAAACAACACACCAGCCGACGAAGCAGCAGCACTTTACCAAATAATATACTCTACTATACTACTGACTGACTAACTTTTCATCTCAGAAATCAATCTATCCATCTCACAGAAATTTCAGACTCAGCACGACGTTCATCAACCAGTCAGTCACCATGCTAAACTAAAGTTGCTAATTGACTGGCAGTGTCAGTTATTCAGAGCTCATAGCCTACTAATGCTAGTAGTATTCAGGAAGAGAACAGGGCCGCTCATATCAATACACGGGTGAGCCGCTATAATAATAAGCCAATACTACTGAACAAAAGGCAATTAACTGAAGCTAAAGATTCTAAACACGTCTTCCGTAGCACTAAGCCGATATGAAACACAAGCAATTAACCTTTTTTCTTATAAACAAGCAAGCAGCTAAGTGAAAGTAATTAAGACTGTACATACTTCTTCCGTAGCTGAGAATGACATGCATCTGCACTACTAAGATGTAAGTAGGCCGGACCGGTGAAAAGCGATTGAGGCAACTGAAATAGCTAGTCAGCAAAAGATAGATAGTAGAAATACTTTATTACCTACCATGGTTTTAGAGCTTCCGCTATAACTATCTCTATCTTTGGATATAGCTGTTTCAGAAAGATCTAACTAGTCGTTCCTATATACAATTTAGCTACCATTGCCTAATTTAATCAGCGATTAGTTGTTTTGAGGCAGATCGCTAAATGCCGTAGTCTATGATTTAAAACAACGTTACCTACGTTAATAGCACTCACAAAGACACTTCTAAATTTATTTTCTTTTCATAGTGGTAAAAAAAGTGTAGGCTTAAGAAAAGGAGGCACTTGATAGTGGTACAAAAAAGAAAACGAAGGAAAATGTAGTTGTGGACTGCATAAACCACCAGCTTATATTAATTAATAAAGGAGATCTCAAAGAGTAGGAAAAAAAAAGATTATATTAATGAACGACATTTCAATAAACAAGGAAAGAAAAAAAGCTTCCTCTATTAATGAAGGAGCTAGTGCTGAATAGTGCAGCAAGGACTCCTATAAATTGGCTGCCGCTCGTCCTGCCACTACCATCCAATCCACTCCATCATCCCGTGATCTCACGAGTGAGTGAGTCACTCCAAGCCTACTGCGGTTACCAGCACCGGCAGAGCAGCACAGCAACGGCAGCAATGGCGCTGCGAACGCTCGACCTCAACGCGCCGCCGCTCCTCCATGTACGAACTCACCGCCTCCGTCCTCTCCTCTGCTATCACATCGCATTCATTCATTGCAGCGAAGTCGCGGCGGCCGCGTGCGCGTTTCTTCTTCTTCCTGCGCTAGCTGCACGGTTCTGCTCTTCATTACTCCTCATGTCCTGCAAATCCCATCTCCCAGTTGTTGAAAGTTGCAAGTGCGGAGCATCCTCTCTGTTCCGCTCTTTCACGCCTTTTTAGTTCTGCGTTCTTCTTCTTCCGGTCATTATGTGTCCTCGTCGGTCGCAAGTTGCACATGGAGGTGCTGAAATGGCGCACCGAAAAGTGCCGTCTTTTTGCCTCACAAATGTGGGTTAGGTTAGGTACTGCACTGCACTGCAGCAATCTCTATCGGATTGCCTGCCAACAAGATATGCTGCTACTTTCGCATGCACAACCAAAGATTTTCGCTCTACTTCTCGTTTCCCCCAAAAGATTTTGCACATATTTTCCGAGAATTTTCAATCAAAAGATCAATGTCCCCCCCAAATCGAATTCTACCCAGTCCAGCAATCCAGATCAGCTCATGTATGTATGTAGCAGACAATTTCTGAAGCACGCACGCTGACGGCCTCCTGTTTCCTGGAACAGATTCTGCGCTCGCTATGCCTCCTCGTCCTCGCCGCGTCGGCGGCGGTGTCGGGGCGCCACCACGCGCCCTCCCCGGCGCACGGCACCGGGCAGAGCATGTACCTGGCGCCGGCCTGCCGGGCGCACACGGCGTCGCTCGCGGACTTCGGCGGCGTCGGCGACGGCACCACCTCCAACACCGCGGCGTTCCGCTCCGCGGTGGACCACCTGTCGCAGTACTCCGGCGAGGACGGCGGCGGCGCCATGCTGTACGTGCCCGCCGGGAAGTGGCTCACGGGGCCATTCAACCTCACCAGCCACTTCACCCTCTTCCTCCACAGCGACGCCGTCATCCTCGCCTCCCAGGTCGGATACGAATTCGGTTTTGATTATGATGATAACTGACCGGATATGACAAAACCGATGTGCCAAATATTTCAATATTGGTACATATGGTGCCTGGCTAAAACGATTTGGTCATCTCAAATATTTCAATTTTTTTATCAGTTTAGATATGCTGCGGTGTCCTGGGCACATCATTTGGTAGTTGCACAAAGTTGTCACCAGACAACAAACAATTCTAGAAATGAATGAGAACATCTTGATTTACTTGTATATACTGTATATGCTACTTTCTACGCACTGACTAACCGTTATTCTTGATGCTAGTATCAGAAAAAAAAAATCTTGATTTAATGATTCAATACATAATAGTACACGCGTATTCAGATATTTTGTTTTTTCAGTTCTACATTTTGATAACAAAGCAAGTTTGGTGGTGCAGGACATAAACGAATGGCCGATCATTGATCCCCTGCCTTCGTATGGAAGAGGGAGGGACAAAATTGGAGGAAGATTCGCTAGCCTCATCGGTGGATCAAACCTGACCGATGTAGTCATTACTGGTGAGTGGTCAGAAATGTTCAGTGTTCAGACTGAATGAAAGATGTTGTTCATATCTTCAGTTTCTTTTTTCTCATAATAAGAAACAAATATTCAGAGCCTAACTGGAGCAACGGATAGTTAAACCTGCATATGCTTTCCTGACCCCTCATCCCAAAAAACGTTGTCAAAGTTGTCACCATTCACCAGACGACAGACAATGACTAAACTAGATCCTGAAAGATGTTCAGTGTTCAGGCTGAAAGGTGTTCGTATTCAGAATTCGGTTTGTCTGAAGAAATAAATGTTCAGAGCCTGACCAAGCACTGGATAACTAAAAGAGCATATGGAAATGCTTTCCTCATCCTTCATGCTAAAAAATGTGTTCCTTTTTTCCATATCAAGACACAATCGATGTAGCACAACATATCTGACTTGGCTGTGGCTGTGATGTCCAAACGATGCGATTTCATGTTTCAGGTAACAACGGCACAATCGATGGACAGGGTGCGATGTGGTGGTCGAAATTCCACAAGAACCAGCTCAAGTACACGCGCGGGTACCTGATCGAGCTGATGCACTCGGACACCATCTACATCTCCAACCTGACGCTGCTCAACTCGCCGGCGTGGAACATCCATCCGGTCTACAGCAGGTTGGTGATTTGCTTGTGTGAGAAGGCTTTGATCTCGTCTGTCAGGAACTAACTAGTAAACTTTGTACAAGCACCTGAAGTCAGAAATGATTTGGACAGCATGCTTATGTGCTGACTTCTGACATCATTGCTCACTCACTCCTATAAAACTGTTATAACGCAGCAACATCGTGGTGCAAGGCATCACCATCCTGGCGCCGACGAACTCGCCCAACACTGACGGCATCAACCCTGGTATGGTATATGCTCCTTCATTGAAGGATGCAGAAGCTGCTGATTCAGTTAGAAATTATAGTAGAAGTAGAAAGCAAAACTAAACAGAAATTGATGATGCCTGTCACACACATGAACATGGCCTGACATGGTACGAATCGATGCAGACTCTTGCTCGCACGTCCGGATCGAGGACTGCTACATCGTGTCCGGCGACGACTGCGTGGCGATCAAGAGCGGTTGGGACGAGTACGGCATCTCGTACGGGATGCCGAGCCAGCACATCGTGATCCGTCGCCTGACGTGCGTGTCCCCGACGAGCGCGGTGATCGCGCTGGGCAGCGAGATGTCGGGCGGCATCCAGGACGTGCGCGCGGAGGACATCACGGCGATCAACTCCGAGTCCGGCGTGCGCATCAAGACCGCCGTGGGCCGTGGCGCGTACGTGAAGGACGTGTTCGTGCGGCGGATGACGCTCACCACCATGAAGTGGGTGTTCTGGATGACGGGCAACTACAATTCCCACCCGGACGACAAGTACGACCCCAACGCCATCCCCGTGGTGGACAACATCAGCTACCAGGACGTGGTGGCCACGGGGGTGTACAAGGAGGCGGCGCGGCTCGAGGGCATCCAGGGCGCGCCGTTCCGGGGCATCTGCGTCGCCAACGTCACCGCCGAGCTGTCCAAGTCCAGGAAGTACCCCTGGACGTGCGCCGACGTCGAGGGCGTGTCGGTTAACGTCAGCCCCGCGCCGTGCGAGCCGCTCCAGGGCGCGCACGACGGCGCCTGCCCGTTCCCGACCGACACGCTGCCCATCGACCAGGTCACCGTGCAGCAGTGCGCCTACGACGTCCCCGGCGGCGGCAACTAGCAGCTCAAGTCATCTGCGGTACGGTTGATGCAAGGACCAAGGAGTCTATGTGGATGTGGATCACCAGCTAGCTGCCTCGTACAACTTGTAGCGCTGCTCATATATATACACTTGTAGTCCAGGTCCAATGCAAGCAAGCAGTAGTATGAAGTCTGACGAATGAACACAATAACGAGCGAGCAAGCTGAGCTTAATTGGTGAGTCTGTTAGCTGTGTGCCATTATAAAAGTTCATAAGGACAGTTTCAATGGTGTATTAATGATGGTTTCTATCCTCGTTAAATGACTTACCACGTAGGCAAAACGCTGATATGGCAACGTAATTAATGAAGAAAGAGAGCAAAAATTCTAGAAATGATTTCCTCAAGAAGAAATCAGGTCTTCTCTTGACCCAATGCACAAAAAAACCATGAAATCGCCATTGGGGAGAAACCACCAGTTTCTAAGAGGCTCGTGCCGCACTCCCATTGAAGAAAGAAGATAGAGTTGGGAGAGAGAAAGATAAAATAATTATTACTCATAGAAACCATAGGTTGGAAAGCAGTATTTTTTTAGTGCGGTATCCTATGTTATAGAAACTACTAATTTCTTTCATTGGGACTGCCCTAACGACCTACAAGTCATTAAAAAGTTCGAGCAGTCAAAGAGAACTTTTTTTCGTGTTTTCACCGTTTGACAGATGACAGCCCTAACATGCGGGCTTAGCAAGTAAAGATGTCCAAAATACCATTCTCTCGTAACTCTATCCTCTTGCTTTTCTCTCTCTCTCTCTTTCTAGCGGGGCTAAGCTGTTAGAGCGACCCAACACCTTTCTTTCTCTGTCTGGTGGGGCCAAGCCGTCAGCGACCCCAACTCCTTCTTTCTCCTCAAGCTATTAGCGACCCGTCTGCCTCAGCGGCACAGCCGGTCCGGCGAGAGCAACACGAGATGAGGCAGAGCTCGTGCACGCGAACGCCACATGACACGAGGACGGGGGAAGTTGCAGCCGGTAGGAGAGGAGTAGCCGGCGGTGAGAGCAACCCGACGCGCTCGAGGCGCCTATCTCCGTGGCTGAGGACAACAACCTTGGGGAGGAGCAGACGGAGCTAGCCTGGGAGAGGAGCGGACGGAGCCAACCTAGGAGAGCAGCCGCCCTGAGAAGAAGGCAGCGGCGGGGGCGAGAGCGGGAGGGGGAGTGGTCTGGCAGCCTGTGGGGCGCGGGGGAGGTGACACCGGAGGTCACCGTGGACATGCTACTCACCAATCACCGCCGTGCCTGGTGCGCAGCTCCACCTCGGGGACACCACCGCAAGTTGGAGTCAGACCTCCGTGCCTAGGACGCCGAGGCCGAGCGCCAGGAGCTCCCTCACCGCCGAGTTCCGCGTCGAGTGTGCTCTGGACGCCGGAGCACCGCCGGCCGCCGGAGGCGAGCCTACCCCTACTCGGTCGGAGCATCCCCTCTCCTGCATGCGTGCACAATCGGCAGAAGGTCTCTTTGCAGTTTAGCCCTCCTTTCTATCTTATCATATCGTTATATCACGTGTCTTGTGAATCTTCCCAAAAACCTCTGTTAAACTTTGCACATCACAGCTGCTTCCATTAGATGGCATTTGGTCAGCGAGGGTAGGGCAACTGGACGGAATGGTGTGGCGCGGCAAAAAGTTCCGACCAGAGGTATCTATGAGCGCTCGAACTTTTCAGTAACTTGTAGGCCATTACAAACTTTTATAGTAGCACACATGTAAAAGACTCTTAACTGGTGGTCTGCTAGACTGCTACTCCATCCAACTATCTTCTTGTGAAGATGCATGGAGATGGTGGCTGATGTCCATGTGAATTTGTGTGAAATCAGCTAGCCTGCAAGGTCATTTAGGCCCAGCTGTTGTTGAGTTTGCTGTTGCTTATGCATATATACAAGCTACATGTTATAAATAAAGAAGAAAGGTGGCTTCGAAACAGGGGGCTGAGTAGATTTTCAAATAAATTTCAAATAAATTTTGAAATTCAAATAAATTTTGAAAATTTAACACTGCTGCCCCCTTAAAATTCAAAAAATTAACTTCCCGGCTCCAACCATGCTTTGAAAGTCCCATCACTTGCAGCAATTAGATGGAGTTGGATGATATTTGAATGGGCATGGCTAGCGCCCAAACGTCCGGACGCTCGGGCAACCCGCCCCCGTACGCCTTCGCCCTGCCCACAAGTGCGCTCTGCCCTCGTCTCTGCGCTCGCCGCTCCTTCCCCTGACCCTCTCCTCTCTCTCTGACTCTCCGCGCGGGCGACACACGGGAGCCGAGATGAGCGGCTGAGGACGAGCATGCCCCCAGCGCGCCTGGACTTGCAGCACCCCCCATTCACCGGCCCCAGCGCCCTCGTCCGTCAGCCCACCAGCGCGCCGCGTGCCCCGTCCGTCGGCCCCCGGCTCGCCCCCTGCCGAACAACATAAAACACTTGCAACTTGAATGCAACATAAGACTGAAAACATATGAAACATTTGGAATATGCTCTTACAACACGTGTGTGAAGCACATGAAAGATCCAAAATAAAACGCTTACAACATGAAACCGCTTGCTGCAACATAAAATTAAAACAACTGAAACATTAAAACATACTTTTGCAACATATGCAACATCCAGATAAAAAATGATTACAACATACGTCTGGAAACAGATGAAATATTTTGAACAAATGATTGCAACATACCTCTGAAAACACTTGCAACATCCCTTGATTTACTTCTTACAACATACATCTTAAACGTCTGAAACACGTGAAACATACATATGTGTAGGGGGCCGTGACGCCTAAGAGGGGGGGTTGAATTAGGCAACTTAAAATTTTACTTCTTAGCTATGGCCTCTTTTTCTACCCTTAGCAAAACATATGCAAAAGATAAACTATCTAACTGTGCAACTACGATTTTGCTAGTGTGTTGCCATCTCTACCGCAAAAGAAATAATACATTCAATGTAAATGCGGAAGCTAAAGAGCAAGGTAGAGATATGAAAACTCCCCTCGACGACTCTAGTATTTTTACCGAGGTATCGAGAAGCGCGCAAGCTTCTCCCTAGTCCTCATTGGAGCCCCTCGCAAGGAATCCCTCGCAAGGGCCAAGCTCCCGATCAGGTAACTCCGTGGATAGCCTCGGGCCTTCCCCACGTGCAAGTGGGTCTCCGACGTGCCTTCCGGTAAGCCTCTCTCGGATGCTCCCCGCCATCCTCAATATCAAGCTTTCGGCCAAAACGTCGCGGGCCTTGTTCCCTCCGGTACACGGTGACGGCCACACCACAAACATGGTTGGTGTGATCTCGCAAGACAACAAGCCCCTCCGATGTACAACAATGGTGCGCGCAAGCACCGAGTGGTAAGAGGTATGCAAACCTCACTAAACATTAGGCCTAAACCTAGAGCAAGCGCATAAGCCGTGGTCTAATCAACCTAAGCACTTCACAAAGCACCTACGCTAATCACCTAATGAATCACTAAGCACTATGCAAGTGGAGATCACTAAAATGGTGTATCAACACCCTTGATATGTTTTCTTAGCTCCACATGATTCATTTGGCCGGTTGGGGGTGTATTTATAAGCAACACTGAGAAAGTAGCCGTTGGGGACGAAATCCCGCTTTTCAGCTACTGACCGAACGCTCAGGTCGTCCTGATCGGACGCGTCCAGTCGTCCCGACCGTTAGAGCTGCGATCAACTGATCGGACGCTGTCAGCGTCCAGTCACATGCCACCGGACGCGTCCGGTCGCAATTTCGCCGCTCTGGAACCTTTCTGTACTCGATCGGACGCTGTTGTCCTGCGTCCGGTCGATCTTGTTGTTCAGCGTCCGGTCGCTGCTTCTGTCGAGCCTCTTGATCGGAGCGTCTGGTCACTGTGCTACCAGCCTCCGATCACCTCTGTGAGCTTATTTCTTCGCGATCTTGCGTACGGTTTGGTTCCTATCTTCGTGCTTGGACTTTGCTTAATATCTTGCGTCTTCTCTTGTGCTTAGGGTCTTGCTTATGGTGTTGATCATCGGATCATCACGTCGCCTTCGTCCAAGTCACGTCTTGCATCCTATTAAACTACAAAACAATCACTTGCAACTTCATTAGTCCAATTTGGTTGTGTTGATCATCAAACACCAAAATCCAAAGTAAATGGGCTAAGGGTCCATTTTCCTTACAGTCACCAAACACCAAAATCCAAAGTAAATGGGCCTAGGTCCATTTTCCTTACAATCTCCGCCTTTTTCGTGATTGATGACAACACGACCAAATCAAGCAAATAATGAGACTTTGAAATTTTAAACACTATCTACTTGCTAGGATGCAATGCAAGGGGTAAGGTTATATGATGCTAAAAGATACTACTTGTAGAATTAAAAGATATCACATAAAAACTTATTTTGTCCTTACAAATGTCCCCATATGGCATTATGGATTTAAGCCTTGATTTCTACAAATTCTCCCCATTATATAGGCAATCCATAATCCACTATCCTCCCTTTCTCAGACCATTACCACTTGTAGACACCACTTGTAGACTATTGCCACTTGTAAATTATTACGATCTAGCTTTTGGTCCTATAAATTAATGCTTGCTTTTGGTCCTCTAAATTCTCCTCCTTTAGAATCAAACACCGAAAAGGAAGACATTAGTAGCACAAGGGAGAGTCAAACTTTGTGATTCTTTGTATGTGGAGTGGAGTGGGTCACAAACTTTGACTCTCACATTATATAGATTAAGCTCCCCCTAAATATATGCATACATATGGTAGAAGGCAAAGCACATGCATAATTGGTAAATTTTTGCTCAAGGGAATTTATTCTATATAATGCATGGAGAAAGCATATAAATATCAAAATGAAATCAACATGATGATATCGGTTTAGAAATACCACATGTGGAAATCAACTTGATTTCTACCACTTGCAATTAGTGGTGGATATTTGAAGTATTGATGCTTAACTCCGGAGACTTCATTTTCCTTGCAATGAGACTACTGCACACATGATAAGCTTGAGAAGGTGTTAGTCTCAAAGCATCCAACTTGTAGAGTAACCTCCCCCTAAATTTGTGCACACAAGTATGGATTACTTGTAGGAAACATTTACATTGATTTTAGAATAAAAAATACCACTTGAAAGATGACATCACATGAATGTGAGAGTTATTTTCGAAGGCGATATTCAGGAGAAATTATCTACAATTTGGACTTTGGCACATATTAAATGAACAATCGAAAGACAAGCTATGTGACGTGCTCCTAAACAATTTTAAACCATGTAGGTTTGCTCCAAAGGTTAAGAATAAAACTGAGCAAGCCTACCATAAGATCTACCTAGTGTATACATGATAAAAGATATAAGCATGCAAATGCAAACATAGGTATTAAAAGTAACTACTTGCTTAAAGATACTAATTTGTAAGAAATACCACTTGTAAGAAATGCAAATTGATACTAATAACATCTAGTTACCTAACATGGGAAGGGTAATTTGGGTCCATAGTATTCACTAACCCACTTGGCAATAATCTTATCCATTATGATACACCCCATGAAATGCACCCATACTTTGCCAAGTCTCCAAATTCTCCGATGTCCATTGGACTTCTCACTTCCCTTTTGGGATCCAAACCTTCTTGGTGCTCTTCATATTGGAAATGATTTCCTTTGGCACCCAAAAACGTTTGATCCCATTGTTGACTTGCTTGTTCACCTTGATGGTCACCACCTTGTCATTTTCTTCTTCTTCAAGAGATAAGGTGTGGAGGTCTTCTTGTCCACCTTGTTGGTGTAGGTGTTGGAGAGCTTGTTTGTTTGTTTGTTTTTCTCTTTCTTCTTTGCCCCTCCCCCATTCTTCACCTTACACTCATAGGACTTGTGGCCTTTCTTGTGGCATAAGTAGCAAACCATGGTTTGTCCTTCATCAAGTTTCTTCACTCCCTTAACGGTGTTATCTTGATGAAGTTGGGCTTACTTCGCCTTGCCTTTTACTTGTGTCAAGTCCTTGGTGAGGCGAGCTACTTCTTGCTTGAGTTGCTCATTCTCCTTTGCAACCTCTTGTGTGCATGTATCTACAATAACTTTCTCAACACAAACTTGGTTGCACAAAGATGAGTCTAAACATAAATCATTACAAGAAGTAGAGGCATCCCTTTTAGGCATGCTAAAGATAGAACTTTTCTTTTTAGATGGCTTGGTGGGGTTTGTACTAACGGCTTCAAGATTAGCAACTTTATTAGTTAGCTCATCACAATGTTTGCATATGATTTCTATTTTAGCAAGCAAACTTTTATAAGCATCTTGTGAGCTAGCTAACTTTTTCTTTTAATTTTTCATTTTTCTTTACAAGTTGCTCATCATTGATTGTGCATGCATTTGTTGTTGCACTAGCCTCAAGTTGCTCAATTTTAGTAGATAGTTCAACATTGAGATTAGCAAAGTTCTTATATTGTTCAAGCAAAGTTTTGTATGCTTCTTGTGAACTATCTAGCTTTTTTTTTTAATTTTTCGATCTTCTTTTGTTGACTAGTCCAAACTTTAGCATAATTAAGGTTTTGTTGCACAATTTCTTCATAAGAAGGCATTTCTTCATCACTATCACTCTCACTAGAGGATGAGCTTTCGTTACATCATGCCATAAGTCACATACGAGAAGAGCTTGATGATGAGTGCTTACGCCCTCGCCTCTTGTGATGGTGTTCTTCTTCACTTGAAGAATCATCCCATGACCTTTATTGATGTGAGGGCTTGGTTCTTGCATGCCTTCTTCTTTGTCTTGGGTGTGGGCTTGTTTGGATAAACTTCCACAAAGTGCCCCAACTCGCCGCATCCATATCATCCTCTCTTTCTTTGCTCATTTCTTTGATTGGTGAAGATGATATCTTAAATTTGGATGGGCACACCCTTGACATTGAGCCTTTGGATCATCTTCTCCACCTTGTTGATAAGTTTGATTGATTCTTCATCAAGGTTGGAGGTGGAGGAGGAAGATTGATCATCATCACTTGAATCTTTATCATCATCATTATCATCATCATCCTCATCTTCTTCTTCATCTTCACTTGAGGAGCTTGAGCTTGAGCTTGTCTCAACTTGCTTACCCTTCATCTTCTTTTTTTCGCTACATGTGAGAGCTTTGTCTTTGCTTGATGAAGAGGCTTCTTCTTGACCCATCTTACATGATATTTCAAATGCCACTATCTTGCCAATGACTATGTCCGGGGTCATGGTGCTCAAATCTTCTATATTGTGAAGGATGGTGATGATGCTTGCATATTTCTTTTGTGGTAGCACAGAGATGATCTTCCTCATCATGTCCGCATCATCTAGCTTTGTTAGTCCTATTGAATGGAGCTCATTGATAATTATATTCAAACGAGAATACATATCACGAACAAGCTCATCATCATTCATTGTAAAGGAATCATAATTTTGTTTAGCTAGACAATATTTTTGCTCACGGACAATCGATGTGCAGTCATGGAGCTCTTGAAGTTTTAACCAAATTTCATGTGCCGTATTTAAAGTGAACACTTGGTTAAACATATCCATACAAAATGATTCAAACAAACATTTTTTAGATCTAGCATTGAAATGAATGTCCTTTTCTTCACTCTTCGTGGGTTTATCGGGATTCTTAATGGGTTTCATCCCGTTACGAGTGACTCTCCAAACTCCCAAATCAATCGCCTCAAGGTAGCAAGCCATTCTAACTTTATAATAGGGGAAGTTAGTGCCGTCAAAGTGCGGAGGCCTAGAGGTATCCATCCCAACCACTCTAAATAGCGTCGGCTCAACAGCGGTTAAGCTAAAGGTCCAAATTGAGCCAACCGGCTCTAATACCACTTGTAGGGGACCGTGACACCTAAGAGGAGAGGGTGAATTAGACAACTTAAAATTCTACTTCTTAGCTATGGCCTCTTTTTCTACCCTTAGCAAAACCTATGCAAAAGATAAACTATCTAACTATGCAACAACAGTTTTGCTAGTGTGTTGCTATCTCTACCGCAAAAGAAGTAATACATTCAATGTAAATCCGGAAGCTAAAGAGCAAGGTAGAGATATGCAAACTTTCGTCGACGACTCCGGTATTTTTACCGAGGTATCGAGAAGCGCACAAGCTTCCCCCTAGTCCTTGTTGGAGCCCCTCGCAAAGAATCCCTCGCAAGGGCCAAGCTCCTGGTCAGGTAACTCCGTGGATAGTCTCGGGCCTTCACCACGCGCAAGTGGGTCTCCGACGTGCCTTTCGGCATGCCTCTCTCAGATGCTCCCTGCCGTCTTCACTATCAAGCTTTCGGTCGAAACGGCGCGTGCCTTGTTCCCTCCGGTACACGGTGGCGGCCACACCACAAACGCGGTTGGTGTGATCTCACAAGACTACAAGCCCCTCCGATGTACAACAATAGTGCACGCAAGCACCGAGTGGTAAGAGGTATACAAACCTCACTAAACACTAGGCCTAAACCTAGAGCAAGCGCATATGCGATGGTCTAATCAACCTAAGCACTTCGTAAAGCACCTACGCTAATCATCTAATGAATCACTAAGCACTATGCAAGTGGAGATCACTAAAATAGTGTATCAACACCCTTGGTGTGTTTCCTCAGCTCCACACACTTTATTTGGTCAGTTGGGGGTTGTATTTATAAGCCCCACTGAGAAAGTAGCCGTTGGGGGCGAAATCCCGCTTTTCTGCTACTGTCCGGACGTTGATTACGTCCTGACCGGACGCGTCCGATCATCCGACCGTTGGAGCCACGATGAACTAATCGGACGCTGCCAGCGTCCGGTCACATGCCACCGGACGCGTCCGGTCGCAATTTCGCTGCTCTGGAACCTCTTTGTACTTGAGCGGACTCTGTTGTCCTACGTCCTGTCGATTTGCCTGTTCAGCGTTCGGTCGCTGCTACTGCCGAGCCTCTTGATCGGGGCGTCCGGTCACCAGTCGCTGCTGCTGCCGAGCCTCTTGATCGGGGCGTCCGGTCACTGTGCTACCAACGTCCGGTCCAGCGTCCGGTCACCTCTGTGAGCTCATTTCTTTATGATCTTGCATCCGGCTTGGTTCCTATCTTCGTGCTTGGACTTTGCTTGATATCTTGGGTCTTCTCTTGTGCTCCTAGGGTCTTGCTTGTGGTGTTGATCATCGGATCATCACGTCGCCTTCGTCCAAGTCACGTCTTGCACCCTATTGAACTACAAAACAATTACTTGCAAATTTATTAGTCTAATTTGGTTGTGTTGGTCATCAAACACCAAAATCCAAAGTAAATGGGTCTAGGGTCCATTTTCCTTACACACATGAAAGATCCAAAATAAAACGCTTACGACATGAAACCACTTGCTGCAACATAAGATTAAAACAACTGAAACATTAAAACATACTTTTGCAACATATGCAACATCCAGATAAAAAATGATTGCAACATATGTCTGGAAGCAGATGAAATTTTTTGAACAAATGATTGCAACATACCTCTGAAAACACTTGCAACATATGCAACATCCCTTGATTTACTTTTTACAAAATACATCTTAAACGTCTGAAACATTTGAAACATACATATGCAACAAAGGGGAGAGAAAGGTCGGGCTGGCACGCGAGCGCCACTAGCACCGCCCGCACTCGTGGGTGCCCTTGGCTCGGCCGGTGAAGACCTGAGGCACCACGACATATGCGCCCTAGCGCCATGGCGGGGTCAGCGACGTGTGCGGCGACAATGGGAGATGGACAGACGGACGGCGAGGGAGCGAGCCACATAGGTGTCTGGGACGGGCATACTGCACGCCCGGCGATGGGGCACGGCGCGGCAACCGACGAGCACACGGTGGGCGAATGGGCGTGAACGAATGAGCGGCCATGCTGTTGCGTCGAGCGCCGGGCGGATAAGGATGAGCGAGTGGGGATTCGTTTTTGCGTTTCTGAGAGAGATGGTGAGTTGGGGCCCGCTCCTACGAAGCCACGTCCGGGCACGGGAGTTACCTACGGATGACCGTGGCTTATCATTATCGTTTAAAAAAGAAATTAAATAAAAATATTAAAAATTTCCAAAGCGCACCGGAACCGAACACGGCGAACTAAAATTTAAATTTCCCCATAAATCCACCCCCACCCCATCCATGGGAGATTTAATTTTTTACCATTATAATGATTGACACCTCCTCAGATAACATCATAACAGTTGCCACTATAATTTTGTCAGTGAAGAAAGAAAGCAGATAAAAAAATGACACTTTTACTCATATGACACGGCAACCCTTGCGCCAGCACAGATCGAAGTCAGCATTAGTGCGTGAAATGTCTATCCTGCCTCTGCTCTCTTCCTCCTCCCTAGGGGGCCCAACCAGCACCACCACAGTCTGCTCCCTGCCGCTGATGTTGCCACCGGCATCCTCCGGAACCACCGCCACAGCATCGAGCGCATTCCACACCATGGCATCAAGCGCGACGCCTACCGCAGCGACGTGCCGTGCACCTCCCGGGCTAGCACGAGGCTCCTCGCCTCGTGCAGGCCGCGACCCCCACGGCGGCGGCCACCATGTCGACAGAGCCGCCGCGGCCGTCTAGCTCCAGCATCGCGAAGAACAGCGTCACGGGCGAGGCCCAGCCTTGCGTGCTCGGTCACCATGGCCATCTAGGAAACCACGTCCAGGCCGTCGCCGGCCAGGAACGCGTCGAACAGGGCCACCTCGCGCGCGCGCTCGCCGTGTGAGGTAGAGCGCGATGAGGCCGTTGCGGAAGGTGCGCTCGCGTAGCCGAGATCGTGGAGGCGCCCCGGTGCGTGACCACCATGCTGGTCTTGGCGTGCTGCCACGGTGCGAGCGCGGGTTCCACGCCCCATGCATCGACGCCTGGCTGCTGTCCCACGGCTCGTGCCCGACGTGTCGTCGGCTCGCCGCCCCGTGATGGACGGCAGGCCTGCCAACGGCGGCAGCAGGAAGTGGGCCAAAGCGGGTGGCTATTCCTCATCGCCGTGCCTCTTCCTCTCCCCCCTGCCCGCAGCGCGCTGTTCGCCATCACAGTTCGTGCCCGCCTCTCCTAGCACGACGATGGCCTCGACCACTGCGGGAGCTTCCGGCATGGCCAGCGCGCGGGACTCGCGGCGGTGCCCGTCGTGCCCCCGGACCCAACCAGGTACAGAATCGGAGGCCCCGCGCACACGCACCTCCTGCGCGTCGTGTCGCAGGCCAGGCCGACGGCAGCCGTCGTCGCCTCGACGCCATCGTTCCTCGTAGCATCCCCTCGCGCTCCTCCCCTCTTCGCGTCTGCCTCCGTCTCCTAGGGGACGAAGCTCGGCGGGATCTCGAGTTCATTGCGGTGGTCGATGCGGCGGCGCGGCATCCTCCGTGTCCGCCATGTCCGCGGTCGAGCGCGGGCCCGCACTCCAGGTCCCAGGCTAGGTCCAGCGATTGAAACCGTGCCGCCGCCACAGAAGCCACGGTCGCACGCGCGCACATGCCCACCACCGCCTCCTCGTTGCAGGTGCTGCTCGTTCGCGGGCATGCCGGAGAGTCCCGAGCACCCAACAGGGGACGGTGACGAGGGCTGCGTCAAGGGCTTCCTCGATGCCAGCCGCGCACGCCATGGTGAACGGCGGAATGCGGTGGCGGTTCCCATGTCGATGCTGCTCGCCATGGCGTAGTAGTCCAGGCGGTGTTGAAGCGGTTCGCCGAGTGCCGGCGGCGGCGGCGTGCATGGGGCAACAGCAGGGAGGGGCGAGAGTATAGGAAGGGAGCAGGGTCCACGTGAGTAAAAACGGTAGTTTTGTAGCCTGACGCAGCGACAACGATTAAAGTGTTATACGAGGAGTGGTCATTCGATATGACTTAAAAAGTTAAATCTCGGAGCGGTGGGACGATAGGAAGGAGCCATGGCGGCTTTGCTCAGCGTGTCGAGGGCGGGCAACACAGTCCAGACCACTGCGGCGTACAACTGGCCCACCTATGGAGATCCTCGGATGTGCCCTCGCCCCTGCGCGGGGGCATTTTTGGCATCGTCGGCCGTTCCCGTCGCTGTGCGTTCGGCCATCCCAAAATTAGCGACGGCGGCGTTGGCGGCCCTGCTGGTCTCGCTAGATGCATCAAATGTCAATTAGAATGGTTGCTTGGTCAGTTGATCTGATAGCACAGCAGAGTAAAGAGAATATTCCTTTATTATCTAATAAAAAGTAGCAGAGTATATGGATCCTGAGTCTTTTTTGCTCTATTTACTAAGGACCATGGCGCCGCGCACCAAGTACTAGTATTTAATACTAATAAAGTAATACCACTATAAGTCATTGACATGCAGCTTATCTTTTTTTCTTCTTCCGAAATTGTAAGTACTTCTGGTAACAGATCCACTAAAAAGAGCTTTTCCGTATGATAGTGGTCAAAGTTTAAGAATTTTACTGTATATGTACTTATATAGTTATATATGTACATGGTTCATGCTTAGGCCTTATCAGTGTCAGATGTAACATCTGGTTATATTTCTTGATATTTTCCGAGTTGACATTTTTTTGACATAACCTGTCTCATTAAATTCATTACTACTGCTCATAAGTCCTTCTGACTGCCCACCAGCATTGTAACTAATTGGGGAATTTGACATTATGTACTGTAGCATCGGGAAAGGAAATAACCTTGTCTGCAGAAGCACAGCAAATCATTTCTCTAAAGAACTATCCTACAGAAAGTGGAGATCAGATCTTAAACTTGCAGACCTCCCAGAGGTACGTGAATGTATCTTATTAGGGTTGGTGTTGAGATTTAAATTAAATTCCCAAACTTTGGGGCAATGCTAATGACATAGCGCTATTTTGCTGCAGGATGTACTACGCATAATATTTTCAAAACTCCAATACAGTGAGGTAGTCAGGACCAGTGTTCTGTCAAGTAAGTGGAGGCGTATGTGGATTATTTCTTCCAGACTAAGTCTTGATTGCACTGCAATACGTGGCCAGCGTCGTTACTTCCGTGACAAAAAAAAGATATACCCAACAATGCATTGACATTGTTAATACGGTAGTGCGCCAGTTTCATGGTGAGATGGTTGAAGAGCTTGATGTCAGAGTTGAATTTGATGATATGCTTGGTGGTCATCTGAATAATTGGATCAGTTTTGCTGTGTCGTGACCGTCTCTAACAAAGAATCTAGCATTGGATTTACTGCCAGCTGAATTCATTGGTAAGGAGGATATGTATATCTTCCCCTTTGAACTTTTTGACAGTGCAAGCATATCACGGTTACAACATCTTCAGCTTAGTTGTGTATCCTTAAAACCAGGTTCCCAGTTTATGGGTTTCCAAAATCTGAAGAAGCTTGATCTGCAATTATTTTCTGTATCTAGAAAGAATCTTGAAGATATGTTAGCTGGTTGCTCTACTCTGACGTGGTTGAGCTTAAGTACATGTTGCATGAAAGATGAGCTAACGGTGAAAAAACCATTGGACCATTTAATGTACTTACGTATCGTGGATTGAAATATGACGAAAATAGAGTTACAAGCAGAAAATCTGAAGACTTTTGTATACCATGGAGCGCGAGTAACTATTGACCTTGGTCAAGTTAAGCAACTAGAGACAGCACAAGTTCATCTGAATGGTGCCACTCTTAACTATGCCATCACTGTGTGCTTCCAAACATTCTTACATGTGTAAAAAATTTCACTCTGGATACTTATCTACCTTTAGAGGTATGTTCTTGCAACACATCGCTAGTCTTAAGAGTCGTTATTAGTACCTCTTGAAGTTTGTTTTTGTCTAACCGTTTTCTTTCTTTCTTTCAGACGCCCTTATTGCTGGACAAAATTTGCATTTTTTCTCAGTTCAAAATTTTACGGTTGTTGCTCTTAATTGATACTAGAAGCACTCCTAATATTCTCTCATTGGCATCTTTCCTGAGAGCTTTCCCTTTCATCGAGGAACTGGAGGTGCATGTAAGTACCCTTCTGTGTTGATAGACGTGATCCCTTGTAAATGTATTTTTTCGGTAACTTTACCTTGCGATTTCCTTTTTCCTATTTCTTTATTACAACACTATGTAAATTCACCACAGATTATACTTTTGTTTTGTGTAGTACTATCTATATTATATTTTGCCCCATATAAGAATCCAACTAATTACTATTCAGATGCCTAGCATGCAACAGCATGGGCTACATAGTTTAATTCTTTTTTTGGGAACTATGCTGCTACAGGGGCCCAACTTGTCAGGATCTATGCTGGCATAACACATAGGCAGATAGTATATGCTAATTATGGAGATTTGGATCTGAGGTGGCATACTTGACAAGTTTAGGGACCCAAATCTGCATTCTGAGAGTTTGCACACATGTGACACTATGGAAACCTTTTAAGGACTGCTGGTGTACTTTATATTATTTAGATTATTATGCTTATAATAAACTTGTCACCAGTTGTTAGTTGGTTACCTAAGATTTGTACTTACAGTTGCAAAAACATGTCTCATTTCTATGTGGTTCCGCTAGAAAGGGTGAGAAGCAATTACAAAGTGTGAAATTAGTGGACATATAGCACTAATTTTCTCTGATTAAGTTGAAGATTTTGTCTGCCATTTAATTAGTGGAGATTTCATCATTTATGAAATACTTCCATCATTTACAAAGACTGAATGGACAAAAAAATTGTACAGAACCTATGGTGACAGACTGACAGCTCAGAAGTGGGAATGCATTTTTTTTTTGACATAGGAATTAGGGATCATATATAGCTTCATTGCAAATATGCTGATTATACATACTGTTGTATTGTTGTATGCAGTTTGATCTTCTTGATTTCTTCGAAGGCAGTTCATACAAGTATCTAAGGAACGTGCTTCTTACCGGGTTTAATTCGGTCAAGGGACAGC
Organism: Miscanthus lutarioriparius; assembly: GCA_904845875.1. NCBI lineage: Eukaryota > Viridiplantae > Streptophyta > Magnoliopsida > Poales > Poaceae > Miscanthus > Miscanthus lutarioriparius. The sequence continues at coordinate 87,206,876 of CAJGYO010000018.1, forward strand.
TTGAGTTCCTGGTACATATAGTGGAAAATGCTCCTGACCTGAAGGTTTTGACTATAGATCCGAGGAAGAAGCAGGTAGGTCGTTGTTTCCGTAGGGAGTCAGAGTACGTGGATATGCGAGCTGCTGCCAGAAAATACCTTGATGGAAAGATCTTGCCTAGCACGGAAGTCCACATTCTTTAGTGAGCTTGTCCTAGGCGCCCATTGTGATGTTTCAAAGTGCGCGCGACAGCTGCGTTTATATTGTAGTTGTGCCTTGTCACTCCCGGGTCCATGCTTGTTTCATTTGTTACTTCAGTTTTCCCACAATCACGGTTGCGCGACTACTTTAATCGTCCTGAAATATAAGGGATCTACGCTCGTTCCAAGTCAAACTATCCTAAAATGTGACCAGATTTATATAGAATAGTATTAACATCTATCACATCATTATGTACGTAATGATGCTAGTATGCGGCATCTATAAGCATAACAATAGGAAAACTGAGTTTAATTTGTACATCGCACCGAGACATGGGATATAATAATATATAAACAATAGAATCAGTACCGAAATGATCATATACAGTAGTCGCGGACGCTGCAGAATTTGTACTAGGAAGCAACAGCTTGGTATATTACACTGCTTATTAACACACTCAGACGACAAGCGCGCACGCGTACACACACACTGACACACACACACACATGAACGTGGACATCTCGATAGATGCATCATGCATGTATATATACTTATTATAAGGAATTAATAAGGACTTAAGGAAAACCTTGGCCACCTTCGAATTGCTGGGAAGCCAAAGATTAGTACGTAGGACCAGAAGTTGTTGTAGACAAAAAGAATCGAGCCTAACACTCGGTCGCGTGGTGACAGTTGTCGACTTCTGCCAATTCCAATCATAGGAATGTCACCCAGAGAATTGATGCCTTCGGATTCCTTAATGATCTCAGCTGCAAGATAAACCATCAAGACAGCGACCGCAATTGCAATGGAGCGGGCAACTGGAAGCAGGACCACGAAGAGCCCCAGGCCAAACGCAGCCAGCAGGCTCCTTGCAGAATGCCACATCAAGCCGTATGCAAAATTAATGAGTCGGAAGCGTCCCTGTAGGGTCCCAGCAGGCACCCCGGCATAGAGCAGGAGGGAGGTAGCTAAGAGAGAGAAGCCAAACGCCAGGGCGTCGGCGAGGATAAACGCATCAAAAGCGTAGCTCCTCCGGGGCCTGCCAAGCACCGGTGTGCCGGCGACACCACCACCAGTGCCGTCGCCGGCTGATCGGCTGCCTCCGGGCAACGTAAAAGCTGATGCAAATGTCACGGTTGTAATGAGAACGGAGAAAAGGGCTAGAACTTGTGCTGCAGCTGTTAGATTCTCCGACATCTTCTTCTCCTCGTCTTGGTTGGAGAGGACGCATTTTTTGCGGAACAGGTCGCCCCGATTATTTTCACCATAGGGAGCTCCTAATCGTAACAGTGATCTACGTATCATTATTCTTGGATCCTGCAAAACAGAAAATAACAAAACAAACAAATAAATGGCCATGCATGCATCAGAAGGCAGAGTCGCAAGACAGATAATAATGATGAGTAATAAGGAGCTAAATTAACAATCATTACTATTAACAGATATAATTGAATTACTTACCCATGCGTAATAGGCCTCTAGTGGCATGGTGGTCCATGAAACATCAATAGGCCTCATGCCCACATTATTGGGTACATCCAAGCGCACCTGCTGGTTCCCAATAAGGCGTTGGACGACTAGAAGCTGGGCAGCATGGACAGCGCGGTGCAGGGGAGTGTCCCCGTCAAGGTTTTTAATTTCGGTATCGCCAAAATTTCGGCCACCACCGAAATTACCGAATTTCGCGAAATTCGGCCGAAATTTCGCCGAATTTTTTTTAGAGATTAGCACATGAAGTATGTTTTTCCTAAAAAAATTTGGATCTAAACAAATATTAGTATGATTTATGACTACATATCTATTAAATAGAAGAATATACAATATAAACAATAGAAAAATATAAGATTAGAGTTATATAGCACATGTATTAGTGTATTAAAAAATTTCGGAGTTTTCTTTCGGCCACCACCGAAATTACCGAATTTCGTAAAATTCGGCCGAAATTTCGCCGAAATTTTGAACCCTGGTCCCCGTTCATGTCCTGAGCATTCAGGATCGAGGACAAGAGACCTGCTAGCCTTGCAGCTGCTGCAGCAGCTGAACCCGGACAGGCACGGCGGCTCTGCCTCTGCTTCTGGCTCTGGCTGCACACATATGTGACCACGTTGTAGCGACCCTTCTCTGCAGCGACGTGGAGGAGCGTCCTTCCCTTGGCATCCCGCAGGGTGGCGCAGTCCGGGCACCTCTTCAGCAGCATCTCCACGACGCGGAGGCTGCCACTCCCTGCAGCGACGTGTATAGGGTACAGACCTGTCTTGTCCGGCTGATATGCCATGGCCACGTTAGCATTCAGCACGAGGGATGGCATAAGCGGGAGTATCTGCCAGTAGCGGCTCCCGCCTAAAACTAGCGGTGACGACGGCAAGCCACCAAGGGATGCAGCGAAGTGAAGAGGTGTGCTCCCGTTCTCCTTGTCCCTCTGGCTGGCCAGCTGCGAGACTAGCAGCAGACCAGGTGGTGTTTCCATTTCCACGCTGGTCAGCAGCTGCGAGAGTAGAACAACTGTTTTCACGCTAGCACGTGAAACAGCCGCGTGCAAGACGTTCCGTCCATCTGGTCCGGAGCAGTAGTAGGATAGCTCGCTTCTGATGCTACGCCTTGTTTTAACGAAGAGATGGCGTGCGATATCCATTTCATCATGCTCACCCCATAATGAAACGGCCAGGAAGAACGGGGAGCAAGCAGCACCAGCATGAGCATCCTCCTCCCGGGCCCGGCTACTGCTGCACGCCAGTTCTGGATCCACGGAAAGTAATTTGTCGATGGCGGCCTTGCTGGCGGCGCGGACCGCCTGGTGCAGCGCGGTCTCCCCACACCTATTCTTCCTTCTCAGGAACTTCTTCACCGCCGCCTCGTCGGCGGCGGTGGCTTCCATCAGCAGATCGACGAGGCAAGACATCATGTTGACGTTCCCAGCACGGGCAGCGCAGTGCAGGGGCGTGTCGCCCTTGTTGTTAGGCGCTTCCAGTGCTCGGCGCTTGCCACCAGCACCGCCCTTCTTCTCCTTGTTGCGGACGATAACATCAACGCAGTCAAGGAACTCCTGCGTGTCGCCGCATGCCGCAACCACGTGCAGCAGGGAGTCTCCCTCCATGGTCACACCATCCTCATCGAGGACCGGGACTGCTGCTGGGAACGATCCTGCTGGTGCTGCCGCTGGTGGCTGCCGCGCCGGCGGCGCAACATCATCATGAGGAGGCGGTGGCTCGACGACGACTTGTTCCACTATTTCACTGTGGACCAACAGTGAGCCCTCCTCGGTGGTCACCCCATCCTCATCGAGGACCGGGACCGGCGGTGGTGGCGGCAGATGCGCAGCAACAGCGTCAGGACGCCGTGGATCCACATCCACTATGTGGTCCGGCGGTGATATCGATGGTGCCGCTTCCACGGACGTGGTCGCGGACGCTGCAGAATCGGTGGTGGGTGTCCCGCTCCCCTCGTCGTCCGCCCGTGTGTCTTCACCTTGTTGGTCGTCGTTGCCGTCGTCATCGTTGAGCTGGAGCTGGTCCTTGAGCGCCTTGCTGTCGCCGCGGCGAGCAGCCATCAAGAACCGCGGATCTAGTGTAGCCACTGGCCGGGCATCGGCGGCTGCGGCTGCGGTGGTGAGTGGGGGCTGAAGAGCAGCAGCAGACTGCAGCTCGCTTTCGTTACCTGCTGCTACGGCGGCGGCCATGGCTCACTAGGCGACTAGGTTGGTTGGTGGTTGTTGTAGTCGTCCCAGTCCCCGCGAATATCATCAGGGATAATTTTTTCCTCATTCCCGTCTCCACCAGGAAATTAATCCCCATAGAGATTCCCGTACCCACTTAAGCTTATTAATTCTTACAAATTCAATAATAGATTAACAATGCGAAAGGGCCTATAGCCTAGTAATTACAAGAGACTCAGTAGCATCTTAGCTTCTAGGTTCGACTCTTCGTGGGAGCGAATATTCCAGTATTTGACGGCGTTGTGCTTTCAGTGGTATGCGACGTTCCCGTCGATAGCGAGACGCCTGTGGTGACTTCGTCAATCTCGAGAGTTTGCCAGCCCAGTCTTCGAAAATGCTCATAGGGGTAGGATTTATGTGCGTGCATTCATAGGGGGTGAGTGTGCATGCTTTATGACTTATGAGTGTCTACGTTGCCAGACAGGGAGTCTTCTCCTTATTTCATTCCCCGTGGAGACTAACTTCTCCGCATCCTCATCTCCTAATAGGAGAATTTTCCATGGGGGCTCCCACCCCCTTGCGTTTTCCTGGCGCTTCCTAATGCCGCATCCCGCTCTCCCCAACCCCGATCTCCCACATCGACCGCTCCCCTCTCGGTGGGCTCCCGCAGCTACCACGTGCACGTGGCGGCGCTCCCCTCCCAGCAGGCTCCCCCGGTCGACGTGCATGGTGGAGACTGAGCCACGCTCGCCCGCGGCGGCCGACACATAGGGCGGAGGCACAGCCGTGCGATGGCTACTCGCTCGTAGGGCTAGCGTGCGGCGGAGCAATGCTTGGGGCGGAGCAGCGTGCGGGCCTGGGCGGTTACGAGCACGACAACACTACTATAGAATGGACTTGTTGTCCCGGGCGGTAACGGCCTTTAGTCCCGGTTACCGCGCCGAGACAACGATCCCGGGACTAAAGGTGCCACCTTTAGTCCCGGGTCATCGAGTCAGGACTAAAGAGGGACATTTAGTCCCGGTTGGTAAGACCCTCTAGCCGAGAAAACGTGACCGCACCCTTTAGTCCCGGTTGGTAACCCCAACCGGGACTAAAGGTTTCTTTTCTTTTTCTTTTTTTTTGTTTAATTTGTTTTCAGTTTAGTTACACGTATTTGTTTAATATATAATATATTTTTATGTACGTATTCTACGCTGCTAATATAAATACACGCACGCATATAATTACATCTAATTCTCATCTCGAGCATTATTATATTCGAATAAAGTATGAACCTATATATATTATATATATATGTATATATACAACACTTTCATAATCTTGTTCTCGAAAATAACGATATCAATAAACATTTAATTTACACCATTTATTCCTTAGGATCAAAGTAGAACTAAATCGTTGGGATTTAGCACTTTTTCTAGAAGAAATCCTGCTATTGACTCTTGAGCTGCTTTCGGATGGTCTTTTGCATGACCCTTCGTTTCAACCATTCGGTCTTGCATTTGAAATAAAAGGAAAAGTATTAATATATATATATATATATATTCATTTAAAAATAAATAAAAATTGATATATACGCACTCGAGGACATCTTTAGGAGTTCTTCTTATGTGCGTGATGATAAATTCACAAACGTAGTATCCACACAAGTTATTACCTGGTTGCTGCCGCAAACACCACTGTATGAGAAGAAGATTATTCTCATCATCTCACACGTAAATTGAAGTACGATATAGTAATTAAACACGTGGAGAAGTGTATATAGTACAACTTACTTATATTTCAACTACATTAAGTGGTGCCTTGCAATCCTTGCGATGTTGCCGAATAAACTCTTTCCAAACCCTGTGCGACCAATAATGTACGATCGTTAATAAATTATGGCAAAGTCTATTCAATAATAGTTGTGCGCAAGAGATCGAAATTACCCCTGGATAATGTTTATCATATCTTGGTATAGTGCCCGCTCTTTTCTCAACGAGTCAAAGATTACTAACCGACTTGAGTTTAACTCAATGACAATGAGTATCCGATGAAAAGCTGCATTGGTTTTATACACACGTACATGCATATAAGTTGTATTGATATTACATAAAATGTGTAGACTACATTATTATTAACACTTACTCAAAGTTGTACGGAAAAAGTATTGTTGTCTTGTCGTCTTTGCTTCACGAAGAACATCATGATATTCTCCGTGCTTCGAGATACCCACCGCTCCTTGATAATAATACCGGTTTTGAATACGATATAAGGATCAATGAAGCCAACTTTGGTGTCTTGTATTCTTTGGAGCTCGACATCCGGAATCTATATATAAATATAAGTTACATGTGAGGATAATTATATACACGCACGCATGGAAGTGAGTTTATTAAATAAAAGTAAGAAAACTTACAAACAAAAGGAGCTAATGATTGATTTGTCGGGCGTCCAAGTGGTATAGTTGATGCAATTCTTCGAAACTAATATGTAAGATGTCATCACCACGGAAGTAATGATGGTCTCTAAATCTGACAAAGATCCATTGCCCACCCCTGCCACATGCCTGCATGTACCACTTGTTGAGCAAGTACATTTGCGTACCCAATTCATTCAGAGCCGCAGGGTTATACAGACTTTTGCCATATTTATAAGTCTTCCGGTATCAACTTCCGAGTTACGGATTGGAGCTTTGCCCGTCAATTGATCCAAGGTTAAACCGGTATCTTCAAAAAAAGCATTAAGGGCTTGAACCGACACTTCTCCGAGTTATGCGGTCGATAGACTTCTATGTTGGAACCATATTCATTAGCAACAACAAGATTTTGCATTGGTTGCTTACATTGTCCGAGTTGTGAGACATCCTTCCCTGATGCTCTTTTCCTTTTCTTATCTGCATCATGTGACTTCACGAGGGAGCGGTCATAGTCTGATAGTGGCGAAGGTTTACGAAGTTCAATCATCTTTTTCTTGTGAGCATCGACCTTCTGCCTCAGCACATCTCATGGTATGTAAAAGTACGGTTTCTCCTTAAGCTTCGCTTGACTCTTGTTTTTGATATCTATAAAAAAATCTTTCACTTTTTTGTCTTCTTCAGCTGCTATTTGCTCATCAGTCTTTTCAGGAAGTATTTCTTGAGAAATAACTCTTTTTCTCGGGATCTTCTTTGCCGCCGGGACCTTAGACGTCTTTGTAGTGCGTCGCTGTGGAGGGGGTGGGGGCGGTGTTGGAGACCGGCGTGGAGGCGATGAGGCCGGTGTTGGTGGAGACCGGCGTGGAGGTGTTGGAGATCGTTGTGGAGGCGGTGGGGCCGGTGTAGGAGTTGGAGATCGTTGTGGAGGCGATGGGGCCGGTGTAGGAGTTGGCGATCACCGTGGGGATGAAGTCGTCTCACCCCCGCGACGCTGTGATGAGATGGGGAATGAATGATTAGGCTAGGCTGGGGGGAGACCCTGCTACAAAAATAAGTTGTGTGTCAATTATTTTTGAAGCCAATAGAAAATTAATAGAAAATAATATTTCATTCACTTTCATTCGTACCTAGGGTGAGGTAGGGGAAGCGGTGGCGCCCCAGGAATGATGATGAAGCGTTTGCGCCATTGAATAAATGTCTTCTCCGCTTCTCCTAGTGTCTTCTCCCCATCACCGTCTTTAATGTCAAGAGGAACATTGCTGTAACCTTTGAGCACTCTATCGACCGAGACGCTAGCATATCCAGGTTGAATAACTAACACATGGATTCTTGGTGTCTTCGTTCGGTCTATTGGAGATACAACCCCGACAGCCACCATGATTGATGCATTATTACCATCTGGAATGTGCAGCTCACATGTTGTTAGAGGCTCGGTAATGTCATCAACAGGGAAGTGCAACCCAGCGTCGTCTTGAATAACTTGTAGCTCCGTACAAGCACAACTGCTTTTCATCTGACCAACGGGGCTAATGGTGACTCCCAGCGTTGATTGCGATTGCATTTGACTCATTGCTAGCTGCACTTGCCTCTTGATCTCCTCCTGCATTCTTGCCTCAAGAGATTTTTCTCGTTCACGTGATTAAAGTAATGCTTGTCGTGACTCATCAACAAATTGCTCCAATGCACGGATTCGTTCTGCCTCCTCATCCTTCTTTCTCTAGTGGCTTCTGTAGGTATTCTTGTCTGCTAGGAATGCGTGTAGCCACGGAACCGCTCCATAGCCTCTTGTTCGACCACCGTGTTTGGGATTCTCTAGGGCATATGTTAATTCATCCTTCTCTCTGTTGGGCTTGAAAACACCACTATCAGCTTTTTCCCTAGCACGAGCTAGTCTCTGTGTTGCTCTCTCAATTTTTTGGCCGAAAATTAGCTTGCTAGTGTCTGGGTTTAGGCTTCCCCCATGAGCGTAGAACAAATTCTTCGCGCGTTGAGGCCGATTCTTCTCTATTGTTTTGTGTATGATTCCCTTGGCGGTAATCTCGCTTCTAGGTTACGCCACTTGGGAATAGCACTCCTATAACCACCTGATCCATGCGATGATGGTATTGCTTCTGTCGGGCATTCTACCGATTCCTCATCACACGTTCCTCACTGTCTTGAGATGTCTTGTATTCTACGAAGGCATCCCAATGGGACTCCAACTTGACAAATGCCTTAGCATTAAAATCCGGCGTAGCATTCTTCAAGATAAACTTTTTATACAATGTCTTTTTCTAGCTCTGGAACAATGTTGCCATCTTCTTCATTGTCCAATCCCTCACTATCTCCTTCAAAGCATCATCTACTTGTAATGTGAAATGCTGAGTGATATCTCTCCAAGCTAGGTTCTTGTCACGATCAGATACAAAACTAACATTAGGAGCGGATATCTTCTGCTTCCATTCATGAGCACTAACTAGGATCCTATCCCTTACAATGAACCCACATTGATTGACATATGTCTGAGCATGTGGTCTCAATGGTTTGCCGGTGTCGGTGTCGAATTCTGATATTATGAAACGGCCCTCTAATGGCTTTTTGGCCCTCGGACTTTCCTACTTTTGTCGGTGGTTGATGTAGATCCAGAGACTGGCTACATGAGTAGAAACACAACGATTAACAACAAATATACGTACGCATGCATCTATAAGAGATGATAGATAATCGAATATACCTCGCCAGTATTTTCTTGCGCGACAATTTGTTGATCTTCAACCACCGCATATTCGGGATATCCTCATAATCGCAAGAAATCTTGACTCGTGTCATCTACATCCACATTGGTGTCGGCGTTGATAATATTCGCCATTATGTCATCATCCAGAGCAGCCATTTGTATCTTCAAGATAACACATAGATAGAATTACTATGGTACATAACATAAGTACATGTGATAACACATATAGAATTACTAAATTCAATTAAATATAATAACACATAATATTTCATAAGGATAAACAATAATAAGGTATAGGCTTTGGAATCGAATCAAAAACACTTTCGATCCAAAAACATGGAAATAAGTACATGTATATATATACACATAGAATGATACAATATATTTTCTCTCTCTCTCTCAACACATAGAAATAAGTGCATATGTCTATATCTCTAGATATGCATGTGACAACACATAGAATGTCTCTCTAGATACAATTTTCTCTCTCTCTCAACACATGAAAATAAGTACATGTATATATACATATAGAAATAATTAAGTACATATGTATACATATAGAATAATCTCTCTCTAGATATATATAGAGAGATAGAATATATAATTACTAAATCCAATTAAATAAATCTAACATGAAATTAGATAAACTAGTAATAGATAATACATTTTAATCTAACATATATCAAAAACTATAATAAAAAACTATCTAAAAAAACTATCTACATAAAGTACTAATTAAATTTTAATACATTTAAATCTATCATATATCAAAAACTATCTAAAAAACTAACTAAAAAACTAACAATAAACTACTAATTAAATTTTAATACATTTTAATCTAACATACAGCTGAGACTTTGTAAAAAAAATATAAAAAACATGGTCGATCGAGAGCAGCAGATCACGAGAGTTCGACGGAGGGTATACGGTATGCTGGGAAGCGCTTCGGGCGACGGATTTGAGGGGTGGGTCTTGTGGCATGGGAGGCAGGATCTGGATGCGCGATGATGCGGCGGGAGAATGGCGTGGTGTGAAGCGGGGTAGACGATTTACGGCAATGGCAGAGAGACGAGCTCGACGACGGCGGATGGCGCGGCCGGGCGGGGCTAAGCGACGGAGGTGAGATCGAAGATGAACAGAACAGACGTTCGATATATATAGGTCGGGACCCTTTAGTCCCACCCTTTAGTCCTGGTTGGTCTTACCAGCCGGGACTAAATGTCCTTTAGTCCCGGCTGGTGTTACCAGCCGAGACTAAAGGTATTTTTGGGCGGGCACCGAAATTGCCGCCCACCCTTTAGTCCCGGTTCTTGGCCTGGACCGGGACTGAAGGCCTGAAAATTTTGGCAACCCGCCAACGTAATTGGAAAGGCCTGGGATTTTGATTTTGTTTAATACAAGGTTAATCAATTAATTCCATAGCAACTTCAATACTTTGCAATATTTATTTTAAAAAATACTATTGATTAACTAATTATTTATTGTAAATAGGAAAATTTTGTAACCTAAAGTTTTTAATTTCTTTTATGAATATAGAATATAAATGTTACTAATACTAAGTATTTTGTTAATGCAAAAATATATTTGTAACTTAAAATTAATAAAACTAATATTATTCGATAGGAAATTTATTATCACATTATTGTAACATCAATGTTTCAATTTTTTCTCGGTTTTTGACCAAAATTGACAGGAAATTTTTGTTGACCCTATAAAAATAAAGAAAATATAGTATTTTTTGTTTTACAACTTTTTCAAATGAAAAATGGACTATATAAGGATTGTAGATATTGATGAGCTGAACAAACTTGGTATTCAAAACTTTTCAATTTGAGACAATCTAGAGTTCCGAAAACTAGTTTGTAGGCGTCAAAATTTAAAAATCACAAATTTAAACCATCCAAACTTTCTCAAATGGAAAGTTGACCAAACCAACAATTGTAGATCTTTTCGAGTTTAACAAACTTGGTATTCAAAACTTTTCAATTTGAAGTCATTTAGAGTTCATAATACTAGAGTCAAAGTGTTGTTTTTTCATTTGACCAAATTTAACTTGGTCAAACTTGCTCAAATGAGACACTAAATGACCTCAGATGAAAAAAACTCTGAATAACAAGTTTGATCATCTCAGCAAGATCTACAATTGTTACATAGCTCATTTTCCCATTTGAGAAATTTTTATCAAACACTAGTCACAACTTCTTGAATCTCATAGACTTTCTAAAACTATGTCACACACTTGTGAAATTTAAACTACATTTTGTTCAAGCTTTCTCAAATGAAAAAATGCCCTATATAAGGATTGTAGATATTGATGATATGAACAAACTTGGTATTCAAAACTTTTCAATTTGAGACAATCTAGGGTTCCGAAAACTAGTTTGTAGGTGTTGAAATTTAAAAATCACAAATTTTAACCGTCCAAACTTTCTCAAATGGAAAGTTGACCAAAACAACAATTGTAGATCTTTTTGAGTTTAACAAACTTGGTATTCAAAACTTTTCAATTTGAAGTCATTTAGAGTTTATAATACTAGAGTCAAAGTGTTATTTTTTCATTTGACCAAATTTAACTTAGTCAAACTTGCTCAAATGAAACACTAAATGACCTCAGATGAAAAAACTCTGAATACCAAGATTGATCATCTCAGCAAGATCTACAATTGTGAAGTCATAACATATTACATAATATCCGTCTCTAAAACATAATATATTAAACATGCATCGTTGTATCATGCGGGCACAACAGTGAATTTCTTCTTGACGTATAACCCTTGGTTATGATCTTGTCATAACCATGGAGTGTCTTCATCATTTAACATGATGCTTGGATCTTTCTTCACTATGAAGGGTGGAATTCGGACATTTCTTTCGTAATCTTCTGACATGTCTAACTTGTCTTCAATTCCCACTATATTTATTTTCCCAGAAAGAATTATGTGGCGCTTTGGCTCATTGATCATTGAGTTGATGTCTTCATTTTTCTCTCTCTTTGATTTTGTAGACATGTCTTTCACATAGAACACCTGACTCACATCGACAGCAAGGACGAATGGTTCCTCTTTGTACCCAATATTGTTGAGGTCCACTGTTGTCATTCCATACTCTTTGTCGACTGTTACCCCTCCTCCGGTCAGCTTCACCCATTGGCACCGGAACAAAGGGACTTTAAAATTAGGTGCGTAGTCTAGTTCCCATATCTCTTCTATGCAGCCATAATATGTTTGTATATTCCCATTTGGATCTGTGTCGTCTATGCGAACACCACTATTTTGATTGGTGCTCCTTTTATCTTGGGCAACTATGTAAAATGTATTCCCATTTATCTCGTACCCTTGGTACGTGAGGATATGCCACGATGGCTGCCTAGCCAACAAATACAGTTGCTCATCAATATTGTCATTGCCTTGACATTCTTTTTGCAACCAACCACTGAAACTTTCCATGTGCTGACGCCTAATCCAAGCTTCGGTCTTCCCTAGAAACTTGGATCGTAAGAACTCCTTATGTATCTCGATATACGGATGCACCAATGACGAGTTCTGAAGAACTGTGTAGTGTGCTTTATTGAAATAATCGTCTTCCATGCCGATATATGTTTTCTTCCCTAAAGTTCCTTTACCACTGAGTCTCCCCTCGTGTCGTGATTCGGGAACGCCAATCGGGCAAGGTGGGAATAAAGTCAACACATAACTCAATGACGCCCCTCTGTTCCATAGCCTCAGGCGATGCTTCCTTCAGGCTTAGAACGGACTTTCACATATTTCTTCAAGACTCCCATAAACCTCTCGAAGGGGAACATGTTATGTAAGAACACAGGTCCAAGAATACTAATCTTCTTCACCAAATGAACTAGGAGGTGTGTCATGATATTAAAGAAGGATGGAGGGAACACCAACTCAAAGCTAACAAGACATTGAACCACATCATTCTGTAGAGTAGCTAGTTCCACTGGATTGATTGCCTTCTGAGAAATTGCATTGAGGAATGCACATAGCTTCACGGTGGCTAGACGTACATGTGGAGGTAAAATTCCTCTTAAAGCAACTGGAAGCAATTGCGTCATAAGCACTTGGCAGTCGTGGGACTTTAAGTTTAGGAATTTCTTATCTGGCACATTTATTATACCCTTTATATTGGAGGAGAATCCCGATGGGACCTTGATGCTGCTTAGGCATTCGAACATGCTGTCCATCTCTTCTTTGCTAAGCGTGTAGCTAGCAGGACTTAAGTAATGACGTCCATCATCTGTCTTCTCTAGATAAAGGTTGTCTCATTCTTTCATGCCCTGCAAGTCCTGGCGTGCTTCAAGTGAGTCCTTTGGCTTCCCGTACACACCCATGAATCCTAACAGGTTCACACAAAGATTCTTTGTTAGGTGCATCACGTTGATTGCGTTGCGGACCTCTAGGACTTGCCAATAGGGTGGCTCCTAAAAGATGGACTTCTTCTTCCACATGGGTGCGTGTCCCTTAGCATCTTTGGGAACTGATTCACTGCCTTGTCCCTTTCCAAATACTACTTTCACATCCTTGACCATTGCGAGTACATCTTCCCCGGTTCGGTTATGAGGCTTCTTCCGGTGGTCTGGCTTACCTTTAAAATGCTTCCCTTTCTTTCTTATTTGGTGATTCAAAGGAAGGAATCGACGATGGCCAAGGTACACGACCTTTCGACATCTTTTCAAATATATACTGTCAAGGTCATCAAAACAATGTGTGCATGCATTATATCCTTTGTTTGTCTGACCTGAAAGATTACTTAAAGCAGGCCAATCATTGATTGTTACGAACAACATTGCTCGTAGGTCAAAGTGTTCTTGTTTGTACTCATCCGAGCACATCGCGTACACTGGTTTGTTCCATAAAACTAGAAGTTCTTCAACTAATGGCTTCAGATAGACATCAATATCGTTGCTGAGTTGCCTCGGACCTTGGATGAGGATCGGCATCATAATGAACTTCCGCTTCATGCATAACCATGGAGGAAGGTTGTAGATACATAGAGTAATGGCGCCAAGTGCTATGACTAGTGCTCTGCTCTCCAAAAGGATTCATACCATCGTATTTAAGGCGAACCTTAAGTTTCTAGCCTCATTTGCAAACTCTAGAAATTTCTGTCTATCGCTATCCTTTGGGACCCATCGGTGGGAGTCTCAAAGATATTGTCTACCTTACGGTCTTCTTTATACCACCGCAACAACTTTGCATGGTCTTTATTTCGAACAAACGTTTTAAGCGTGGTATTATAGGAGCATACCACATAACCTTGGCAGGATTTTCTTTCTAGGACGTTGTTCACCCTCGACATCACCAGGATCATCGCTTTGATCTTATACCACGATGCTTTTATACCGGGCATTCATCCAAATTCTCGTATTCATTGCCATGGTAGAGGATGCATCATTAGGACATACATGTATCTTACGGATTTTTAATCCCAAAGGGCGAACAACCTTTTTTGCTTAAGATGCGTAGTGGTGGGCAATTCATTTGGCTTCGGAAGCATCTTCTTTATGAGGTTCAATAAATTCCCAAATGCCTTGTCGGATACACCATTCTTTGCCTTCCACTGTAGCAATTCCAATGTTGTACCCAGCTTTTTTTGCCCCTCTTCGGCCGTCGGGTATAGCAACTTCCTATGATCCTCAAGCATGCGCTCGAACTTAACTTTCTCTTTTTTACTTTCCCATTCTTGTTGTGCATCACGAATGGCATCGCCAAGAGCATCACCGAGATCATCTTCTACCGCTACCTCTTCTTCATCTCCCCCCATTGTAGTATCATCAAAGGCACCATACTGAACAATAATGTTATCAATGTCTAAATCTTCTCCTTCACCTTCTACCATCATGACCCCGCTTTCTCCATGCTTAGTCCAACATATATAGTTTAACATGAAACCTGACTTAAGCAAATGTGATTGAAGACTCATTGAGCTTGAATATTCCTTTAAATTCTTACATAGGGCACATGGACAGCACATGAAACCATTCCGCTTATTTGCCTCAGCCACACCTAATAAATAGTGCAAGCCCTCAATAAAGTCTTGGGAGCGGCGATCGGCATTGTACATCCAATGGCATGACATAATCTGTATTACACGACAAATTATGAAAGCCTTGAACATAATTAAGTATTTTATTACACAACATAGATGACACACACACGGTTGATTAATTAACTAAGCACGGCTACAACGTAAGCAATCCCAACTATCACTAAACAAACTAAAACTACAATGCACTTCAATAACATAATTATTTCGTGATCGACGCATAACTAAAAGCAGACAAATCATTCTTCTATTGAATATCAATAAGCTTCTCCTCTTTGGCTCATTCCTCATCAGGTAAATTGAATTCTGCACGTATGTAGCATAATCTTCCTCCCGATTACCAACCATCGCATCCATTGCCCTCCCACTGAAATTAAAGCCAAAAATATTTAGTCAAAAATATTCAAGAAAAGCAGTCAATTAGCCATAATAATCAAATGCGTAAGAAACTCACATCGCGATCCGGGCACTTGTAGAAAACATGACCCTTGTTGGGTCCCCTGTCTCTTGACTCGGTACTCCATCACAATCTTACGCTTACACTTATAGTGAGATAATGAGAGGGAGTTCGGCCTCGATGCGTTCAAGAACCGAACGAGAGGCCGAGGATCCGATACCGATTGTCATCTACTTTCTATACTTATTTTTGCAAACTCTTGTAAATTTCACATTTTCTAAAATAATATATTTAAACAAAACTAAAATTATTTATTTATGTAACTAAACCATGAAATATGTACTATGTATAATAGTAAAATACCAAATTATCAAGTGATTTTACTATTGTAAATCATCATGTGATTTTGAGCTAAAAATGACATAGAAATCACATAGTTCAAAAACATGTTTCAATAAATAACCATCCGTACTAGTTGACATTGCTTATGTGATCATCTCGGCGAGCATTTCTCTACCGGACGGCACCGTACTTGGCCAAGGAAGAGCTCCGATTCTACGAGGAAGGGAACACGGTCTTCAACGACCGTTGCCGCTCTCCCTCATAGAATCAAAGCTCCTTCTTGACGTCCGTTACCGCTCGGTAGAGAAAATGCTCGCCGAGATGATCACGGTCTGCAAGTTCAACTAGTACGGATTTTCTACAATTTTCTAACTATTTTCTAAGTTTTTCATTTCATGGAAAAATTAATTCTAAGATCACGTAAGCCGCCGGAGACGAGGATGGCGCGTGCTCCAGCGAGGACGAGCGAGGCGTGATTTTGATGAACTAATTTAACTTTTGTTTATTCAAACATATATGCAAATCATCATGTGATTTTGAGCTAAAAATGACATAGAAATCACATAGCTCAAAAACATGTTTCAATAAATAACCATACGTACTAGTTGACCTTGCTTACCTGATCATCTCGGCGAGCATTTCTCCACCGGACGGCACCGTACTTGGCCAAGGAAGAGCTCCGATTCTACGAGGAAGGGAACACGGTCTTCCACGATCGTTGTCGCTCTCCCTCATAGAATCAAAGCTCCTCCTTGACGTCCGTTACCGCTCGGCAGAGAAAATGCTCGCCGAGATGATCACGGTCCGCAACTTCAACTAGTATGGATTTTCTACAATTTTCTAACAATTTTCTAAGTTTTTCATTTCATGAAAAATTTAATTCTAAGATCACGTAAGCCGTCGGGGACGAGGATGGCGCGTGCTCCAGTGAGGACGAGCGAGGCGTGATTTTGATGAACTAATTTAACTTTTGTTTATCTAAACATATATGCAAATCATCATGTGATTTTGAGCTAAAAATGACATATAAAATCATAATAAAGTCCAACATATAAAGTTACACATGCATCTACATCGCAAAATGAGATAAGCTACTGATAAAACATAAGAGGATTAAGTTTGTTACCTCCAAAATCGAAGAGCAACACCAATGGAGGGGGAGAGAGCAAGAACAACAGCAAGCTGAAGAACAGAGGCAGTGAGTTTGAATGGAATGGCTCGGACTCGGGGAGGAAGAAATGAGCCGTTGTATAGGCCCGTATAATTAGTCCCGGCTAGGTGGTCAAAGCGAGACTAAAGATTAATATTTATTCCCGGTGTATCACCCAAACCGGGACTAAAACCTTTAGTCCCGGCTGGTATTACCAGCCGATTGGTAATACCAGCCGGGACTAAAGATCCCTGCCACGCGGACGACCGTTGAGTAGGGATCTTTAGTTCCGGTTGGTATTACGAACCGGGACTAAAGGGTCCTTTAGTCCCGACGGCAAAAAATGCCGAGGCTAATGCCAAATTTGGACATCGTTCTAAAGTCTGGTCTCTAGTAGTGCAGGGTCTACGAGCTGGCATGACACTATCCGAACCTTACAGGGTCGTAACTGGGCCGTAGCTGCAGCCCATGGGCGGGCACCACATGGCCCGATGAGCCTGGCATGCCGTGCTGGTCCAACTCCCATTGGGTTGTGCCCTTTGCGAGCCCGTGCCTTGCAGGGCCGCGCGACCTATTTGGCCATCTATAGTGGGTTGTGGGAGCGTGGGAGTACAATATACATTATTTGTTCCCAATTAGGCATTTTGGTTGGCAATTTGTATGTAAACTGAATTACCAGTTTTATTTAGCTTTTATTCCACGTCCATAAAAATCTAGTAGGCGGCCTGTCGTTGTGAGTTGCAAAGTTAGTTGCCCACTTGCGCTTTGCTACTTTTCTCCCTCGTGAGAAACGTAATGATGCCGAGAATACAAAATGACGAAATGCGATTGCTGGTGTACATATTTAAGTTAGGTGTCGTTTCAACAGCTATTTAACTTTGTTCTACTAATAAATATAACAACTAGACAACAGGGCAGCGTTGGTGGGTATTTTAATTTTGATACCATGTCAGGAAATTATTCCATCTGATGGGGACGTTGTTGATGGGTATATTATGTCACGTGAAAGGATCAAGATACACAAGAAGAGATAAATTAGGCTAAATCTAATTTTTCTTGTAACAGTTAAATCCTATCGCTTAGCTCATTTCATCCCTTGTGCCTAAGAGTGTTTCTATTCTACCCCCTCCGTTCTGAAATACAGTGTATTCTGGCCATTCTCAGACAAAATAAGAGAGTGCAATAGACGCATATACCTCTCACTTAACTTCCTAATCTATTGAAATCTAATTCTATTCCGCATGATTAAAAGGTGAACTCTCAGTCTCCTTATACAAAATATGGCAAGTACATGAATTACTTTTCTTATTTAAAATAATCTTGTATTTTTATTTGAGTAAATATTATCTTTTTGTTCTCTCGAATGCACTATATTTTAGGACAAATTTTAAATGCCAGAATACACTATATTTCAGGACAGAGGGAGTACCTTACAAAGTTTTGCACCCTAAGTTCAATCCTACCCTAACATGACAATTCTAGGAATGTAAAAATATGAATGTAATTGCTCCAAATAAAGTAAAGAGAGGGATAGGAATAGGGTGATGTTTTTCTGAGGTATCGGAGAGTCGACACTCCCCACTAGTCCTCAGTGGAGCACCCGCACAAGGGTATAGCTCCCCCTCGATCCGCGCAAGGACCGAATGCTCTCTACGGGCTAATTTTGTGTCACTCCAATGCGGTGAATCACCCACAACCGCTCACGCCATGCGCGCGTTGGGTCACCCACAAGCTCCACCAAATGATCACCAAGCTCTCGATCACCACCAAGCCATCTAGGTAATGTCGATCATCAAGAGTAACAAACACAAACTCTCGCTTGACCCAAACAAGCCTAATGAGAAAGGTGGATGCACACTTGCTACTCCCTATGCACTAATGGGGTCATTAATCTTAGATTAACAAATCTCAATCTGCTCACTAGGCTCTTGCTCTCCCTTACACTCCAATAAGTTTCCTCAGCTGAACAAATGGGCAAGAGAGGCTCCTTGGTCGAGTAGGTGAAGTATATATACTAGCCACTCAGTCAGCTGGCCGTTGCCCCCAAAATTGAGCAAAGTCGGGGGCCTCGGACCAGACTCCCAGGAGCGTCGGACCAAATGCTCAGGGTTCGACCAGACACAACGGTAGCAGTGACGTCACTGTGTCAGGAAGTAACCGTTAGGGAACCCTCAACGGAGTATGGTCCGACGGTCACCGTAGGACCGGTCCAACGACCGATTTTCTTCTCTGGAAGCTCTCTGCAAGACATTGGACCGAGAAGACAAAAGTCCGATGGTCCTACTTATCATCGGGTCCGACGGCTCCTCCACTGAACCCTAGCGGGAACAGTGAGACCATCCCGTTCGAGGACCCCGCGCGCTAGGGTTCGATAGCCCCGTGCGCGCTGTTCTCCCTAGCTGCCTCGGGCAGAGCCACGTGGCCCTCTCTAGGGTCACTGTGTGGGCGTCGGACCCATCCTCTATGGTCCGACCATCACGTGTCTCATGGTTCGACGACCACTTCTCCCCTCCTTTCACTTGAAATTCAAAATCTTTGTGAATGGGGTTTAATCCACTTGATGTTTGGGCCTTCTCGGAGCTACCTAGTGCTAAGTTTGATAAGTGTGCACCACACCTAACACATTAGACTCACCTAGGTGAAGCTACTAGTTCATACCCCTTTATAGTACGGCCTACTAGTTCATACCCCTTTATAGTACGTCCAAAAGAAAACAAAGATCTAAACTATTCTAAGTGTCGCTCAACTCCAAACGACACTTAGAACTAGCTCGTCCTTAGCCTTGTCGTATATCCTTTGAAAACCAAAACAAATTCCATCGATAGGGGGCATAAAAACCATTGATTGTCCAACCAATCATCATTACCGTGACCTAACTCAAATTATAGCAACAGCACGTTTTTTTTATAGGGACGGCTCCATCACCAGCCACCCCTACAGTAGGCGTGCCCAGGACCCACGGTACAAGCCGCCCCTACAAATCGAATAGTAGGGGCGGCTGGTGATACGAGCCACAAGTGATAATTTGTTTCTTTTAGTTTTGCTTCGACACACCGTCATATATTAAATCTAGTTATTTGCAAATTGAGCGTATTTCAACTGGTCAGGCTTCATGTAGTAAAACCTGTGCGTCCAATTTCAAGTCCTCGACATAATGTTGGTGCTCATATTTTTCTGTATTCATATCGATATTTAACAACATTGCCCGTGGTAGCTACCTCACTCTAAGTCTTTAATGGAGTGTTTGGTTTGAAAAATTAACTCATTCTAGATGCTACCTCACTCTTAGCCTTCAATAGAGTGTTTGGTTTGGAAAATCCACTCTTTCTAGATGGAGTCATCCATCGTGAGTCCATTCCTTAAATTTAATGAAATTACTTCATTTCTCGTACTAGTACTAATTATTAGATTCTATTTCACAAATTAAACAAAAAAACTAAAGAGTACGGTAATGATAAACTAATTCATTCCACTAAATCTTTGCGCACGTGTATTTATAGGTCAGATTAGTGTGCGTATATTTATAAGGGTCTGCAAGAAAAACTAGTTATTTTGTACAAAGTTTTTGCATGTGTTTCGAGGGCCTGGTCGTGCAATAAAACCCTCATAAAAATTTATATCCTACCACGCAATATCCTCCCCACTGATTTTCATTTACGGGAGGAGCTGGTGCTCAATTTTCATCTTCGCCCTAAGCCGCTCTAGCACGCGTGCTGTTTTCACTTATCAGAGCATTTTCAATAGTTCACAAAATCAATGAATATTTCAAGCCGCCAACAAAGTTGACAGTATATTTTTGAGTTATCTAATCATTACTTAAATCTCACTCCTAAAAAAATAAAAAATCAATCAGCGGCCGAGCTCCTCTGTCAGGTTGCTGACCCCAGCGTGGAACCCTGCCCTCCGCTCTGGAAGCTCACGGCTTTCCTCTCCAACGCCGATTTCAAGTTGCCCCATGTATGTTTTCACACGTCTCGATTGTTTTTTTTTTTTTTGAAAGATCTCGATTGGTTTTTGTAAGTGCGGAAAGATTGGAAGTTAGGATAAGGAGCTAAGAGAGCCTTTTTTTCAATCATACCAGAAAACAAGGTTAAGAGTGCGTTTTGGACACTATAGGAGATACACACACGGTGAACCTTGACACACAGTTGTTTGTACTCACTGTGTCCTTATCAATTTTCTTGTCTTTTCAGTCATATTTTTTAGCGAAGAAACCGTGTTCTTCTTTCACAACAAATCAGCGAACAGTATTTTTCAGCTTGTCTTTTAAGTGAAACGAACAGGGCCTTATCCCAAGTCAATTTTCTTAAGTTTGATCAATTTAGATTAAAAAAGAGTACTATCATCTACGAGATAAACAAATATAGTAATAAAACCAATTTCATGTTGTGTGTAACTACACTAATTTTGTTCATAAATATTCATTCTTTTTTTTATAAAACTTTATCAAGCTTTGAAAAGTTTGACTCAGAACAAGTGAGGAAGTGTATATATATATACTGTTTACATATGCATCGTTACATGCATAGGGAGGGGTAGAGCCATGATGTGCGAGACGAGCTTTTTTCACGGACTTTATATGAAAAGGTGATCTGGCGAGAATGTGGCCTGCTGGCCGACGAAGCAACGACCCAGAACAAAGGTCATTCGTGCACATGCATGCTGATTAAAATCCATGTATAAATATAATATGGTTCCCCGACAATTTGACGGTGATACATGTGAAGTCGACTAATAACTCGATCGCTGGATTTAAATTATGGTTCATTTTAGTTTTTTTTCCTAACTAAAACTTTACTTTAAAAATACATTGATATTTACAATTTTAAATAATTGCACAATCAAAAAAATTTAATAAATAATTCAATAAAATTAATTTGATAGTATGGACGCGTGAAGCCTTTTTCTATACGTTTCGTTGAAGCTAAACAAATTTGACTTAAAACTCGACGTAAAATTTGCATCGGATGGAGTAGCTAGACAAGTGATCATGTTTCCCAACACAACCAACTGAGGATTTTCAATTGTTATACGACATACCACTGGTAGAGAACCGAGCTTTACTCTCGGTGGGGAACCCCCTCTAGTCCCGGTTTCCCACCCTGGAGCAAGCATCCGGAACTAAAGGGGTCCTTTACCTTTAGTCCCGGTGGGTAACACCAACCGAGACTAAATATGCCTTCTGACATGCCACGATGGCCGGCACCTTTAGTCCCGGTTGGTAATACGAACCGGGATTAAAGGTTTTTTTCTTTTTTCTTTTCTTTTCATTTTTTTTGTTTTCAAAGTCGTATTGTACGCTGCTAATTATATATTTATACGCGCGTATAGTATGTTTCGGTTCAAGCACAATGAACGTATTAAATCACACAATTCAAGCATAGAAAAAAAATATATATATATGCATGCATGCATCATATATATATATATTTACATGCATGCATGCATATGTGTATTTTACATTATATTATTTCATGTGCATATATTACAAAAAGATTGCATTACAGTTGTTGTGATATAACAAGTTTTCTCTCATCCCCTAGCTTGGCTTCCATGGCAGTGTTGGGTCGAAGTAGAACTCGCCCTTGGAATCGATGACCCGCTCATTAAAAAATCCGGCTATAGACTCTTGAATTGCTTTGATTTGGTCTTGCCGTATGACCTTTTCCTCCAACCATCGAGTCTACAGGTTTGAATTAAAGAAAAATAAATTAATATATGTACATATATTTATATAAAGACATAGTAACACAATCAATAATAATAATTAAATGAATATATAGTGTATTTTTAACGTACTTTGAGTCTTTCTGTAGGAGTTCTTTGGGAGACCACCTTGATAAACTTGCAAACATAGTAACCACAGTAGTTGTTCCCCTGTTCCTGCCTCAGACACCACTTTACGAGAAAAAGATTTGTCATCCAATCTGGTGATCCGGTGAAAGCTATATGTTTAATTAATAAAGATGATGTGATTCAGGGGACTTACTTTCAAAGGGATTACATTCAGTGGCGCTTTGCATTTTTCCATGTGTTGCTTCTCAATAAAGGTTTTCCAAACACTGCCCAATAAAAAATTTGCCACGTCATCAGATATAGTTAATCATCATGTTTGTGTGTATATATAGTTGCTAGAGATCCCGAAATTACCTCTGGATAATATCTATCATATCTTGATAGTCTTGTTGTGGTTTTCTCATCGAGTCATAGATTATCAAGTGACTTTTCACCAGATCGATGTCCATCAATATCCAATGATTGCTGCATGTGTTTATAGGATATAACGCATAACACTCATTAATTAACTAGAATCAACATATGAGCCATTAAGGATGATCGATATTATTAACACTCACTTGAAGTTATAGGGAAAAAGTATATCCTTCTTGTGGCGTTGGTTCACTAAGAAGTTCATGAGGTTACTCTCTGACTCAGACTTTCAATTAGTCTTTGGAGTAATTGGGTTTTTGAATATTATATGGGGATCAACAAAACTAATTTCATTGGAGCCTTCCTTTCTGAGCTCTGTCATTGTAAATCTACATATATATAGTACTTGTTAGGATAATTTATATGCATATACACACATATGATGAGTTTAATAATAGATCGAAAGAATTATTACTTACAGGCAATAGCAGCTAATGATAACTTTGTCCAGAGAGGTCAGGTGGCATAGTTGATGAAATTCTGCAAAGTCAACATACATAACATCATCGCCACGGAACCAATGTTCGTCTCTAATTCTGACACCAATGCAGAAGTCTCCACCGGTAGACGCCTGCATGTACCACTTGTTTAGCAGGTACATTTGCGTCCCCAGATCAAATAAGGCTTGAGGGTTGTATAGACTCTGGCCAAGTACAAATTTTTTCTTCCAAATATCAACCTCCGCTGCACTCTCAATGTTTCCATCACCAAACATCTGGTAAAGGTCGAGACCAGTCTCATCAATAAATTCACCAAGGTGATCCAAATCGACATCCGGAGGTATGTTTGCCTGATGCATTAATCCTAAATTCAAACCATATTCATTACCAACAACTAGCGGGGGGACTGATTGGTGCGCTTGTTGTCCGAGTTGGGCAACTCCTTTCCCTGCCCGCTTCTTTTTCTGTGCCGCCTCAATTGACTTGGTGAGAGTGCGGTCATAGTCCGATAACGTTGATTTGGACGGCTTAGAGATTCCCGCTGTTGTTGCTGGTAAGAAGCCACCCTTTTTCTTAGAATATCTGGAGCTACTAATAAGTACGGTTTCTCCGGGTTTCTCCTTGCTTCTTGATTCTTTTTAAGTTTGTCATAGAATCTAGACATATCTTTTTTATATGCATCAGTTCCTTCTTCCTTCTCTTCAGATATTATTTTGGGAATAGCCCTTGGTTTCACGGTGGCTTTCTTTGCAGGCGGAGACTGGTTCTTCGTTTGAGGGGCTGGCCTCTTGCTAGGCTTCTTGGTAGGCGGGGGCAGGGGAGGCGTTGGAGACCTCCTTGGAGGTGTTGGCAACGGCGTTGGAGACCTCCTTGGAGGTGGCGGCTACGGCGTTGGAGACCTCCTTGGAGATGGTGTGGATGCAGCCTCGCCTTCCAACACGATGTCATCGTACAGAGCACTATGATGATCTGGCGATTGAACAATTGGATTTAGGTTGAGGGAGGATCTGCTACAAAAAAAAGGAATGACATTATTATGAGTAGATTGTTAATTATTTAAGCCAATACAAATTAATGATGTAGTGTTTTCATCCGCACGTACCTATGGTGAGGTAGTTCAGGAGGAGGTGGAGCCGACATCCCTGGAATGATAATGTAGCGCTTGCGCCATAGAATGAATGTCTTCTCCGCTTCTCCTAGAGTCTTCTCGCCATCACCTCCAGGAATGTCAAGAGGCAAATCACTAAAACCTTTTTCAGCTTTATCTACCGAGATGGTAGCATATCCTTCTTGGATTATATTCCCATGAATCCTTGGTGTCTTGGTTCGGTCGATAGGATTAACAAGACCGATAGCCACCTTGATTGTGGAATTCCCCTTCGGAATGTGTAGCTCACACGTTGTACAAGGTTCGATGGACGTCATCCACGAGGGAAGCGCAGAGGTTGTGTCCCCTTGATTTGGTATCTCCGTGGAAGTGTAGTGCGCTTTCAACCCGAGCAGATTGGCTAATGTTGATTCCTCGGCTCGATGTCCGCTTGCTTGCACTCACCGCTATTTGCACTTGCCTTCCGATTTCCTCCTCGCATTCTCGCTTCAAGGTTTTTTTTCCGCTCCTGTGCTTCACGCACCGCTTCTTCCAACCTCTGGAGCCGCTGTGCTTCTTCTTCCTTCTTTCTCTGGCGGCTTCTGTAGGAAGGTCTGTCCTGAGGGAATCCATGCTCCCACGAGACACTTCCTTTGCCTCTAGTTCGGCCACCATGTTCAATAGTCCCGATGGCGTATGTCAGCTCATCCTTCTCTCTATTGGGCCTAAACGCACCACTAGCAGTAGCTCTCTGAGCATAAAACAATCTTTCTGCTGCTTCTTGCAGTCTTGCGCCATAAACGCACTTCCCTGTCTCCTGGTCCAGTGTTCCCCCATGAGCAAAAAACCAATTCTTTGCACGCTCTCCCCACTCGAGTAATTCGGGTGTGATACCCTTGGCAAGAAGGTCTGCTTCCATTTTGTTCCACTTCTTAATGGCAGTCGGGTAGCCACCTGATCCCAAGTTATGGTGGTATGTCTTCTGTTAGACATTACGTTGGTTCTTTATCACCCGACTCGCACCCTCTTTCGATGTCTTGTACTGTACAAACTCATCCCAATAGGGCCTCTGCTTTGAGATCGGGCCTGGGACAGTAAAATCTGGTGCTATGTTCTTCTTGACATACGTCGTGTATATGTGTTTCTTTCAAGTCTGAAACTAGGTGGCCATCTTCTTCATTGCCCAATCCCTAACTCGCTCCTTCAATTCATCACCATCTATTATATCATCATAACCATCTGTTTGGAGCGTGAAATGTACCAAGACATCTTTCCAAATTAACGTCTTGTCACGATCGGAGACAAAACTGATATGAGGAGCATTGGTCTTCTTCTTTCATTCGTGGGTACTGATCGGGAGCCGGTCTCGTACAAGGTAACCACAGTGGTGCACAAATTTTGTTTTATTTGGCCCCCCGGTTCGCCTGTATCCACATTGAACTCCGAGATGATGAAGCGGCCCTCCAATGGCTTTTTGGGACCTCGAACATTTTTACTCTTCGTTGTAGTTGTTGATGTCGATCCAGAGGGCTACAAAACATAAACATTATTTTTAATGTCATGAGCACACATAAGACATATGATAATTATATAGCTAATAATAAAAATATATACTTGGCCAATATGTTGTTGCTCATTTTGTTCAAGAGCTGGCATCGACTCCGTCATCTGCATCCTCTTGCACGTTATTTTTAGCACCATCATCGCCGGCAACTTGAGTGCCAGTGTTGATCAAATTCATCATCAACTCTTCCTCACCCATGTTTCTCGGGTCGGCCATCTAGCTTCAAAAAACAAAACCAATATATAGTATGTCAAATCTTTGCTTACATGCGTAAAATCTACGAACAATATGCATTATTAAATCTTGCCCCTCGGTCACGGACGCAATTCGTCACACTAGGGCGAACTGCATCGGTGACTAGGGTGAACCACGTCGGTGACATCAACAACGCGGTTCGCCCTAGTCACCGACGCATAGTCGCCCGGTGTGATTGTTTAGCGTTAACGATAACGATAATACTTAATGTTGATCGACTAGGCCGCGAGAGAGGGCGGTGTGACAAGAGTGGTGGTGCTCCACTCCGCCGTATATATGTTTGTACATGGGTGAACGAGGGCGGCGGTGCTCGCCAGATACATAGAAACGCATGGGCTTAACGAGGGCGGCGGTGTTCGCGACGATATATATACATGCATATGAATGCAAATGACGATATAACCGCCGGTAGCGGTGGCCGATGTGGCGACGACGACGACGTGACGTGAGGCGGGCGGGCGGTGTCGATGCATGATGTTGTTATATATCCTATGTACCATGTGAACCATGTAGTCATTCATCATATATCTTAAACTAAACATAGTCACTTTATTAACTACAATATATCTTATGCCGACACGTAATACTGAATGTTGATCGACTAGGGACGCGAGAGAGAGGGCGGTGTGACGAGAGTGGCGGTGCTCAACTCCGCCAGATATATGTTTGTACACATGGGTGAACGAGGGCGGCGGTGCTTCGCCAGATACATAGAAACGCATAGGCGAACGAGGGCGGCGGTGCTCCACGATGTATATATACATGCATATGAATACAAATGACGTATATATACGTGTCAGCGTGGTGGCCGGTGTGCTGACGACGATGATGTGAGGCGGGCCGGTGTGCTGAC
The DNA here is from genome assembly GCA_904845875.1 of Miscanthus lutarioriparius. NCBI lineage: Eukaryota > Viridiplantae > Streptophyta > Magnoliopsida > Poales > Poaceae > Miscanthus > Miscanthus lutarioriparius. The sequence goes on from CAJGYO010000018.1 coordinate 87,234,177, forward strand.
GACGACGACGTGAGGTGGGCTAGGGCGGTGTCGTCGGTGCGTGATGTCGTCATGTTGCAAGTTTCAGCTAGCTACGTCTACCACTGCTTTGAACAAGACCTCAGCATCCACCAGGGCTGCGCCACACTGCCGGAATGCATTGTCCACGACGGCCGAGCCTTAGAGCTCCACCGGAAGGCATCGCGAGATTTGCCACCGTGTGATTTCTGGAGACAACAAGGGCCGCCGGAGTAGGTTCTGGGCATACAGGTACCACATCCACTTGGATGGCAAGGCTGTTGACTTGCACGTGGCGTGCTTCAAGGAAATGATTCGCCGCAGCCATGGCATGCCGTTGCCCCCAATTAAGACGCCATTGTTGAAACTGACAACCATGGCATGCCCCCAAGACGAGCAGTTGATGGCTCCTCCGCTATGGACGACAAGCAGCAAAAGACCCCAACCATGCATGGGCCCTCACTAACGCCGTTTCACCATGCACGACGAAAGCCGAGAGAACTCTCACCTCGGGCGCGGTGGAGAGGTGGACTGGCCGCAGGTGGAGGCCGGGCTGCACGAGGTCGTCAGCGCGAGGTCGTCGGTGGTGGAGGGCCGCACGAGGCGAGGCGCGGGCTCCGGTGTCACGAGGGCGGGCTGATGCGCAGGGGAAGACGAATCGGCGGCACAAGGAAGAAAGAAAGAAAGGCGGCGGTGTTCGACGAGGAAGAAGAGGAGGGATCGATCTGCGCTGCATCGGCGGTTATATACTGGGAGATTTACTCCGGAGTGAGCTTGATCACCGGGAGTAAAGGTCCTTACTCCCGGTGTGTATTTTACCCCGGTCGTGTTACCAACCGAGAGTAATAGATACCTTTCCTCCGGTTGGTAACACGATCGGGAGTAAAAGTTTTTTTTTTGATGAACCCGCAAGCTGCAGACCCACCTTTACTCCGGGTGGGCTTCCCATCCGGGAGTAAAGGTGGCCTGCAGTTTTGTTTCCCGCCTGTTTTAAGCAATAGTCTTGTTAAATACAATAGAAATGTAATAGTTTTTGTTAAATACATAGTAAATTAAATAAAAGGCATAAAATTATTTTGTTAAAAATATGGATTTTCTTTTTCTTTATTGCACATAGGAAAAATCTATAACCTAACTTTTTTATGTTTTGTTACAATTATAAAACATAATGTAACTAATATTTATTATTTCGTTAATGCAAAAATGTAGTGTTTAATTAAAATTATTAAAACTATTGGTTTTGGACAGGAAATTTGTTTTCACATCATTTTAACGTTAATATTTTAATTTTTCATCACTCAATATCCTAATTTACCTTTTTGAGAGAGAAATCCCATCAAATCAAACATTGATTTAATTTGAAACATGACATAATAAACATCTGAATTCACAATTATTACATAATATCTCAAACACACACTACATTAAATCACTATATCATCAAGTGGGCACAGCATTGAATTTCTTCTTTACGTATGTCCCTTGGTTATGATCGCGTCTTAACCATGGAGTGTCCTCATCATTTACCAAGATGCTAGGGTCTTTGTTCACTTTGAATGGCGGAATTCGGTCATCCTTTTCATAATCTTCTGACATGTCCGACTTGTCCTCAATTCCCACGATGACTCTTTTCCCTAAAAGAACTATGTGGCGCTTTGGCTCTTTGGTTGAGTCATTATCGTTTTTTCCTCTTTTTGGTTTGGTAGACATATCATTGACATAGAACACCTGATTCACATCCTTGGCAAGGACGAATGGTTCGTCTTTGTACCCAATATTACTAAGGTCTACTGTTGTCATTCCATACTCGTTGTCTACTGTTACCCCGCCTCCGGTCACCTTGACCCATTGGCACTTGAACAATGGGATCTTCAAAGTAGGTGCATATTCTAGTTCCCATATTTCATCTATGCGTCCATAATATGTCTGCTTATTCCCATTCGGTTCTGTGGCATCTATGTGGACACCACTGTTTTGGTTGATACTCCTTTTATCTTGGGCTACTGTGTAGAATATGTTCCCATTTATCTCGTACCCTTTGTATGTGACGATATGCCATGATGGTTGCATAGCCAATAAATACAGTTGCTCATGGATGCTCTCATCACCTTGACATTTTTTTCGCAACCAACCGCTGAAAGTTTCCATGTGCTTACGCGTAATCCAAGCTTCAGTCTTCCCTGGAAACTCGGATCGTAAGAGATCCTTGTGTGTCTCAATATCTGGATCTACCAAAGAGGAGTTCAGAGAACTGTGTAGTGCGCTTTATTGAAATAATCATTATCCGTACCAATATATGTTTTCCTCCCTAGTGTCCCCTTTCCGCTTAGTCTCCTTCATGTCTCGATTCAGAACACCAATCGAGTCAAGGACGGAATAAAGTCAACACAGAACTCAATGACCTCTTCATTTCCATAGCCCTTGGCGATGCTTCCTTCAGGCGAGCATGGTTGTGAACATATTTCTTTAGGACTCCCATGAATCTCTCTAAGGGGAACATGTTGTGTAGGAACACAGGACCAAGAGTGAAAATCTCCTAGACTAGGTGAACTAGGAGGTGTGTCATAATATCAAAGAAGGAAGAGAGGAACACCAACTCAAAGTCGACGAGACATTGAACCACATCATTCTCGTAGTTTAGCTAGATCAGCTTGGATCAATTGCCTTCGAGAAATTGCATTGAGGAATGCACATAGCTTCACGGTGGCTAGACGTACATTTGGAGGTAGAATTCCTCTTAATGCAACTAGAAGTAATTGCGTCATGAGAACGTGACAGTCATGGGACTTTAAGTTACAGAATTTCTTCTCCGCAACATTTATAATACCCTTTATATTCGAGGAGAATCCAGATGGTACCTTGATGTTGTTTAAGCATTCAAACATGATTTCCTTCTCCTCTTTGCTTTGAGTGTAGCTAGCAGGACGTAAGTAATGGCGTCCATCATCTATCTTCTCTGGATGCAGGTTGTCTCTTTCTCTCAAACAACGCAGGTCCTGTCGTGCTTCAAATGTGTCCTTAGGCTTTCCATACACACCCATAAAGCCTAGCAGGTTCACACAAAGATTCTTCATCAGGTGCATCACGTCGATCGAGCTACGGACCTCTAGGACTTGCCAATAGGGTAGGTCCCAAAATATGAACTTCTTCCACATGGGTGCATGACCGTTAGCGTCGTTCAGAACAGGTTGGCTTCCATGTCCTTTTCTAAAGACGACTTTCACATCATTGACCATATCGAGTACATCCTCACCGGTTTGGTTGCGAGGCTTGGTCAGGTGGTCTGCCTTCCCTTTAAAATGCTTGCCTTTCTTTCTTACGGGGTGATTTGTAGGAAGAAATCGACGATGGCCAAGGTACACGACCTTTCGACATTTTTTCAAGAATACACCTCTAATATCACCGAAGCAGTGTGTGCATGCATTATATCCCTTATTTAACTGTCCTAAAAGATTACTTAGAGCAGGCCAATCATTGATTGTTACGAACAACAATGCTCGCAGATCAAAGTGTTCCTGTTTGTACTCATCCCACACACGTACACCTTTTTTATTCCACAAAATGAGAAGTTCGTCAATAAGTGGTCTCAGGTACACATCGATGTCATTGCCAGGTTGCTTCGGGCCTTGGATGAGCACATGCATCATAATGAACTTCCGCTTCATGCATAACCAAGGAGGAATGTTGTAGATACTTAGAGTAACAGGCCAAGTGCTATGACTACTGTTCTGCTCTCCAAAAGGATTGATACCATCTGTACTTAAAGCAAACCTTAAGTTTCTTGCGTCATTTGCAAACTCCGGGAATTCTCTGTCGATTGCTCTCCAATGGGACCCATCAGCAGGGTGTCTCAACATATTGTCTACCTTACGGTCTTCTTTGTGCCATTGCAACAATTTTGCATGTTCTTTGTTTCTGAACAGATGTTTCAAGCGTGGTATTATAGGAGCATACCACATAACCTTGGCAGGGATTTTCTTCCACGGACGTTCGCCCTCAACATCACCAGGGTCATCTCGCCTGATCTTATACCGCGACGCATGGCATACCGGGCATGCATCCAATTTCTCGTACTCTTTGCCACGGTACAGGATGCAGTCATTAGGACATGCATGTATCTTCTCTATTTCTAGCCCCATAGGACAGACAACTTGTTTTGCTTCGTAGGTAGTGGCGGGCAATTCATTGTCCTTCGGAAGCATCTTCTTTTGAATTTTTAGTAATTCTCCAAATCCCTTGTCAGATACACCATTTTTTGCCTTCCATTGCAGCAATTTTAGTGTGGTTCCCAACTTTTTTTGCCCTGCATCACAAGTTGGGTACAACAATTTCTTGTGATCTTCTAGCATCCGCTCGAATTTGATCTTCTCCTTTTCACTTTCACATTCTCTTTGTGCATCACGAATGACCTGAGAAAGATCATCAGTCGGTTCATCTTCTGCGTCTACCTCTTCTTCAGCTTCTTCCATTGCAGTATCATTGAAGCACGCACCATCGGGAATAATATCATTGTTGTCCCATTGTTCTTCTTCACCTTCTTCCATTACAACACCGGTTTCTCCGTGCTTTGTCCAACAAATATAGTTTGGCATGAAATCCGACTTGAACAAGTGTGAATGAAGAGTCCTTGAGCAAGGATATTCCACCGTATTCTTACATATGGCACATGGGCAGCACATGAAACCGTCACGTTTGTTTGCCTCGGCTGCACGTAACAAAGAATGCACGCCGTCAATGAACTCTTGGGAGCGGCGATCAGCATTATACATCCAATGACGGCTCATCTGCATTACATGACATAAATACCATATTAAAACCTAGATCATAATTAATTATTTATACAACATGCATGCCACCACAAAAGATACAAATTTATGAAAGCATCGCTACAATGTAGACAATCCCAACTACTACTAAAAGAACTAAAGCTAAAATACATTTCAGTAGCACTAGGATTTCACGACCAATCTCAACTAAAACATGCATGATCCCCGATTGTGCAACATCTTTGGGCTTCTTCTTAATTTGGATCACGCCTCATTAGTCGCCAGATTCGCCTCATTGTAAGATATTTTTGCACACGAGTTCAACATACTCTTCCTCCCAAAGAGAAAGCCTGAACATCGTCCACCGCCATCCCAATGAAATTAAAACAAAAATTAGAACTTTAATCACAACCATCATGAAAATAGGTATAAACTAACCATAATCATTAAATACGATAAAATAACTCACATTACGATCCGGACACTTGTAGAAGATACGATTCTTGTTGGGACCCTCCTTCTTCACTCGGTACTCCATCACAATCTTCGTCTCATCACGACACTTGCCGCATGGAATGAGAGGGAGGCCTAGCCTAAGTCGCTTTGGAAACCCATGAGAGGCCGAGGACCCGGAAGCAGTTGCCATCTACTCTCTATACTCATTTTTTAATACACTATAAATTTCTCCTTTTATAAACAAATAAAATTAAGAAACTATAAAATTATCTAGATCTCTATACTTATTTTTTAATACATTATAGTTCAAAAACATGTTTTAATAAATAACCATCCGTACTAGTTGACCTTGCTTACGTGATCATCTCGGCGAGCATTTCTCCACCGGACGGCACCGAACTTGGTCAAGGAAGAGCTCCGATTCTACGAGGAAGGGAACACGGTCTTCCACGACCGTTGTCGCTCTCCCTCGTAGACTCAAAGCTCCTCCTTGATATCCGTTACCGCTCGGTAGAGAACATGCTCGCCGAGATGAACACGGTCCGCAAGTTCAACTAGTATGGATTTTCTATAATTTTCTAACTATTTTCTAAGTTTATATTTATATATACTTTAACCTTCTTTCATGTAAATATGCAAGCTTGAAGTGATTTTGAGCTCCAATTGCTTACAAATAAAAAAAAACCACAATAAAGAACCATATATATATATATATAGTAAACAAAATGACATAAGACAATGGTGAAAAATGAGAGTATGAGATTGATAACCTTTACAACTAAAGAATCGACGGAGAAATCGAAGAAATCGACGGAGGAATCGAAGAATGGATGGAGGAACAATGGAGGGAGGGAGGAAGCAAGAACACTAGTGCAGTAAGCTTCAAAATGTGCTGAGCTCGGGCTCGGGGAGGAAAAAGGAGACGGCCGATAAATAAATGGAGGACATTTAGTCCCGGTTGATGGCTTCAACCGGGACTAAAGGTAACTTACCAACTGGGACTAAAGGTAACTTTCCAACTCCGGGCGCAGCCACGGCCCAGGAGTAGACCTTTACTCCCGGTTGGAGCCACCAACCGGGAGTAAAAGTATACCTTTAGTCCCGGTTGGTGGTTTCAGCTGGGACTAAAGGTCCCGGCCACCTCTGTCTGGCGCAATAGCCGTTGGGCAGGGACCTTTAGTCCCGGTTGGAACCACCAACCAGGACTAAAGGTATTTCTAGTCCCAGGGGTAAAAAATTCTCGGACTAGAGCCAATTTTGATCGAGGATCAAAGATCTGTTCTCTACTAGTGTACTTTTGTAAGGTTTTAAATAAACGAGATGCGACGTCTAAAAACAAACGGACAAACGGAGGGAGTAGTAGTGTGTTGGCTCAGCGTCTACTAGCCCAGCCAACCTGCCAAAGCTTAAAGCCCACTTTACTTTTTTTTAAGGAAAAGTTCTTTCGTCCTTACTCAAGAGACAGATGCAGCATGCGTGGATCGTCTCAAAAAAGAATATGCATAATAATAATGTAAAAACTAGACAGAGGTGCCTCGGTCTTTCCGTGGGGTCTTTTATATTCTCTTCTGATACCACACTGCTCGAGGCACTGCAGCGAAAAGCGCTATACTACCAAGCCCTGCCTAAAAAAGTTCCCAGCATTCTGTTAAGCTACTTTACTCAATAAATATGTATAATGTTAAATAAATAGGGAATGGATAAAGATGCTTAGGCCAGTCTCACTGTCTCGGTGCATAGTTTTATGTTGTTGTTGGCCAATTTCGGCGGGAGTTTCATTAGTGTTTCATTTGTATTTAATAATCTGCTATATATGCATTTTTTATGATATGGCAATGTTGTAATGAAGAAACTCTCTTGATATAATTACCAACTCCCTAAGAGTAAATGCCTATGAAACTATAGAATAAAAGTTTACATTAAGAGTGGGTGTTTCATTCAAGATTTATTTCATTCTAAAGAAAAAAGGATGAAATAGTTTCTTATACAATAAACTATTTCTACACGGAAATTAAGATATGAAAATATATGGTAGGTAGTAGATAATAGGAAAGAGAAGATAGATAATTAAATTTCTTCATAAAAAACATCAACTAAAAATATGATTTTTATATATAATACTTACGCAATTGGAGAAATATAAAAACTATCTCATAGTTGTTAAAGGTGGATCGAATCATATGGTCAGCGATGAGCTTTTCTCACGGGCTTTATGAAAAGTGTCTGGGGCAGGAATGGGTAGACTGACTAAGCGACGACAGCCATATAAATATGACTCGTCGACAAAGTAGGTCATATATATACACATGTTTCACTGCGCCCGTATGTTAACTCCCTATATTTTACTTCCAAGAAAAGGAAATAGCATATGATTAAGTGGGAAGCGCAGATTAGGCCTAAAGAGTTTGGTGGGCTAGGTTTTCTGAATGTTAGAGTTACGAACGTGTGTCTGCTAGCTAAATGGATAGACAAATTAGAGAGAGGGGATAGCAGCTTATGCTGTTCATTACTGAGGAATAAGTATTTGGGTGACAAAAGTATTTTTCAGAAGAACAGGAAAGGATCACAGTTTTGGAGGTCGCTGTTAGATGTAAGAGAGTGGTACCAAAGAGGTTGTAGTATTAAAATCAAAGCTGGCCTCCAAACCAGATTCGGGCATGATTGCTGGTTAGGAAACTGTCCACTGAAAATTAGCTTCCCCAAACTTTTCAACATTACTTCAAATCCAGACATAGCGGTGGCCGAAGCTTTTGTAAATGGACAATGGTATATAGAATTCAGGAGACAAGTGGTTGGTGATCTGCTAGATGAATGGGAGGATCTGCTAAACCACCTAAGTGAAGTTGAACTGTCAGAGGGCCGGGATGAGGTTTTTTGGGCACTGGAGAGAACTAATAAATACTCTGCGAGGTCTCTGTATAGATTGATGACTTCTGGAGGCATGATTGATACACATATGTTGTTGATTTGGAAGAGTAACATCCCGCTCAAAGTTAAGATTTTTATGTGGATGGCGTGTCATGATAGAATCCAGTGTGCAGTCCAGTTAAAGAAGAAACAGTGGTCAGGGGCTGAGGAATGTTTCACCTGCGGCAAACTTGAATCTTCAGACCATATTCTTTTTCAATGCCCTATAGCTGTGTTCCTTTGGTCCTTTATGAGAGATTGCTTGGGTTGGGAGACCTCCCCAATCAGTTGTGATTCTTTCTTTCGAGAGATCATGGGCAGATGTAGAGGTGTAAAACAGGGGGTGACTTTGTTCTTATGTGCAGGAGCGCTGTGGTCAATTTGGAAGGCTCGTAACGACGTGGTGTTCAACAAGAAGATGATGTCCACCCCGATGGTGCTCGTATACAAGATGATCACGCTGGTGAAAACTTGGAGCCCTCTCTTGAAGCCAAAGTTGAAGCCCCTTGCGGAAGAAATGATTCAGTTGGTGGCAATAAACACTGCTTCTATGCAATCGCTAGGAAGTGGTGTGCGCATTTAGGTTGCTCTAGTTTCGCGATAATACTGTGGCTGTTTTTCTAGTTAGAGTTCTTCGTGTTATGTCTTTTGAGTAACCTCTAAGAAGTGTTTTGAACCTTATTGTAAGCTGGCACCCCTAGCGTGGGATCTTTGGCTTGATAAGCTTTCAATAAAGCTGGGCAATGCCTTTGATCTAAAAAGCGTGTATATATTTAAACTAATGGAATGTTCCTCGCAGTGCTGTGAGAATTTAGAAACATTCGGACGCCTACATCAACAGCTGGTGTCGGTCTATCGAGTTGTCATCAACTAGTAAATTTCTAATATTGCGCGTCTGGCCCAGATGGTGTGCTTAGAGAACCCGAGGTTTATACTTTCGGGCAGAATGTCCCTACGTCCAGTTCATTGCTGTTGCTCGTGTTACTAGCACTGAAAGTTTAGGGATTACAAATGGTCGAGAGAGGGACGGATCCCAAGTCTCTGGTGAAAGGAGCGAACGGGTGTCGAGAGCTCGGTCGCCGCTCGGCTATGTATTTGTGTTCTGATCAGTTCGGGGTTCGATGGGTTCGTTGGTCAGATGGCTCTGGCTTGAATCAGATTCGAGTCCGATGGCTTCGATCCCCTTAATGGGGTGCCCTGCTTTCCCTTTTATATGCCAAGGGAAAGCATGGGTTATAGCGGAGGGAAAAGTGGAGAATGAGAAGGAGCATAAGTTCTTTAGGATTGCTAGGTCCTTCTCCTCCATGTGGGTCCCGCCGACCCTATAGACGTCAATAGAGACAGCTTCACGTCTCGGCCCTATCCGTTACTGGCGCCATGCGCAGACATCATCTGCCGGTCACGGCGCTCCACTCCGTCCTGGCGGACACCGTGGCGAACTGACGCACCTGTTAGTGTTCGTATGAGGGTTAGGCAGAACAGCATCGATATGTCCAATGCTGTTCCTGATGTGAATCCCTGGTATGGACCGTCGTGGCCGTGGGATACATCGGGGCATGCCGGGATCTTCTCTAGTGTCAGAGCTTTGACCCAGCCCATACGATTAGACCTAGAGTGGTTGGCAGTGGTATGGGTCTCCGTCGGGCAAGGCGGAGCCCGTGGCCTTAGGGTCAGGCGAGGCGGAGCGCAGACTCAAGGGTCAGGTGAGGCGAAGCGCAGACCTATGGGTCGGGCGAGGCAAAGTGTAGACCCAAGGGTCGGGCGAAGCGAAGCATAGACCCAAAGGTCGGGCGAAGTGGAGCCTGCGACCTTGGGGTCGGTCGAGGTGGAGACAACCCTTTGAGGTCGGGAGAGACAAAGCCCATGGCCTTAGTGTCGGGCGAGGCGGAGCCTGCCCCTAGAGGTTGGGCAAGGTAAAGTTCGCCCTCAGAGGCTGGGCGAGGCAGAGCCTACGGCCTCGATATCGAGCGAAGCGGAGCCCGCCCTAGAGGTCGGGCAAGGCGAAGCCTGCCCTCAGAGGTCGGGCGAGGCGGAGCTTGCGCACCTGGGGGTCGGTCGGAGCTGTAGTCGCGCTCTTGACTGCTCAGATGAATCAATGTTGATGGTTATTAGCTCCTCTTCTTCGAGTATCATAGTATTGATCCCCGACAGTAGCCCCTAAGCCTGCGGAGGAGTAGAATACTCCTTTGGAGGTTTTCTGAATGGGAGGACTCTAAGGGCCTTGGCCTTCTTTCATCACCCACGGCGTGACCTGGGGACGGCGATTCCCTTTCGTCATGATCGGACCCCTCGGAGGTACAGCCGTGAGGTTTGGTGGGTCGGAAAAGGTTTTTCCCTGATTTTGACCCCTACGGGGGTCTGTCGTTCTGCGACCATGCGTTCAGTCTCCTTGCGAGTCGAATCTCTCCTCGAGCCCCTGCGCGTAGCGGGGGTCCAGCCGAGGTAGGCTTGTCTTTGTGATTGTCACCCCGTCCATGACTTCCGCAACCGGAGGGGTGAGTCGTGCCATGATTTTCCTCTATGGACGAGCCATGGTGCTCGGTGAGTTATTAGCCAGCTAGTTCGAGTGGGGCCCCGGCATCCTGTTTATGGGGATCCGGCTTGGGTCAGCTGGCGATTAACTCTAGATTCTCAGTGGTCAATCCATATAGTTCTCGGGTCTGTTCGACCGGTCCCGAGGGCTCTCTGCCTTTCTTCGGGAAAAAACCATGGATCATACCCGATCGAGACTCGATCGTGGGCTAGGATGCCCGTGGTGCTTTGTGCGCCTGGGTACCGGCCGCTTGTGGGCCCATCCCTTTTCATCCCTTACTCTAAGGGTGCCCAGAGCTGAAGGCCGAGAGCATTTCTGTCGGGCTGGTCATGGACCTCACCGAGGCGAGGAGGAATCTTTAGGTGGAGAGTGACGAGCTCGGTATCCTGAGCTCCGCCCTCGGAGTGGTTTGCGACGACCTTGAGGTGGTGCGGTCAGAGGGGACCAGCTCGCTCGTGGCCCGTGCCATCGAGATCACGGCTCAGGTGCGCCAGCTCGAGAGGAATGCCCTTCACACTGGGGTCAATCAATCCTTCACGATTGCTCGTTCTCATTATGGGGACAGAATCGACCTGGAGATGATGAGCCATGGTTTTGTGCCTGGCTATGAAGTCCACGACCTGGAGGAGATGGAAGCAGCGGTGGCTCCCCTTTCGCAAGACCTGGCGGATAGGATCGAAAGCATAGTTCTCCCCCGGAGGGGTTAGTTACTTCAATAGGTCGGTCGATCATTCTTGTAATCAGTGGACAGGTGCCGACCCTTGTGTATCGTTTAAACAAACTTGTCATTTTGTTTTGTTTGACTAAGTCTATTCTTTTGTTTTGGTGAGAACGGATTTGTTTTTCCTCCCCTTTTATGTGTGAAAAGGGGTTCATGTGTTCCAACCCTTCCATTTGTTAAGACCATAGAGCTCGAGGTGTAGGAGGGAAACTCTGATCACGCTGGTAAGCAAGAGTGCCATAGCCACTGGGGGTAGGTTTCTTACAGTCCGACCAGCCTTGCTAAGTCGTTCGTTTCCGCAGACCTTGCCACTAGGTTCAACGTGAGAAAGGGGTCGGGCACGACGACTATTTCAAAAAGGGTGTATATATACCCTTATTAGGCCCCGAGTGAGACCCAACCTCTTGCCATTGCTTGGGTCGGGTGTCACCAAAGATCGAGGAGAGGGTAGCGAAACTAGTAGGAGAAAAGAGTCTCTTGTTTTCGTGCGTACCCCCTCCCTAGGATCTGAGCCATCGTTCTATGACCGTGCATTCGGTCTCCTTGTGAGTCCAACTTTCCTCGAGCCCCCGCGCATAGCAGGGGTCTAGTCGAGGGTCGACTCGTCTTTGTGATCGTCGCCCTGTCCGTGGTTTCCGCAACTAGAGGGGTTGAGCTAACGTCACTTGCCTCAATGGCTCGAGTGACGCGCTCGGTGAGCTCGCTAACAGGCATGTTCAAGTGGAATCCGGGTCTGTCGTTCGTGACGGGGTTGGCATAGCCCTCATGTGGCATTCCACTGCTCCTTAACCTACCTCCCGACAGATGCTCGTGTCGCTACAGAGAGCGACTCAGGTGGCCCGTTGGACTCTCCTTGATGGAGATTCTGTGGGCTTCACTCGAGGTTAGGATCGAACGAGAAGGTCTAGATGACCCTGTCCAGTTCTAACGAAGGCCGCTGGGGCTCATCTACATTTTCTCCTCTAGCTCTGTTGGATCCGAGGCGGTCTCAAGCCCTTCGTGAGCTAGCCTTCAAACCTCGGTTAGGTGGATTCCTGAGTTAGAGTTGAGTGGCTCGAGCCCCCGAGCCCCATGGGGCTTTGTAGGGGTCAGCCAAATTTCATGCGTCACCCTGTCCATGGTTTCCGCAACTAGAGGGGCTGAGCTAACGACACTTGCCTTGATGGCTCGAGTGTCACGCTCGGCGAGCTCGCTAACGGGCATGTCCGAGTGGAATCCGGGTCCATCATTCGCTAATGGGGTCAGCATAGCCCTCATGTGGCATTTCACTACTCCTTAACCCGCCTCCCGACAGATGCCCGAGCCGTTCGATTGGCTTGGGTGGCCCACTGGCCTCTCATCGATAGAGATTCTGTGGGCTTGGCTCGAGGTTAGGATCGAACAAGAAAGGTCTAGATGTCCCTGTCCACTTCTAAGTGGGGTCGGGCAAGGCTGCTGGGGCTCATCAATGTTTTTCTCCCTTGGCTCTATTTTATGCGAGGCGGCCTCGAGCCCTTCGCGAGCCAGCCTTCGAACCTCGATCGATCGCCGCTCATATCAAATGAGACAACTACCGCTTTGTGACGTGATGCGAAGCGTTGTGATGCAGCAATTGCATATGCAATGCTTGGATCTATGGGATAAATGTATGGATGAATGGATGAATGAATGAATGTATGAATGCATGCATGAGAACGGATGAATGAATGATCATGCAATGGAAAAGAAAAGTGGGGGTTGGTAAAGTTACCTCGATGGCTCGAGTGATGGGTTTGGGGAGCCCTTACCGGATATGTCCGTGTGGGGTTCGTGTCCGTCATTCATGATGGAGTTAGCGTAACCTACATGGGGTACCCCACTGCTCCTTACCCGTCTCTCAGCCGCGACCTGAGTCGTTCGATCAGCTTTGGGCGACCTATCGGCCTCTCCTCAATGGAGATTCCGTAGGTGGGCCTCTCCAAACCCTTCCTGGGAAGGTGGAGGCTAAAGATCAGGGTGCGGGGACAAAAACTCTGATCACGTTGTTGAGCAAAAACACCATAGCCACCGGGGCGTAGGTTTCTCGCAGTTCAACCAGTTATACTCAGAGTTTGTTTCTGCACCTCTTGCCTCTAGGTTTTAGCGTGAGAAAGGGGTCGGGCATAGAGAATGTCTACTGAATAGACATTCCTACTAGCCCCCGAGTGAGGCCCGACCCCTTGCCATTGCTGGGGTCGGGGGCTCGATAGCAAAATTAATACGAGAAAGCATGCATAAAGTAAGGGTGACCCGTCTCTCGGCAGTGGCCCAAACCGTCCGATCGACTTGGGTGGCCTACTGGCATAGGACTTACCTCGATGGTATGAGTGATGGGTTTGGGGAGCTCTTACCGAATATGTTCGAGTGGAATCCGGGTCCGTTATTCATGATGGGGTCGGCATAACCCGCGTGGGTCATCCTGCTGCTCCCCACCCGTCTCTCGGTAGCGGCCAAGCCATCCGATCGACTTGTGTTACCCACTGGGATAGGACTTACCTGCGGTGGTAGGGAATGAGAACATCCTGCCAAAAAATTTAGTCAGGCAGATAAGCCAGGCGACGAACTTGAAATAAATGGACAAGCTCTTAAATTTCGTTATGGCCAAACAACTTTTTAGCCCTTCTCCCCTTTTCGTATAAAAAGGTTAGTGCGTTTTGACCCTTTCTGTCATTAAGGTCGTATAGCTCGGGGTGCGGGTGATCAAATTCTGATCACGCTGGTGAGCAAAGGTGCCGTAGCCGCCGGGGCGTAGGTTTCTCGAAGTCCGACCAGTTTTACTCAGAGTTTGTTTCTGCAACCCTATGTTCTAGGTCTCAACGTGAGAGGGGGTTGGGCATAGAGAATGTTTGCCAGGTGGACATACACTTAGACACGCACCGACTCTTTCCGTAGCTAAGGCCAAAAAGCCCGGGGTGCGGAAAAAACTCTGATCACGCTGGTGAGCAAAGGCGCCATAGCCATCGGGGGCGTAGGTTTCTCGCAATCTGACCAGTTTTTACTCAGGGTTTATTTCCGCAGACCTCACTTTTGGGTCTTAACATGAGAAAGTGCCAGTCGTAGAGAATGTCTATCGGATAGATATGCTCTTACTAGCCCCTGAGTGAGGCCCGACCCCTTGCTGTTGCTAGGGTCGGGTGTCACTAAAGATCGGGGAGTTCGATAGCAAAACTGATAAGAGAAAGTGTGTGTTTATTAAGGGTAAAAGCGACATAGCTGCTCGATGTTCTAGGCATTGATGAAGACTTCGCCATCAATGGTCTTGAGCTTGTAGGCACCTGGTCGGAGCACCTCCACGATGTCGTACTGGCCCTCCCACGGTGGAGAGAGCTTATGGCAGTTCTTGTTGCTCTGGACGAGGCGAAGCACCAGGTCCCCGACATTGAAGGCCCAACCCTGCACTCGACGGCTATGGTACCAGCGCAACACCAGCTGGGACTTAGCCGAGTGAAGGAGGGCGACGTCGCGTGCTTCATCTAGCAGGTCCACAGCATCTTCAACGGATGCCTCGGCTCCCTATTTGTCATACGCCCTGACCCTTGGAGCTCCATAGTCGAGGTTGGTCGGGAGGATAGCCTTAGAACCATAGACCATGAAGAAAGGTGTGTAGCCGGTGGCTCGGCTGGGGGATGTCCTTAGGCTCCAGAGCATCGTGGGAAGCTCTATGACCCATCGTCTGTCAAACTTGTTCAACCGGTTGAAGATCCTAGGCTTGAGGCCTTGTAGGACCATGCCATTCGCGCGCTCGACCTACCCATTCATGCAAGGGTGCACCACGGCGGCCCAATCGACGCGGATGTGGTATTCATCGTAGAATCGGAGGAACTTCTTTTCGGTGAACTGCGTGCTATTGTCCATGATGATGGAGTTTGGGACCCCAAAGTGATGGATGATGTCGAGGAAGAATAGCATAGCTTGCTCGGACTTGATCGCGGAGATCGGCCGAGTCTCTATCCACTTTGTAAATTTATCTACGGTGACAAGCAAGTGGGTATAGCCCCCAGGCGCCCTTTTGAGAGGTTCGACCAGATCGAGTCCCCAGATCGTGAACGGCCACATCATGGGGATCGTCTAGAGCACTTGGGCCGGCAGGTGGGACTGTCGAGCGTAGTATTAGCACCCTTCGCAGGTGCACACGATCTTTTTAGCGTCGGCGACTACGGTCAGCCAGTAGAAACCTCGTTGGAATGCGCTTCCGATGAGGGTTCTAGGCACGGCAAGGTGACCGCAGACCCCACTGTGGATTTTGCTCAGCAACCGCTTCCCCTATTCGGTGGGGATGCAGTGCTATAGGATCCTAGTGTGGCTTCGCTTGTAGAGTTCACCCTCAACAAGGACAAAGGACTTGGTGTGATGCATGAGCCGTCGAGCCTCTGTCTTGTCTGTCGGTAGTGCCTCACAGAGGAGGTAGTCGAGGTAAGGCGTTCTCTAATCGACCAGAGGGTTAGGCTCTATCACTGGATCCTCGTCAAGCTCCATGACCTTGAGGTCGGATGGAGCCGATGGCTGGTTAGCCCCCGAGCTTAGGGCAGGCGGCCTACCACCAGCTCATTCCGGCTCCTCGTAGTGGACCGAGGGCTAGTGCTGATCGCTGGTGAAGACACCCGTTGGCACCGGCTCTCTGCTAGATGCCGCTTTCGCCAGTGCGTCGGCCGCCTCGTTGAGATGCCTCGGGATGTGATTGAGCTCGAAGCCATTGAACTTGTCCTCCAACTGGCGGACTTCTTGGTAGTATGCAGCCATCTTGGCATGTGGTAGCTCGACTCCTTCATGACTTGGTTGATGACCAGCTGGGAGTTGCCCCGGACGTCGAGGCATCGGATACCCAACTCGATGGCGATGCGTAGGTCATTGATGAGTGCCTCATATTCAGCCACATTGTTGGAGGAGGGGAAATGGATACGAACCATGTACCTCATGCATACCCCAAGGGGTGAAACGAAGACCAGCCCAATGACAACACCTTTCTTCATCAGCGATCCATCGAAGTACATTGTCCAGTACTCCTGGTCGATGACTATTGGCGGTATTTGGACCTCGGTCCACTCTGCAACAAAATCAGCCGGCACTTGGGACTTGATGGCCGTCCAAGACACATACAAAATGCCTAGACCCATCAGCTTGAGTGCCCACTTCATGATTCTTCCCGTGGCATCCTGGTTGTAGACGACCTCGCCAAGGGGGAAGGACGTCACGACCATTACCAGATGTGACTCGAAGTAGTGGCACAGCTTCCTCTTGGCGATGAGGATGGTGTACAGGAGCTTCTGAATTTGGGGGTAGCGGGTCTTGGAATCAGACAGGACCTCGCTAATGAAGTTTATGGGGCACTGTACTTTGAGGGCGTGCCCCTCTTCTTCTTGCTCCACCACCAGGGTGGCACTGACAACCTGTGTGGTGGCTGCAATATAGAGCAGAAGCGGTTCTCTGTCGATCAGAGGAACCAGGATCGGAGCCTTTGTCAAGAGCTGCTTAACTATGTTAAATGCCTCCTGGGCCTCGGGTGTCCATTCGAAGCAGTCGGCCTTCTTCAGAAGCCAATAGAGGGGGAGACCTCGTTCGCCGAGGCGTGAGATGAAGCGGCTGAGCGCGGGGAGGCACCCTAAAGCTCGCTATACCCCCTTTATGTTCTGAATCAGGCCCATCCTTGTGATGGCTGAGATCTTCTCTGGGTTGGCTTCGATGCCCCACTCGGAGATGATGAAACCAAGCAACATACCCCTCAGGACCCCGAAAACACACTTCTTTGGGGTTGAGCTTAATGTCGTTTGCTCAGAGTTTTGCGAAGGTTTGCTCAAGGTCAGCTATGACCTAGTCAGCCCGTTTGGACTTGACCATGATGTCATCCACGTAGGCCTCCATGGTTCACCCGATGAGGTCTCTGAAACATTTGAGCATGCAATGCTGGTACGTAGCCCCAACGTTCTTCAGACCGAACGGCTTTGTGACATAGTAGAACGATCTGAATAGGGTGATGAAAGATGTCGCGAGCTAGTCGAACTCTTTCATCGCGATCTGATGGTACCCGGAGTACGCATCAAGGAAGCAAAGGGTTTTGCACCCTGAGGTTGAGTCGACTACTTGGTCTATGCGTGGTAAAGGAAACGGATCCTTTGGGCATGCTTTGTTGAGACCCATGTAGTCAACACACATCCTCCATTTCCCACTCTTCTTTTGTACTAGAACAGGATTGGCTAACCACTTGGGGTGGTACACTTCCATGATGAACCTGGCCACCAAAAGCTTCGCGATCTCCTCGCCGATGGCCCTATGTTTCTCCTCGTCGAAGCGACGCAAGTGTTGCTTCACCGGCTTGGAGCCTGGCCTAATCTTCAAGGCATGCTCGATGACTTCTCTCGGAATGTCTGGCATGTCTGAGGGTTTCCACGCAAAGATGTCTCTGTTGGCGCGGAGGAAGTCGACGAGCGCGCTTTCCTATTCGGAGGAAAACGTGGTGCCAATACGGGGTCTATGAGGACCTCCTTGGCACCCTCCACTGGCTCGAAAGACTCAACCGACCGCTGGTGGTTGGGTGCCTCTTTAGCGACTTCCTCTCTGATGGTCGTAAGCTCCTTGGAGGCGACGATTGCTGCGGCATGTTCGTAGCACTCGACCCCTCACTCGTAGGTGTGTTGGAAGGAGGTGCCGATGGTGATGACCCTGCCTAGGCCCGGCATCTTTAGCTTTGGGTAGGTGTAGTTGGGGACGGCCATAAACTTCGCGTAGCATGGATGTCCTAGGATGGCATGGTAGGTTCCATGGAATCCAACCACCTCAAAGGTGAGGGTCTCCATCCTATAATTGGATGGATCCTCGAAGGTGATGGGTAGATCGATCTACCCAAGTGGCATGGCTTACTTTCTAGGCATGATGTCATGGAAAGGCGCTCCAGTCGGCCGGATGCGCGATCAGTCGATGCCCATAGTGTCGAGCGTCTCGGCATACATGATGTTGAGGCCGCTGCCTCCGTCCATCAGTACCTTGGTGAGGCGCTTCATGCCGATGATCGTGTCGACCACAAGTGGATATCTCCCCGGTTGCGTGACGCTCTCCGGGTGGTTGGTCTGATCAAAGGTTATGGTGGACTCCGACCACTAGAGGAAGGTAGGCGTGGCTGGCTCGACCGTATAGACTTCGCAGCGCGCGAGCTTCTGGCAGCACTTGGAGTCGTAGGCCGCTGATCCTCTAAAGATCATGAGGCAGCCATCCAGCGTCGAAAAGCCGCCGTCCTTCCCCTCGACGTCATCTACGGCCGGGTCAGGGCCCCCCCATGCTCCCCCTTATTGGAGCCTCCAGACAAGAACAGCTTCATGAGGCCGTAATCCTTGTATAGATCCTTGATGGGAAAGGCATGGTTCGGGCATGGTCCCTCGAGTATCTTCTCTAAGTGGTTCGAGGTACCCTCCGTGGGCTTCCGACCCCCCTTACGGTCAGCGGCGGCCACGAGCGAGCCCTCACGCCGCTGCTTGTTCTTCATCTTGATGGGATGGTTGGAGGCACCTTCACCGGCGTCCTCGTCCTATTTTGCCTTGCCCTTGAGATGGTCGAAGATCGCTCTGACCGCCACCTCGCCCGAGGCATGGTTAGTGGCGATATCGACGAGCTCCTTGGTGGTTCGCAGGCCCTTACATCCTAGCTTGTGAACCAGGGACTCGCAGGTGGTCCTAGACAGGAAAGCTCCTATAACATCAGCGTCGGCAATGTTAGACAGCTCGTTGCACTGCCAGAAGAAGCACCGGATGTACCCATGGAGGGTTTCTCCAGCCTTCTATCAGTAGTTTTTAGATCCCATGGGTTCCTAGGATGCTTGTATGTGCCCTGAAAGTTCCCTATGAAGATCTCCTTCAGGTCCGCCCAACTTTGGATTCTGTTGGACGAAAGGTGTTTCAACCATGTTCGTGCCGAATCAGCCAGGAACAATGGAAGGTTGCGGATAATGAAATTGTCATTATCCGCTCCCCCGGCTTGGCAAGCAAGCCGATAATCCTCGAGCCGTAGTCCGAGATTCGTTTCCCCAGAGTATTTTGGGATGTTGGTTGGTGGTCGGTACCGTGGCGGGAAGGCGGCATTGAGGATGTGTCGGTCGAAGGCCTGAGGTCCTGGTAGGCCGGGGCTCGGGCTTTATTCCTCGCCGCTACTGTAGCGTCTGCGGGTGCACCTACAGGCATCGAGGGTGTCACGCGCATCATAGTTGCAGTCGAGACGCTTATGCACCAGGACCGCGGTACACTGCCTGCTGCCTTGTGGCGCCTGGTGGACTGACGTGTCCTTGCCAGGTCGCTCTAAGGGCATGCAATGGCTGGCGTCGAGCTCGTGTCGTCGAGATAGCAAGCTCTCGGCCTGCTATGCCACCGCATGCTTGAGTTGCGTGCGAATCTCGTGATGGGCCCGACGGTCTTCGAGCATTGCGGGCCCCAGAAGCCCCTAGAGCAAGGCCGTTGCCGCAGCGATGTTCTGGCTTGCCCGAGCGAAGTGTGGGAGTGCTTCATCGTCCTCGATTATCCTCTGATTCACATCATAGGCCATGGTGTGTGCGGTCCCACCATATCTATGGCGCTCGATCTCTTGATTGAGCTCCACGTGTTCCTGCTCGAGCTGGAGTCACGCTTCTTCGAGCTCTTGGTGCCAGGCCTTCAGCTGCTCCACCCGTAGGTAGGGTGGGGCCCCTGCATCCCCCTCGACCTCGTCGTCGAGGTCATTCGTTAGGGTAGCCTCCTCTTCATGGATGCTTTCAATGTGTCCCTCAGGGGTTCCTGCCATAAAACACTCACGAGAGGGGTGATGACTCCCTCTGCTGGAGTCAGAGCTGGAGGGTGACTCTGATTCTCCAGCGAGGAGGTTGGGGAAGGATTCCGTGACATACTCGATCATCCCCATGAACTCGCCGTTCATAGGGGATGGAGGCGTGCGTTGTGCCATAAGGTGGCCAATGGTCTCCGCGGCGTTGCGAAGACCGAACGGGAGCGCTGTCGGGGCGCTCTGGATGAGGTATTCTAGGGAGAGGGGCTCTCCCCCAGCAAGTTGCCCCATGATATTGGCGAATGAGAAGGTGAGGTGGCGTAGGTCCTCCTGGGACGGTCGGGGTCCTAGGAAGGCTCCAAGCTGGTGTTCTAACCTCCCATAGTTGAAGCCAAGGAGCCGGTCGCTCCTGGGGGCATGGGCCTCCGGTGCGTGTAGCTGCAGCTCCTCAAGCGCCTCAGCGATTGCGTCGAGGCCAGCGGAGTGGAGAGGTTGGACGGCGGCAGGAGCCCGCGCCAGCGCTCCCGCCGTCGTGACGATGAAGTCTAGGTCCCCGAAGCGCATGTGCGCGCTTGGGACCCAGCTGATGTTGTGACTAGCCATTCGAGGCCTGGTGTGGACGTTGAGACACGCAAAAGGACCCTACCTGGCGCGCCACCTGTCGGTGTTTTGAGTTGCCACCAACTAGTAAATTTCCAATATTGCGTATCTGGCTTGGATGGTGTGCTTAGAGGACACGAGGTTTATACTGGTTCGGGCAGAATGTCCCTACGTCCAGTTCATTGCTGCTGCTCGTGTTACTAGCACTGAAAGTTCATAGTAGGGGTTACAAACGGTCGAGAGAGGGACGCATCCCAAGTCTCTGGTGAAAGGAGCGAACGGGTGCTGAGAGCTCGGTCGCCGCTCGGCTATGTATTTGTGTTCTGATCAGTTCGGGGTTCGATGGGTTCGTTGGTCAGATGGCTCTGGCTTGAATCAGATTCAAGTTCAATGGCTTCGATCCCCTTAATGGGGTGCCTTGCTTTCCCTTTTATAGGCCAAGGGAAAGCATGGATTACAGCGGAGGGAAAAAAGGAGAATGAGAAGGAGCAAAAGTCCTTCAGGATCGCTGGGTCCTACATCTCCTTCATGCGGGTCCCGCCAACCCTATAGACGTCAACAGGAACAGCTTCACGTCGTGGCCCTGTCCGTTACTAGCGCCATGCGTAGACTTCGTATGCCGGTCACGGTGCTCCATTCCATCCTGGCGGATGCCGTGGCGAACTAACGCGCATGTCAGTGTTCGTACAAGGGTTAGAAAGAATAGCACCGGTACGCCCAACGCTATTCCTGATGTGAATCCTCTGGTATGGACCATCGTGGCCATGGGTTACATCGGGCATGCCGGTCTCTTCCCTGGTGTCAGAGCTTTGACCTAGGCCCATACGATTGGATCTGGAGTGGTTGACGGTGGTATGGGTCTCCATCGGGCAAGGCAGAGCCCATGGCCTTAGGATCGGGTGAGGCGGAGTCCTCCCATAGAGGCCAGGCGAGGCGGAGCGTAGACTCAAGGGTCAGGCGAGGTGGAGCATAGAACCAAGGGTTAGGCGAGGCGAAGCATAGACCCAAAGGTCGGGCGAAGTAGAGCCCGCGACCTCAGGGTCGGGCGAGGCATAGCCAGCCCTTTGAGGTCGGGCGAGATGGAGCCCGCCCTTAGAGGTCAGGCGAGGCAGAGCCCGTGGCCTCGGTGTCGGGTGAGGCGGAGCCCTCCCCTAGAGGTTGAGCGAGGCGGAGCGCAGACCCAAGGGTCGGGCGAAGCGGAGCCCGTGACCTCGGGGTCGGGCAAGGCGGAGCCAGCCCTTTGAGGTCGGGCGAGGCGGAGCCCACGGCCTCGAGGCGGAGCCTGCCCCTAGAGGTCGGGCGAGGCGGAGTCCGCCCTCAGAGGCCGGGCAAGGCGGAGCCAGCCCTCAGAGGTCGGGCGAGGCGGAGCCTGCGGCCTTGGTGAGACAGGCGAGGCGGAGCTTGCGCACCTAGGGGTCGGTCGGAGTTGTAGTCTGGCTCTTGACTGCTCGGATGAATCAATGTTGATGGTTATTAGCTCCTCTTCTTCGGGTACCCTAGTATTGGTCCCCAACAGCTGGATGACCTTAAAAACTATGTCATTCACCCATACTAGATAAACAACCATTAACCATATATAAGAACAGTGTAGAGCAGGCAAAAGAGTCATTGGACATGTTTTAAAGTTTTGGCAAACAACTTAGCTTCGATAGAAAAGTATTATTATTCATATAAAGACTCGGAAAGTACTCGTATAGCCCTTTCACCGAGTCAAAAGGGGGTTGTAGTTATACACAAAATATCACCACCTATAGGGCATGTTTGGACGATGAGTCAGAGCTAGTTACTGGTTGGCAAAAATTAGCTTAAATTAGCCAAACGTTGTCTAGCTAGTTGGTTAACAAGTAGTTGAAGACTTGTCTTAAAAAATTAATCCACCTATTAGCTAGCCCTCCTGTTTGCAAGCAGTAGACCTAATTTGGGCTAATTTTTAGCTAGCCATTGTATCTGAGAACAAGCCCCTAATCTTTGTTGGTCCCTTGTACGTGCTTTCCAGGTGTGACAATGATGTGGTATTCATGAATCAGGCACGTAGAGAGACATGCAAGACACCAAAACGGGTCATCAATGACACCATTAGGGCACCCGCAATGGTTAAAGCCAATTGCTAGTTCTAAGCCAACTTCTCCAATAATGCTAACTTTTAGCCCATAGCTTTTAACATAGATAGCCCCACATGATACACTCACACAACCTTGAAATGTGTGTAAGAGCTCCTCTTGATCAAGAGCTAGCTTTCCTCTCTCTTCTATTAAAATATGAGAAAAATGTTTAGAGCTAGCTTAAAAGCCAATTGTTGGAGCTGCCCTCAGGAGTGAATTCCACCGTAAATTTCTGCAGAGGTACATGAAGTAGACGATGCCAATGTACAATTTGGATGTCGCCTTGGTTCACAGTTGGTGCTATCATCCTTGTTATGTTTGTGTATAAGTTAAAGATCATTCGTTATTGTGTTGTTGTACGAAACAAGAGTATAAACATCTGCCTGCATCTCAATTGGGTGCACTATCAAAGCTATGTGGAGCAATTCATATCTTAGCTGAACATACCAGTACATGTTCCTTTTATTAATTTTTTAAGCTCAACAACAGGAAACAAGAACCTAGTATGTCGTACTGAGGCACATGTGAGCTAGACAGATATGGGATAATAACACTGATACGATGGGAGGTCCCGATCTTCACGACGTAGGATCAATCACCAGATAACTAGCTGAAGAACAACCAGATAACTTGCTGCAGGCAGCGATAACTAGTGCAACCTGGCAAATAAAACTCGAAGCCAACCACCGTCTTTAACCGGCAACCTGAATCGAGGATTCGCCCAACCACACTCTCAAGAAACCAACCAACACAACCTACAATCAATAAGGTAAACCTCGAAGGGAGTAGGAGCACCAATTGGGAGCGGATGAAGCCGCTGCTTCTGTAAATCCCGCGAAGGAAATCACAAGAGCAAAGGGGTAGAGATCACTCTCAATATTTGTTAGCACACAGCTGAACAAAGGGGGGTTCTGTATTTCGATTCTCAAAAGTCTTCTTTTGCTTAGGAGTACATGGATATTTATATTAGGAACAGCCCTCCTAGATAGGTATAAACATGAAAAGGAAAAGAAAGGGTAGGCTATGTGAACAAGCTTCCACGAAATGAGTTTCTAAGTAGTTTTCACGTGGCTGTTGGTCTTCTGCGCAATCTTCAGTGTTTTGGCAATAACTCCATCTTGGAAAATCCAAATGACATGTTGTTGGTTGCATTGGAAAGCTAACTTGATAAGGTTTCACACCATGTATAGCATGCACCACGAAACATTATAGAATGGTACAGTTTAATATGAGAAGTTGTACCAATATCATGTCCTGAGAAGACTGTTAACCCTCTGAGCAGTCTGCACTAAAACTGGTCGGATCTGCACTAAAACTGATCGTATCTGGTCGGCCTTGAAGCATTAGAAACTAGATTTCACAAGCTTTCCAAAAAGTCCTCATTGACCTCCATAGACTTCGGGAATAAAAAGTTATGATATTTTCTTCTTGACAGTTCTATCAGTTTCAAGAGGTCTGACCAGTATGTACTAAGCTGGTCGGATTTCATTAGTTAGAAGTCCAAACTGGTCGGCGTTAGCATTATTGGAAAGTAGACTCGACAAGCTTTCCAAAATGTGCTCATTCACCTTCATAGCCTCTGGAAATCAAAAGTTATGAATATTTCTTTCCGACTGTTCTGCAGGACTGGTCTGGTTCGAGTGTGGTTCTTCTCTGTGGTCATCACCTTGTGTGTTCTTGCCATTCTCTTTAGTGAACCTGAGCAACAACAACCTGCACGACTTAGGTAGTATATAATTCTCATTAATATTAAATTGAACTTCATAAAGTAGCGTGTTCACCTCTTGTTGTAGCTTCTTTGCTTGACTACGTGTAATTAGGCCACCAAAGGCTTGGGCTAGTGTCGATGTAGGTGATACTTGAGTTGGTGTTACTTGAATTGGAGGTTGTAACATGTTGGTTGATGACGTGGTCATATCATCCTCCCCCTCTTGAAAAGGAGTCATCCTCGACTCTAATCCGTCTAATCCAATAATTGTGCTAGACCAACAAGGCTAAATGCTATGTTTCTGTTACATTCTTCTTCTTCCATCACAGCAAGGTGTTTGAATCTATAATCATATAAACTAAGTAGTAGTCTTGTAGGTGGAAACCAAACGGATTTAGAATCAAGTTTAGTTTTCACCTTGAATGGGTGCTTAGAATTAAGAGTGAATGTTGATGTCCTAGGCATGGTCATATCATCCTCCCTCACTTTAAGAAAAGCCATCTTCGGCTTTTGTTCTCCTGAAAACAACGGAAAAAATATAGAGAGTGGATGCATATGCCAATTGCTATGATCACTTATTGAAGATTGTTTATTGCCTTCTTCACAATTCATATGCACATTATTTCTTTTTTGATGAGAGAAATAGTTTCTCAAATTTTGTGAACCTGAAATTAGCTTTGAAAATGGTAGCACAAAAATTTCTTCTAAACCACGTATTTTATTCATGTTATCATGTTTCATCATGGAAAGATCAATCATATCAAATGATGGGAGTGAAACATTCATGGCATTATAAAGATTCATATGGCACAATGTATTCAAATATTTAGAGATGTACCTTTCAAACTCCATGGTTCCAGACGTAGATGGAAAAACTTTGGGTGAATGAATAGAACATGTTTGCACAAGATTTCTTTCTTTGGATGAAAAATATAAACAATGGAATAACATTGGTAATTCTAAACAATAAGCATTAAACAATCTATTCATCTCAATTTTAGAAAAATAAGGTTCGCAAGATGTACTACTCATTCTATTCAACTTCAATTCAGCAAACTTGTCGCATGTTATGCAGAGGGCACAAACATTAAATTGATTTACAGCATGATGTCCAATGATGTTAAGCGTGAACCTGCAGCCATATGCACTACTGAAGGATTTCATAGATGATATGTCAAGAACATTTTCAAGCATTTTATCAATCTCAACAAATTCATCAAGCATGACATAGCACACACATTCAGTAGGAGATGTTCTTGTGAAAAATTCAGCATGAGTAAGCAATTTCACATGGTCCACATTATTGGCATGTAAAGTATTACTTATATCAGTCAAAGCATAGCAATGATCTTTCATGATTAAGCAATGGTTATCAACTTGCAAATTTTCAGCACTTGTATTAACATGTAAATCTATCAAATTAGCACAAAGATTTTGTGTATGCTCAATTCCACTTGAAACAAATGGATCATCACAATTTCTCACCAATTTATTTTGTAAATTCAGATTTAAATTATTTTCATTACCTTTCAGGTTTGATGATGGTGCATGAATGGTGGATTGTATCTCTGAGTTTTTACCTCCATCATTGCCATGATTCAAACTTGGTGTAGCAAAGAATTGATTATCAACAGTGACTACCTTCTCACTTATGTCGTCAAGTATGGTGGTGTTATGATCAACAATCTCTTCCTCATTTTCCTTGCACACCTACACATTTTCAGAGACAATACTAGAAGTAGAGTTTAGTGGGTTAGTGTTAAAATTATCCTCACATGTCTTGCAATAAAGCTCTCTATCTTTGTGTGGTGTATCCCTCACACTCCATTTGTTGATGCTATCAGCCTCACATTTAGTGGAATCACACAACTTGCTTTTATTTTCACTCTCACTCAATTCGGCTATGTGGCTCTCATTCTCACATGAGTATTGATGCACAATCACTTCGTTGGCTGGTGGAGCACCATATGAATAGGCGCCATCATTCATGGTCTCTTCCAGTGGCATTGTGATAGCAATAGTCAAAGCACAACAACCATCTTTTGACTTCTCAAAAGACATTGAATTTGCATTGGTAGGAGTGGAATCATGTGCATTGATCTTGCCTTCAATCTGAACATTAGGTGGCATGTTGGAGCACATAATTTTAGCACCACTGTCTAATAATTTGTCATGTTCCACAATTTGTGATACAACACATATTTGCATCTTCGGATTTGTTGGAGCATGATAAACTTCATCTTGGACAGATTTGTCACTTCCACTAGATGTCACAATAGAAGCATCTTTCTTCTCACATTCAGCTCTCAAATTGACACTATGGTTAGTCTTCAAATTCAGATTAGATATGCCTTCAAAATCTGAAGTGTTATTAATCTCTTGATCACATTTTGGCTCTAAATTTTCACCGTGTTGCACAGAAAAATTCTGGACAGTTTTGGGACATGTAATTTCACCACAATTGAAACTAGAACAAGGCACAAGACTTGTAGGATCTACAACACTTGTGTTCATGCATTGTGATGGTGCTTCTTGCTGAATAATATTTGGATTTCCATGGTGTGGGACTGCAGCATGTTCCTTCAACTCTGTACTCAAATGATCAACCTCGAATAGAGAAAGATGTTCTCTAATTTCACAACTTGGCATAGTGGCTTCTATAAGCTCAATTTGTGTGGCATGCGTAGCAGATTTATCTTCTTTCTCTTGCTTAGAATTGAGACAATCAATGAAGGGATTATATGTGACTTCTTTCTTCACAATTTTAGACCGTAAACGACACTTTGGGATAGCAACTCTCTCAGGAGTTGGTGTAACATTATGATCCACAGTAACGTTACACACCTCATCATTTCTCTTATCAACTTGAGGCACAATGTTGTCTTCTTGCTGCTCAATAGAGTTCTTCTTAGAGTTGCATTGCTGATGTTCACTTCTTTTAGCACTAGAATCAACTGAAGAAACTTTTGGGACAACATGTCATCTCTTCTTGCATGCAGTTGATGCTTGCTTCTCTCTAGCAACAGAGGATACATTGGGCTGTAGCTTAGAACACATGTCTTCGCACAAATTAATGTACCTTGTGATCTTGTCTTGCTGCACCTTCATAATTTTCTTCTCTTCTCTAATTGCACAACTCAAAAGATCTTGCATGCCTCTAAAATATTTCCCCTCAACAGCAGCAGCAATATTAGGATTAAGGCCTCTCTTGAAGTAGCTCATTGTATCGATGCCATCAACAATAGGCTCGATGCATGGAAGAATATAGCTTGTCATAATATACTTGGACAGATTTAGTTCCTTGCTTCACATTCTCCAAACGACGAAGCAAAATCAGCCCATATTTTCTTGAAACAAATTCCTTTCTCATGGCCTTCTTCAAATCTTCCCAATTCTTAATGAGACGCTTATGTGGATATTGTTTCCACCAATCAAGAGCATAATATTCAAATTCAACTATGGCTCGTGATATCTTCTTGGTTTTAGAAAATTTTTGGACTTCAAGTTCAATCTCCATTTGCTCTTGCCAATCAAGAAATTCCTCCGGATCAGTACTTCCATAGAAAGGAAGCTTGGTATATCTTCGACCTGTCATGGTTAATATATATACAAAATAGCAAGCTTATATGTGGTATAGGATAATATGTGGAGCTCTCACAACCTCACCTCTCTGACCAACCGAAGCTCTTATGAATTCCCTCCGGGTTACAGGAAAAACAGCATGTGGTGGTAACAAAAGTGATGGCTAGGCGAATACAAGACCAGAGAGTACCGATTACGATGGCTTATATGTGGAGCTTGGTAGGGAGTGATACACAAGGAATGCAATCTGAAATCTAGTTGTTGTAATGTTAAATAACAATCCAAACTAGAAGTTCTCTGCCTAGTGCTAACCACAGGATATGAATGATGTAAATAGATCAAACACACGCGCAAAGAGATTTCAGATTTGATGCAAACAAGGAGTATGATTGGGATGCAAGTGTTGCGATCAGACCCAACCAAAATTTGCACCAAACAAAGATAGCAAACTGGTTACTCACTTGATATGAAAAACTTTCAGCACTTGTGCACATAAACCAACTGATCTTCAACTTTTCTTTCACAACTTTTCTCAATTCTCTTTTTTTTGCACTTTTTTTTATAGAACTAAATACAAGGATTAGATATAACACTTGCACACTTTATGATAGAAACGAAAGTAACCAGTAGCTATAATTTGATAGGATCAAAGTTTACGCGAAGGAGATGATATGGGTTTCTGATTTTTTTTGTGTGGGAATTTTCAGATATATGAAAGAGGCACAAAGGACACGCGAAGAAAAATATGATCAGCAACTCAAACAAGACTCTAATGGACTGAAACTTAACAAAACTCACTAAAATAATAGATTGAAACAAAGGGCTATGGCAAATATTTTTGTGGCTTTTTAGTGGATAGGACGAACACAAAATATATGTAGCTAAGGGTAAATAATCCTACCGTGGTAACAAAAGCACTGATACCAGATGATACGATGGGAGGTCCCGATCTTCACGACGTAGGATCAATCACCAGATAACTAGCTAAAGAACAGCCAGATAACTTGTTGTAGGCAGCGATAACTAGTGCAACCTGGCAAATAAAACTCGAAGCCAACCACCGTCTTTAATCGGCAACCTAAATCGAGGATTCGCCCAACCACACTCTTAAGAAACCAACCAACACAACCTACAATCAATCAAGGTAAACCTCGAAGGGAGTAGGAGCACCAATTAGGAGCGGATGAAGCCGTCGCTTCTGTAAATCCCGCAAAGGAAATCACAAGAGCAAAGGGGTAGAGATCACTCTCAATATTTGTTAGCACACAGCTGAACAAAGGGGGTTCTGTATTTTGATTCTCAAAAGTCTTCTTTTGCTTAGGAGTACATGGATATTTATATTAGGAACAGCCCTCCTAGATAGGTATAAACACGAAAAGAAAAAGAAAGGGTAGGCTATGTGAACAAGCTTCCACGAAATGAGTTTCTAAGTAGTTTTCACGTGGCTGTTGGTCTTCTGCGCAATCTTCAGTGTTTTGGCAATAACTCCATCTTGGAAAATCCAAATGACATGTTGTTGGTTGCATTGGAAAGCTAACTTGATAAGGTTTCACACCATGTATAGCATGCACCACGAAACATTATAGAATGGTACAGTTTAATATGAGAAGTTGTACCAATATCATGTCCTGAGAAGACTGTTAACCCTCTGAGCAGTCTGCACTAAAACTGGTCGGATCTGCACTAAAACTGATCGTATCTGGTCGGCCTTGAAGCATTAGAAACTAGATTTCACAAGCTTTCCAAAAAGTCCTCATTGACCTCCATAGACTTCGGGAATAAAAAGTTATGATATTTTCTTCTTGACAGTTCTATCAGTTTCAAGAGGTCTGACCAGTATGTACTAAGCTGGTCGGATTTCATTAGTTAGAAGTCCAAACTGGTCGGCGTTAGCATTATTGGAAAGTAGACTCGACAAGCTTTCCAAAATGTGCTCATTCACCTTCATAGCCTCTGGAAATCAAAAGTTATGAATATTTCTTTCCGACTGTTCTGCAGGACTGGTCTGGTTCGAGTGTGGTTCTTCTCTGTGGTCATCACCTTGTGTGTTCTTGCCATTCTCTTTAGTGAACCTGAGCAACAACAACCTGCACGACTTAGGTAGTATATAATTCTCATTAATATTAAATTGAACTTCATAAAGTAGCGTGTTCACCTCTTGTTGTAGCTTCTTTGCTCGACTACGTGTAATTGGGCCACCAAAGGCTTGGGCTAGTGTCGATGTAGGTGATACTTGAGTTGGTGTTACTTGAATTGGAGGTTGTAACATGTTGGTTGATGACGTGGTCATATCATCCTCCCCCTCTTGAAAAGGAGTCATCCTCGACTCTAATCCGTCTAATCCAATAATTGTGCTAGACCAACAAGGCTAAATGCTATGTTTCTGTTACATTCTTCTTCTTCCATCACAACAAGGTGTTTGAATCTATAATCATATAAACCAAGTAGTAGTCTTGTAGGTGGAAACCAAAAGGATTTAGAATCAAGTTTTGTTTTCACCTTGAATGGATGCTTAGAATTAAGAGTGAATATTGATGTCCTTGGCATGGTCATATCATCCTCCCTCACTTTAAGAAAAGCCATCTTCGGCTTTTGTTCTCCTGAAAACAACCGAAAGAATATAGAGAGTGGATGCATATGCCAATTGCTATGATCACTTATTGAAGATTGTTTATTGCCTTCTTCACAATTCATATGCACATTATTTCTTTTTTGATGAGAGAAATAGTTTCTCAAATTTTGTGAACCTGAAATTAGCTTTGAAAATGGTAGCACAAAAATTTCTTCTAAACCACGTATTTTATTCATGTTATCATGTTTCATCATAGAAAGATCAATCATATCAAATGATGGGAGTGAAACATTCATGGCATTATAAAGATTCATATGGCACAATGTATTCAAATATTTAGAGATGTACCTTTCAAACTCCATGGTTCCAGATGTAGATGGAAAAACTTTGGGTGAATGAATAAAACATGTTTGCACAAGATTTCTTTCTTTGGATGAAAAATATGAACAATGGAATAACATTGGTAATTCTGAACAATAAGCATTAAACAATCTATTCATCTCAATTTTAGAAAAATAGGGTTCGCAAGATGTACGACTCATTCTATTCAACTTCAATTCAGCAAACTTGTCGCATGTTATGCAAAGGGCACAAACATTAAATTGATTTACAGCATGATGTCCAATGATGTTAAACGTGAACCCGTAGCCATATGCACTATTGAAGGATTTCATAAATGATATGTCAAGAACATTTTCAAGCATTTTATCAATCTCAACAAATTCATCAAGCATGACATAGCACACACATTCAGTAGGGAATGTTCTTGTGAAGAATTCAGCATGAGTAAGCAATTTCACATGGTCCACATTATTGGCATGTAAAGTATTACTTAAATCAGTCAAAGCATAGCAATGATCTTTCATGATTGAGCAATGGTTATCAACTTGTAAATTTTCAGCACTTGTATTAATATATGAATCTATCAAATCAGCACAGAGAGTTTGTGTATGCTCAATTCCACTTGAAACAAATGGATCTTCACAATTTCACACTGATTTATTTTGTAAATTCATATTTAAATTATTTTTATTACCTTTCAGGTTTGATGATGGTGCATGAACGGTGGTTTGTATCTCTGAGTTTTTACCTCCATCATTGCCATGATTCAAACTTGGGGCAGCAATGAATTGGTTAGCAACATCGATTACCTTTTCACTTCTCTCGTCAAGTATGGTGGAGTTATGAGCATCCATCTCTTCCTCATTTTCCTTGCACACCTACACATTTTCAGAGACAATACTAGAAGTAGAGTTTAGTGGGTTAGTGTTAAAATTATCCTCACATGTCTTGCAATAAAGCTCTCTATCTTTGTGTGGTGTATCCCTCACACTCCATTTGTTGATGCTATCAGCCTCACATTTAGTGGAATCACACAACTTGCTTTTATTTTCACTCTCACTCAATTCGGCTATGTGGCTCTCATTCTCACATGAGTATTGATGCACAATCACTTCGTTGGCTGGTGGAGCACCATATGAATAGGCGCCATCATTCATGGTCTCTTCCAGTGGCATTGTGATAGCAATAGTCAAAGCACAACAACCATCTTTTGACTTCTCAAAAGACATTGAATTTGCATTGGTAGGAGTGGAATCATGTGCATTGATCTTGCCTTCAATCTGAACATTAGGTGGCATGTTGGAGCACATAATTTCAGCACCACTGCCCAATAATTTATCATGTTTCACAATTGGTGATATAACACATATTTGCATCTTCAGATTTGTTGGAGCATGATAAACTTCATCTTGGATAGATTTGTCACTTCCACTAGATGTCACAATAGAAGCATATTTCTTCTCACATTCAGGTCTCAAATTGACACTATGGTTAGTCTTCAAATTCAGATTTGATACGCCTTCAAAATCTGAAGTGTTATCAATCTCTTGATCATATTTTGGCTCTAAATTTTCACCGTGTTGCACAGAAAAATTCTGGACAGTTTTGGGACAAGTAACTTCACCACAATTGAAACTAGAATAAGGCACAAGACTTGTAGGATCTACAATACTTGTGTTCATGCATTGTGATGGTGCTTCTTGTTGAATAATTTTTGGATTTCCATGGTGTGGGACTGCAGCATGTTCCTTCAACTCTGTACTCAAACGATCAACCTCCAATAGAGAAAGATGTTCTCTAATTTCACAACTTGGCATAGTGGCTTCTAAAAGCTCAATTTGTGTGGAATGCGTAGCAGATTTATCTTCTTTCTCTTGCTTAGAATTGAGACAATCAATGATGGGATTATATGTGATTTCTTTCTTCACAATTTCAGACCGTAAACGACACTTTAGGATAGCAACTCTCTCAGGAGTTGGTGTAACATTATGATCCATAGTAACGTTACACACCTCATCATTTCTCTTATCAACTTGAGGCACAATGTTGTCTTCTTGCTGCTCAATAGAGTTCTTCTTGGAGTTGCATTGCTGATGTTCACTTCTTTTAGCACTAGAATCAACTGAAGAAACTTTTGGAACAACATGTCCTCTCTTCTTGCATGCAGTTGATGCTTGCTTCTCTCTAGCAACAGAGGATACATTGGGCTACGGCTTAGCACATCTGTCTTTGCACAAATTAGTGCCCTGTGTGACCTTGCCTTGCTGCACCTTCATCATTTTCTTCTCTTCTCTAATTGCACAACTCTAAAGATCTTGCATGCCTCTAAAATATTTCCCCTCAACAGCAGCAGCAATATTAGGATTAAGGCCTCTCTTGAAGTAGCTCATTGTATCGATGCCATCAACAATATTAGCTTGATGCATGGAAGAATATAGCTTGTCATAATATACTTGGATATATTTAGTTCCTTGCTTCACATTCTCCAAATGACGAAGCAAAATCAGCCCATATTTTGTTGACACAAATTCCTTTCTCATGGACTTCTTCAAATCTTCCCAATTCTTGATGAGACGCTTATGTGGATATTGCTTCCACCAATCAAGAGCATAATCTTCAAATTCAAGTATGGCTCGTCATATCTTCTTGGTTTTAGAAAATTTTTGGACTTCAAGTTCAATCTCCATTTGCTCTTGCCAATCAAGAAATTCCTCCGGATCAGTACTTCCATAGAAAGGAAGCTTGGTATATCTTCGACTTGTCATGGTTAATATATATACAAAATAGCAAGCTTATATGTGGTATAGGATAATATGTGGAGCTCTCACAACCTCACCTCTCTGACCAACCGAAGCTCTTATGAATTCCCTCCGGGTTACAGGAAAAACAGCATGTGGTGGTAACAAAAGTGATGGCTAGGCGAATACAAGACCAGAGAGTACCGATTACGATGGCTTATATGTGGAGCTTGGTAGGGAGTGATACACAAGGAATGCAATCTGAAATCTAGTTGTTGTAATGTTAAATAACAATCCAAACTAGAAGTTCTCTGCCTAGTGCTAACCACAGGATATGAATGATGTAAATAGATCAAACACACGCGCAAAGAGATTTCAGATTTGATGCAAACAAGGAGTATGATTGGGATGCAAGTGTTGCGATCAGACCCAACCAAAATTTGCACCAAACAAAGATAGCAAACTGGTTACTCACTTGATATGAAAAACTTTCAGCACTTGTGCACATAAACCAACTGATCTTCAACTTTTCTTTCACAACTTTTCTCAATTCTCTTTTTTTTGCACTTTTTTTTATAGAACTAAATACAAGGATTAGATATAACACTTGCACACTTTATGATAGAAACGAAAGTAACCAGTAGCTATAATTTGATAGGATCAAAGTTTACGCGAAGGAGATGATATGGGTTTCTGATTTTTTTTGTGTGGGAATTTTCAGATATATGAAAGAGGCACAAAGGACACGCGAAGAAAAATATGATCAGCAACTCAAACAAGACTCTAATGGACTGAAACTTAACAAAACTCACTAAAATAATAGATTGAAACAAAGGGCTATGGCAAATATTTTTGTGGCTTTTTAGTGGATAGGACGAACACAAAATATATGTAGCTAAGGGTAAATAATCCTACCGTGGTAACAAAAGCACTGATACCAGATGATACGATGGGAGGTCCCGATCTTCACGACGTAGGATCAATCACCAGATAACTAGCTAAAGAACAGCCAGATAACTTGTTGTAGGCAGCGATAACTAGTGCAACCTGGCAAATAAAACTCGAAGCCAACCACCGTCTTTAATCGGCAACCTAAATCGAGGATTCGCCCAACCACACTCTTAAGAAACCAACCAACACAACCTACAATCAATCAAGGTAAACCTCGAAGGGAGTAGGAGCACCAATTAGGAGCGGATGAAGCCGTCGCTTCTGTAAATCCCGCAAAGGAAATCACAAGAGCAAAGGGGTAGAGATCACTCTCAATATTTGTTAGCACACAGCTGAACAAAGGGGGTTCTGTATTTTGATTCTCAAAAGTCTTCTTTTGCTTAGGAGTACATGGATATTTATATTAGGAACAGCCCTCCTAGATAGGTATAAACACGAAAAGAAAAAGAAAGGGTAGGCTATGTGAACAAGCTTCCACGAAATGAGTTTCTAAGTAGTTTTCACGTGGCTGTTGGTCTTCTGCGCAGTCTTCAGTGTTTTGGCAATAACTCCATCTTGGAAAATCCAAATGACATGTTGTTGGTTGCGTTGGAAAGCTAACTTGATAAGGTTTCACACCATGTATAGCATGCACCACGAAACATTATAGAATGGTACAGTTTAATATGAGAAGTTGTACCAATATCATGTCCTGAGAAGACCGTTAACCCTCTGAGCAGTCTGCACTAAAACTGGTCGGATCTGCACTAAAACTGGTCGGATCTGGTCGGCCTTGAAGCATTAGAAACTAGATTTCACAAGCTTTTCAAAAAGTCCTCATTGACCTCCATAGCCTTCGGGAATAAAAAGTTATGATATTTTATTCTTGACAGTTCTGTCAGTTTCAAGAGGTCTGACTAGTATGTACTAAGCTGGTCGGATTTCATTAGTTAGAAGTCCCAACTGGTCGGCGTTAGCATCATTGGAAAGTAGACTCGACAAGCTTTCCAAAATGTGCTCATTCACCTTCATAGCCTCTGGAAATCAAAAGTTATGAATATTTCTTTCCGACTGTTCTGCAGGACTGGTCTGGTTCGAGTGTGGTTTTTCTCTGTGGTCATCACCTTGTGTGTCCTTGCCATTCTCTTTAGTGAACCTGAGCAACAACAACCTGCGCGACTTAGGCAGTATATAATTCTCATTAATATTAAATTGAACTTCATAAAGTAGCGCGTTCACCTCTTGTTGTAGCTTCTTTGCTCGACTACGTGTAATTGGGCCACCAAAGGCTTGGGCTGGTGTCGATGTAGGTGATACTTGAGTTGGTGTTACTTGAATTGGAGGTTGTAACATGTTGGTTGATGACGTGGTCATATCAAACACTACATGGTAGCACATGCTGTGTTCGAGCTTAACAAAATATAGGAAATAAACGTCACCTTGTGAGCATATTTTTTTTTAATAATGGAACAAGGTTCCAGCCTATACTCCACCAAAAGGGGGTACATAACTGTTCAATACATCATGAGCACATAGACTCCGTGCATCTTCAACAAAGAGTTTAGAAATGATTAACACTAAAAAATAAGTAAAAACTAAAGTTAAGCTTCAATGTTATTCCAAAATTTCCAACCGAACTTCACAAAAACTTCCATGATGACTGTTTCAAGCAATCTGCATCCATCCTTGAGACTTGTTCTTGCACTTTCCTTATGTAGTAGCAACCATTGACAGAGCTAGGCACGGGCTGGAGGCTAGGGAGCAGTGCTACCTCTGCGACCAAGGGCGCGAAACAATTGACCATATCTTGGCAGACTGCCCATTCACCAGAGAGGTTTAGTTCTTCAACTTCCAAGCGCTGGGACGGCAACTACCATAGCCAGCAGCAGCTACAACTCTACGTTGGTGGCGCCAACTATGTTCTGTCTACAACGGAGAGCAGCATCAAGGTCTCGACTCCCTGTTCGCGCTTGTTTGTTGGTAGATTTGGAAGGAGCGCAACACACGTTGCTTCCGAGACTCCACCTCGACCGTAAGCGAACTCCTCCAGATCGTGAAGGCCGGGGCCGATCGTTGGATTGAAGCCGGCCCAAGGGGCTAGGAGCTTTGGCTCGCCTGTAAGATGGCTAGAGCGCAGTTTGTTTATTACCATATGTAGCCATAAAAAAACACTAATGCAGCCGGTGATCAGCATCCTGTAATGTTCAAACTCTCTACCTCCTTAATACAAAGATACTCATTGCTTGTGCGTATTCGAGAGAAAAAAAAAAGACAGATCAAGTGTGTTGCCCTGAAGATGACCTACAAAAAGGTGTTAGATTTAGCCTTATTGAATACCATATCGTTTCTATTCAACCATAAGGCCCAATATAAAGCAGCAGCGCCTACTAAAGTTAATTTGATTTCTAAGTTTTGGTCGAATGCCAAACAACCAAGAATCAAACAATGTGAAATGCTAGAGAGGGGCTGAATTCCAAAAGTGATGTGCACGGTATTCTAAATAAATCTAGCAAAATGGCAATAAAAGAAAAGGTGTTGTATTGTTTCGATAGAACTACAAAAACAACACTTGACACTACCTTGTCAATTTCTTTTTGCTAGATTATCTTTTGTTAGGGTGACACCCTTTAAAAGATACCAAACGAAAATCTTAATTATCAATGGTACCTTGATGTGTTCCAAAGTGGACTCTTGTGAGTTACTACCCCTTCCTATATCATATACTTGTACATAGAATGGACCCTGAAAGTGCCGTTGTTATGTAATCTCCAAATGAAACTATCCTTACCGTAAGTCATGTTAACCAGAGTTAATTTAGATACCAGGTCAAGCCAATCATCTAGATTGGAACCCACTAAGGTTCTCCTAAAGGACACATTAAGTGGTATGGAGCTCAGTAGACACTGTGGCATCTCTTCTCCTCACAATCCTATATAGAGAAGGATAAACAACTCCAAGAGCATCATGTATTTGGAAGTATCCACATGCCAAGAATTGGTCTTTTACCGCCATTAGGCTGAACCAAAAAAATTTGTCACCCTGGTTGTTTCTTTACTTGAGTGAGGGTTTTATTGGACAAGTATTTCCTTTTAAGGAGATTTTGCCAAACACCCTCCTCATTGATGAGTTTAAACAACCATGCACTCAATAGACATTTATTTTGAATATCCAAGTTTTGGATACCCAAACCTCCAAAATCCTTAGGCCTACAAAGTACGCTCCAAAAGCCATGTTTATTATAAAAATATATTCAACGATCTATCTAATATACTAATTATGTATAAACTTATTTAAAGATATAAATGTTGCAAGTACCCCTCATACATTGCATTTCTTGCCCTAAGGCAACTAGTTCTCACACCAATCCCAGCATTGTTATAAGTCTCAAGGAATATTATGTGCTCCCAAATATTTAGCAATACAGGCCCAGACTACCCTTGCTACTGGGCAAGTAAAAAACAAATGAGAGCTTGTGTGGCCGCTCCAAGACATATACGGATGCTTCAAAACACCAAAGCTACTGTGCAGAGTGCAGAGTGCAGAAGATGAGAACAATGTCCTCTTGCACATTGCAGAGTGCAGAAGATGCGTGGCCGCTGAACCTTTCCACAGTGACAAGCCAGGCAAAGCCATCAGTGAAGGACAGCTCATAGGCAACTTGTGGGGGTGGACAAACTGCGCGCGCTCCGTGTCCATCCAAAAGTCCGCTCTCCTTTCCTGTGCCGGTACTGCGCTGCGCCGCGAGGGACTGCCGACAGCGACTGCCACCCAACAGCGACTGACGCACCGCGAGGGATGGCGCGGCGACGCGCCAAGATTGGTGGCGCGGCAGGCCCACCACGTTAGCGGTCAGCAATTTCGGTCGTCGCCACGTCAGCCCGCTGCTGCGTCATCATATATGGCGCGGCACAAGTATTTGACCGCGCCAGGACAATAGACATGGTCAAAAGTGTTAGTTTTAAAAAATAAAAATCGACGGGGTTAAATTTAAAATTAGTGTAAAAAAGTGTTAAAATAAAAAAAAAATCGTTTTTTACAGGATGCCTGGAGCAGACGAGAGCTAGCTAGGTTTGGCAAGGAGATGCTCGGCATTTGGCGGCGCCCGGGAGGCGGCAGAACAGCTAATGAAATGACGACGGAGGCACAGAGCAGAAAGGGGCAACGGTGGGCATGGCCAGCGGCACGGCAAGGTCGATCGGCACCCAGAGATTCGCGGGGCTGGGCAAGCACCGTCATAACTCATAAGCGAGGAGAAACAGGATGGAGTTTCAGCTGGTCGGTCGGTCGGGCCCTCACCGGCAAGTTCAAGATGAAGTGTGGAGTTTCAGCTGTGAAAAAGAGAAACAGGAGCTGAGCTGTGCCCAGAAAAAGAAGAAGACAGGCAGCCAAAAAAATGAAAAAAAGAAGAAAAAAAAATAAGAATTGCACAAGAACAGCAAAAACCTTTTTTTTTCAACTGGCAACTACATAACCGCATAAACGATCTCTACGCACAAAAACAAAATACACTTGGCAATAAAAAAACAACCGTGCAGCAGCACGAATGCATCAACCATTTATGTAGCTTATGGTTATTTAATTTGGTTTAGAAAATAAAAAAAAATCAAATTCAAGAAAAAAATCATAGGCTTTATCTATGATCCGCAATCACATCGCAACATTATATACTTTGGGGCTATGACACATTATGTCGAGCCAGGTCCTGCAATATTTGAAGCATCAAGCCATCAATCCAGAGTTACATATTTCTTCTACACCATCACAAGAAATGAATCGCTCTAACCTAGAACAAAGCAAAAGCGTAAAGCATTGAGAAACTCCAGATCACGAGCCTGTACACCATCTACAGCCTAAACTCCACCACAGCTGAACTCCAGACTCACCTACCGAAGAATGAAAAGAAGCCGCCTTTCTTCTTGGGCCTCTCCTGCTCCTCGACCATGACTGCTGTCATCGCATCTCTTTCCACCAATCTCCAAGTAGCCTGCTCCAGAGCAAGGCCCGCAGGCGTGGGCGGGTCATTGAGCACCAACGGCACACCCCTATTTGTGCTCCGGATCACCTCTGCATCCTCCGGCACCACACCTAGCAAAGGCAACCCAAGCATTTCCTGCACGTCAAGCGCTGACATCATGTCCTCCCCCTTCACCAGGTCTGGTCGCACTCGGTTGACAATAATCTTGATATCTTTGATGCCATCGCACTCCAACAGTCCTGCGACACGGTCAGCATCACGGAGAGCCGTAATGTCAGGGGTGGTAACGAGCACTGCCTCTTCTGCAGGTGCAATGGCAGTGACAAACCCAGCATCAACACCTACAAGACAAATGGCAAGCAGCTTTACATATTGCTGATTCTAATTTCAACACCATGACTTGTTTAGGGGGGGCGGGGGGAATACAAATCATGTTATGCAGCACACTGTATATGACTGGAATAAATATGGGAGTGCTTAAGGTTCCACTGTGACCACAGATGATACTTTAAGACAGTGAGCAGAAATCAAAAACCAAATTAGGCATCATTTTCACCGCTGATAGCCTGATACTAACAACGTTTGTGCTCCACAGTTCAGAAATGTAATAAGATATGGCATTCTAGGAGACTAGGGCTACAATCTTGGCAAATGGGTCTAAACAGTATTTTTGACATTTTTTTACACAGTAATAGGTCCAGAACATCCCACTATAAGAATGGACTCTGATCATGAAAAGGATACAAAGTGCATCCTGGCTCAGAATTCTTAATCTGCGGCAATGGACGGGAACAAAATGTGTGGGCCAAATGAGTTGACGTCAACATCCCAAGCAAACTAAGGGATACCTAAGAGTCTAGATTCTTCAAAAGAAAATTACCAAGTATCTAAAATTAGACCATCATAATTTTTTTCTTCCTGGCTCTGAAATTACAAGTACTCTGAACACCACATCACAAACATGAACTAGCATTATGACACCATGGAAAGGATGCCACCTGCATCCTGACTCTGAATTATTAGCCTGTAGCAATTGACAAGAAAAAATGTGG
Organism: Miscanthus lutarioriparius; assembly: GCA_904845875.1. NCBI lineage: Eukaryota > Viridiplantae > Streptophyta > Magnoliopsida > Poales > Poaceae > Miscanthus > Miscanthus lutarioriparius. Next base: position 87,274,891 of record CAJGYO010000018.1, read on the forward strand.
GAAAACGATGATATTGACATCAGCATCCCAAGCAAACCAAAGGTGAAAGGACACCTAGCATATAGATTCTAGGGCTTCATTATAAGCTCCTAAATTGTCCATTTAAACGCGATGCCATTGTATACCGGTATCTGATGGAGCAAAAGGAATTTTTAGATAGGATGCCACATGCATCCTGACTCAGCAGTCGATATAAGAAAAAAATGTGGGAAAACTATGATGTTGACATCAGCATCCCAAGCAAACCAAGGGACACCTAGCATATAGATTCTAGGTGTTCATTATAAGCTCCTAAACTGTACATTTGTAAATGACATGTCATTTTCACCATTTCATTCAAATATCTGATGGAACAACATGTAGCTCAGAGAGGAAGTTAGTGAGCATCTAAAATTAGGTCATTCCATCCTGGCTCTGAAATTATCGGTTTTCTGAACATCACATCAGAAACATGAACCATTATTAGGAAATCAATGAGTACCCTGGCTCTGAAATCCTTCTTAATCTTGGATAATCAATAGTGATGAATGTGTAATAGCTGATGTGAAATCAACATCCCAATTGCTGCCTGCTAGCATTCATTCAGCGACCAAAGCTCCTAGACCATAAGTTTGACTAGAACAAATGGAAATTACCAAATGTGACTAGAGCAAGGCTCCTGGAACGTCCCAATTCAGTTCAGTCTATAACGATTACTAATATGGCTAGACAAGAGTACAGGTATTCTTGGAGGCGGAAACTACCAAGCATGTAAAATTAGGTGACAAGGTCAATTAAACACATACAAATGGCTCCTTAATCTGTTGGATCGAGATAATAATTCATTACAATCGGCATTGGATGCGAGCAATGAATGCAAGACAGACCAAAGAAAATGCGGGGTTAGGAGTGGCGGACCTGCGGGGCAGTCGATGAGGATGAAGGCGGGCGGGTTAGGCGAGCGTCGTAGCGCGTCGGCAACCCAGGTAAGGGTCTTGGATCCGAACGCGAGGGGCATCTTGGAGCGTGGCTTGGAGAGGCAGAGGAGGTGGAGGTCCTGGAGCGCGCGGTGGCGGACGAGCGCCTGGTCGAGTCGGCAGTCCCCGGCGAGGACGTCTGCGGCGGTGAGGTGGACGCGGTTCTCGAGGCCGAGCAGGAGGTCGAGGTTGCGGAGGCCGGCGTCGGCGTCGACGGCGACGGCGGGGAGTCCGAGGCGCGCGAGCGAGGCGGCGAGGTTGGCGGTGGTGGTGGTCTTGCCGACGCCGCCTTTCCCGGAGGTGATGACCACCACGCGCGGGGTCGGGCCCGAGAGCTCCGGCGCCGTGCGCCCCCCGTGGTGGCGCGCCGAGACGGCCCGCGTGGATGCCGCCGCCGCCGGCGGAGGGGGTAGCGGGAGCGGGAGGAGGCGCGGCGGCGCGAACGCCATCAGCGGGGTAGGGGCGGGTTGGTTAGGGTTCTGTTTGGGAGCGGGAGGTGGTGAGGTCAGTCCGAGTCGGAGGTGGTGGCGGCGGCGGCCGCGGCCGCGACAACGGCCGATGCTACAGTACCGGGTGGGGCCGGGGAGGCAGGGACAGGGAGGTGGCGCTCGCTAGTCGCTACTGATGATTTGTGTGCACTTGTGCCACCACATCTCTGAACTCTTGGGGGAAATTGGGACCCACGTTCAGGAACGGGGACAGACTTTTGCACCAACAACTCAAGGCCCCACGCATGGATCAATCGATTTTTTTTTATAGAAAAAAATATTAGAAGACAAGAAGAATCCCTAAAATTCAAATGGAGACTCAAAGTTTTTGCCAGTCAGCCTGCTCGCTTGTTGGTTTCAGCCAGTTCAAACCAGCCAGTCAACAGTGTTTTCCTCTCACAAAAAATCAGCACCAGCCAGCCCAAACCAGCACCAGCACCAACCAGCGAACAGGCCCAGTATGTATTAGGATTTATCCAGGTTTTGAAGGATTAGAAACAAAGAACCTCGTGTCCAGCGGCACTGCAGCTGCCAACAAAGTAATGATTGCATGTACGGTAATACTTCAGTCCGGATGGGACGAACCTGCTTCGCGCCGTGCGTACATGCACCTCGCGCCTCCCACGATAGCACCGGACCCGCCTCGTGCCCCTGCGCCTCCCCGCCTCACATCGTGCGCCTTGCACCTCGCGCCTCGCACGGTCGCACCAAACCCGCCTCGTGTCGTGTGCGCTCCGCCCATGCCTCGCGCCCTAGCTCGTGCCTCGCGCCGCGTCAACTAGCCTTCATTGGACGGCAGCAAGTAGATGAGCACATATTGCAACGTATGTTTCATGCATTTTAGATGTACGTTGCATATGTTTCATCTGGATGTTGCAAAAGTAGGTCTGGTGTTGTCAATGTTGCAATGGATATACAAGTATGTTGCAAGTGTATGTTTCAAATGTTTCAGCTGTTTCAAACGTAGGTTGCAAGTGTTTTATCTGAATATTGCATATGTTGCAGTGGCTATACATGTATATTGCAAGTGCATGTTCCAAATGTTTCACCCGTTTCAAACTTATGTCGCAAGTGTTTCATCTGGACATTGCATATGTTGCAATGCATAGTTCCAGACATATGTCACAAGCGTCTATTCAAAATGTTTTATCTGTTTTAGACGTATTTTGCAAATGGATTTATCTGGATGTTGTAGTTGCTATACACATATGTTGCAAACATATGTTTATAAATTTTCACTTGTTTCAGATGTATGTTGCAGAAGTGTTTTCATGTTGCAACATTAGCACGTGTAGGAAGCGGGCGCATGTAGATGCGGTCCCCACCTTCATACGCATCAGCAAGAACGAGGCGAGCATCAGCAAGCACGAGGCGCAACAACTGTATGCGTAGGCGCACTAGCATGCAGGGGCGGGTGTGCAGACGCAACAGTTGCATGTGGGACGTGCAGGCGTAGAGTTGCATGTGGGGCAGGCGGGGCATGTTTTTTTGGAAAAGACAGACAGGCTTAGCATCATGCGTGGCAGATGGGACGGACGCGGGCGTCCAGATGGGGCTAGCGTACGGAGGTAGACTAGGTCGTCCGGGTAAAAAAAAAGGAAAAGTCTGCTGGGCTGCATGCCTATCAAGGAAGGCTCTGGCCATTCATTTCGTGATGGGCCGAGCATCCAATCCGCGGCCAGACGAAACAGAATGCAAGCCCAAGACAGGCCCGGGGAACGAGAGAGAGAAAAAGCAAAGGCTGTGTGGGGCCCGCGTACCAGTGTGTGTCGAAACTTGTGGACAGGGGAAGAGCCGAGAGTCATGGTCGCCGGCTCTTCCCCACCACACCACCCGTCCCGTCACTACTGTTCCTCCTCTGTCCTCTCCTGCCCTCACGTCTCGCACCAGCTGAAGCGCCAGGCGCCAGCAGCAGCGGACCACCACGCCGCCAACCCTAGGGTCTACGAGAAAGGAGGAGGAGGGAGCAGCGCAGCGGCAGGCTGATGGTGTCAATGAGCACGACGCCGCACCCGCTGGATCCGTCGGTCCCGGCCGTCGCCGGGGGCGGCAAGGAGGACGAGGAGGCGCGGCAGGCGCGGGAGTCGGCCGCCGCCGCCGCCGCGCCCACGGCCGTGCCCGTGCCCGTGCCCGTGCCGTCGGTTGGGAACGACGACGACGAGGGGCCCCGGAGGGTGCGCAAGCCCTACACCATCACCAAGTCGCGCGAGAGCTGGACCGACCCCGAGCACGACAAGTTCCTCGAGGCGCTGCAGCTGTGAGTCGTCCCGTTCCGCTCCTCTTCCCCGTCCTATTCCCGACCACCGCCTCCGGCGGCGCTTCCCTGTGCTCCGTCTCACTGGCGCTGCTGCCCCATCTGCTCTTCCTTCCTCTCGATCGCTGGAGTCTGGTTGGGTCGGTTAATCTGTGAATTGTACTCACGTTTGCGTCTTCCCGTGCTTTAGTGGTCAGTCGTTGCTCATTGGTAGATCTAAGGGCCTGTTTGGATACAAGAGATAATTGCTAGATAGCTAAAAATTAGCCAAAATTTGCTTTAGCTCAATCAAATAGGTGGGCTAATTTTTTTAGCCAAATCTTCAACTAGTTGTTAGCCAACTAGCTAGCTGATTTTTAACCCAACTAGTAACTAGCCCTAGCTCATCCAAACAGGCCCTAACTATCGTTATGCTACATCAGAGGTTCATCACGATTGAATCCTGCAGTGTGGTGGTTAATAAGTGAGTGCCTGTGTTCGCCCATAGCTGCTGCTAAATTTGTATAAATATTGTTGGAATCCAAACTTATTAGAACTTGGTCCTTGCGCGCCATTCCACTGTTACTTGATCCATGTACAGGTTTTGGCGAATGTAGTTCTGTACCACCTGTAGGGGTAGTTGGGGTCCTTACAGGGTCTTTCTTTCTCGTTTGATACTTGTTGCGTTGATGTAGTAGTTGAGTTCCCAAGTGTAAGTTATATGGTATATCTGTTGGCCTAGTACACCCTAGAGTCTCTTCTCTTGGGGGCAATCACTCTTTATCCCACTGTGGCACATGACTGGCAGACATCCTAAATTGTTCGTTATCGTCCCATAGTTATATTCTGCCTAGTTGCCTTTAGGATTTCACCCTACTAAGTTGTTCTGAATGGCAATGTCTTACCCTAAGGATAGCTGTTGGCTGCGTTCGGCTGAAAACACTGTTCACGCTCTCACAAATTCCTCCAGATTCATCTAGATTCCTCCAAATTCCTCCCAGCGAACAGGGCCGTTAGGATTTTAGTCACATGTATCTAATCCATTATTATGGATCCTGGTCGCATAGATGACTTGTCACCTAAACAGATTCTTTAGCAGTTTATGGACATTTCATACTTGTAGAATGCCTCGTGTCACACATCTGCAGCAGCTTTCTTACATATTATGCTATAAATCCTTCTTTCTTTTCGTGTAACAGCTTTGACCGTGACTGGAAAAAGATCGAAGCATATGTTGGCTCCAAGACAGTAATACAGGTATAGTTAAATCTGACCTTGGATCCTCAAATCTGTGCCATTGTCTCCCTTAGTAGTTGACTGGCTTTGTCACACAAGATTTTAGGCTAGTTACGGTTTTTAGTCACACTGTTTTAGGTGAGGATATTTACATTTTTTTAAGTACCAATTACCAACATAGGATAAGGGATCATGCAGGCAACATTAAACCTCATGCTTGCTCTATACCATCCCACCATGCTATTTTTATGTTACTGCAAATACTGTATACTACTGGGTTTGAGTTTGAACTGGTCGCCACTGAATACCTGTGTTATTGGGGAAATTGATCATTTTGATACTAATATTTTCCCCAACCACTGTCAACTTGCTAGGCCAAGACGTAAATTGGTTGCTGATTTTTTTGTTATGCTGTCTGACGAACTGTGCATGATCTAAACAACAGTTTTTTTAACAGATCAGGAGTCATGCACAAAAGTACTTTTTGAAGGTTCAAAAGAATGGAAAAGGTGAGCATTTGCCCCCACCTAGGCCAAAACGAAAGGCTGCCCATCCATATCCACACAAAGCCTCAAAAAAGGGTAAGCATTTTTCCTTATCTTGCATCTGGTTGCCATGAAATTATAGTTATATATCTAATTAGAAACATCGGGGATCATGCAGCCCTTCAAGTTGTCTTACCACAACAAGCTTCACATATAATGGAGCAAGGCTGTGGTACACCTATGGATACTGCTACTGTTGCTACGGACTCAAGTGCAAATGATGCTTTTCCTGTTCAACATTTCAGTCCGAGGCATACACAAGGTTTGTACTGTTCCTTTGTTGTGAACTCTATTTCGGATCAATTTGTTTATAGGAGATACTTATCACAGATGCTACATGTTCAGGTGCAACATATAATAACTCTAGTAGCATAGGTAGCCAATCTGGAACTTGGCCAACTTCTGAAGGCACAGAACAAGAAATCAGGCATCCAGCACTGAGTGGTGAGCTTCTCTTTCAACTCTGTGTCAGTTAAATGTCTTGTGGATCCTTACTTCCTAAGTATCTTGGACACACTGCACACTATCAGTGCAGATTGTTTTCCAATTGTTTCCCCCTGATTAGGTGGTTTAGTATAATTTGTTTTTGATACCCTATGAGAAACAAGCCTGGTTCTTTTTTCTTGTGTTAAATGGAATGTACTTAAGCTTGTTACTCCTTTTGCTGGTATACTTTCAAGGTCTATAATCTAAAGTTGATCCTATGTATCATTGATTCAGATGTGAACACATGTGCTTAATTTAAGGACTTATTGCTCTATGCACTGTTTTTTACCATTAAGTTACTTTAGCCTTCCTTTAAACTCTTTGCGCTCATTGCAACCTTGCTGCTATCTTAATCTCCTCCAACCATGAAAGTTAAAAGAGTTTAACATTGTTTTTTTGTCGTTCTGCCTATATTAACATGGTAGATTTGTAGCTTCATCTACTTCAGTCCTCACTCTTACCTAAATGGTTGATGATAACTGTTGGCATCTTGGCATGTACACATTATTAGGATAGTTATTGGCATATTAGCCACTTGTAAGTCAGAACCTTTGGGTCTTCTTAGGAAAGTTATGTTACGCCAAAATAACTTTCTTTACGCAGTCTCCGTCTTGACGGCTCTGCTTTCTTTAACGAAAAATTATTATGTTAGATCCATCTTCTGTCTGCATATCATAACCATAATGGGTCCTTCAAATTTTAGATGTGACCTTAATGCTTTGATGTTTGATTGGTAAGGGTCTACAGGCTCTTATGACCTTATTACATCACAGTGCAAATGGGATCCTTACCTGGATACTGTTGTATTTCCGTTTGGAGGTGGCATTGATATTATCAACTGTAGTTGTGTCATTTGTGCCCCTTAATTCTGACACATACTGACTTCTTTCTCCCCTCCCGATTCTGGTGAAACTTGCAGCCATGCCAAACTTTGCTCGTGTATACAACTTCCTGGGAAGCATATTTGATCCAGAGACAAATGGTCATTTGCAACAGTTGAAGGAAATGGATCCTATTGATGCTGAAACGGTATTTCCTTCACTCAGTTTCCATTTAAAATCGACCCAGATGTCCTTTTGTTACTCTTGTCTGCAGGCATGAAGCTCATACTTTAATAGCTTTTTTCTGTATAGATCCATCTTTTTACATGGACAGCATAGTTAATCTTGTTTTACGTATTGAATGAAGACCTGGCTACGATTCTAGTGCAAAAATATCTATAAGCTCCTCTTAAAACCATCATTCTGGCAGTTTCTTTTTCTTTTTCTTTTTTGAAAAATGAGCTGTGCAGTACATATGTTATATCTATTACATATGCAGTCTAGTGCAATGTTAATACATTTCAGCTTAATTATTGTAATTTATGCGTACTAGTATACAATTTATGACTGAAATAAAAATCATTGGCAAATGGATATCAGTTCTACCACAAAGAAAGGATATCTGTCTGATCTTTTGGACATCACTGGCACTTTTCATGCTTCCGTCTCTTGTATATACCTGCTGAGACCAAAGTTTTTACCTCTTTCTCATTACCCTTCATAGTAAAGTAAGGCATGCAGTTTATAGGCTTGCTATTTTTATTAACTAACTTATTGGGTTTGTGTAGACTTGTCCCAAACATGTTATCTTGGACAGGTTCTCTCATTGTGCATTACACTTTTACTTAGTAAATCAGTTTCTTCTATTGACACATACATTCAGCATTTGTTGATCTTGTCCGTTCACCTAAGGATATAACTTGCTGTGTTTGATGGTCTTTATCTCCAGGTACTGTTGCTAATGAAAAACCTGTCAATCAACCTAACTAGCCCAAACTTTGAGGAACATGTAAGTACCTGTTCTTTTTCACCTCATTTTTCCTTTTAAACTGACTTTCAGAATGCTTATTGTTGTATACCCAACAAGTTTTGAATGTATAGTATCTGGTACTAGTGTATAATTCATTTCTAATCCCAGTATCTGATTAGTACTCCCTGCCCATAATTCTAATCGATCCAGTTAACCTGGTGGAATGCCTCGTAGCTTGAAAGCATAATAACTTAACCCATTACTGATGAATTGCATATATTAACAGTCCTGTAGACTATTTCCCTGAAATGCATTGTGTTCCTTGGATTCTGACCTACTGGCCGCCCCTTTCTGCTGCAGAGGAGGTTGCTATCTTCACATGCCTCAAGCATGGATCAAGAAATGGGCTCTTCTCACATCCATCTTCCATTCATGTAATTCTAACTGTTCCTGTTCTCAATTCCAACTCCGCTCCACATGATCTGCTTAATTGTTTCACTAAAACTATGTATCGCCACCACGATCTAGGATAACGAGCAAGTGAGAGAAGCTGGCTGCCCTCAAGCCGAAGGCGTTGGAGTCACTCTGGAGCATGGCGATGTCCTTATTGGAGTGCTTGCTAGCCATTTGTAGTGCGGCATGTGTACATAGCTCTTAGTAATGCCCTAACCACCTTAGGCTAGGTTTGCTCGACATGTTGTAGGTTATGCGCCTCTTGATTCTTTGCCCCTCCAGTTTTGGCCCATTGTAACTTATATGCGTGCTTTTTGCCTCTTCCTTTTATTTCCCTTCACAAGGATGAATGGGTGGCATGTGGTTTTTGCCGTGTGTGTATATAGCATGCGGCTGTATGTGTACAGCAGGCGGCTATAGCAAACTGTTGTTGTAAGGCATAAGCTGATAGTGCGTGGTTCTATTCTACAGCTGGTCGTGCCAGATGATACTCCTCCGAATTACAATTACTGTCGTTTTGTATTGTATGATGAGGGCACATGTAACATAAATAAAATTTAGTTGCCCTTGCCGATCGACTCCCTGGTTGGTGGTTGCAGTAACTCTTATGGATCTGGCGTTGTCCTTGTGGTCCTTGTGTATTTGAACTCGATCTGACACGGACGCGCCAATGTGAGATTTACTTTGGGCTGTACGTACTAATGACACTTGGTGCCTAATTAATCTATCATTAGTACATGTTTATTGTAACATCATAACTAATTAGGTTTAATATATTCGTATCGTAAATTAGTCTTCATCTGTATAATTAGTTTTGTAATTAGTCTATGTTTAATACTCTAAATTAGTGTCATTGCCATCGTACTGTGCTTCTTTATTGCTGTTATTATTAATACTATTATATGGAGTAGTATGATATAGTACATCTGGTATACGTACTTGTGACTAATTGGCTGCATCATCAATCAATAATACTGAATGCTCTGTCGCGTGCATGCGTGATGCGATTGCTTTTGCGTGGAACTTGGAAGCAAGTACGTATACGTGAGGGAGAAAGAATATGGCGGTTGCTTGGCTTGCAATTGAAGTAACTGTATGTAAGTAGTGCCGGCAAGATCATCGATCATCGTCTTCCTATAGCCCTCGTTTAACCTCAATCCACATGTATTGGATCGATTGGGGTGGATTTTAGTTTATGTTCCATTCCAATTCACTCAATACATGTGGATTTATGCGAATCCGATTATATCATAGTGTATGCAATGCAATCATCAATACTCTCTTCTGAAATGTGGATTTTCCTAGAAGAAGAGGTAACTGCCGCCCCGTGTGGCACCGCACAGCTCTCGGTCGATATCTCGCATGTGTACGTGCGTGTCTGAGACTGAGTGACACAATGTCCGCATGCAAGCGTGTTGGATGAACATTGAACAACCCGCTAGCTAGCTTGGCCAGGCAGAGGCAGCCAGAAGCGTGACGCTAAGCCTAACCATCCATGGAGTGCAAGCGACAGGTGAGATCGATTGCATTGCACTTGCACATATGGGAAGTGTCAATAATGCAAGTTTGCAGCACAGCAATGTACAGTGCGGATTGGATTGGAACAGTAAGTAGGCACCACCGGCCCAGCACACTGTAGTGTAGTGGATATGTATGTTTAACAAGCTCCATGTAGTGGATTGGAACAGCCAGCAGGCATGTTCGTTTGTCTTATAATCTGTACTTTTCAGCTTGTTTTTTGGCCGGAACAGTATTTTTCTCTCACAATAAATTAACCAACGGTACTTTCAACCATGATTTATCAGCCAAGCAAACGAGGTAGCTTCTACACCGTTGCATGTATATATACTTAGGCCCTGTTTGGTTGGGCTTTTGGCTTTGGCTTTTGGCCCCAAAAGCCAAAAGCCCAACCAAAGGGGTTGCTTTTGGAGGGTGCTTTTTCAGAAGCAGCTGTTTTTCCGTAGTTCATTTTTAAAAGCTGGTTTGACCCTGCTTTTAGCTTTTGGCTTTCTGCTTTTCGAAATTGGTGGAATAAAAAGCTCTTCCATAGTTGTTTCAAGAGAGATAAAGATAAAAGGTATATTTTATACTTGTTTAACCAAACAACTTTCAGTTTTTCTACAGCTCACAGCCCACAACAGCTTTTCCACAGCTCACAGCCCACAGCAGCTTTCTCCCACAGCCACAGCTCAACTAAACAGAGCCTTAGCTAGAGCTCTACAGTTCCAAGCAGCTACGACGATGTATGTCAATCCGATCCAACAGTAACCGTGACACAGGCATCTTAGCACTGTTAACTGAGTTCCTTTTGTTTGATCTGAATGTATATAAGCCGTTTTAGTTTTTTTTAATACATATATATAGGTTTTTTGTTATTATTTTTTCGAGAATGTATACTGCACGTATTTCATTAAAGAGGAAGTTTAGAGTACACACGTAGGTACCTCTCCACCCAAAAAAAATCATTGTTTTAAAAGTGAACCTAGCTAGACAAGCACTCGTGTAGATCTAGCGGTTTGGAAATTTCTATCATATATATGGACTTGTTGTAGGTACCTCTCCGTCCTCCTTCCAGAACCACGTGCCTCCCATCGTCACGAAAAGATGCACCACCCCCAGTCCCTTACTCTCAACGTCTTGTCGTTTGATTCCAATTTGTCTCACCATTCATTAGTCAACAGATTGATGATAGAGTAAAGGGAGTGGCCAGCGCAGCATGCATGGAGGATTTAGAGGGTGTTGTGCGTGTGCATACACGCAATGCATCGATCTCTTGGTACTATGTCTATGTTTGGATCAAAGAGCTAAAAATTAACCCATATTACGAAAATAGATTAAACATGAGCTAGAATATAGACTAATGGACTCTAACCACCAATTAACTATTATTAACTCAGAATTAACCCATATTTAGTCTATCTAATTGGTATCCAAGAATATGGGCTAATTGTTAGCCCATGTATCTAAACATGCTCTTCCAAACATGCCCTTATATATGCTTAGCTTGCAACATGGGTTTCCTAATGTCCATTATAGATTGTTAACGAAACCAAGGAAAGCTAATAAAGCTAAGGGTCCATTTGGTAGGGCTTCTATGTGAAGAAGCCCTGCCAAACGTTTTGTAAAAGAAGTCGTTTTTCATCGGTGAAAAACAGAGGAGCCAAGCCGTCCTCCGGCCTGCCGAACACCCCTAATTAAGACGGCCACGGTATAAATTAAACAAATAATAAATATATACATCCATCCCCTTGGACGGCCTTGGTACACGTACAATATGATACAAGTAGTAGTAGTTAGTAATTAGTAGAGCTACTGTTGTATCGTTGCCGAAAAGGTTAGTTGCCCTCCAACTCGAACTAGCTAGGTTTCTATTTTTTGTTTAAGGGCTTGGTTCCATTTCATACTTGCCGGTGTGGAGGTAGGCAGCGGATCCGATTTGGCCGGCGGCCGGGGGCAGGACGGAGGGAGGCGGCCGGATTTCAGGACGACCGGCGCCGTGGAAGTGACGCGCGGGTAGGAGTGGAAGCAGCAGATTTCCTTTCCATTCCATGCGTGTGAGAGATAGGAGGAAAGAGGAAAGAGGAAAGGGCACAAACCGTTTAGAGAGTCACATCACAGAGAATGAATGGTGGATGATGGACGGTGGCCCTGCTATAACTACACACGTACGTCACCGCTCGCATTCCACGCCCTGCTGCTATAACTACTACCTTAGTACCTAGCAGTGAAGCAGAGTAGTCGTAGGTCAGGTTAAACTGGAAGCCAAGCCAAGAAAGTCTTCACATTCTTTCTTCTCTTGAGCAAGGAAAGGAAGAAGCTAAGCGAGCGAGCAGGTACTAGTCGTTGATCCATATATCATATCAGCTGGCCGGCATCACATCAATTCCTCCTCCGACTCCACATCTGTTCTTCAGCGGAGACAGGAGGGAGATAGCTAGGCGGAATATATACTAGTCAAGTCATATAAAATGCTGCGGCGACGGCAAGCCGAACAAGGCCAAGGTAGAACAAAATTGCTGGAGGAGGTGCTCATCGTGGCCGGCCTCCTGCTGGTGCAGTGCGTGCTCTCCGGCTACGTCGTCTTCACCGACCACCTGCTCGCCCTGGGCGCCGACCCGCTGGCCGTCATCGTCGTCGGCGGAGCCGCCTACGCCGCCTTCTGCCTCCCCTTCGCCGTCGCCCTCGAGAGGTCTTTACTCCATATATATATGTTCTTCTTCTTGTTGTTGCTGCTGCTGCTGCTCTGCTCTGTTGGGTCGTCCTTCTTCCATTGACGTCTCGCCACGCAGACGCAGCATGAATTATGAATACGATGATATTGTTGCTTATAATATAATTAACTACTACTCCACTCCGTATTACAGGAAGCGATGGCCTTGCAAGGTTTCGGGGACTTTGGTGGCGCAATACCTGCTCATTGCTCTCGGAGGGTAAGTAAGATCCATGAACCGTCCATACCGATCGATATGATGCCAGAGCCTGTTCATTGCTCTTGACCTTTTCTTCATTTTATTTATTATTACTGTTACCGCTCCGAATCGATCATTTTTAAATATATTATTATCTCGTGGATTCAGAAGTAGTAAGTTCATGAAAATCAGGCAGGGCAGTTGATAGCCTTCAGTGTAACAGGCTTAATTAGGTAGCTCATGCATCCCGCACGTACCAAGGATGAAGGAATGGAATGCTCCTGCTACGTACGCCATCTGCACCTACTCTGCTCTCTACTCTTACCTGTAGTACGAAGTAGTAGTAGTAGTTGAGTGCCGATGGCAACTTTTACCTGAAATGAAAGCCTCAAAATGGCAACCGGACAAGATAAATTCTGCGCAACATGTGCACCCATACGCAATTCAGTCACTCATGGTTCGTCCATCCATACCGATGCCATTCACGGACTTGAACTTTTGTTACTCTTGATTTCCATTATTACTCCTGCGAATTGATCATACGCCTGAGTATATATAAATCTCATGGATTAAGTAAGTTTATGAAATCAGGCATTCAGCTGAACAGGCTTTAGCTAGACTACTCGTCAGTCCGATCCGTCTGTCGCCATCTCCTTGTACTCCTACTCTGCCCTCTTTTAGCTGCAGTACGAACTAGTGGTCGAGTGACGAATGACGATGCCAACTTTTACCTGAAATGAAAGCCTTAAAATGGCAACCGGACAAGATAAATTCTGGCGCAACATGTGCACGCATACGCAATTCCAGTCAGTCAGCATTCATCACGAATATACATACTACTAGCAAGCAAGCACTATTATTGTGATCAGAAAGGGATCGATCTAGAACGTCGTTTCTTGTTGATTTGTTAATTAATTGCATTGCTACAACAAGTCCATCTCATCATATATAGTGTGGGTAGGTGTTTTTGTTGTTTTGTTTGATTGTTTACCTATACTGGGAGGAAGTTAAAGGATCTTCAGTTCAGAGCCAAAATTTCATGAAATATACACTTATCGACTGACTGACTGACCAACGGATTGATTGGTTGATTGATTGTGTGTATTCATTCAATTCACCATCAGGACAACCGCGTTCCAAGAGCTGATGCTGCTGGGGATCAAGAAGACGACGCCGGCGATTGCTTCCGCCATGCCCAACCTCAGCCCCGGCCTCATCTTCATCGTCGCAGCTTGTTTCAGGTAAGCAGTTGTACATCTTCATTACATCATTCAGAGCAGCTGGATTGTCTCATCAGTCAGCTAGCCTCATTACATTATTATTCAGACAAACTAAATTGTCTCAGTAAGCTAGCATTTGGAATCATTTTTTAAAAAAGAATCAACTGGATTGTTCCTGCTACTCCTTTTGACAATACAAAACCAAACAAAAAACAAGGCTGGAGAGGTTCGACAGGGCGTGCAAGTACACGCAGGCGAAGATAGCGGGGACGGTGGTGTGCCTGGCGGGAGCGGTGGCCATGAGCTTCCTGCAGAGCCCCTCGTCCTCGTCCTCCTCCTCCTCCTCCTCGTCTTCTCTGGCAGCAGCAGCAGGCAGTGACGACGACTACTACGACTGGATCCTGGGCTGCTCCTGCCTGATCGCGGGTGTCACCGTCTTCGCGCTCGTCACCGTCCTGCAGGCCGCGACGCTGGCCAGTCTCCCGGCGCCGCTGACCATGTGTTGCGTCACCTCCGCGATGGGCGCCGCGCTCACCGCCGTAGTGCGGCTCGTCCTGGAGGGGAAGTTCCTCGATATGGGGTCGCCTAACATCGACGCCACGCTCGTCGCCGGGATCGTCGTCCTCGGCGGCGGGGTGGTGGGTGCGTGCACGGCGTTCCAGGCGTGGTGCCTCGGCAGGAAGGGCCCCCTGTTCGTCTCCGTCTTCGGGCCCGTCCAGACCGTCTGCACCGCCATCCTCTCTGCTGCTCTCCTCCAACAAGTCCTCGGCCTCGGAAGGTACTTCTACTGCTGCCACGTTATGACTCATCAACTTTTCTGTTAATAGGCACATGTAATTTTATTTTTCGTACTACTTATTTGGTATATAGTAAACATTATTAGTATTTTTATAAATGTAAAATTAGGAGGTTTAGTATTCCTTTATAACCATGAGTAAAAAGTAAGTTAGATTTTGGAATGGTTTAGCTTATGTTTGTCATAGAATTGAACTTTGGTTATTTGGGACGGACAAAGTTTAATCCTAAGATTTCAAGAAATTAAATAAAGAAAAAGCGAAACATGAACTAACAAGGGAAATGGAAAAAAAAAAATGGTGTGCACAGCCTCGCAGGGATCGTGCTGATGTTCAGCGGGCTCTACATTGTCCTATGGGCCAAGAGCAACGAGATTTCGGCTGACGAGGATCAGTTGCAAGGTGGCGGCGCTCACGACGCCGAGAAGGCCCTGCTAGCCTAGCAAAATCCTATTTTTTTTCTCCAGATGTACTGGTAGTAGTGAATATCACGCTCTATATTATTTGTAAAAGGGCATGGTTTTAAATTTTTTACCCAAAGGTATGACATACTAAATGTGTCTACGTACCAATTTCTATGTGTATATATACATATATACTCGAAAGAAAAATTAAAAAAAGCCATGGCTAAATTTGTTCATAATTTATACCGGAAACTACTTTGATATAACATTATATTGTTCTAATTGTCTAATGTGTGTGAAAATGACATTGGTTGATATAAAGAGTAAAAAGAATGTGAGGTAGTGGTGGACCAAGAAAATTTCAATTGTTTAGTTTCTTAGTCAGTTACAACAGCGTGCGTTCCACCGTCTAGCGGTGTCTTGTGTTCGTGTTCAACCCCATCACTCATGACATCTCGCCGTGTTGTGATGACGGACATGTAAACCTTCTAACTTCCTCTTAATAAAACATGTGCTATGCACGTTCTCGAAAAAGAAAGTTTCAATAGCCTGGGCGAGGTATGGAGCCGAGTTCTGAGCATTCATGCAACGCTATGCCACTCCATTCCGCTGCATTCATGTTCAGCAGCCAGACAAGGACTAGGCCTTAGTGGTAGTGGGCTTCGCAGGGGATGGACTCGGGCAAGGGCTTAGGCCTTGTTTGGCCACTAAATTTTACGTCACTTAAGTACTTGAGGCTTCAAACATGAGGTTTAAACTGTTATATAAAGTTTAGATCATCTCACAAAACTTTAGGTCACATGAGTGAGCTAAAGTGACCTAAAGTTTTAGTCCTTAACTTTATCTAACTAAACTTTAGACCTAATAATCCAAACAAGTTCTTAGAGCCGTCAGGTCCTCGGTCTGGCCATAATGTGATGGCTATATGTTCCAATACGGAAACCATATCCATATCATATACGGTAAAGGCGTGATTAGAATGTGATTGGTTGCTTATATTTCTTTGGCTAGGCTTTTCATATCCAGAATCCTTTTATGCTTTCTCTGCTTAGGGGGGTTGCACATGTCAATGTAAAAGCAAGTCTGCACACGTCAATGCAAAAGCAATATCGGCAGTATCTTAGGGCTTCACCAATGCAGATATATTGTTTGTTACCCTCAGGCAAAAACCGCAAAAGTAGAAGTCCGTGTAGAAGAAAAACATGAGGCTGGTACTTTTCCCAATGTTAGTTACTGGTATATGTCCTCTTTGCTCTGCCCCTGCTTTCCTGGCGCGCCGGATTGGATCGTTGGGTGCCCGTGCTCCTAGAAAACTCAAATCGAGGTCACTCCCTTTGAGGGCAGATGTAATCCTATTGGTTTAGGCTGGTTTGACTTATAAGCCATAACTGAAAGTATTATTGGCTGATTTGATGTGAAAGAAAAATATTGTTCGTTGGCTGATAAGCTATGGCTTATAAGTCAGATACGAGCAAGCGAATAAGCTGGTAGATGTTGAGACCACTGGTCACATTGTCGCGGTGGGGCTAGCTTTAGGCTAGCTGGTACAAAATGGGAATGAAAAAACATTTCTCGCAACTTGGGCTCTAAAGGCGTAGCACACGAGATAATCATACTTTAGCTAAAGTATTCTATCGCGTTTTCCACAAATAGCAACCAAACAATGACTTTGTTCGCTTATTTTATAATCCATACTTTTCAACTTGTTTTTTCAACCGAAACAGTATTTTCTCTCCCAACATATCAGCCGGAACAGTGTTTCGATTTGTTTTTTCAGCGAAACGAACCGACCAATATCTCATATGCACCAAATTTAAAGCACCGTACTCAACTAAGCAAAAGCGAGTTACAGCTTTTTGTTTAAGAAAAAAATATTGACCATATACAACCACGAGTTACAACTTGTTGTTTAGGATAAGATTGACCATTGTTCACTTTATACAACCACGAGTTACAGATTGTTGTTTAGGATAAGATTGACCATTATTCACTTTATTATACAACCACGATATGCTAGTGCGACTACTATTTAATGACGCCGCAAGACATAATAGTTTGGAGGCGTACATGTTTCATCGTCTAAAAATATAAACTACGCTGTCAAATTTTTTTGCTCATGCTTACATGCTTATGTCATCTATGTATACTTACTAGTGTAGGGCCGCGCGCCATCGCGCGCACAGGTTCAAATTTGAGGAATTAGAACTGTAACTTGGACATTGAAAAGCATTGGATAATGCGAAATAATATAGGAGTTGACTGAAGCATAATTATACATGGAGTTATTCCTGCAGCACTTCCACGTGTTTTCAAGTCTACAAACAAACAAGGACTTGGTTTGCTAGATGGCGGAGTAGAGCACCAATACAAAGGCATCACAGGTTGTTCAGCACTTATATTATACAAAGTCAATAGCAGGCTAACTGGAGCCTTTTAGTGGGGCTTGTGGCTCCTATATAAAACATTGTGGAGTGGTTGGCAGATCACTTGAACGTAGATATAGGAATCATCAGTAGTATTTCCAGCTGCGATCAGACTCCCAGCCATGTTCTTCAGTGTCCGAGTTGTTCAGCGAGGAATCGGTAGAAATATCTGCATAGATGTAAACATGTTTTATGGTTCTAGGCTTAATGATGCTGCGTCTGTGGGGATATAAGGAAGCAGGAAGAAGGAATTTATGTATGTTGCAAGAACTGTGTATGTACGAACTATTGGAGTATGCAGGTTGCAGAAGTTTTTTTTTATATTGTTCAGTGGAGGAGGAAGGATATATAAAAGATGGGGTAGTGTGAATGTTAATCATCCTCTGGGTTTTTCTCTTTTTATTTTAAACAGTATGATGAGCATTGAGATGGATTGTATAGATGTCATACCTCGTCGATGGGAGGTTGCCTCGTCGTCCTGACACGTGGAGTGAAATAATTATGTTATTATGCACTATATAGATTATTGTATTTGTGTTGGGTTAATATTGATTGGCATTACCTGCGTAAGTGGAATATTCCTTGTACATCTCTTCTTCGTCCGCGGTAGCAATATCTGAGGATCCTGTTAATTTTGGGAGGAAGACTGTTAGAAATGGAGTTGACCGTGTTTTTTAGTGGTGCTGTAGTTGCATGAGTGTTTACCTTGGCGCTGAGACATTCGATATTCAGGCGGGGTCATTCTGCCAAGCATTTCTCCTGTAGAGGTTTCATACCATAGTGGCGAAATGTTGAGGAGATCACCGTTTTCAGTTACTTTCCTGACACCTATATGTGCAATGCTAGGCACAAGCGGTTCTTGTCCCTAGGCGGAGATCATGTATGTGAGTGTTGCAGGTGTGAATGTTATGTCACAGATGGTGCAAATTCCGCTGAACAGACGGTGTATTGTTAGTTCACAGCATAGGTGTGGTGGTATCCCAGAGATTTCAATGCTTAGGCGTTCGTTGGGTGACAACACGCGTGGGCAGGTTGCTGTGTGGTGGTTGATGGGATCAGAGTTTAGTTGGCTGTGTAGAGGGACTGATGTGTAGCCATAATCTGGGGTCCATGGCATGAGTGTAAGTGTGTAGGTTGAAACAACAACAAAGCCTTTGCTAAGCATGCGGAAACTTGCATCGGTAGAGTGTACCCTTATAAAGTAGTGGGACCATACTTCGATATGTCTTCTACCTGGATTTCCACCTGGAATTGCTGGTGGACTGCATCTCTTAAGCTCTGGTGGCTGACTGCATCTGTAGGTGATAATGGGAGCTTTGCAATTACTGCATTGTCAAAGACATTGGGATCCCTGCTGTGGAGCTCTGATTAGTTGATTATTGTCAGGTTTGGATAACGGTAGCCTGACATTTTGCTGGGCTTGTAGACCTGTAAATGTCCTGTATTAAGTAAATTTATAGATAAATATAATTATGTTTACATATAGTTAGTAGTTAGTGTTGATAGTGATTTTATTTAAGGCAAGGACTGCAGTTTGTTAATTGATAAGAGGAAAAGAGGTGTAATTGAATGTCTGTAGCTTTTTTTTGTTTTACTTTTTAGATTGGGAAATAAATATGCAAATGGTTGGTGCGTCAAGGAGACATCACGTGTAGCTGGGATGTGTGCGGTATATAAGGCTAATATCATGACAGTGAGTTGTTCGCTCTTAGTAAGGAAGCAAAATTTGAAGGTTCAGGCCATTATATATGTATGGTAATCCACTATTCTTTAGCTACTAAGTTTTAGTGACTGTGAGTTGCAGTTCATAAATGTGTTTGCAAGAATAGTTTATTATTTACTTTTTCAGACTAATTAGGTTAATATTGGGTTTGAACACAATTTACCTATCTGTGTGATATTATATGTTATTTGAATTGGGATAAGTGATCACTGACAGTGAAATGACTCGAGTCAGGTTGAAGCTCTGAAGAATGAAGGTGTCTATATTTGTAAAGGATGTAAAGCCATGTATTAGCCTACATTCACCTAAACAATGAAAGTCAACAGAGAGATTGGAAAATACCTTTGTTTCCCGAATAAGCTAGCAGAAAGTAGGTGCGCCATCGCGAGCATAGGCAGGTTCCAAAAAGACCTCGAATCTGGAGAATATATAGATTATAAAAAATAAGAAGGTAGATATATAAATCTAAGATGTGCATATTACATATGTTGTTCACGGTTTCAAAGAGCCGAGGATGGTGCATAGGTTTATATTACATGCACTGTCACTGGAGTAGAGAAACCGGAAAAAAAAACAGAATAATGGATGCAAAGATATCCCCAAATCAAGTCTCTGTTCACAGAATGAACTACTCGAGAAACAACTGGGAATGAAGCTTTGTATTGAGCTGTTGAACTAAGACGAAATGAGCATTAAATGATCCTCCAAAGGCAAGAAAATCGAATGTGAGTGTACTCACCAGAGGCATCAGTGTTTGATATTTGTTGGTCCATGTAAACATGCTCGAGAAGTTCATGCGCTTTTGTGTAGTCGTTTTGTTTCAACCGGAGGAGTTCCTTGTGGTACTTCTGAGAGAGTGCAAATTCCTGTCAGTATCAAAAAGGAATCTTAGCGACACAATGATAGTGAGACACAGAAAGTCATTACAGATCCTTCAGATATCCCGCTGAACCATGAGACAGTCAAGGTTTGCACCGAAACAGTTTTTTTAACCATGTATCTCCTTCCGCAAAGAGAAAAGCAGCGCATAGAATGAACACCTAAAGTATTCAGGCTCTACATTCATTGCGGGCGTGTTTGAAATCAAAGTAATACATGAAAAAGCAATGGCATGAGGATACTGCATTTGTGTGCAGCGTCCTTTTTCAGATTCTCGCAGCACAGTTATCTTACTGTAATAAATATAACCTTCACCATGTACTAAAATGGCTTGGGATTGGGAAAATATACCAGCAAGATTAGAAAGAATAAGTAACTCATGCACCACCGGCAACGAGATGCAGCCCCAGTGCACCGCTGCGGTCAAGATGTAATACTTAAGGTAAGCTATGTAAACTTTTTCATGCACATTGCTGTGCCCAGCATGCATGGATATTTTGCATTGATGAATTAACAAATATTAGACCTATCTAACCTTGCAGAGTTAAATGTTCTACTATTGTGCATATGGAAAAACGATCAAGTTTCAATCCAAAATGACAATTATTAAAAAAAGGAACTTGCTAAATCTCTTTTAGCCTTTCCTAGCTGTACAACTATTTCATTGAAGGTGAAATATGCACCACACAACTTTATCTGAAATAACACTCATAATCTAATTAAGGAAGGTTAACAACGGTAACTGTATTAGACCAAAGACAATGGGATTACTGCAGGTTGCTTTTGAGGAAGACAAGGTCTTGAGATGACCGAAGGTTACATGCAATGGGGAGGAAAGCAAGCAGAATGGAGTCACCGATGCTGCTTAATAAAACCCGGGTTATCTTGGTCCAGTAGTGGTTACAAACGAGGAACCTGGAAATCACCAGATCACATCTGAAAGAGAAAGAAGGTTGCATTAATATATTTCAACTTGAAGGATAGATTACTTCAAAGATTTGACAAATAAGACAAAGACCTTCGCTAGACAATAGAAGCATAACAGTAATAAAAAACTAAAGATAATCCCCAATTAAAATTATTTGCCAGCTGGTAGCATGAAAAGTTATCCCTTCCATGAACTCCACAATATTAGCAAGGCAAAACTGATATGGAAACCAAGTTGGTTGGTCGAAGTTGCAGTACAAAATTTGGGACAAAATAAACATCCTCCTTATAATTTCCAACATTTGAGTGGTTTGTTACTTGGCTAAATCGGATTGAACAAACATCGAGGATGCTTTTTATCTCTACACCAGCGACAAGAAAGGACAAAGGGGCAGCAAAACCAAACCTCAGAGAAATTCATCGTAGCGGGCTGACCCTCGTTCCAATAGTCATCTCCATCAACAAATTGCCTGTTGGGATACCTGGAGAGCAACAAGATGACAAGAAACATTAGAGACAAAATAAGCTCTGATTGCAGTCACCCATGCGAGGTAGGGAACTTCGCATCATTGGTGTTCCTCCATCTAGGACACGCATATAACAACGAGGTAGGGCACGATGCTGCTATGGGAGAGGGGCGCATGGCAACGTCGTCAAAATAAGAATCTCATATATCAGTTTTTTGTTGCCAAAATCGATGGGCAGTTGGCAATCTGAGATATCACAACTTCATAGCTAAAAATCAAAGCATTAACGAACACAGCTGTGAAAAAGAAGACAGTCTATTGTCCCATACATATATTACGTCCGACCATCCTACAATGAACAAACAGGTATGGAAGAGAAATAAAGGCATGGTATATTCAAATAAGGCTGGAAATGGAATTGTTCAAAAGAAGGGCTACCTGCATTTGTCGTAATCACCATATTGGCACAATAAAAAAAACAGGGAACCTAAGTTGCAGGATGCACCCCTAAATTCCACTCCGTTAAACCTTTTTTTTTTGAGATTTTAGATATAAACCTGAAATTGTTTCTATGTTAAAAAAAAGAAACTCAGAGGCTGTCTAATAAGCTGCGCAAATCACAATTACCAGAGGCGATGAAGTTGGCTTTTATGAGCTGTAGAAGATAACCAGCAAGCAGCTTGAGGCCTTCACTGACAGCCATGGTGGTTTTTTCCTCCGACCCCAGGATTAGAAGATCAGATGACATCCTTGGAATCATTTATAAATAATATGTCAGTGATTACCATACGGGAAATATGGAACAGAAGCAATGATACACTAATAGGAAATAACAGATAGATATCGCACAGATAAATATTGCATGCATTTATATTGGTCTAGCATCTGTGTAGCTGGGATTGTCCAGGCTTAAAACTGAGGACCTATGATGCACATGAAGCCATTAGGCACTATGTTCAACTGCAAAATAGATAGGGACTTGGAAAAATAGGAAGCCGCATTCATGTTCATATACCTTTATTCTGCCTTTTTTTGTCATCAACATTAGAGCACTATTACTAATTTGAAGGTGAAATCCGCATCATTTGTAGAGTGCATAGAGAAGAGACAGCTTGCACATTTTTAGTGAATTGTTTGGTTGACTTAAGAAATTATGGATCAGAAAATCAAATAGATAAATTGATTGCAAATTTCTGAAGTGGTTGTAGCTTCCTGCAATACAACCCAAAGGAATTGAGCCGACGAAAAAAATCAAACCAACAAAGAAAAAAATGAGGTTTCATTTTCAGGTTACACCAACTCGATTTGGTACTCCCAGTCGTAAATATTTGTTCATATTTGTCCTTTGAGAAATTGAAACAGCCTGTGATGCAAACAAAATGTGATAGCTAAATTATTCTAGACTCCTTTGTAGGAGGAGCATCTGTGATGCTGAATATAGTACTGCAGCCATCTCAAAGCATTTACTGTTTCTTTTTTTTAGGATATATTAGTGTGTAAGAAAAATTACTCATGTAGCCCTACGTAAGTACGTAGTAGAGCTGGGCCACAATAATTAAGAAATAGGACACCCAATAAAAGAAATTCATGGAGGTATGCAGGATGTAGTCTCACTGGGATGTGGACACAGGAAACTTTTTCCAGCTCTCTCCTTGGCTTTTGGTTTGTAGAATCTGGTATGCAATTTATGTTGATGCAGCATCTTATAATGGGACAAATTAGCACTTGAGTGCGAATTGAATGTTGGATGGCAATGTAATAAAAGTTTCATGGTACCTGTAGTTTCTTGGCCTTCCTGAAATGTGTGACACAATGTTAGAAGTCGTAACTCCTGCATAGTATTAGATAGATTTGTCAGAGTACCACTTCTGTTTTCTTTCTTATCATTGGATTGGTAAGTGTTTAGTCAGCATTTGGACTACTTAACGCAGTGTTTTGGATGGTTTAATCAGAGAGCATATTTTCTCATTAGATAACATTTTGACTTTATTCAGTGATGTGAACTGCACTCTGTACTATGAAGCCACATCACAATATATTCTTCTATCCTTTGTAAATTTAACACATACATTGAACCATGGCAACATATAAACAGAGAAAGCCATATCGGTCCATATAGGAGCAGTAACAAGCAGTAATACATTACCAACTAAACAGAGTATTATTACCTTTTGGCAGCATGGTGAAAAATAGACCATCCTTGGTCTGCACACACCTTTCCTGCTGCAGCCATATGGCAAATAAAGGCAGTAATAATTCTGGCAAAGTAGTAAGGATTTAGGAATTCCACCTGCAGATGTGTGTACCTTGGTCCAGCTGCTTGGTCCACTGAATTTCCAACTCTGTCAACCCAGTCGCAGAAGCACTCACATTACAAACAAGCTCACCAAAGCATGCTGATGACTGTGCTAACCTATTACAAAGCACCCACACACCTGCAATTAGTTAGTCAATGCATAAGAATTGATAATTTTTAGCATACTGGTTGACAACGTAGGAATTCAGAAGAGGAGACTGAGCAGGACAAGCGACCTCAAGATGAAGAGCAGACTCCAGACCACGCTAGGGCCTCCACGTCAGGGGCCAACCTCGCTGGATCCGCCGGCGCTGCCGCGGACCGCGGCCCTCCGTGCCAGGGCCGCCCTAGCGGGGGTCGCGGAAGCATGCCTGGGCCTCCACGTCGGGGGGCCACCCTCGCTGGATCCGCCGGTGCTGCCGCGGACCGTGGCCCTCCGTGCTAGGGCCGCCCTCGCCAGGGCCGTCGGAGCTGCCGCGCCGGGGCCCTCCCGCGCCGCTGAGAGAGAGGGGGAGGGAGCAGGAGAGGCACGCCAGGGAGGAGGGGGGCCACGACCGCGCCCCGCTCGCACCGGCGAGCGTCGCCCTGGCCATACCGGGAGGAAGACGGAGAGCGAGCGTGGAGGGGAGAGAAGAGTCGAGAAGGAGAAGGGTCGGGAAGGAGAAGCAGCTTCAGCCTGATATATATTTGGTGGGAACATATATATATATTGCAAACTAACCTCTCCGTGCAAACCGTGTAAACCAACTGCGGGAGAGAGGTGGAAGGGGGATTTGCAAAAGTGTAATTACGTCCGCTCCTAATTACACTTTTGCAAATCCCCCCTCCCACCTCTCCCCCGCAGTTGGTTTGCACGATTTGCACGGAGAGGCTGGTTTACACTTGATACATTGCCATATTTGGTTCACCGGATTTTGGTAGAAGCCGGAGAAGCGTAACAAAGAAGAGGTGAAGCTAGCCGCTTCGGAAACAATCTGGGCCGTCGGTGGGGGAGATCGGACGTCTGTGAAAATTTCAGGCGACGTGGACGTGGCTTCCGGTCGAGAAGCTATTGGGTTTTGTGGGGTTAAAATATATGCATACTAGATAGCGTGTCCGTGCGTTGCTACGGAACAACTAAACTTTTGTACTAAAAACACACGGATCGCACGATAAGATAAAATACTGTAAGACATTAAACTGACATTTAATTCAAAAAGCAAAGTTTGTGAAATTCACAGTCACAAAGAGCACGGCACCGCAGGCTCACAAACTCTACTATATAGACATTTTCGTGGTACGGCTAAAATAATGTTTTATATCGGTAAGAAGTCTCCGATATTACAAACTAAATGAAGCAATCAAATATGTCAGACAAACATTGCTCATTTCACATATTTTAAACCTGTTTGACCAATGAAAATACATAAAATGACTATTATATTAAACTAAGGGCATGTTCGCTTGTCTGAATTCTGGAGGAATCTGGATGGTTTGGAGAAATGCTGGAGGGATTTGTGAGATAAAAATATTGTTCCGGATGAAAAAATAAGCGGATCAAGCCGGATTTAAAGGCACGCAAACAGGGCCTAAATTCATGTCTATCATCTATTCAAAGTGCATGTCAGAAGCGTGTAAATAATTTTAATATTATTTAGTTCTCTAAATCTATAAGACGCGACATAGTGTCCTTAGCAAATTCTTGAACTCGACAACATCTGGTTTTATCAACAAGCAGACGATTGCATAGGCCTATAAATTACTGTAGCAACACTGATTGGAGCAGAACCGTTTGGTGCTTGAAGATTGCCTGCATGTCAGAAACAACAGACATGAAAAGTGCTTTAGACCATTGGAGCAGATAGAAGGCTACAGGCCCACTACTGATCCTACTAAGTAAGATGAGAAAGAGGAGGTCAGACACGATGATGCTCCCCTCAACCTGTACTCCAATCAGCTCAATGACGTCTGGAAGCAGGTTGAAGCCGCGATGGAGCTAGAACCGTAGATCAAGAATCAAATCGATCTGAAAGAGCTTTGATAGGCTGTACCTATGCCACTGCCACCGGCAAGGGCACCCACAGGCTAGGACGGCCTTGTTGACAGCCTACCGGCTGCCCTCACTCGCGGCGCCCGGTATGCCTCTCGCTCGTACGGCCGCATGGCACGACGGAGCAGCCGAGGATGGACCCCTCTTCAGCCAGCGGCGGGGAGCGAGTGAGTGGAGGCAGGCTGATCTCCCTCTCCGCGAAGCTGCTTGGAGCAGGGGAAGAGGGACTCGAGCGATGGGAGCGGCGGCTGTCGCGGGCAACTATGGTAGCCGCAAGAAATGTTGTCTGGGGAAACGAAAATATGAGAAAAAGATTCAAAATGAACAGACCTAAGGATAATTTCAGCAAAAAACAGCAAGCGAGGACGATGGAACACGTGAGCGTAAAACAAAATGAAAGAAGAAAAAAAGCTATTCTTTTGCAAATACAAAGATGAGAAGTAATTAAATGTAAGCAGATTTGATAAGGTTCTTAGAAATGCAAAGATGTTCATTTTGTCTTAATTCTCTTTCCTTCTGTGTTAATTCTCTTTCATTTTGCTTGTTGCTATGTATGCTGGTACATGCAAACATGCAATGTGTATATGGATAGCACAATAATTTTCTACTTCCTATTTTACCGTGATTCCTCTATCACATAACATGCAATATTCAATCAAGGAGAATAACACGTTCAATCAGTTTGTTGTAGGAGATTATATGCTTATTATGTCAGCCATCCTCTTGTATAAGCCTATTAGATTAGACAAAATCAGTATTCGAGTCGAGCAGGGAAAAAAAAAGTATCCGACGCGGGACGAAGTGGAACTGTGGAAGGCCCGCGTGACGTCGGCGGCGCATCGCACCGCACGCGTCTCCTCCCTCTCCAATCTTCTCCTCCACTGTAGCGGAAGTCCACCAGAGCGAAACAAGGAGCGGCCCGCCAGATCCACCTTCTTCCCCCGTCCATCGAACCAAACCCTAGGGGCCAGGGCTAATTCCCCTCCTCACTCCCATGGCCTCGGATTTTGACGAGACCAACGAAGCCTTCTTCGACAAGCTAGTCAACCCCGACGACGACGACGATGCCCCGGCCGCCGCTGCGCTATCGCTGACCGACAAACCCGACGCGGCACCGCCTCGCGAGCCCGAGCGTGGCTCCTCGCTGGAGGTGGACCCGCTGCATCCGGAGACCCAGGCCCGGGCCCCCGAGACGGTCCCCGACCCAGCTGCGACTGCGACCGCCGGGGCAGATCCGTCTGGGGACCTCGTGCCGGAAGACGGAGAAGCCTTCTTCGGGGCTGCGGCTGTGCCCGGGGATCATCAGGGCCTGCAGGCGTCACCGTCGCCGTCACTTCCAGCAGGTGCCGGCGATGTCAGCGCACCGGATCGCACCGTCTCTGGCCAGACGGAGAGCAATGCCAGTTCCCAGTTGGATTCCACCACAGCTGCGGAGGGGTCTGGGGATCAGAGCGCCAATGCGCAGTTGGAATCCACCGATCCCAGGTATCTAGAGAGCCTCTACCCTGGGTGGAAGTACGACGACGCCACGCAGCAGTGGTATCAGGTAGATACACTCAGCGCACAGAGCTATTCTGCTCAGAATACTGGTGCTGCTGTGGCAGGCCATGGGAGTGATGTTGATCTTCAGCAGCAGCAGTTTGGTGCTTCGTACCTGCAAAACACTTCACATGCAGAGACGACACTACTGACTTCTCATCCTGAGGCTGAGGCTGAGGCTGACAACCAGCCTGCAGTGGCGCCACAGAAAGAGGAGGAGGCACAGCATGAACCCGTGCTGACGCATCCTGCGGCTCAGACAGAGGTGGGATATGGGGAGAGCAATGCCACTTCCCAGTTCGATTCCAGCACAACTGCTGAGGGATACGGGGATCAGAGCGCCGATGCACAGTTGGAATACACCGATCCCAGATATCTAGAGAGCCTCCACCCTGGCTGGAAGTACGACGAGGCCACACAACAATGGTATCAGGTGGACACTCTGAACACACATACTTATGCTGCTCATGATACTAGTGGTGCTGCGGCAGATCATGCGAGTGGTAGTGTTCAGCAGCAACAACAGCTTACTGGTTTGTACCTAGAAAACACTTCACATGCAGAGCCTGCGCTTGAACCTACAGAGCCGACTTCTAAGTCAAAACCTCAGCTTGAGCCTGCGGCTGCCCCTCCTGTGACTGAGGTTGATAATCAGCCTGCAGTGGCCCCACAGAAAGAGGAGCGGGCGGAGCATGAACCCATGCCGGTGCATACGAAGCCTGAAGCTGAGGAGATTCCTGCCGATGCTGGTGACACTGCTGCAGCGAAAGAGGGTGGGTCCCCAGGGTCAGAGAAAGGCATCCATACCGCCATCAAGCAGGTGCAGTGGAACGACTTTGGTGCCAGCACTGGTGGCGGTGGGGCGGATCTGTTTGGGGACCTCCTGCCCGACGGAGCCGAGGACGACTTCTTCGGGGGCACTGTCCCTGGCAACCAAGGCGTCCAGTCATCCTTGGTAGGTGCTAAAAATGTTAGCGCACCAGATCACAGCTTCTCTGCAGGAGTAGATAACAGTGCCATGATTAGTGCTGGACACAGCTTCTCTGGTGGAGTCGATAAAAATGCCAACTCTCATTTCGGTTCCAGTGGAAGTAGTGCAGGGTACGGGGATCAGAGCACTAATGCACAATTGGACTCCACTGATCCCAAATACCTGGAGAGCCTCTACCCGGGGTGGAAGTACAATGAGGCGACGCAGCAGTGGTATCAGGTAGGTACCCACAGTGCACAGAGTTATGTTGCTGATAATACTGGTGCTGCTGTAGCCCTTGGGAGTGACTATGCCCAGCAACATCAGCAGCAGTTTAGTGCATCGTACTTGCAAAACAATTTACATGCAGCACTTGAGACCATTGCGGAGGAGAGCAGCACCAATGCCACGAGCTGGGCCCAGGGTGGGACCAACACAGGATCCACAGAATACCCACCGAACTTGCTGTTCTATGCAGAATACCCAGGATGGTACTTTGACACCAACACTCAACAATGGCAAACACTTGAGTCATACCAGCAAAGTGTTGCACAGGTTGCAACTACTGCAGCAGCCTCAGATGTGTTAGCAGGGGCAGGCCATAGTGTAGCTAATTACACCGAGGATTCTTATGCAAGTAGCTATAACCAGCAGAGCCAGTGGCAACCAAATTTGTTGGGTAACACCATGCAGCCTGATGTTTCGGGGGGCAGGAGCTTGTTAGGTAGTTCCTATAGTTCCAATCAGCAGGCTGGGAATCAGATTGGGCAGCAAGCCAATGCTGAGTCTTTGCAATCGTCTATAAATTACGAGCCTAATCATATAGAGACATTTATGCCTTCTACAGGTCAATACACTGGTAGTGAGGGAAATCAGGCTAGCTATAAGGGGTTCAAACCTTTTACAGGGAACCAGAGTTGGTACAGGGGTTTGGAGCATTCTACAAGTAAGGAATTAAGGTACAAAGGGTTTGAACCTTCAACCGGTTTCCAGAATAGTCGCAAGGAATTCCAGCCTCCTAAAGATCACCAGGCTGGCCACATGGCAGATGAACCTTTGACAAGAGATGGTTATGTTAGTTCAAATGGGGTTGCCAATACACAAAATTTTGTACCAAAAGAAAGCATATACAAGACACAAATGCATGATGATTCCACTGCACATACTCATGCGGCAAGCAACTATTGGGGTAATCAGACCTCAATGGGCATTGCTCAGCAGCAACTGATTGGTACAAATGGTCCATCCCAACAGTTTGGTTTCTCACCACACGAGCAGAGATCATCAGCTGGACGCCCACCACACACTGTGGTATCTTTTGGATTTGGGGGAAACTTGTAGTTCTTAAAGAAACCAGCTCATAACACACAAACTTTGACAGCAGAAATCAGGTACCACAAAATTATTTCCTTGTAATATTCTTGCTGTAATGAGTTGTAACTAAAAGCTTTTTGTTGCTGCAATCCAAGGGCAATTCTGGTCGAACGGTATCAGTTCTTAATATTCCAGAGGTGGTTGCTGATAAAATTGACCACTCAAGCATCACTAACAGCGGTGCATTTAGCTACTTCCATGCTTTGTGTCGCCATCCTATTCCTGGCCCTCTTGTTGGTGGAAGTGCTGCATCAAAGGATGTGAATAAATGGCTTGATGATATGACTGGAGTATATGAATCCTCTCAGACGGAATTCCAGGGAGGGGATGTTCAGAAGGTGCTTATTTCGTTGTTGAAAATATTGTGTCAACACTATGGAAAGCTTCGTTCACCCTTTGGGTCTGACCCATCACAAGAGGTATTTTCTGCCTGTCAATGATCCTGTCCGTGGAATTAATATTTTGTTTGAACAACATTTTTCATTTGCTGCATTGCAAATCCTCCAATAAGTGAAATATATACCAGACATCACTGTCATTCAGTGTCAGTTCTTCTCTATGATCGCACATCAATGATACTCTGGTTTCTGATAACTTGTAAGGAGACATGTTAGGTATGGATCTGTTCAACATTAATTTGTTAAGGTGTCACTCCTAGATACTTGAAGATTTACTCGATGTCATCTATCTGAATGCCTTTTGCGTCTCTTTTTAGTCTAATCTTTAAACTGGGATTTGCATTCTTGCTTGAATGACAGTATCTTGATGCTTAAGCTGGCCGCGTAAGAAAAATACTTAAGGTGTTCTGTATCATGATTGTGTTTTATTTATCGACTGACCACCAAAGTATCAGTTTTTAATAGAAATTGATTGAGCTATGATAGTGAAACAACAGAAATATGTATGGAAGATGATTTGTAATCAGTCTGATATTGCCCATGTATGCATTTTTTTTTCTCTCGAAAATGCAGGAGAGCTGCGCATCATTATATTGTAAGAAAAGATATTATATATTCTGACATGAGAAATGAAAAGATATATTACTCTCTTTATTCTCTTAATTAAATCCAGCCTGATGAATCATGTGGTGGGAAGGGCTCTTTTTAACAAGATGCTTCACTCTATTGTGATTATTTTCTAATGGAATATAGATTTTGCTTGAACTATTTGCTAAAGGGTATAGATGGCCCAGAGATGGCAGTGACGAAACTTTTTTCATCTTGCAAGAGCAGTGCTAATATGAAAGGGTATGGAACTGTTGTCCATTGCATGAGAAATCTTCCCTCAGAAAGCCAGATTCAGGTAATTCTAATTTCTCTTTGTCTGTGGTGCATTATTTAGCAATGTATACCCTTGTTTAGACAAATACCCTATTGCAGACTACTGCGCAGGAGGTTCAAAATCTCCTGGTTTCTGGTAGAAGGAAACAGGCCCTTCAGCATGCACAGGAAGGTCAGCTTTGGGGCCCTGCACTGATCCTTGCTTTACAACTTGGTGATAAGGTCTGCTGCAGAGTTGAAATCTTCACACTCTAGTTAGTTGGATGGCGTGTACATTTCTCTTTCCTGAGTTATTTCTCATTGTCTTGCTACCTGACAATGCAGTTTTATGCGGATACTGTGAAGAAAATGGCTCACTACCATTTTGTTTCCGGATCACCCTTGAGGACATTGTGCCTTCTTATTGCTGGACAACCTGCAGACGTTTTCAATTTTGAGAATCCTGTTAACAGTGGTTCTTTGTATTCTCCCCACCAGCCTGTAGAGGTAATATTATATTATTATTATGCTCCCTCCCGTCCATATATGCTGTTTTGGGCATCAACATGGTTTCTAGCAGTCTACTTTGATCACTACTTTTTATATGACCTTTTTTCCTCAAAATTTTTTGTTACAAATCCATTGATACTATATTCATTGATCTATTGGATTAGTTCTTTCAAAATTACAGGTCAAAGTTAGAGAGGTTTGACCAATTATTTGCATATGGAGTTATTGTAATTGAAATAGTCTTAAATACAACAACAAATGCTGCAATGGAAAATAAATTTGTCATCCATGACTTTAGTGATTGTTTACTTTGAAGCAGGAGCATCTACATTCAACATTTTTTATGCCATGATACCTTACATTTCTGTATTATATTATAATCATGTGCTGTTATCTAAAATTATAGTCACATCTCGTATGTATCCTTAAATGATTTTTCGATTCACCGCTGCCCTTCTCTCGTCTTTTGTCATATTTTGAGAAATCTTGTTAGACATGCCCTTATTTTTTCATTGTAATATTCGGGTTTGGACAGGCTGCTCCTAAGGGTATGCTGGATGACTGGCAAGAGAATTTGGCTGTTATAACAGCAAACAGGACAAAAGGTGATGACCTTGTAATTACCCACCTTGGGGATTGCCTTTGGAAAGAGAAGAATGAGGTTCGAGTCTTGTTTGCTGTAATGAATACAGCTCCTTTTCAGTTTTAAGG
This sequence comes from Miscanthus lutarioriparius, assembly GCA_904845875.1. Classification (NCBI taxonomy): domain Eukaryota; kingdom Viridiplantae; phylum Streptophyta; class Magnoliopsida; order Poales; family Poaceae; genus Miscanthus; species Miscanthus lutarioriparius. The sequence continues at coordinate 87,307,013 of CAJGYO010000018.1, forward strand.
TTGAGTCTAATGGACCATTGATTTTATGCAGGTTGCATCTGCTCACTCATGCTATTTAGTTGCTGAACTAAATATTGATTCGTACTCTGAAAGTGCAAGGATGTGCCTTATTGGTGCAGATCACTTGAGATGTCCGCGCACATTTACCAGTCCTGAAGCAATCCAGGTCTTTTTCAATATCAAATCTGCACCATTTGTTTCCTAGTTTACTCTGAAGATTATCTATCTGATTCTGGTAGTGCAACTGTTAGGTTCTGACTGAGGGTGCTATGGATAACATCATGCTTTGGTGCCAATTTTAATGGCATGGATCAAATAAACCCTTAGGGCTTGTTTGGCTGCACACCAATCCACCCCAATCCACATGGTTTGGGCAACCCATGTGGATTGGGTGGTTTGGTGTGCACCCAAACAAACCCTTAGGCAACCACACAAATGCGTGTAAAGGATATTTTCATGACATAATGCGATATGAGCATTTCTGTATGTGCTTCAAAGTTCAAATTCTCTATAGCTGTTGGGCAGATATATTTCCAGATCTGTCAAATAGGATTTATGATGTACTCCAATAACTTGTAGTGATTTTTTAACTTACTCTTTGGTTCTATTTTGGGACTCTGCCAAAGGGTGCCTAGCTCAATCGGTTAGGCTTCCCGGCGGCACTCCTCAGGTCCTGAGTTCGACTCCCCGTGGGAGCGAATTTCAGGCTGAGGTTAAAAAAATCCCCTCGCCCGTCACATGTGCCAAAACGCAGTAATGGTCCGGCCCAGGGTCTGGTCCGGCCTGTGGTTCCGTGTGTGTGCGCCTTGAGTGCCGCACGGCCCAGGTCCGGCAGACGCCTTCTCACTGGCCAAGGATACCGCTGCGTCAGGATGTGGACGGGGGTTCGGGGGTTTTCTCGATCTGTGTGAGAAGATCTTCTTCTTAGTAAGAAAACCCGGGGGCCGTCATAACCCCCCGCAGGTCGAGTTTTTTTATTATTATTTTGGGACTCTCCTTTGGCCATATCTTTATTTTGCCCCATTACTGGTTTCCATACTCTTGTGTTTTTTCATTGTCCCTGATTAAAATCCTCCTTATGCAACTAACAGAGAACAGAGGTTTATGAGTATGCAAAGGTTCTTGGCAATTCTCAGTATATTCTCTTGCCATTTCAACCATACAAGCTGATATATGCATATATGCTTGCGGAGGTTGGGAAGATTTCTGATTCACTAAAGTAGGTTATTGAATTATCATTTCCATATGTGTCCTTGGTTCATTTCCTTATTTCTTGGGTTCTTAGTTGACATTGAATTGCATTATGAAGGTATTGTCAAGCATCTCTGAAGGTGCTAAAGTCCTCTGGTCGTGCACCTGAACTAGAAGCATGGAAGCAATTGTTTATGACCCTGGAGGACCGGATACGTGCCCATCAACAGGTTTGCGTATATTGTAGTTGTTTTTATTTTAATTGAACATTTTTTTTCTTTTCACTGATAGTTGACTCACTGCTATTTAGGGTGGATATGCAACAAATCTTGCCCCTGGAAAGATTGTTGGAAAGCTTTTCACATCACTTGATAAATCTTTGTCCCGCATGATGGGTACACAAGCTGCACCGTTGCCTCAACTGCCGCAGGGTGCTGCAAATGAGAGAGAGGTTTATTCTCCTGATACAAAAGTTGTAAATAGTCAGTCAGTGATGTCCATGGCACCTTTAGTGTCTTCTGCTTCAGAGCAGTCTATGAGTGAAATTGGAGGAAATAGTGGCTATGGCAGGGAAGTTGCGCATAACAGAAGTATTTCTGAGCCAGACTTTGGCAAAACCCCCCAACAGGTACTTGTCTCTTGGTATTGTTTTCTGAAGATTTTTCAATTCTTTTTATACCTATACATATGATAATGCAGCAGGGTGCTGTATCAAGTAAGGCACAAAGCACATCAGGTTCAGGCAGTTCACGCTTTGGATGGTTGGTGCAGAAGACAATGGGGCTTGTTTCGAAATCTCACCGCCAGGTACTTTTTAGCAAATTAAATACAATTTGTCTATGCCTCTGGTTCTCTGCAGTAACATGGTTAACCTCCTGATGTTCTAAAGGCAAAGCTAGGGGAACAGAACAAGTTCTACTATGATGAGAAGCTGAAGCGGTGGGTGGAAGAAGGCGCTGAGATCCCAGCTGAGGAGCCCCCACTACCCCCACCTCCGTCAAAAGTGCCATTCCAGAGCAGTGTTCCAGACGCCAACTCGAATGCTCCTCCCACTGGTGGAGGTTATTCCTCAAATCCTCCGGAGCCTAGTTCCGGGATGCCACCGATGCTACCAACCCAGAACCAGTTTTCAGCACGTGGAAGGATGGGTGTTAGATCAAGGTGATTTGTTTAGTTGTTTCCCCTAATTCCTTTCTATATCATCTGGTTGCAACTGTATAACATTTCCTTCTGTAGATATGTGGATACTTTTAACAAGGGTGGTGGTGGTGGCGGTGCAAATGCCTTTGGAGCAGCGACATCATATAGCAAACCAGCGGCTCCATCTATAAATCCAATGTCTGGTGCGAAGTTCTTTGTGCCAACTCCAGCTACTGTTGCTTCAGAACAGATGGCTGAGCCAGGTGCCCACAGTGAAACCACCCGACGGGATGAACCATCGTCCTCACCAGCGATGGAGACAGCATTCAGTTCGGCGCCACCACAGATGCAGTCAACCATTCAGCGGTACCCAAGCAGTGACAACATTCAGCGGTACCCAAGCGGTGACAACATTCCGCGGCACCCAAGCGGTGACAGCATTCAGCGGTACCCAAGCGGTGACAACATTCCACGGCACCCAAGCAGTGACAACATTCAGCGGTACCCAAGTATGGACAACATTGTGTCCCCCTCGGGCAGCGTTAACAGCTCTATGTCAAGGTCAAGAGCGTCGTCATGGAGTGGAACATTACCAGAGCAGTTGAGCAGCACTGCTGCTACCAGGTCACCTGATGGACAGATCATGCAGTCACCATCGATGCCTGGAAAAAGACCTCTGCACAGCCGTTCCAGCAGCACTTCTTCCGCCCAGTTCAATGGTTTGGGTGAGGAACTTCACGAGGTGGAGCTCTGACACTTGGCTGCAGATTTTGCCTTTTTGACCATCATGTGATTTATTACTAGCTGGATGTGTGTCTAGAAAGCAAAGGAAAGGAAATTGAAGGAAAAAAAAAATAGAGTGGTGTCCCTTTTCAATTTTTACATGAGAAGCCTGTGGATGCCGCTGCATTGTACAGATAGTTCACTCGTTCACCAGATGAAAAATGTATAAGAAGAGACGTAGGTTCAAGATAGGAAGATGTAGAAAGGCTGACAATACCTCTTTTGCTTTGTGCTTAACACTTTTAAGATTAAAATCATGATGATTCATCATTGTTAAGATGGACGCTTGGCAAAACTTGGACAAATAAGGCCTTGTGGCTGGTAACCCGTAACCTCAATAATGTTGGTCCGCATCTTGTTGGTCCACCCTCGTGTACTTGATGAAACTCTCTTGTTCATATGCTTATTTGTGTTGTGTATGCTTATTTCTTTTTCCCTGTATCGACAAATGAGAGGAATGTATTTGTGTTGTGTGTATGCTTATTTCTTTTTCCCTGTATCGACTAATGATAGAATGCCGGTTTTGTATGGATGAAGCCTGAAAAATCGCACATGCATGACCCTTGGCAGCCATATGCATCCAACTGTTTGAATTGGCTGTCAAGAAATACAAACAATTAGAATGGAATGGGCTCAAATCGAAATAAAAGACCCTTAAGTGGTCTCTGTTTTGCCCCCCCTGCCTGAACAACGAACAGATTACAGTTGTATTCTAGTGTTTTGCCACAGCAATTAAAAAACAAGAATTTCATCACTCAGAAGAAATTAAAACATGGCGATCTGAATACTTTATAATTATTACTACACCAAACGCCATAAATTAGGGGCGATTGGAGGAAATTCAGTGTTATACTTATTAAAAATAACAGGATTACTCTTCCGCAGGTGACTTTTTTTTTGTCAAAGGGTCAGTCGCTCACGCTCAACTGCACCCTCTCTCTCTCTCTCTATATATATCTCATCTCCAGCGAGCTCCTCCCTGGTGGCCGCGCCCCCCACCCCCTTCTTCCCCAACTCTAGCAGGCTTAGAAGAGAAAGGGTTTGGGGAGGAAGGCCGACGAGACTGTGGAGACGGCGGCAAGGCGGTTTAGTGGCTCTGGCGGCGGACGGGCCAAGTTGTGGAGAGGGAGCTCCATGGCCGGAGCTCGCCATGGAAGAAGGGGTAGAGGGGAAGAAGGCAGCCACCGCAACACCGGAGCGGAACTCCGACGAAACCTTGGCACGCTGCAACGGGGCGGTGGGAGGCGGCGGGGGTGAGAAGGAGGAGGGCGCTGGCGAGGACAAGGAGGACGGCGCCGGCATGAGGTTGCGTCAGTCACCTGCAACTGATATACACCCTAAAATAAACAAAAAAATCATCTTTTTGAAGGACAAAACTAGAACATAATAAGGGCTTGTTGGGCACAGCTCACAAAAGTTTCATGAGCTGTTGTGAGCTGTTTTTTTTTACCAAACACTCATTTCCAAAACAACTTCATAGGTGAAGCTGTTGTTATTCTCCTCTCACAAAGATATGAGTTGTGATGAAGCTGAAGAAAGAAGCTTATCCCAGCTCTCTCCCTCATTTATCTCTTTTATCCATGTATGAAGCTATTTTACCAAATAGTTTTTCCAAAATAGTTCAACTTCACCTAGAAAATTGTCCATAAAATTGCTTTTCCAAAAAAATAGCTTTGCTAGTGAAGCCGAGGAGTGCCAAACGGGACTATAAACTCATAGCTAGGAGTACTTAACTGCCAGGCGGCAGCCCTACTTTGGGTGAGTCTCCTAAACGAACCGCCGCAACCGACCTCTCCTCTCGTATCGAGTAGATAGATCCAGCCAAAATTCATTGCTAGGGTTCGACAAAAGCCCAAGGAATCGCGGGAGAAAATCAAATCCAGCGACACATCCATCCATGGCCCTGTATAGATTGAGCAAACAGAGCTTTCATCCACAAGCCGTCGTCTCCCCCGGCGCCGGCGACGAGGATTAAATCCCTTGGATAGTCATCGAGAACCAAGCCTACGTCGCCGACCACCGCAACATCACCACCGCCTTCTCAGATTGCAGGTGCAACGGGCAGGTTCAGGTCACCCTCTTCGTTGCCACTCCGCCGCGCATCTCCTACCTCTGCATCTTCTGCCGCCGCCGTGGCCCCTGCCCCGTCAGCGGCGGTGGCGGAGAGGACCACCATACTTATGATGATGATGAGGGACAGATGATCCCCGTCGAGCCGGACATTATCGCCACGGACGAGGACCTCGTCCTCCTCCGCATCGCCGTCAGCGATGGGAAGGACCGGCACCAGACCGACGCCTTCGACTTCTTCGTCTACCAGCCCACCGGCGACGGCAGGCCGTTGCTCACGCGTCTGGGGCGCCCCAACTCCTACTGCGATTACGGCTTCAATGGCTACCAGGTTGGCCTTGTGAGCTGCACCGCTGACCGCCGCGACAACCACGACGGGAGCAGCAGAGGCGGCCCCTCCTTGCTGCGCCCCCACTACATGGTCGCTGCTCTCTCTCAGGACTTATATGATAGGTCCGCGCTTGCACGCGGTCGCTTCATCCTCCACCTCTGCAACTCCAAGCTCCAAACCTGGACTGACATCAACGTCTCGCTGTCGGGTCAACACTACCAGAAATATCAGAATGAAGAAGGCTACTTTCTCCATAATAACACCAAGGTTATCACGGTTGGAGGGGAAGATGCCACCATAGCCCTGGGTCTGTTTGCTCGAATTTATCAGCCGACTTATCAGTTAGAATCTATAGTATTTTTCTTTCACAATAAATCAGTCAAGACCGGCTTATCAGCCGGCTTTAATACCAGCCGAACAGGCTATTTGTCGATCTCTGGAGGGGCATCCTCTCCACTACCAGAAACAGTAAATATGCCGAGTGTTTTTGTTTGTCGAGTGCATTTCATCGGGCACTCGGCAAAGAGCTGATTTGCCGAGTGTAGTGAAGAAGACACTCGGCATACATATTGCACTCGGTAAAAAACCTGATTTGCTGAGTGTAGTAAACCAGACACTCGGCAAACAACAAGACGACACTCGGCAGTGAATTGACACTCGACAAAATACTATCACGTGACTGGCACGTGCGACGGCCGTCTGACGGCGTGCCGGCCGTTATCAAAAGTGCTACTTTACCGAGTGTTTTTTCCCAGCACTCGGCAAAATTATAAGTTTGTCGAGTGTTTTTATAGGCACTCGGTAAAGCCAAAACTTTTTTTCCTCTTCTACCCTCCAAACTTTTTCTACTCTCCACATACAACATGTGGTACTACATGTAAAAATTTGGTATATTTCTCGATCTGTTTGGTATATTTAATTAATTTATTGCATTTAGAGGAATTTTTTTGGTATAAATCAAATTTGAACTGCAAGTGATTCAAATAATGGAATAAAATGAGTGGGAAATGATATTCATGTTATTGAGTCCATTTTGAGGCCTTGCCCGAAAAATGAAAAGAAATTTCGAACATTTTGTTTAGGAAACACGACCACGAACATGTGGCCGAATGGTTTTGAAATTCTAAAAAAAGCAAACGAAGTATGAAAATCACGAGATTTGTCAAAATCTCATGATATCATACGTGGAGGCTGTGGTAAAAAATTGAGAAGGTTTCGCATAATTTGTCACATACAACGCTTACAAACCGAAGCATCTCCGAAGAAGATTCGTAGCGTTGAGAATGATCCGATAAGATTTGGAGTCAAAGTGACGGTCGAATTGGGGTTTGACTTCATAACTTTTTGTATAGGCAATAGACAACATAGATTGGTTCACATCAAATTTTGGTAATTTTTTGGATCCGTTTGATAATTTTAATTTATGAACTGCAATTATAGATTTTTAATTGATATAAATTGAATTTGACCTATAACTGCATGAAATAATGGAATAATATTCGTAGAAAAATCAAATATGCATTGTCGAGTGAATTTGACAAGATATTTTTAAATCACAACGTAATAAATTTAGTAAAACAAGCTATGAAGAAGGAGGATAGGTGGGCATGAAATATCAATTTATTTTGCCGACTGTTAACTACACGACACTCGCCAAACAATATAGTTACCGAGTGTCATATAGTGGACACTCGGCAACATACCTAAGCCGCCTCACTTACCAGTACCGTACCAGTTGAAAATTAAAAAAAATGTCGAGTGCCCGCAATCTGGCACTCGACATACCTTTACTTTGTCGAGTGCCAAATCATGGGCACTCGGCAAAGCCCTTTGGTTTTTACCCTAGTTGGGTGCACACTTACTCACACACACTCACAGACTCACCCACACTCACGCACACCGTGCCACGCCACCGTACCGCTGAAAGCTCTAGTTTAGTTTTGGTGAATTAATGAAACCCTAAGTGCTAACCTAGTTTATCAAGTGATAATGAGATAGGTAGCACACTCCAAGTGGTGAAGCAAATGAAGATCATAGCATGATGATGATGATGATGGCATGGTGATGATCAAGTGCTTCGACTTGGAAAGAAGAAAGAGAAAAACAAAAAGCTCAAGGCAAAGGTATAATTTGTAGGAGCTATTTTGTTTTGGTGATCAAGACACTTAGAGAGTGTGATCACATTTAGGTTTGATAGTCGTACTATTAAGAGGGGTGAAATTTGTATCGGAATGCGGTTATCAAAGTGCCACTAGATGCTCTAACTCATTACATATGCATTTAGGATCTAGTGGAGTGCTAACACCCTTGAAAATCTTTGTGAAAATATACTAACACATGTGCACAAGGTGATACACTTGGTGGTTGGCATATTTGAGCAAGGGTGAAGAAGTTAGAGGTGAAAAGGAGTTAGTGTCGCTGGCTATACAGTGACTGGACGCTGGACCTCTGGGGGACCGGTGCGTCCGGCCATGTATGGCAGTGAAGACGCCAGCGTCGGTGAATGACCGGACGCTGGGTCATGGATAGACTGGACGCTAAGGGTCTGGGTCCGGTCGTGTTGTCGGTTGGCACAATATGAAGTCATAGTGTGATCGAACGCTGGCAGGGTCCGGTCAAGCATGACCGGACGCGTCTGGTCGAAGACATTCGTTTCTAGAACCTTACTAGAAATAATCGGACGCTGGAGGCTCCGAGTCTGGTCAGTTGTAGCAGAGCGTCCGGTCAACAGATGACCGTTGAGATCAGACGACTCCTGTTGAATGCAGTGTGACACGTGGCTGACATCGGGCGACCGAAAGCTAGGTCCAGAGTCTGGTTAGTATGACCGGAGCATCCGGTCACCCCGTGTTGTGCCCAGTGAAGGGGTACAGCGGCTCTATTTCGTGGGGGCTTCTATTTAAGCCCCATGGCCGGCTCAAACTCACTCTCTTGGCCATTTGCATTGACATAGCAACCTTGTGAGCTTAGCCAAAGCCCTTCCACTCATCTCCATCATTGATTCATCATCTTTGTGAGATTGGGAGAGAATCCAAGTGCATTGCTTGAGTGTTTGCATCTAGAGGCACTTGGTGTTCATGTTTCGCTGCGGGATTCGCTTGTTACTCTTGGTGGTTGCCGCCACCTAGACGGCTTGGAGCAGCGAGGATCGTCGAGCGGAGGGTGGTGATTGTCTCCGGCTCCGATCATGGTGATTGTGAGGGGTTCTTGACCTTTCCCTAGTGGAGCGCCAAAAGGTACTCTAGTGGATTGCTCGTGGCTTGTGTGATCCTCATCTTGTGTGGGTTGTGCGGCACCCTATTGAGGGTTTGGCGTGTGAAGCCAATTAGCGCGTGAACCTCCAAGTGAGTGAATCGCCACAACAAGGACTAGCTTGTCGGCAAGCAAGTGAACCTCGGTAAAAAATCATTGTGTTCATCATTGATTCCGAGGTGATTGGTCTTTATTGTTATTCATCCTTGTGATTGATTGGTTCCTTCATCTACACGGCGGATAACTCTCTTGATCACTCTCTTTACATTACCGCAAACTAGTTGTCAAGCTCTTTAGTGTAGTTAGTTGTGAGAGCTTGCTTGGTTGGTTGGTGTGGCTCTCTAGTTAGCCTTTGTGAGCACACTAACATAGAGTAGTGTCATAGCTATTGTGTGAATAGATTCTACCTAAACTAGAATTGTGGTAGGTGGCTTGCATTTTGGTAGGCTAGCGCAAAACTCGCTTCGCCTCATAATTGTCTAATCGGTTTGTTAAGTGTTGTTGTAGAAATTTTATTAGGCTATTCACCCCCCCCCTCTAGCCATTAGGACCTTTCAAGTGGTATCAGAGCCGTGGTCACCGTAATTTGAGGCTTAACAACCTTCGGTGTATAAATGGCTCAAATCAATAACACCAAGAAGCCACCCCAATTTGATGGCATAAATTATCCATATTGGAAGTCAAAGATGACCACACATATCAAGTCAATCAATAGAAGAGTGTGGAAGGTGGTAGAAACCAAAATTAAGATTGAAGATCCGGAGAATCCCACCATGGCCGAAGAGACGCTTCTCCAAAACAATGATATTGCTCTAAGTGCCATTCATGATGTAATTGATGAGAGAACATTTGAGCAAATCAAGAACATTGAGATGGCTCATGAGGCTTGAAAGAAGTTGGAAGAATCATTTGAGGGCACTCAAGCCGTGAAGGGTGCAAAGGCATATATTCTCAAAGAGAAGTTTGCAAGCTTCAAGATAAAGGAGGATGAGAATGTGCCGAAGATGTTCCATAGGCTTCAAGTGCTTGTCAATGATCTCAAAGCACTTGGAGAAGAGGTGAAGGACAAGGACTTCTCCCATAAGTTCTTTAGATGCTTGCCTTCAAGATTTGGTACATTGGTCACTATTCTAGTGAGGAGTGGTTTGGACACCATGACACCAAACCAAGTGTTGGGAGATATAATGACCGATGATACATATAGAGATGATGATGAGAAGGAAGAAAAGAAGAAGAAGAAAGATGAGAAGAAGGATGAGAAGAAGAAGAGTGTGGCATTCAAGGCCACATCATCCAAGGGCAAAGCCAAGCAAGAAACATCAAGTGAAGAAGATGATTCATGGGATGATGATGATGATGAGAAGATGGCTCTCTTTGTCAAGAGATTTAGTAAGTTCATGGTGAAGAAGGGCTATCGTGCTAGAAGAAAGAAGTCTTCATCCAAGAACAAAGAAGAGTCAAGAAGGTGCTTCAAGTGTGGAAGCAAAGATCATCTTGTTGCTCAATGTCCATACAATAGCGACAATGATGATGACAACAAGAAGAACAAGAAGAAGGACAAGAAGGAAAAGAAAGAGAAGAAGGACAAGATGGCCTTCAAGAAGAAGAAGGGTGGTTCATATGTGGTCACCTGGGATAGTGATGCTTCCTCAAGTGATGATGATGATGATGATAGTGATGATCACAAGACCACCAAGAAGAAGGTTCTAGCAAGCATTGCCATCAATGAAAAGCCTTCTCTCTTCGACTCTTCATTATGCTTCATGGCTAAGGCCACTAAGGTACAAACTTGTGATGATAAAAGTGATGAAGAACATGATGATGATAATGAAAATGATAGTGATAGTGATGATGAATCTACTAAGGATGAATTAATTGACATGCTAGAAGATGCTAGAGAACACTTTGACATCAAGAGAAGGGAATACAAAAGCTTGCGTAAGAAACTAAAAGCCCTTAAGCAAGCCTTTGATGAGCTTAATGCATCTCATGAGAGGCTAGAGGAAACCAATGAGAAGCTTGGCAAAGCTCACAAAAAGCTTGAAAAGACTCATTCCTCTTTGCTTGATGAGCAAAATAAAAAGAAGCATGTTGATACTTGTGATATAGGTTTAACTTGTAATATAATTGATGAATCACTATTTATGCCTATCATTACTCCTTCTACTAACCCTTCTTGTAGTACTTCCACTTCTACCTCATCTAGTGGTGATGGTTTCACTTATGATGCCGCACTAGTGGTTGAGAATGAGAATCTCAAGAAGGAGGTTAACAAGCTCACTCACACTTTGGCTAAGGACTATGGTGGTGAGGACCGCTTGCTTATGTGCTTGGGTAGCCAAAGAGCTTCTCTCTACAAAGAGGGATTGGGCTATACCCCTAAGAAAGGCAAGACGGCCTTTGCTCCTCACAAGACTAGTTTTGTGAAGAACAATGGTCGGTTTTGCACTAGTTGCAAGCAAGTGGGTCATAAAAAGCAAGAATGCAACAACAAGAGTAAAAACGCTAATGTATCCTTCATAAAGCTTGATTCATGCTATATGCTTAGTAAGGGTACAAATGGTGTGAAGGCTAAGTTCATTAGTAAACCATGGATGGGCTCAAAGAAGAAAGCTATTTGGGTACCAAAGAGCTTAGTAACTAACCTTCAAGGACCCAAGCAAGTTTGAGTACCTAAAAAGAATTGATCTTCTTTTATAGGTCAATTACAAAGCCGGAGGAAGACATTAGGTTCTTGATAGTGGGTGCACTCAACACATGACCGGTGATGCAAGAATGTTCAACTCAATCAACACCAATGGCAATGATGGTTATGATAGTATCACATTTGGTGACAATGACAAAGGCAAGGTCAAAGGGCTTGGTAAGATTGCAATATCCAATGACATAAGCATATCCAATGTTCAATTTGCTATCCATGGCCCAATTGTGTGATCTTGGATTCAAATGCATATTTAGGGTAGATGATGTAGTGATCATAAGTGTAGATGGCTCTAACTTGATCTTCAAAGGCTTTAGATATGAGAATCTATACTTGATTGATTTCAATGCTAGTGAAGCTAGATTATCTACATGCTTGTTCACTAAGTCTAGCATGGGTTGGTTATGGTATAGAAGGCTTGGTCATGTTGGAATGAAACAATTGAATAGATTGGTTAAGCATGACTTGGTTAGAGGCTTAAAAAATGTTGTGTTTGAAAAAGATAAGCTTTGTAGCTCTTGTCAAGCTAGAAAACAAGTTGGAAACACCCATCCTAAGAAAAGCTTGATGAGCACTAATAAAGCATTTGAGTTATTGCACATGGATTTATTTGGGCCAACACAATACACTAGCATTGGTGGAAATAAATATGGCTTTGTGATAGTGGATGATTATACTAGATACACATGGGTATTCTTTCTAGTGGATAAAAGTGATGTGTTTGCAACATTCAAATCATTTGTCAAGGGCATTCACAATGAGTTTGAAATAACCATCAAGAGAGTTAGAAGTGATAATGGTAGTGAGTTTAAGAACACTAGAATTGATGAATTGTGTGATGAATTTAGAATTAGACATCAATTCTTGGCCAAGTACACTCCACAATCAAATGGCCTTGTTGAGAGAAAGAATAGAACACTCATTGATATGGCAAAGTCTATGCTTAGTAAGTACAATGTGAGTCAATCTTTTTGGGCCGAAGCTATCAACACGGCTTGCTATTGTAGCAACCACCTCTATTGTCACCCATTGAAAGAGAAGACACCATATGAACTCTTGAATGGTAGAAAGCCCAACATTGCATATTTTTTGGTCTTTGGTTGTAAATGCTATATCTTAAAGAAAGGCACTAGATTGGGCAAGTTTGACAAGAAATGTGATGAAGGATTCCTACTTGGTTATTCCACTACAAGCAAAGCATATAGAGTTTGGAGTTTGGATAGTGGTACTCTTGAGGAAGTTCATGATGTTGAATTTGATGAAACAAAGGGTTCACAAGTAGAGAATGAGAACTTGGAAGATGTTAGAGGCATTCAACTTTCAAATGCCATGAAGAACATGGATATTGGTGAATTGAGGCCTAGGCAAGTGAATGATGATGAAGATGATCAAGTGCAAGTGCTCTCTAACTCATATGTGCAAGATGATACAAATCAAGCTAGTACAAGTGGCTCTCATAACCATAAATAAGATCAAGTGGCTAGTACATCATCTCAACCAAATGAAAGTGCAAGCAATCAAGTTCCAATCCTCCAACCAACCAATACTGCAATATATCATCCATTGGACACTATCATTGGTGATATTTCAAGATGTGTGCAAACTAGATCAAGATTGGCATTATTTTGTGAACATTTCTCTTTTGTGTCATCCATTGAACCAAAGAAGATAGATGAAGCATTGAATGATATTGATTGGGTGAATGCTATGCATGAAGAATTGAATAACTTCACAAGAAATCAAGTATGGGAATTAGTATAGAGACCAAAGGGACACAATGTGATTGGAACCAAATGGGTCTTTAGAAACAAGCAAGATCAAGATGGGATAGTAGTAAGGAACAAAGCAAGATTGGTAGCACAAGGCTATATACAAGTTGAAGGTCTTGACTTTGGAGAAATATATGCCCCGGTTGCTAGATTGGAAGCAATTAGAATCTTGTTAGCCTATGCTTGTGCCCACAACATCAAGCTCTATCAAATGGATGTTAAGAGTGCATTTCTCAATGGTTACATCAATGAAGAAGTATATGTTGAGCAACCTCCTGGTTTTAAAGATGACAAGATGCCCAACCATGTGTACAAATTGAAGAAAGCATTGTATGGCTTGAAGCAAGCACCTAGAGCATGGTATGAGAGATTAAGGGACTTCCTACTCTTTTCATCAAGAAGTTTGAAAAAGATTTGTTTGTGTTGCAAATCTATGTAGATGATATCATATTTAGATCAACCAATCAAGACTTTTGTGATGAATTTGGAAAGATGATGGCTAATGAGTTTGAGATGTCCATGATTGGAGAGTTGAGTTACTTCCTTGGTCTTCAAATCAAGCAATTGAAGAATGATACATTTATGAGTCAAGGCAAGTACATCAAGGACATAATCAAGAAGTTTGGATTGAATAATAGTAAAGCCATTAGCACACCAATGGGAACCAATGGCAACTTAGATAGTGATGCAAGTGGAAATATGGTGGATCAAAAGTTGTATCGGTCTATGATTGGAAGCTTACTCTATGTGACCGCATCAAGACCGGATGTCATGTTTAGTGTATGCATGTGTGCAAGATTTCAAGCCTCACCAAGAGAAAGTCATTTGAAGGCTACAAAGAGAATATTGAGGTACTTGAAGCATACACCAAATGTTGGTTTGTGGTATCCCAAAGGAGCAAAGTTTGAGTTAGTTGGTTACTCCGACTCGGATTATGCGGGATGCAAGGTTGAAAGGAAGAGTACCTCGGGCACATGTCAATTGTTGGGAAGATCACTTGTTTCATGGTCATCAAAGAAGCAAAATAGTGTTGCATTATTAACCGCCGAAGCCGAATACATATCCGCCGGTAGTTGTTGTGCACAAATTCTTTGGATGAAGGCCACCTTAAATGACTTTGGAATTAAGTTCAAAAAGGTGTCATTGCTATATGACTTTGAGAGTGCAATCAAGCTAACCAACAATCCGGTGCAACATGCAAGAACAAAGCATATTGATGTCCGCCACCATTTCATAAGAGATCACCAACAAAAAGGGGACATTTGCATTGAGAGTGTAGGCACAGAAGATCAACTTGCCGATATATTCACCAAGCCATTGGATGAGAAAATGTTTTGCAAGCTAAGGAATGAGTTGAACATATTGGATTTCTCAAATATGTGTTGATGCACCCCCCACTTATATGACATGCCTCTCCTTCGAGCAATCCAAGGTAAAAGTTGATTGGCATGGCATACATCCTTGCTAAGGACATGTTTAGTGCATCTAGACATTTCTCCATTTAATTAGGCTCATTCATGAAAATCAAATGAATTTGATGTTTATATGGTATCACTATTGCTTCTATGCTTGACTTGATCTAGTGATAGCATATGACATGTTTGTGGGCTTATAAACCTAGTGTTTAATCTAGAAAATGAGCTCTAAGTATTTAACTCAACATGGTATAAGATAACCCTTATTTAGAGGTGTGAAGAAACTTGTCCTTGGATCAAACCGAGTTAAATATCTTTGGCAAATAATCTAGTTTGAACCAAATTTGGGAATATGATCCTCACCCCATTGATTGACATTGATAATCTCGACCCTACAAATGGTATTATTTACATTTTTGAACCTTTATGGTCATTGATGACAAAGGGGGAGAGAATAGTGTACAAAGATAGTGAAAAGACAACAAAGGGAGAGAGAAATAAAGATATAAGTGATAGGGGGAGAACTTGAAATAAGGAAGAGATATGACAAAGGAAAGGGATCAATTAAAATTTTGAGCACACAAGTAGGGGGAGCAAGCTCATAAACTTGTATGGTGCATTTGAATGTACATTTCATATGTTTGCTTGCATAACATAAGTTTTAATTTAAATATCCATGATTGTGTGATGAATGATAATTGTAAACTTGAATGATGAAATGAAAATCTAGCATACATAGGTTTATTCACAAGTGGTATCATTTCCAAGTATTATCAAGTGATATATATTCCAAATAGATTTTCAAGTAGTATCTTTTACAAAGTTTTTACAAGTGGTATCTAGCTATTCTTCTGAAGTATTTTTCAAGTGGTATCTAGCTAACCATGGTGCTAAGGATGGTATAATGGTGCACTCCGATTGGTATCATGCTTTAAAGGTCCATCTCTTATACCTTAGCATCATTTAGTAGACATTGACTCCTATATTTCCTATTTAATCATATGTGCAAGCTACAATCCAAATTCTTAGCACATATGTAGGGGGAGCAATTGCTACCATATGAAATTCATGAAACTTGTCCATATCCATTTACACATGGTAAATATGCTTGGACAAGCAACATGAATTCAATTGAATTTTAATTCATATCTTTGTATATGGGTTGTCATCAATTACTAAAAAGGGGGAGATTGAAAGCTCTAGTTTGGTTTTGGTGAATTGATGAAACCCTAAGTGCTAACCTAGTTTATCAAGTGATAATGAGATAGGTAGCACACTCCAAGTGGTGAAGCAAATAAAGATCATAGCATGATGATGATGATGGCATGGTGATGATCAAGTGCTTTGACTTGGAAAGAAGAAAGAGAAAAACAAAAAGCTCAAGGCAAAGGTATAATTTGTATGAGCTATTTTGTTTTGGTGATCAAGACACTTAGAGAGTGTGATCACATTTAGGTTTGATAGCCGTACTATTAAGAGGGGTGAAACTCGTATCAGAATGTGGTTATCAAAGTGCCACTAGATGCTCTAACTCATTGCATATGCATTTAGGATCTAGTGGAGTGCTAACACCCTTGAAAATGTTTGTGAAAATATGCTAACACATGTGCACAAGGTGATACACTTGGTGGTTGGCACATTTGAGCAAGGGTGAAGAAGTTAGAGGTGAAAAGGAGTTAGTGTCGCTGGCTATACAGTGACCGGACGCTAGACCTCTGGGGGACCGGTGCGTCCGGCCATGTATGGCAGTGAAGACGCCAGCGTCGATGAATGACCAGACGCTGGGTCATGGATAGACTGGACGCTAAGGGTCTGGGTCCGGTCATGTTGTCGGTTGGCACAGTATGAAGTCATAGTGTGATCGGACGCTGGCAGGGTCCGGTCAAGCATGACCGGACACGTTCGGTCGAAGACATTCATTTCTAGAACCTTACTAGAAACGACCGGACGCTGGAGGCTCAGAGTCCGGTCAGTTGCAGCGGAACGTCCGGTCAACAGATGACCGTTGAGATCAGACGAGTCCTGTTGAATGCAGTGTGACACATGGCTGACATCGAGCGACCGGACGCTGGGTCCAAAGTCCGGTCAGTATGACCGGAGCGTCCGGTCACCCCGTGTTGTGCCCAGTGAAGGGGTACAACGGCTCTATTTCGTGGGGGCTTCTATTTAAGCCCCATGGCCGGCTCAAGCTCACTCTCTTGGCCATTTGCATTGACATAGCAACCTTGTGAGCTTAGCCAAAGCCCTTCCACTCATCTCCATCATTGATTCATCATCTTTGTGAGATTGGGAGAGAATCCAAGTGCATTGCTTGAGTGTTTGCATCTAGAGGCACTTGGTGTTCGTGTTTCGCTGCGGGATTCGCTTGTTACTCTTGGTGGTTGCCGCCACCTAGACGGCTTGGAGCAGCGAGGATCATCGAGCGGAGGGTGGTGATTGTCTCTGGCTCCGATCGTGGTGATTGTGAGGGGTTCTTGACCTTTCCCCGGCGAAGCGCCAAAAGGTACTCTAGTGGATTGCTTGTGGCTTGTGTGATCCTCATCTTGTGTGGGTTGTGCGGCACCCTATTGAGGGTTTGGCGTGTGAAGACAATTAGTGCGTGAACCTCCAAGTGAGTGAATCGCCACAACAAGGACTAGCTTGCCGGCAAGCAAGTGAACCTCGGTAAAAAATCATTGTGTTCATCATTGATTCCGAGGTGATTGGTCTTCATTGTTATTCATCCTTGTGATTAATTGGTTCCTTCATCTACACGGCGGTATAACTCTCTTGATCACTCTCTTTACATTACCGCAAACTAGTTGTCAAGCTCTTTAGTGTAGTTAGTTGTGAGAGCTTGCTTGGTTGGTTGGTGTGGCTCTTTAGTTAGCCTTTGAGAGCACACTAACATAGAGTAGTGTCATAGCTATTGTGTGAATAGATTCTACCTAAACTAGAATTGTGGTAGGTGGCTTGCATTTTGGTAGGCTAGCGCAAAACTCGCTTCGCCTCATAATTGTCTTATCGGTTTGTTAAGTGTTGTTGTAGAAATTTTATTAGGCTATTCACCCTCCCTCTAGCCATTAGGACCTTTCAACCGCCCTCCGCCGCCGGGCTGCCACCCCCTGCCGCCGGGCGGCCGCCCCCCACTGCCGAGCAGCCGCCTTCCCGTGCCGCCGGTGGTGGCCCCCGCCATCCCGACGCGCCGGCCCCTCCCAGCCAGCGGCGACGCCCTCTGCTGCCGCAAGACAATGTGCCGCCTTTGTTGTCCCCCTCGCCTGGCCGCCCCCTCACCGGGTAGCCCCCCACAGCCGGTGCCCTCCTCCCTCCCCCCCCAATTTGGCTGGAGGAGGTGTCTTCTGAGATTTTGTAAAGCTTCCCTTGCATGACGTACTCATAATTGTCTGCCAGAGTTTTTCTATCAGCCTAAAAATTATATAGTTTATGTTAATTAGATCTTATCTACACACCTCATCAGCTAAAATGAAATCCTGCAACAAGGAACATTGGTGGTATCATATAGACCCAAAGCACATTGAGGATATCATATGAACCCAAGACATAGTATTAGCTGGATCTTTGCATTGCATCAATCAATATCATTAAAATTCAAGTTGCATGATGCAAATTTCACAAAACGGCTAAATTAATCACCTATGTATAGTATCCAATATCTGAGTGCCATCCAAATTGAGTAGGTGCTAAAACCATGTTAAATTTCTCACCAAAGATGCATAGGATAAACATCGGTAGCAACATCTAGCTGCATATACATATCTAGCGCGCCTTTGTGGTAGCCGACATGAAAGTGTACACATGCAAGAGAAGAACAGAACATGAGCACAAGGTCATACTAGAACAAGGCTAGCAATTGAGCATAGTTAGTTAACTCATAATATCGACAGAAGCTATATAAAGTGAAAAAGAAGCGGGTCATGCTTGACTGTTTAGTTTCTTTTAGCTACAACCTTGTCTTGCTACTATTTGAAATTAACTCTCTAGATAAAGTCCTTCCTTGGACTATTGTTAGAATGGTTGGGAGTGCATACTTGTCTAATGTAATTGGATATGCACTTCCAAGATTGATTTAATTTCAGCAGACAAGTGACATGGCTTGTTTTATGTTTTAATAGGTTATGCGGCCGCCGTTCCCTGCCCTGCCTTGCAGTCGCCGTCCGCCTTGCCCTCCCACCGCCCACACCTTCGACTTGCCATGTTTTTGCAAGGTATAAGATGTGTATGTGGTTGTCGGCCATCGTGTCGTTGGTTTGATGTGTATGTGGTTGTCGGCCATCGTGCCATTGGTTTGTTGCAGGTTTTGGTTACCTCACCGTGCAGGGGAGGTGTTGCCGAAATTTACAATTGACACTATTATGTTCATTTGTTGCAGGAGAGGCTATTGCAAGGATTATTCCCCACCGTCCTCGACTCATCACTTTGCAGGACAGCAAGGTGAGGCATCCTACACCCCTCTTTCCATATCATGTCCGTATATCACGTAACCTAGCTAGGCATCTCCCGTTCGAAAGAGATATGATTGGAAATATGCAGATCTTTGCATATCTATAACCGTATCTGTTTCGAATTGTCCACGTTTTTTGGACAACCCGAGGATATGTAGATGGAGTTAGTTTCCATGCTCTACTCGGATCCGAGATAGAGTTTCAGCAGCATGTCCCTGTTGTTCTCCGGATACACAATCTCCCTGCTAGGACGTGTATTTGGAGAACAGCGGGGAGGTGCTGGCGAAATTCTATCTTGGATAGGAGTAGAGCATGGAAACTAACCTCATCTACACATCCTTGGGTGGGATTAGGACCTATCTTCACCTATTAGACAGTATAGGAACCTATAGATGTAATTGATTTTTATATTACTTGCTGATATGTTAGAGGATGGATGACTATGAGTGGATGTACACAGTGTAACAGAACCGACCAAATCATAAGAACGTAAGTACAAAAACAATCACCGAAGTGATCAAATTCCTGTACTTAAGTTCCCATAATCCCGGTAGTCCGAAAATCACGAAGGATTTCAACCAACTCTCGACATACAAACCAAGACCGTAGTGATTCAACACAACACATCATTCGTTACAACATTTCACAAGTAGCATTCGGATTACATCCATCAGAGTTCAAATAAAATATTACAAACCAAGTTCAAATTTGCGGAAGCAACATAGTTTAGTACATAATTTCATAGTTTCAAATACATTGACAGATCTTAGTCATGTCCTACAAAAGCATCTTCATGTACGAGAACTAGGAGAGACCGCGCCCAACGGTCTAGTCTTCATCCCCAGCCGGGAGAAGACAATACTTGCAGCAACCAAAGTAGAACTGGTCACCTGCAACAGGTGGGAGATAAACCCTGAGTACGAGAAGGTACTCAGCTAGACTTACCCGTCAAAACCAGAAATAAAAGACACCAAGGGTCATGCAAGGCTTATGAGGTGGGCTAGCTTGACACAGTTGCATAAAAGAGCTTATGAATATAGTGACCAATTTAAACTTAGCATCAAGCTTATCATTATTTACCTGTCCACTAGATTAGCACCTGTACTAGAGCACTCACTTATTAGGAGCAATCAATATTAACCATAGCAGGTATAATAAGGCTGTCATCATCATATCATCATTTCTGAACCATTATGTTATTTAGTGTATCTACTTTGGAGATAAGCCCGTCAAGTTCTCACTAATTGGGAGAGACGACGACTTGAATCGAATTACAACTCAGCTGAGGGGGTATTCCTAACTCTCACCCTGGCATATTTTGCAAGGGTAGCCGTGCGTCACCTTTAGGACAACTCAGGAACCAAATTCGCGGGTTCGGTCAGCGCCAGCACTCTCAGGGATTACCCTTCTGCCTAGACGATCAGGACTTTTAAATCACCTGCCCTTGGACTCACACCTACAGCTCCCTTCCGAGGCGCACTTTATACTTATCGACTCCCGACCTGAGGTGAGCTACTCGGCTTCGTGGTCGGTCTTCGGACACGGCCAACTAAGAGAGAGGCATGCGTTCAACATAAACAGGAAAGGCTCCAAGATTCAGTCCATAAGCGACACAGACAGAGTCACTATAAACCAGCAAGCCTCCGCCCGGTCTTCATTTCAATTTAAGACAGGTTCTTTTCCACGATAGCAAATATAGCCAACCGTGCCATATGTATATTCCTATATCTCGCAGGTGACAGAAAATCACCTGACTTCTACCGCGTTTAAGCAGGGCTAAGCACTACATGAACTTGAGCTACATAGGATTCACCTAAACTTAATGCAACAATATATATATGTAACAATAATACTTTAACTGCATTTCAGAAATTATGAGGCTTAATATGCTCCGGGGCTTGCCTTTCACAAAGTTGCACGGACGGTGATCTGGGCACTCAACGGTGACCTCGTCTGACACTTCTCCTGAGGGCTGCACCTCCAGAACCTCCGGTGTTGGCTGCTGCTGCTCCCCGCTCGGTTCCTCGAATTCCAGCAGTGTCACTCCTTCCGGTACACCTATTGCATGCCGATGCACAAGATAAATATCATGGATGCATAAGGAATGACATGATGCTCATGATGAATGGATCACAGTAAGTGTTTAACGAAAACATCACTGGACACTCGTTTACCGATTAAGAACAGCTCTATTCAAATCACTTTAAAACATGTATCTCACTTAACTTGAGGAACAAGATCAACTTACCTAACTTGCATAACCTAAGATAAAGATGTCATCTTCAGTTAAAGGCCTAACACCTAGGAATATTACCACAAGCTTAGGAATAGTAAAGGCATACTTAAATCAACAGTTAAAGTTTCGTATGTAAACAGGCAGTTCCTTAATTTAATCACAACAAGAGTTCTACAATTTCAAATGACTTGCAAGAGGACATTATGGAAAGCTTATGAAATTATCTACAAATCATTTGTAAACATCAAAGCATGATTCTTACGTTAACCCAATCAAATTCAAGTAAACATAGAATCTGTCCAGAAATGACAGGTTTACAAAATTAATTATTTAGTGATGATGCAAAAGCATAATTGGACCAAACCAAGTTTACCAACTTGTTGTACATACCAGAGGAACATCAGAAAGTATAGTGCCAACCTCTAAATAAATTAGTTAATGCCATTTTCTAATTTATTTAGTTAATTAGGTGATTAAAGCAACATATAGTAAAACTATACAGAAAAATCTATAAAAATTACAGTAGCTACCTCCTGCTTCACATAGACTACCATAAAAATTTCAAAGTAATTGGGCAAGCAGAACTTGCTGTATCAAAATTTACAGATGGCAGGTCTATTTCTAGCATAATTAGGAAACCCTATTGAAAAGTGTCAAGCAACAGATTTCTCATTTTTCCTAGTATCATTCTAGCATAAGAATAGCATTCACCAATTTTTACCTTTACTGGATCTATAGAAAAATTATGAAAATTCACACAAGATCCACCCATGCAAACAAGAGAATTACCTAACTCCTACATACAGTGTCCAAAGTGTATGAAAATTTAACTACAAGCTATTCATGATATGAGAAGTACACCATAAAAATTTCATGCCATTTGGAGCTACACAGAAAAAGATATAATTACCCCTATTTCCTACATGATTAAAAGAGATAATTAGCAACTCCATTTTTCATAACAAAACATGGCATAAATTATACTTTTAATATAAACTAGACATTACCAGGAACTCAAAAAAATTGGAACCACATCATTTGGATCTACCAACTAAGAGATACACATTTTTGAATATGTACTCAAATCTGTGAAAAAAAAGAATAAAACAAAACAAAAATGGAAAACCTAATCACTACAGCTGGGCCAGCCCAGAAGAACACGGTGGCCCACGAAGCACGCATGTCAGTGCTCAGTGCGGCCCAGAAACGGCACGGCCCAGGTCGGCTCCCGCCTGCGCTCGGCGGCTGACAAATGGGTCCCGCGAGTCAGCGAGACAGACAGGGGAGGCAAGAAGGACGACGGCGTAGCTCGTCGCCGGTGGCAGCTCCGGCGAGGCCATCGGTACCAACGTGTTCGCCTCACCCATGCGCACCTAGGGATACCATCTATTGTAGCAATTCCAGCGGCTAGAGGGAGTGGCAATGGCCATGGCGGCGCACGGCCACGGGTTGGCCGGCCCCGGCGAGGTTCGGCCCCATAGGGTGCGGCTAAGCTCGGTACGAGCTTCCGGAGTTCACTACCAAGCTAACCAAGCAAAGAGGAGGGGATGGGAAGGCCTTGGTGGCAGTTGACCGCGTGGAGCGCCAACTCCGGTGAGGTCCCATCATGGCGGCGGTGGTGGAAATGGCGAATACGCTCTTACCAAGACCCAATCGACACGGCTGTGAGGTGGAGGAGGTAGAGGAGAACACGGCGAAGCTATGGACGAACTGGCCAACGCGTTTTTGCAGTGGTGAGCGCACTAGGTGATGGCGAAGCTCGGTCGGCAATGGCGGAGCTGTTGCGGCTCTGTCGCTGCGCGCGGTGGAGGCGAAGGAGATGTAAATGGAGCTGACGAACTGGTCGGGCAGGCGCGTGGGATGTTCACGTCGTGGCTAGCCGTGCCAGGGCATCCGTGGCGTGTGGCAGCGCGAGCAGGAGACCGGCGATGAGTGTCACCCACGTGGCACTCATTTTCTGAATGATGTCAGTTACTGTAGCTCGCATTCAGTTAACGCGATCAGCCTGACAGTGCAACTTCAACGCGTTAAAATGGCTAAACCGTTGATCCATCGCAAAAACCGTGTACATGAAAATTGTTGACCTACCTTCCATCTCCAACTTCTATTCAAGGATCATCATCTAATTCACCATGGATCAGAAGTTACATCAAGCCAAAGTTGGCTCGATCCAACTGAAACTGGATTTATGACTTAGCAAATTTTCTAAGTATGAAATCAGCAGGGAAATATGACTTGTTGGCCTTGTTTGAACATGTTCTAGCCATTTTCATGAGATGGTCCTATTGAGACTTTTGTTCCTTGATAAATTGGCTACAACTTTGGTAAAGGGTGCACAACCATGTAGGATCTCTAGGTTGGACTTTTTAATCAGTCAAATAGAGTCACACTATGGGTCATTCTAAGTCAAACCTCCACCTAGAGGGCAATTTAGTCATTTTGGTCCACATGAACAATGTCCCATCAATTACACTAAGTGTAGTTAAGGTGTATTATACCATAATTAACCACTCTACACAAATGCTACACCAACTTCTAAGTATCACATGTGATGAAGCAACAAAACACTCAATTTTACTCTAATGTTGCAATTCCATGTTTCACATGTTTCATGACTTTGTTGCAATTTTACACTTGTCACATTATACTACCAAGTTGCCATGTTTCAAGGTATGAGAAACCCATGTTGCATTCACATGTTACACTACTACCATTCACAAACAAGCAAGTATGAAACAAACATAATTGAGAATGTTGCATATGCATGTTTCAGTACAATGGCATGATGAGATAGATGATGCACATGTTTATGAAATGAAATGCACTTTTGTGGGAGCCAAACACCTACGGTGTTACACACGGGCTGCTCTAGTCAGGGTTCGTTCACCGATGAATGGATTGAGGAGACCGATGCTTTCTTGGAACTAGCATTTGCAAGGGTTAAAGGAGCGCGTGGCGCTTGGTGTCCCTGTAGCATTTGTGCAAACACGCATCGACAAACAAAGGTGGTCATGGGTAAACATCTTTGCAAGAATGGATTTACGGTGGACTATACCCGATGGATCTACCATGGCGAATCCAATCGTGTGAGGATGAGGTCGTGAGACAACGCATCAAGTATTATGATGCTGATGCCGGGGTAGGAGACATGTTAAATGACTATCATGAAGCACACTTCGATGAAGGACGTAGGGAGGAGGAGCCAGAGCCAACCACAAAGGCGTATTACGATATGTTGTCTGTGGCACAACAACCCCTTCATGGGCATGCCAAGGTTTCTCAACTGGATGCCATTGCACGGCTAATGGTCGTAAAGTCCCAATTTAGCTTGAGTCGAGAAGCCTTCGATGTTATGCTGACAGTTGTTGGTAGTCTGCTCCCGGATGGTCACATCCTGCCAAAGAGCATGTATGAGGCACAGAAACTCCTTTGTGCACTTAAGATGCCATATGAGCGGATACATGCTTGTCCGAAGGGATGCATCTTATTTAGGAAAGAACATGCAGAAGCAAAGTACTATGTGAAGTGTAAATCATCTAGGTTCCTGGAGGTAGACTCTGGTGATGGTCAGAAGAGGCAGCTCGCCATCCCCAAGAAGATCCTACGGTACCTTCCATTCATACTGAGGATCCAACGGCTTTATATGACTGAGGAATCCACAAAACAGATGACATGGCACAAATACGGACGTTGATACAATCCTGAGAAGCTAGTGCATCCATCCGATGGTGAAGCATGGACAAGGTTTGATATGATTCATCGTGAGAAAGCTCTAGAGGCTCGTAATGTACGTGTTGCGCTGGCAACAGATGGGTTCCATCCTTATGGAATGGCGGCTGCCTCATACACTTGTGGGCCCATGTTCGTTATCCCTCTCAATCTCCTCCCTAGCGTCCTCTTTCAACGACAGAACATATTCTTGTCGTTGATAATGCCTGAACACCCAGGGAATAATATGAGTGTGTACATGGAGCCTCTGATTGATGATTTGGTCCAAGCTTGGGAGGAAGGGGTATGGACATATGACCGAGCTACAAAGATAAACTTTAAAATGTATGTTTGGTACTAGTTCTCCCTGCATGACTTTCCGGCGTATGGGATATTCTATGGCTGGTGTGTTCACGGGAAGTTCTCATGCCTAGTATGCAAGGCGTCTCTGATGTTCATTTGGTTAATGAAGGGTGGCAAGTATTATTCGTTCGACAAACATTGACAATTCCTCCCTCTTGACCATCTATTCAGATGAGACATCAAGAACTTTACGAAAGATGTAGTAGCTGAAGGCCCTGCACCCCAGATGATGATTGGTGCCACGGTTCATGCTCAGTTAGACACTCTCGAGGTCAATGACCAAGGAGATCATTTTCTAGGATATGGTGAGGAACATGCATGGACTCACAAGTTGTGCTTGTGGAACCTCCCCTATTTTGATGACCATCTACTTCCACATAACATTGATGTAATGCACACTGAAAAGAATATCGCTGAGGTAATTTTTGGTACAATCATGAACATTCCTGATAAGACAAAGGATAATGTTAAGGCTAGAGTGGATCAGGCGAGGTTATGCAATAGACCAAAGCTAGACATGGCGCCTCCCGGAGGTGGGAAGTCATGGAGAAAGCCTAAGGCCGATTTTGTTCTGACGAGGGCCCAAAGGAGGGAAGTGCTAGAATGGTTCCAAACATTAACATTCCCTGATGGGTATGCAGCGAATCTAAAGAGGGGAGTGAACTTAGCTACTTTGTGAATCAACAGGCTCAAGAGTCATGACTACCACATATGGCTTGAGCAGCTACTGCCGGTGATGGTTCGAGGCTATGTCCCTGAGCATGTCTAGATGGTGCCTATGTTGCTCTGCAAGTTGGAGAAGATCTTTCCACCTGGCTTCTTCAATCCGATGCAGCATTTGATTTTGCACCTCCTATATGAGGCACGAATGGGGGGGCCTGTGCAAGGCCGTTGGTCCTATTCAATTGAGAGATTTCAAAAGGTTCTTCGAACTAAATGTAAAAATAAATGCAAAATTGAAGCATCCATAGCAGAGGCATACATTCTGGAGGAGGTGTCAAACTTCACAATAAAATACTATGCTAACAACCTTCCTAGCGTGCATAATCCACCCCCTCGTTACAATGCTGGTGAAGATGAATCGAACCTTAGCATTTTCCGAGGGCAACTAGGAAGTGCAAGTGGTGCCACTAACAAGACCTTGAAACATGAAGAGTGGCGCACTATTATGCTATATGTGTTGACCAACCTATCCGAAGTGGAGCCATACATGCTGTAAGTTCTCAACAAACTTTTTCTCAAGTAGTCACAATTCTGTGTCCAACTCCCTTGTTTCTCGTTGGTACAGGGAATTTCATGAACGATTCTGGCTTGAATCAAGGGAACCTACCCCATAGGAAGCTTCGACCCTTCTTAGAGAGGGTGTGGGAAATGGAATGCCTGATTTTATTTCTTGGTTCAAACAGAAGGTACTGTCCATTTTGGCTCGTACTTAGTTTGACATTACAAGTTGCTCATACGTGCGACTAATATAACGAAATACCCTGCTTGAACTTGTAGGGACAAACCGATGCGTCTATGAGTGTCGAGTTGAGATAGGTTGCCGATGGTTGTGCCTATAGGATCAGGTCATTTACCGGTTATGACGTGAATGGATATCGCTTTCACACAACAAGCCACGAGCAGAGACGGTCAATCGAAGAACCACAAAAACTAGAGTTTTTACGCAAGGCTTAGATGGGGTTGAGTATTATGGAAGAATTGAAGAAATATACGAACTCATGTTTCATGGTTGCAAACCTCTTAATCCCGTTATATTCAAATATCATTGGTTTGATCCTAAAGTAGTGAGGCGGGCCCCTAATCTTGGGCTAGTCGAAATTCGACAATCATCCGTCTTACCAGGAGACGATGTCTATATTGTGGCTCAACAGGCAACGCAAGTTTATTATCTCTCATACCCGTGCCAAACTGTAGACCATCTTAAGGGTTGGGATGTTGTGTACAAGGTATCGCCACATGGTAAACTACCTATCCCAAACAATCAAGATTACAACATAGACCCCAACACATATGACGAAGGGTTCTTTTAAGAAGATGGGCTCAAAGGGAGTTTTGAGATAGACTTAACTGAAGCTCAGGGTATGGAAGAAGACAATGAAAGTGGTGTTGACGAGGACGTTAGAGATGAGGTTCAGAATGTGAAGGACATAGAATTACTTTAGCGATTACATCTAAGCAACGATGGTGATAACGACATTCCTCCTTCGGAGCACGGGGATGATTATATCGACATGCGTGATAGTGATGATGAGACCTATGATCCAGCTAATCCCGATGATGATGATTATTTCTAATACATGTATGATCCGTGCTAATTGATTTATTATTTGTCATACCATGTTATTTTTCTAAGTATGTTTTGTTTATTTTGCATCTATTTTGATGTATTATCTGTGCTAATTGGTTTACTCTTTTTAATTGCAGGTGATTGAACAATGGTGGGCGGTATGAGGAGGATAATGTCGCTTTACTCAAAAGCGACAGCGATGAGTAAAGGATCCGATGCAGCTGAGGGGTCTGGGAAGAGACCTCGGGGTAGACCTAAGGGTCGAGGGAAGGGTGGAGGCAAGATGAGGCCACCATCGCCTGTACCTTCGTCGCCTGTGAGTTACCTTCCGCTCACTCATCCTCTGAGGCAGAGGAGGTACAGGTGGAGGAGGAGGAGGTAGGGGTGGAGGAGGAGACAGGGGTACCTCTTCCTCTACTTCATCGCGTGTGTGGTTGCGAGGTCCCTCGACCCTCCTGAGGTGACCGATACCTCTTGAGAGACGCCCACTGATTTGACCCGATGGAGACAAGTAAGTAACTTTATATGTTATCACTAATTTTTCATTTGATATGTTCAAAATTATAATAAAAACTAATAATTTATCTTAATCACTTGGGTAGGGGTTGGAGGAAGGTCAGTGGGGGTGATCACGCACGCCATGTGAATGGCATCCTTGGTCTTTTGATCAAGGAAAAGTTCCCTGGCCTAGTGCAGTTCGGTGGAACTGTTGAGCCGGCCTACATGTGGGCCCACTATGCCGTCGTCCCTGACACCACTGATTGGGATGGCAGGTGTTTCACCGACAAGGCGCAGCGTGTCAAGGCCGAGCTTTGGGTAAGTCTTTCTCGCACTACATTGCTCAATACATCGCATTGATTGGACATTCTTGAAAGAATGACTGGATACATCGCGTCTATATGAAGGATTTCTTTAGATGCGAGGAGGGATACGAGGCCAAGGCGGATGCTGTGGCTGACAAAGCCTCCAAGAAACTCATCAAGGACATGCACTATGAGGCGCGCATCCAGGCCGTGATCCAATACCACATGGAATTTCTTAGAGAGAGGATCCCTAAAAGGGCGGCAAGAACCATGAGCCTGACCTTGGAACAATACCTGAAGGTAAATATAGAACATTAATACTTATTTTTTTAGATTAATTACGCTTAATTTAATTTTTTTAGATTAATTACGCTTAATTTCATCTTCTTATGTCATATACTTGATGACGTAGGTGCCTCCGTGGTGGTGCGCCTATGATTTGCAGTGCTGGGCCCGGATGGTGGACAGGTGGTGCGACCCCATGTGGGAGGAGAATCACAACGCTTGCCGGGAGCGGCGTTTGCTGATGTCGGGTGCACCACACCATCAAGGCAACCTCAACCTCTCAGAATACGCGGCTAGATGGGTACGCGAATTCATTTCTTTATTCTAACGCTCAACTCTGCATAATTTCTAATCATATTGTTTTTTTTGCAGTCGGCATCACATGGTGGCGAGCCTTGCTCCCAGTTTGTGGCATATGCTTTGGCCCACAAGGGGAAGGCAATGTCCGACGTCGCCTACAACCCTGAGGACCCGCCCTCGTCGTACAACGAGTCTGTCCACAGCTGTCTCGATGGATACACATCGATGGCAAGGCAGGTCCATCGCCTAGAGTATGATCCGAGCGTCCATGACCTTGATGGAGAAGTAGTCATGAGGGTAGGAGGAGGCAAGAAGCATGGCCAGTTCTGGATTGGCAACGGCACCATCGACACGGCCAGTACTCCCACTCTCTCCCAGATTTGAGCACGGAGCACGGGTTCTAGTCTGGTGATACGCCCACGGCTAGACTCTACACGGTTCCAGATGAACGCACTCCAGGTTATTTCTGTTTTATTCAACGTTCATTGATTTTTACATACTTTTGCATTCAATTGTAACATTAGGATGAAATATTGTAGGCCCAGCTAGAACAAGAAACGAGGCGCCAAGAGGAGCTAGAGGCGAAGATGGAGGCAAAGCGGTAGAGGATGGAGCTACAGATGTTTGAATATATGAGGGGTGTTTATGCTGCAATCGGTCAACCTCCACCACCGTTTCCAGTCCCTCCTCCTCAACCTGCTCCAAATACTGTTTCAGGCACCGTGAGTCGCTTTATAACCTTATAATCTAGTTTATGCAGAATCAATCTTACAAAAATTCCAAGACACTAGAAACTTAGTGACTAATGCTATATGTTTGTTACCAACTAGTACTTAAGCAATCATACTAGAGTACAATGCATCTGAGAAGATATTGCTAATAGTTGTAAGGGTTATACTAGTTAGGCAGCAGAGAGACCATACATGTTGTTTAATCTTGTCTCACACATGCAATCTCTTCTCCTTTGTGCAGCATCAATCGGCGGCATCGAATGAGCCTCATGACCCAGCCCTATCGTAGTGGAACTCATGGCCTAAGTGACTACTTGTGATTTTATTTGTATTTGCATTTGTGGATTACCTATGACTATTTGTGGTTGTGAATGAACCTACTTATGATTCTGAAGTTTATTTGCATTTATGTGTTGTCGATATATCTATATGAACTACCTGTGATGCCTATTGTGAACTATCTATGATGGATGTGATGTTTATTTAAATGTGGTACGTGGCTGTGACCGAACCTAATAAACTAATTATTTGTGGTAGCTTTGCCGAGTGTTGCACTCAGCAAAGAGGCCTTTTGCCGAGTGCCAGGGTTAAAACACTCGGCAAAGTGTACACATGGCAAAATTCTGTGCATTCTGGGACTAAAATGACTTCTTTGCCGAGTGTCTACGCTATGACACTCGGCAAACAAGCCAAAATTATGTGTCATGAGGATGTGTTTGCCGAGTGCCTGGACTGGGACACACGGCAAAGAAGCAAAGTTTGTCAAGTGCCTGGACTTGGACACACGGCAAAGAAGCAAAGTTTGCCGAGTGCCTAGACTAGGACACATGGCAAAGAAGCAAAGTTTGCCGAGTGCCTGGACTGGAACACATGGAAAAGGAGGAAGTGTTTGCCGAGTGCCTGGACTGGGACACACGGCAAAGAAGCAAAATTTGCCGAGTGCCTAGAATTTAACACTCGGCAAATTAGGAATGTTTGCCGAGTGCCTGAGATTTGACACTCAACAAACACGCTGTGACCGTCTCCGCTCTGTCACGTTACTTTTTTTCGCCGAGCGTCGGTTTTAGCTCTCGGCAAAGTCTTTGTCGAGTGCCTGATAGAAAACACTCGGCAAAGAGCCATTTGCTGACACTGTAGATGTCGTGTGCTGTTTGCCGAGAGTTACACTCGGTAAACCCTTTGCTAAGTGTTTTTTAGGCTTTGTCGAGTGCCTATGACACTCGGCAAAGCGACTGTTTCCGATAGTGCTCCTTTGTGACTTGTCTCGAGTCCAAGACCAGCCCTGGCTTCGCTATGTCCCGCTTCCACACCGACAAGACGCGATGATCATGGGCAATGCCCGCCTTTCTTGAGACATTGCTGTTGTCAAGGGTCACTTTAAGTATGTCCGCAAGTGTAGACTCTATGATGATGGTTGGGCGGGTTGGGTGTCTTCCATGTTCACCAGGCCATTGTCTGCTTGCTCTCTTTTGAATGACAATTGGGAACTGGTCTGCCACATGGAATCCTTCCAGATGGACACTAAAGACAGCCTCAATTTTCATCTCCTTCTGAAGCTTGAGGGCCTTGATGGTAGGCCTTTCTTACCCTTAAACTATCTTCACATATCACAACCCAGGCTCAGCTTGGATACTGATCATATTGTTTGCTTCATGGCCAAAATCGAGTTTGATGATGATAAAGCTTGGGTGATTGCTGTAGACATGAAGAATAACAGACTACAAGAGGTGGCTGAGTTTGACTCAAGTAGATACTCCATGTTGGGTTTTGCCTACCGGCATAGTAGGATATCCAAATATCATGTGGGTGCCGTTGCATTATTGTACAGATAGTTCACTCGTTCGCCAGATGAAATATGTATAAGAAGAGACGTAGGTTCAAGATAGGAAGTTGTAGAAAGTCTGACAACACATCTTTTGTTTTGTGCTAAACACAAACCATGATTATTCATCATTGTTAAGATGATCGCTTGGAAGGGCGACTCAGGGAAAATTTCATGTGAGGCGACTAGGGTTTTAACTCCTTCCTCTCTTGATATGTGCATTAGTCCTGATCCGATCTTGTTTCCACAACCCATACCCATGCTCAAATCCACGTCAAAATCTTCGAGAGGAGCCCAGCCAAGATCTGCTAGCCTTCCTGGTGGTTTCTGGTCGCCAATCCACTAGGGTATCCTAATCCTAGGGGTCGCCTCGGCGGAGATGGGTTCGGGGGCCGATAAGGTCGTTGATCTCCTAGGGAAGATGAAGCTTTTAGAGACGGAGAAAAAGAGCATCAATTTGGGTGGTGTTCAGGCGGGGATCAAGATGCGAGACAATCCACAGGCAGTTGGTAAGGTTTTGGTAGAGAAACTGGTGCGAGTAGAATCCTTAGAGCTCTCGATGGGGAGGATTTTGTGTCCTTTGAAGGGGGTCGAATGTAGGGACTCGGGTGAAAATCATTTTCTTTTCACGTTCCTTTAGAGATCGAGAAAGAGACGTGCTCTAGAGGATGGTCCCTGGATGTTCGGTAAAGACTTGGTGATCATGGCGGATTTTGATGGTGAGAAGACAATTGATGAGATCGAGTTCTCGTCAATTCCAATTTGGGTGAGGATTACGAAGATGCCGCTGGGTTTCATGAACAAACCGGTGGGGGAGGCTATTGGAGCGATGATCGATGATGTTCTGGAGGTAGATGGGGATGCGGATGACGCGGCCATTGGCCAGTTCTTGCGTGTGAAGATCAGATTGGACATCCGCAAGCCTCTAATGAGAGGAGTCATTCTTGATTTGGGAGATGGAGTTAAGGAGAAGACAAAGTGGTGTCCTCTAGTTTATGTGTATCTTCTAGACTTCTGCTATACGTGTGGTTTAATTGGTCATACTGATTGTACATGCGAAGTCCAATTGGAGAAAGGTGCGGTGCAGCAATTTGGCAAGCATCTACGTTTTACCCTAGAGAAGAAGGTGATGGAGGACTATGGTGGTAGGGTGAATAATTCAAAACATGGCCTCCCATGGCGACCAAGCTTTATGGGTAAGGGTAGTGGAGGTTCAGGTAGTTGGGGCAGTGCAAGTGGAAAAGGAAGTGACGGTCTTAGCTGGAGGAAGGATGATGGTGGGGGCGAGGAGGGAGCTCTATAAGAGCCGGGGAAGAAGAGGAGGTTATGAGTCCACTGAAGGAGAAGGAAAAGGGATCCGTGACCATTTCGGGGGACGCAAAGAAGGCTTTGTTCCATTATAAAGTCAAGAACACTCCGGCGCTGTGAGAACAAGATGAGGAGACCAAGCCAAAGGAGACAGTGGGAGGGAAGGAGAGCAAGTCTTCACTACAGAATCCAGGTGGTCACGTGAGCAGCTCCATGCAAACGGGTGAAAGCTCTAGTTTAGTTTTGGTGAATTGATGAAACCCTTAGTGCTAACCTAGTTTATCAAAGTGATTATGAGATAGGTAGCACTACTCCAAGTGATGAAGCAAATGAAGATCATGACATGATAATGGTGATGCCATGGTGATGATCAAGTGCTTGGACTTGGAAAAGAAGTAAGAGAAAAATAAAAGCTCAAGGCAAAGGTGAAATTGATAGGAGTTTTTTGGTTTAGTGATCGAGACACTTAGAGAGTGTGATCATATTTAGGATTGATAGTCGTACTATTAAGAGGGGTGAAACTCGTATTGAAATATGGTTATCAAAGTGCCACTAGATGCTCTAACTCATTCATATGCATTTAGGATCTAGTGGAGTGCTAACACGCTTGAAAACATTTGTGAAAATATGCTAACACATGTTCACAAGGTGATACACTTGGTGGTTGGCACATTTGAGCAAGGGTTCAAAACTTCACCGGCGCCCTGTATAGAAAACACAGGGTTTCACAGAGTGCACCGGACGCTGGTCACGAAGTGACCGGACACTGGGTCCTGTGTTCGGTCAGTGGCGTGTAGTGAAGGCTACCCTTGGTCTCTTGACCGGACGCATGCGACTGGACTCTAGCTAAACACTATTCAGCGTCCGGTCCTGCTGATGTGGTAGCGCACAAAGAAGACCGTGAGTGACCGAACACTGGGTGAGTCCGGTCGGACGTGACCGGACGCGTCCGGTCACGAATTTCCACCTCTGGAAGCTTACTGGAAGTGACCAGACGCTGGGGTCCTGTGTCTGGTCTAGCGTGACCGGACGTGTTCGGTCGTGACTCGCGAGTGGAACCTTACTGGAAGTGACCAGACGCTAAGGTCTTGTGTTCGGTCCTACACTATAGTGTGTCCGGTCATAACTTAAGTGCACTGATGACCGTTGAGATCGAGCGATCAGCATTTGAAGCAGGGGCTACGTGGCGTGCATCACACGACCGGACGCTGGGGTCCTACGTCCGGTCGTTCTGACCGGCGCGTCTGGTCGCCTCAAATTTCAGTGGACTGAGGAGCCAACAGCTCTATTTGTGGGGGCTCTCTATTTAAGCCTCATGGCCAGCTCAAGCTCACTCTCTTGGCCATTTGCATTGACATAGCAACCTTGTGAGCTTAGCCAAAGCCCTCCCACTCATCTCCATCATTGATTCATCATCTTTGTGAGATTGGGAGTGAATCCAAGTGCATTGCTTGAGTGTTTGCATCTAGAGGCACTTGGTGTTCGTGTTTCGCTATGGGATTTGCTTGTTACTCTTGGTGGTTGCCACCACCTAGATGGCTTGGAGCAGCGACGATCGTCGAGCAGAGGTTGGTGATTGTCTTCGGCTCCGATCATGGTGATTGTGAGGGGTTCTAGACCTTTTTTCCGGCGGAGAGCTAAAAGGTACTCTAGTAAATTGCTCATGGCTTGTGTGATCCTCATCTTGTATTGGTTGTGCGGCACCCTATTGAGGGTTTGGCGGGTGATGCCAATCAGCTCATGAACCTCCAAGTGAGTGAATCACCACAACGAGGACTAGCTTACCGGTAAGCAAGTGAACTTCGGTAAAAAATCATTATGTCATCATTTGATTCTGAGGTGATTGGTCTTCATTGATATTGATTCTTGTGATTGATTGGTTCATTCCTCGACTCGGCGGTATAACCATCTTGCTCTCTCTCTTTACATTACCGCAAACTAGTTGTCAAGCTCTTTAGTATAGCTAGTTGTGAGAGCTTATTAGTTTGGTTAGTCTGGCTCTTTAGTTAGTCTTTTAGAGCACATAAACTTAGTGTAGTGATATAGCCATTGTGTGAATTGTGACTATAGAAACTAGAATTGTGGTAGGTGGCTAACATTTTTAGTAGACTAGCGCAACACTCGCTTCGCCTCATATTTGTCTAACCGGTTTGCAAAGTGTTGTTATAGAAATTTTAATAGGCTATTCACACCCCCTCTAGCCATTAGGACCTTTCAACAGGGCGGCCCATGCATGTCCAGGGAAGGGTGGTGGAGAGGTGAAACATGGAGGAGCAAAGAATCAGAAATTCACCAGGGTGAAACGCAGTGGAGGCAAAAAGGGGGAGCTACCAACCGTGTCCCCGGTGAAAAGAAAGAGGTCCTTGTCGGAGTTGGAGGACATGGAAGTTGATGGTTAGAGGCAATCTAAGAATAGCAAGAAGGAGGAGGAGAGGTGTGTTTCGACAAATGAAGCGGGGCCGACGGATCGGTCCTTTAGTGACCAATGAAGATCTTGTCTTGGAACTATCGGGGGTTGGGAAACTCCCTGGCAGTTTGGGGGCTTCTGGGCTGCTAGAAGTCGGAGGAGGCGGATATTCTCTTTTTGTCCGAAACTAAAATGGATGAGAAGAGAATGGTAACCATTAGAAAGAAGCTAGGGATGGGAAACATGGTGGTGGTGGATTGTGAAGGAAAAGGGGGGGATTGTTGTGTTGTGGAGGAGTGGTGTCGATTTGGTTCTTCGGAGCAAATCAAAGAATCATATTGATGTGGACGTTTTGGAGATGGGAGGGGGAGGTGGTGGTTTACAGGGATATATGGGGAAGCATAAGCTGAGTTCAAATATAAAAATTGGGAGCTGTTGGAAGCCTTGCATGTGGAGGATGATGAGCATTTGTCGTGGTTATGTGCCGGTGATTTTAATGAAATTCTTTTTCATCATGAGAAAGAAGGGGCTGTGCCACGAGCCCAAGTTTGTTTGGATCAGTTCAAGAATGTTCTGGAGGTATGTGAGCTAGATGACCTAGGTTTTGTTGGAGATGTTTTTACTTGGAGGAATAAGCAAATGAAAGGTAGCACTCATATCCGGGAAAGGCTGGATAGAGCTATAGCAAATGCGGAGTGGAGAATGAAATTCCCGCTGGTCCATGTTAAAAATGGTGATCCTTTTCATTCTGACCACAGACCAGTGGTAGTGCTAACTGAAAAACTTTAGGAGCGTGCAAGTGGGAGCGGGGCAAAGTTGTTTAAATTTGAGGCGTCTTGGCTGCAGGAGGACTGTAGGAAGATTGTGGAGGAGGCTTGGGGGGGCGCGGGCTGATCCTAAGAGTGGTATTGAGGAGGGTCTCAGGGGCGTGGCGGCTAATCTGCAGGGTTGGAGTCATAATGTTCTAGGGGATTTGGAGAAACGGTTAAGGAGAGCAAAGGAGTTAGAGAAGTGGAGAAGAGAGCCTATTAGTGACTTAGCCATGGGGAGGGAGGCGGTTTGGAGCTTCAAAGTGGATAGATTAGCAGATCAAATTGATATGTATTGTAGGCAGCGGGCACACGTCAATTGGCTGCATTTTAGTGACCCAACACCACTTATTTTCACAACGCGTGCTCTGCGAGGAGGAGGAGAAATAGAGTGGGTAGATTGCAAAGGGAGAATGGGAGTTGGGTGGAGGAAGAAGGAGAGAAGAAGCATTTTATCACTAATCACTTTGTGCAGCTTTTCAGGACTAGTGAGGATGACGATGTGTTGCATACGCAGTAGCTACTCGATGCGGTGCAGCCCAGCGTCATATCTATGATGAACGAACATCACACGAAAGAGTTCACCCATGAAGAGATCAAGGCCGCACTTGACTCTATTGGAGAATTGAAGACCCTAGGTCCGGATGGTACGCCGGTGGCGTTTTTCAAAAATTTCTGGGATGTAGTTGGGCAGCAGCTGACAAAGGAAGTGTTGTTGGAGCTAGACAAGCTCCGGAACACCGTTCGCGTCGCCGAACCCAATGGTGATCACGGCGAGATAAACCCTCAGAGATGGAAAGCTCAAGATCGCGCTAGATTATGATGCTGCAACCAACCGTAGCCTATTCGGCCTTGTGTTCCTTGTATTTATAGACTTGCTCGAGGTTTACAGACTCCAACCCCCCACGCCATATCGCATAAAGATCGCAACGCCGTTTCACCGCGACGTGCGCTACGCGCGCTTTGAACGGCATGGCATGAGTCTACCGGACACAATCGAGCGAGTCATGATCCCGCACACCTACGATCATGCTCTCCCTTACCTAACTATTACAGACTCTTAATTGACTAAGATTACATGAATAACGTGCATCAATTTATCTAACAAAACACCCCCTAAACTTGATGCACCTCGACGACACCTAGAGCACTCCGTTGCTCCACGAACTTAACTCGTCCCAAAGCTTTAGTGAAGAGATCGGCGAGCTGTTCTTCAGTGCCAACATGATCAACTTCCACCTTGCCTTCTTCTATGCATTCACGCAGAAAATGATACCTTGTATCAATGTGTTTACTGTGGTCGTGATGCATGAGATTTTTGCTCAGTGCTATCGCGGACATATTATCCATGAGTAGCTTCACTGTCATCTCCTTAGTCCCCAACATGTCTGCAATCAGTCGGTTCAGCCAAATGCCTTGACACGCTACTGCTGCTACTGCCACATACTCGGCTTCACATGAAGATAAGGCAACAATCCTTTGCTTTTGTGATGCCCAGGTAACAAGACTACTCCCAAGGAAATAGCCAACCCCTATCGTGCTCTTCCTGTCTTCGACATCTCCTGCGAAGTCGCTATCACTATATCCAACTAGAATTGGTTTCAGTTCAGCACCTTTATCATACTTGTAGCCATATCCAAGAGTACCCTTCAAATATCTCAAAATGTGTTTCACAGTAGCCCAGTGTTCTTTTCCAGGTGCCTCCATGTACCTACTCACAACACCTATGACATAAGCTAGGTCAGGCCTAGTGTTGATGATGTACCTTAGGCTCCCAATTATACTCCTGTATTATGTAGGATTCACAGGTTCTCCTTCCTTAAGCTTTCTGAGTTTCAGTCGACACTCCATGGGAGTTTCACATGAGTTGCAGTTGCTCATCCCTGCAGATTCTAGAATCTTGGCAACATATGAACTCTGACACAATGTGATGCCATTTGCACCCTGTTTCACTTCAATTTCCTAGATAATAACTCAAGAGCCCCAAATCACTCATGCTGAATTTTTTCTTCATCTCTGACTTGAAAACTTCGATGCCCTTCACATCTGGTCCAAAGATGATCAAATCATCGACATAAACTCCTACAAGCAAGAAAGAGTTCCTATTTTTCCTCCTATAGACAGCATGACCCATCTTGCTTCTGACAAAACCCAGAGCCAACAGTTCCCTATCCAATTTTGCATTCCATGCCCTCGGCGCCTGCTTCAACCCATAAAGTGCTTTTCTTAACTTGAGGACCTTGTCTCCATTGCCGACTACAAAACCTAGAGGCTATTGCACATACACGGTTTTAGACAGTTCACCATTCAAGAATGCAGATTTGACATCCATATGGTGAACTTCCCAACCCCCTTGCGCTGCTAGTGCCAACAGTACTCGTACAGTCTCAATTCTAGCAACCGGAGTGAATACCTCCTCAAAATCAACACCAAAACGTTGAGCATACCCTTTGGCAACCAAACAAGCTTTGTATTTGACTATGTTCCCATCAGGGTCTTTCTTGATCTTGAAAACCCATTTAAGGCCAATTGCCTTGTGTTTAGGTGGCAACACACTGACATCCCAGGTCTGATTAGCTTCTATCGCCTGCATCTCTGCTTGCATGGCTTGTCTCCAACACTGCTCGGCCAATGCCTCTTCAACTGATCTCGGTTCATCAGCTGCAACAAGACAGATGCCACTATACTCGAAATCCTGTAACTCTTCTATAGTTTCTAGCAAATTTGGTATAGTCCAATATCGCAGTGGAGCGCCGTCAGAGTCAACAGGCTGACCGGTGGGCGAAGTCGCCCATTGCACCATCGGTGCACCAGAGATGGAACTAGGAGTGTGTGGAGGCGAGTTGGACGCACCCCCTGATGATGGAATGGACACAGCAGGCGACCCCGGTTCAACAACGTCAGGTATAGCATTTTTAGATGCTTCAGCGGCTATTGTCGGATGAGGAACAGTATCCTCCCAATGAACTTGAAACATATCAGACATTTCAGTCATTCCTCCATTTGCCCTGCTGTCATTCCCTTCCCAATTCCATGACTTTGATTCATCAAACATGACATCCCGCGTCACCATAAGCTTGTCTTTCACCGGATCGTAAATACGATAACCCTTTGTCACCGGTTCATACCCGAGAAACACTCCTGGAACAGCTCTGTCAGTCAGCTTGCTTACCCCGGGGCTGATCAGCTTAGCATAAACAACACACCCAAATGTCCTCAGGTGTTTGACCCCTGGTTTCCTCCCAAACCATGCTTCAAAAGGAGTCTGCCCTCTTAGACTTTTCGTTGGAGATCGATTCAGAATATATACAACTGTTCTGACAGCCTCACCCTAGAACCGAGACGGCACATTCATACTCTTTAGCAGACAACGTGCCATCTCAACCACTGTTTGGTTTCTCCTTTCCACAACCCCGTTTTGTTGCGGAGTATATGGGGTGGTGGTATTGTGCTTGATCCCATTCTCACTGCAGAATACCACAAATGCTCCCGAATTGAACTCTCCTCCATGATCTGTCCTGAGTGCCTTCAGGCGACGGCCTGACTCTAGTTCTGCTGCTGCTCTGAACTTCTTGAAACAGGCAAGAGCTTCACTTTTGACACCCAGCAGCTCAACCCACATGTACCGTGTATGATCATCCACGATAAGCATGAAGTAAGATTTGCCTCCTGGTGTGGGTGGTGTAATTTGCCCACAGAGGTCTGTGTGTACCAGCTTGAGCCCTTGTGACTCACACCACGCCGAGGCCTGAGGAAAGGGAGTTCGGTGTTGTTTCCCGAGTGCACAGCCGTCACACACCTGCTCCACTCTCCTAATTATAGGTAATCCCTCCACCATCTGCTTGACTCCAAGGTCACAAAGCGCCCTAAAGTTTAGATGCCCAAAACGAGCATGCCATCTCCATGCTTCTTCCTCCATCTTGGTTAGCAGACACACTGGTGAGGTCAGATTGACTTTCATGACATACAGGCGATTCCTTCATTCTGCACGGATCACAGCTGAGCGAGTAACCCCAATCTGTTCCTGCTCGAACACTTCTAGTACACCTTTGTCAATCTCCACCCGACACCCTGCCTCCTCTAATTGACCAAGACTAATAATATTGCATCTTAAAGAAGGGATAAAATAAACCTCAGTGAGTACGCGATGCTCCTGGTTCTTGCCAGCCATCGTCACCGCGCCAATACCATAGATCTCCACGGTAGAGCCATCTCCAAATCTCACTGCTGCTCGCACGGACTCATCTAGGTCTGCCAACGAAGCTCGGCAACCTGTCATATGATTGGTGGCGCCTGTATCTAGCACCCACGCTCCCTCGTCGTACTTCGTAGGGAATACTCGTTCCTGATTTAGGAACAAGCCTGGACCACCGGTCCCCGGCACGCGCAACACGTTGCACACCTGAGCAACCAACAGTGCTGGGTTCTTGTCCGTGTCTCCACTGACATGATGAGCTACATCTTCATGATCTTCTTTCACCGATTTCTTGTTTAGGCATTCTCTCGCCCAGTGCCCATAGACACCACACTTCTTACACCTTCCCTTCCGTTGAGGCGTCCCCGACGATGGGTGACTACCGGAGTCGTGCTTGTCATGGTCAATCTTGCTGCCACCACTCCGCGCTCTGGACTTGTCCTTCTTCACATAGTGGCTTCCACCTTTGCCGCCAGAGGATGATGACTCGGTGTGCACCATGCAACTTTTGTTCCTCTCCATCCATCTTCCTCTGTAAGGAGAAGAGAGGGCTTTGCCTGGTCGATGACCTGATCTGCCAAAGGCTCAAACCTGTCCTCCGCCGCCCTGAGACGTCCGACAAGCTCTTCGACAGTCAGAGTCTTCAAGTCGCAAAACATCTCAATTGTCACCGCCACCTGATTGTAGCGTGCCGGCACAACTCTTAGAACTTTCTTCACGACCCACGTGTCTTCCACACTTGTTTCACCAAGGCCCTTTAGATCGGTTGCAAGCTTCCCGATCCAAATGGCGAAGTCCTTGATCGATTCTCCTGGTTTAAACGAGATCGATTCAAACTCCGCCAGCAGCTTCTGCGCATTCACCTCCTTTACTCGCTCTGCACCTAGACACATCGATTTTATAGCCTCCCATGCCTCCTTCGCCGACTTCTTGTTCAGCAACATGGAGTGCATCTCAGGGGGCACGCCACGGATCATGGCGCCGAGCGCAAGCCGATCACGTCGCCGTTTGACCTTGTCGCTCTCGATCGCATCCCACAGATACATTGCTTCTAGATTACATTGCACATGTGCGGACCACTCTTGATAGTTTGTGCGAGAAAGCATCGGCGAAACCAGATTTCCCGACGCTTGATTCCAA
Source organism: Miscanthus lutarioriparius (assembly GCA_904845875.1). Classification (NCBI taxonomy): domain Eukaryota; kingdom Viridiplantae; phylum Streptophyta; class Magnoliopsida; order Poales; family Poaceae; genus Miscanthus; species Miscanthus lutarioriparius. Next base: position 87,348,504 of record CAJGYO010000018.1, read on the forward strand.
GCACGCTCCATCGTCTCCTCCTTCTCACCACTGCTGCCCATGGCGACGGCTTCTCGGGTTCACGTCTCCTCGATCTTGGACACGATGGATTCAACCACCCAGCAACCTCCTGGTCTTCTCTCCACCACCGAACGCCTCCTCACCGGCTCTGATACCAGTTGTTGGAGCTAGACAAGCTCCAAAACATCGTTCGCGTCGCCGAACCCAATGGTGATCGCGGCGAGATAAACCCTCAGAGATGGAAAGCTCAAGATCGCGCTAGATTATGACGCTGCAACCAACCATAGCCTATTCGGCCTTGTGTTCCTTGTATTTATAGACTTGCTCGAGGTTTACAGACTCCAAACCCCCCACGCCATATCGCACAAAGATCGCAATGCCGTTTCACCGCGACGTGCACTACGCGCGCTCTGAACGGCATGGCGTGAGTCTACCGGACACAATCGGGCGAGTCATGATCCCTCACGCCTACGATCACACTCTCCCTTACCTAACTATTACAAACTCTTAATTGACTAAGATTACATGAATAACGTGCATCAATTTATCTAACAAGTGTTAGGGGTGCTACAGGGGGGTCGACTACCTTAAGGGTGGAATGACACTATTATTTCTTTGATCCCAAAGGTGGAAAAGCCAGAGAAAGTCACCGACCTAAGACCAATAAGCTTATGTAATGTTGTCTACAAAGTGGTGTCCAAAGTGCTAGCTAGTGCATCGGCACGTGCTTCATTATGGGGAAATAAGAGCAAAGTACAGCCAGTGCTAACCACGGTGAGGTGCCATAGTTAGCGGACCAGAGGAACACTTACACACAAATCACCGGCTTCAATGGTGGCGCTAAGATTTGTACTAACTGAGGAGACTAGAAGAGCGACAAGAGAAGGAGAGATCGCAACCATTACACAGCAAGGGCAGTCAGCGATGCAAGGCAGCGGAAGCCTTCAGTGATCCAAGCATCAGCTTCTTCCAGAATGAGCGCAACCAGCTGAGATGGTGTCTCGGTGATCTTGTCAAAGGTTCACCGGTTCCACTCCTTCCATACCATCCAGGACACAAGTAGCACCAAGGAGTCGAAGTTGTGCCTGAAGTGCTTCGGTATGGACGATCTCGTGTTCTGCCACCAATCTGCCAGGCGAGAGTCATCGGATGGCACCAGGTGCATGAACCCCGCCCTGGACAGTAGCCTGTGCCAAACCTCGTGGGTGAACACACAAGAAGCCAACAGGTGATCGGTGGTCTCGTCCTGCTGGTCACAGATTATGCAAGTCGCATCCTGCTAAAGGCCGAGAGATGTGCTCCTGGACATTATTACCCCTAATCAAAGTGCCTTCGTACCAAGAAAATTGATTTCAGACAACATTCTCATCGCTTACGAGCTGACACATTATTTGCTAAATAAAAGAGAGGGTGATTTGGGCTATGCAGCAATCAAACTAGATATGAGTAAAGCGTATGACCGTGTTGAATGGAGTTTTTTTAGAGACATGATGAGGAAGCTGGGTTTTGCTAAGCAGTGGATCAAGCTGATTATGGAGTGCGTAACCACTGTAAGATGGCAACATATCAGGTGCAAATCAACCAACCTGTGCAAACTTGAAAACTACCAATCAGGACCATAAGATGCTGATCTAATGGATGGGGTGAGGGGGCTTAAGCGCAAAAAAATCTCACCTCTCACCCAATCTATTGGATCAACATCTAGTGGTCCTAGTCGGTAGTTTTCAAGTTTCCACAGGTTGGTTGGTTTGCACCTGATACGTTGCCCTGTAAGATATCAGGTTAAAGTGAATGGTGAGGTTTCAGAAAGTTTTCTTCCACAGATAGGACTCAGACAAGGGGATCCCCTGTCTCCATATCTGTTTCTCCTGTGTGCTGAAGCTTTCTCGGCGTTATTAAAGAAAGGAGAAAGAGATGGTGCAATTGCAGGTGTCAGGATTTGTCACAGGGCTCCTAGCATATCACACCTTTTGTTTGCCGATGATTCTCTAATCTTGATTCATGCAAATGAAGGGGATAGTAGGGAGTTGCAAAGCGATCCTACAACTATATGAGAATTGTTATGGGCAAATGATCAACAAAAAAAGTCGCCAGATTACATTTAGTAGAAACACTAATCCTCAAGGGAAGCAAATTGTGTGCAATACTGCAGGTGAATAAGTTATAAGTGAGCCTACATTTGGACCTTGTCGCTCCCCCCCGCCAGGCGACTCGGGCGGCCTGCTGCCAGCGCCGCCTCCCTCTCACCCCTCTCCTCCTTGCCCGTCACGCCTTGCTTGAGCTGAGTGGCTGCCGGCATGGCCGCCCGCCGGGTTGTGATGGTGGCGGCGGGCTCTCCTCCTCGTGTTGGCGGGCGCTCGCGAAGAAAGCCGGTGTCCGACCCAGCGACGGGCGTGGAGGTCGACGAGGGTGCTGCCTTGGCTCTTTGCCGGCAGCCTTGGTGTGTGTCCGTGTGGCAGGCGTGAGGGACGGCGGCGAGGTCTTCTTCTTCTCCGCGCGTTCCCCTTCTCCTCTCTTGATGGTGGCGGTGGTGCTGGCTGGGGCCACTGGTCCGGGGCCCAGTCGGCCAGATCCGGACCCCAGGCTATCGGATCTATCTTGGCGGCCGGTGGCGGTTGCGGCGGCGGCGGCGGTGGCGGGCCCATGCATGCGGCTGGGCGGTGCTTTCTTCTCTGCCGTCCCTCCCCTCATGGCCTTAGGCTGCTGCGGCTTTGCCCATGGCGGCGGTCCAAAGGTTGCCAAGGCGACGGGCCGGCCCTTGACGGTGTCTGCAGCTATGGTCAAGACGGAGGCGTCGGCGTCGGCGTCGGCAGGGGGCGCCGGATTCGGGGCCTAGAGTCTGGATTCAGCGGCCCCAGGACATGGGGCGGAGCCCGACTTGGTGGGGCACTTTGGCGGTGATGACGGCAGCGACATCGGTAGGTGCCAGAGCCGACGACGTTGGTCAAATGCGGCCTCGGCGTGCGGCGGTGTGACGTGAGCGGCAGAGTCAGGTCCGGCTCTGTGTGGCCCGGTCGGAGGGGGTGGCGGCCGACGCAGCTGTACGGCTGCTACGTGCAGCCGTCGCATCGATGCCCCTCTTATGGGGCTTCTGTGGGGCGCCGGGACAACGGCGATGGCGGTGAAGGCTGGCATGGGTCTGGCGTCGTGACCCGGCAAGTGTGCTAGAGGGTTCTTGGGCGAAAGCCTTGGCGACGGCGACGCTTCCCTGTTGGGGGCGTCGTATTTCCCCACTAGCATGTCTTCCAAGGGTGAAAACTCAGTCCACTTTGGACGTGCGACGGTAACGCCATTGACGTCACTCCCTTCCTGAAGGCGTCGCATTTGGATTATTGTCGCGGTTTCGATGCGGGGCGATGGTTTGCGATTGAAAGTCGGAGCTGCTCTTCGGTGTTTGAGCTTGGCAACGATGACCGGTGGCGGCCGTTAGCTTCAGTCCCGTCGGGGGGTGACTAGTGGGTGGCCTGCCATGGGAAGTTGGAGCTGCTGGCGGCTTGGCTTCCATACTTGGCAACGATGACCTATGGCAGTGTGTCGTGTTTGTGCTCAGCTGCGTCGCGTGGGGTGGTTAGCCCTTCGGGTGCCTTTCTGGCATCTCGTCCGGCTAATCTTCTTGTATATAATATTCTTTCGGCTTAATTGAGCGGCAGAGCTCCTGCCTTTTGTTTAAAAAAAACTCAACAGGTGACTAAGGAAACTATGAGTGAGAAATACTTGGGGCTGCCGGTTCATGTAGGCCAGTCCAAGATTGGGGCCTTTGCATATCTGAAAGATAGAATTTGGAAGCGGATGCAAGGGTGGAATGAAATTTTTTTGTCTTGGGCTGGGAAGGAGATACTAATCAAAGCGGTGGTGCAGGCAATACCAACTTGTCTTGGGCACAATGATTTGTCATTTTTGGTGGAATCAGCAGGAGGGAAAGCACAAAATTCACTGGCTAGGGAAAGAACAGCTGTTGAAACCGAAGGATGAGGGGGGTCTTGGCTTCAGAGATATCCATGCTTTCAACATTGCGATGCTAGCGAAGCAAGGATGGAGGCTGTGGGAGAATCCAGATTCACTTTGTGCGCAGGTTCTGAAAGCGAAATATTTTCCTAACTCTACTGTCATAGAGGCCAAACTGAAAGCAGCTATGTCGTACACTTGGCGTAGTGTGCTGCGGGGTATTGAGCTGGTGAAGAAAGGTATGATATGACGAGTTGGTGATGGGGTGGGCCTAAAAATCTGGGATGATCCTTGGCTACCAAGAGGATTCTCAAGATGCCCAAGCTCTCCAAGGAGGGCGTGCCTCTTAACTGATGTTGATGAGCTCATTGATCCAGTGTCGGGTAGTTGGGATGTCGACCTGGTGAAGGATATTTTTTGGGAGGAGGACGCTGCAATCATCCTTGCCTTAACCAAGGGAGAGCTAATACCTTAGCATGGCACTTTGATAATCACGGTCGGTTCAGCGTCAAAAGTGCCTACAAGGTGTGCTGTGCTGACATCCTCCGCAATAGAGTGAGTCGGGTCAGCAAGGCGGGAGTGGTATGGAGTTTGATGGGGTTTGGAAGAAAATTTGGCAAGTCAAGTGCCCACACAAGATCAAGCATTTTCTCTGGAGAATGGCTCATAATAGCCACCCCCTTCGATGTAATCTGGCGCAGCGAGGGATGCATATTGATATCAAGTGCCCGGTCTGTGGATGCATAGGCGAGGATGGTGGGCATCTCATCTTCAAGTGCAAACTCGCCAAGCAACTTTGGCGTCTACTGAGGCCTACCGGCTGGCACTTGAAAAGGTGCAGTCGGCTCGAGCAGCGGTCGAATGATTTTGCAAGCCAAAGAAGATGATAAGCTGCTGATGATTATTACCATGTGCCAATTATGGACTGAAAGAAACTTGATTAGAGAGGAAGGCCGACGACGTGGTGGCAGAATTTTTATTCAGGCACATTAGCCTGTAAGCCAAGGAGATCAGTGATATGAAAGAGGGGGGGGATTGGACCAGCTCCTAGGAGGCCGGCAAAATGGGCTAAACCCCCGACAGGCATACTGAAACTGAATTGTGACGCTTCTTATATTCCAGGATCGGGCTGAGGAAGTTGGGGCTTCATCATACGGGACAGTGATGGTGATGCTGTGATTACTGGAAGAGGGAAAGTGGAACATCTCTTAAATGCTTTTCATGCAGAAGTGCTCGCTTGCCTCCAAGGACTTCAGACCGCTATCAGTCTGGGTATTGGCCATCTGATCCTGGAAACGGATGCACAGGATGTGGTGCAGGGCATCAAGACTGACAATTTTCTAGACTGTGCTGTTGGTCACCTCCTAGCCGAAATCAAGTCTCTCGTGAGACTGAATTTACTCACTTTTGAGTGTGTGTTCAGAGGTAGAGCCGGCAATGGTGTTGCTCGTGAGTTGGCTAGACTAGGATCTCTTTGCAATGAGGGGGAAGAGTTTATTTCCAGTGTGCTCCCTGATGGGATTGATGTAATGGTGGCTAACGATTTGTTAGCAGTTGAGTAATAAGAAATCACTCGGTTTCAAAAAAAAAAGAAGATGATCGCTTGGAAAAACTTGGACAATAAGGTCCTGTGGCTGGTAAGCCGTAACCTCAATAATGTTGGTCCGCATCTTGTTGGTCTACCCTCGGGGGCGGAGCCCAGTGGAGGCGAAACTGAGCTCCCGCCCCGCCTTGGCCCAAGTAAATTTTCCAAGGCCTATTAGTATTTCCCTTGGCCCAATTGAATTTCCCAGGGTGTGCTGCCTCCTCCACAAGCCAACCAAGCCCACTTAGGCACTCACGTACGCAGGACATAAAGCTGAGGGACGGCCTTCTTCTAAAAATGTTACAGAGGCAGGGAGTCGCGTCACGTGACTCGCACGCATCGCATCTTCCACTCTTCGCCTCCGGCCGTTCGGCAGGCCGGCCATCCGCCGCACTGCATCATGCCGTGCTCTGCATCCCGACGACAGTTCACTTGTTCTTGTTTCTAAATTTCGCGCCCCCCCCCCTATAATTTGGGTTCACCCTCCACCGCTGTCTACCCTGGCATACTCACTCAAACCCTCTTGGTGTTCACGTGCTTATTATTTGTGTTGTGTGCATGCTTGTTTCTTTTTTCCCTGTATGGACTAATGAGAGGAATGCATTTGTGTTATGTGTATGCTTATTTCTTTTTCCTTGTATCGATTAATGAGAGGAATGTGGGCCCTGTATGGATGAAGCTTGAAAAATTGCACATGCATGACCCTTGACAGCCATATGCATCCAACTGTTTGAATTGGGTGTCAAGAATAGAATGGAATGGGCATCAAATCAAAATAAAAGACACTTAAAATGGAATCGGGGTCGCCACTTTGTCGAGATCTCGTGGCTGCCGGGATCCTCGTAAGCTAATGGCACCGACACGCATGGATTCGTGGGATGCTAGAGGGCCACGACGCAGTAGTCAGGCCAAGGAGTGGCAAGGCACACACGTTGATCCACAAGGATAGTGGCGGCGGGGAGAAGAGAGAGAAATGATAGAGTGGAATTGGGGAGAAGAGAGCAAAATGATAGAGTGGAATTAGGAAGGGTTAGGGTTTGCCCTGGGTGTAGAGGGGGCTCCTCGGAACAAAACTGCACAATTTCAAAATTTCTCTTTTTCGTGTTAGAATAAAATTTACATTAGGGGGTGTCTAAAAACAACCAAACATGGATACTGTTCATGTCAGACAGACTGAGCCACGGGTTAATTTCTAAAAAAAACTATAGTGTTTTTGTGTAAAATGGACAACAGGATGTGCCAACCCTATAGAGTAGCCATGCATCCCCGAATTCTTGTGCGAGCAGTTAGTTTTTAAGTAACCCGATCCATCTTTTCGTTGACGCACTGGCCCGTGCCGCCATGCGTACCCTTGCAGCAGCCAGCGCCTACTTGGGACCGGGGTTGCCACTGCACTACAGTCCAAGACCCAGCAACCCTGGCTTTGTACGAGAGCGTCAACCCGCTCACCCCGCCCAAAGCACCATTGCCTCCATTGAGGACCTCTCCACATAAACCCAACAAGCAGCCCGGGTGGTGGACAAACAACAGCTTCCTCTGCGTCGAGTAGTGTACATTCCACGACGGCTTCCTTTGCGTCGAGTAGTGTACATTCCACTGACCTCTGTCACTTTATGGTTCAGTCTCTGCCCACGCTCGCAATTACCCTCTCTTGATGACTAAGACATGGATCGGCCGGGAGATGGACAAGTGGAAGTCCAAAATGCTGCACTATCTGAACAGGTCGGTCACTAACCACCTTCTCACTTATTTGTTACTCCATTATTGTACTCCATTCATTTGTTGCATTTTGGACACCACAGTATTCGTTTAATATTATACCAAATAAAGTTAGAAACAAAATAACAACAGTAAAACATTTAAGGGTATTCTCTAATGTGGTTCAAGGCTATTATACTATTTACAAAGCTAAGTCCATTGATGTACCATGATTGGGGAGCATTAGAAACAATCATATCGAAGACCTGATGCTAGCTGAAGATTCTAATGGCAAAAAGCTAATTATCACCAAGGAACCGGTAGTCAAAGACAATGCTACTGTCGCTGAAAGATTAGATTATTTATGGGCAATATGGCATGCAGTCCAATCATTCTATCTAGTCGAAGACCGATTGCCCTTGTATTTTTGAGCGGTTACAAAAAGATCCGCTGAATACCACACATTTAGAACACAGGTTCGTGGAGTACCTTCGGTAACACCGAGTGCTTTATGTATCTAATCCCTACAAAAAACTTATTGGTGGGATTCATCTTGTTGCTTGCAAATCAAAGATCTCATTCACATATTCATTGTATGTTCTTTTCACTCTTCCCCTTTTAAAAATGATTGGCATAAAGATATTAAAAGTGGAGTTTACATTCTATTTCCTATTACAAGTAGAAGGAAAGGGAGAGTACGGAGAAGAAAGAGAAGAAAAAATATTGTCTAGGACCGAACATAAGAGAGGTGCGAGTAGAGAAGGAGTGGAGAGAATGAGAGAGAAATGAATGAATCAATGGTTCCCCTCCACCTTCCGTCTCCCCCCTTTTATAAGGGTGGTGGGTGGGGAGGTTTTTGTTATTCCCCCTAGTGAGTCTTGCATTTACAAAAGAGTCTCGCTACAAATGACTGAATGAGCCCTAAACATTATCTCACAAGCCTCTGGAGATTGGACTTGTGTGCTGAGGTCCGGCCTCTCCTTAAACTTGTGTGTTGAGGGCCGGAGAAAGGATGCAGAAGAGACAGAGGGGGAGCTTGTGTGCTGAGGGACGGAGAAAGGATGCAGAAGAGACGGAGAAGGAGCTAAAGCAGCTATGGAGAGAGCCACATGAAAGAAGAAAAGAACGTCCAGGGAGGGAGACTGACCAGAGGACATGTGTTGAGAATGGAGGATTTAACTCTATTGAATAATGATTTCATGTCTAAAAAAAGTACATATCAGAGGGTATTTATAGAGGATGGAACCTTCGTTAATCCTAATACAATCTCTATAATACCCCTAAAGCGATAGCTTCGAACGATTAGAGCTTTCATTACATTCAAGGGCAATTTGGTCATTACATTGCCGATACCGCGGTTCTGCTTCTTCTATCAAGCTTCGCAAGACGAGTCTTCGGGATGAGTCTTCGTGAGCTCAAGACAAGTTGACTTCGTTCCATTCGCCCTTGACTTCACTTCATCGTGAAGTGGGCCGATCGCCTTCGACATTCCATCTTCAGCACGAGGCGAACTGATCACCTTTGAACCTTCACCTTCGGCTTCATTCCTTTGTACTTGTCTTCGCCGTTCAAGCTTTGCCGAATTCTTGCGAAACCATGTAGTTTTTTTTCAGTCTACTTTATTCATGTTTGTTTCTTCATTTTGCATTTCTTTGCTCCAAATAGTCTTGCACAGACATCTCGCATCCAGCGATTCCATTCCACTCTGCATTCCTCTAGTGACTTCATTCCTCTGTTTTGCATTCCTTTGTTCCAAAACAGTCATGCAAGCATCTGCTCCAAAAAAGAAAGAACGGAGCGCTTCCCAACTACTGCCGCCGCCGTCGCCCTTGTCTAGGCCACCGCTCGGTCCCCCTCCTATCTTCTAACCGGCGATCTTGTCGGTGGATAGAGGAGCGGGGACCTGATCCCTTTCTCCTTTGTAGTTCTTGGTTAGGTTTGTGGATCGTTGTTGATCTAGGTTTTGGTTTCTGGTGTCATTGTCGAGGTGGTGGCGACGATGATACTTTGAAATAATGTATTTCCGGTCTCTCCCTACCTCGACGATGTTCGATCTGGTGCCGACGAAGGGTTAGTGAGAGTTTGGTCTGTCAGATCTGTTGTTCTTCTTAGATCTTGGCTTTTGGTGTGCTTATTAGAGGAATCAATTGGTTGGCTTTTGATGCAGCGATCTTGAACTATTCTTTTGGTATGTTCTACAGCAAAGTCCGGCATCTTCAACACGTTGTTCTGAGGGTGGAGGATTGTAAGCCTATGTCCTTTGGAGGTTTCCTCCAGCCGATATTCTTTCATTGGGTACTAGATCTTGTTGCCAGTGACGAGTGGCTTTTTCGATATTCAAAGCTTTTTTGGCGAATCTTCAAACTCCAGCAAGTAGTGGACGTTCGAAGAAAGGAGACGACCAATTTGGTATTCGATGTACTCTTATTTTTTAGATGTCATTTTATGTCTTATTGTCTATCTTTTGTAGAAGCCTTTGTTTTTCTTGAGATATATCAGATGTGACACTCAATTGAGTGTCTTTATAAAAAAAAAAGTCGAGCACTGACATTCCCGCATCCAGGAACTGACAGAGCATTTGTTGTACAAGACCAAGTTTGTTGCTGGATTATGGACGATGATCATGTGTCGGAGGCATTGAGAAGGCAGTAGTTGGTGTTGACACGAGTATATAACATAGAACGTCCGCCGAACTGCCTGAATATGGAGGAGCTAATAATGAAGGCACAACATTATATTCCTGTCTATCATAGTGGACATTATCAAGGTCCACGTAATGATGAGCTTGACTCACATCAGGAGCTCCGACGAACAAAACGCAACCACAAATGCTAACTTTAAGAACACGCTAGGAAACACACACATGAGCATGGTTGCTCACCCATTACAGTTTGCATCACATGATCACATCATGAGAGCGTGGTGGATTTAAACGCGAGCTCCCCCATGTCAGCATCGAAATGTGCCTCCACATGCATCACCGAATTCGCTGGATTCACTTGTACAGGTTTGCTAAGCAGCTGCACTCCTTGCTTCCAGTATCTGCTCTCTGAGCTCAACATCCACACGTTAATAGCAGGTGGCCATCAGATTCTATTTGCAAATCCCAGGCTATATAGTATATTCATTTTAAACGGCACCACATGGATGTGCATCATCCTTACCTGGTCCGGTGCTTATCACAATGGAATTTTCCTCGTCAAGTACCCAGTCGATCCAAACAGCAAAACCATGGCATGTTCCATTTTGGCCAAACTCAATCTGCAAGATGGTATGTATAAAGGGGTTAGGGTTAGGGACCCTGGGGCGGCGGGCATCCAAGAGTATAGTTATCTAGTAATACGAGGAAAAGACAGAATAGCTTCCATGCTGGTTGAACATGTGAAGAATATCATTCCTGTATCAAATTTGCGCATGGCCACTATTCTACTAATCATACTGCTTTGAGGTTTGGTATCATTACGATTTGCTGAATATATATCAGTCCTAGTTTCATTGGTAACCCTGCAACCTTTCACATAAAAAAAATACAGCAGAATTGCACCAAAAAGACATCGAGCAGACTGTCAGCATTAGGGTCTGAACAACTGAAATCCCCTACACTCTCAATTTTCACAAAATTTATCAATTCCGTCATAATCACCCAGGCTAGTACTCAATATCTTGCATATTTGAAGTGACTAGCACAGCCAGAAATGTCAACCGTGATATACTTTGTCCAGAAAAATTAAAATGATACCTTTGTTTCACCAAAACAAGAGTGAATAGGCTCAGAAAAGTTGAAGTCCATGAGAGAGTACACTTCACTTAATTTCTGTAGAAAAGAATGACAGATTATCAGTTGCATTTTAGTGAAACAAATATTTGTCACGTGTTTAGAATGTGGCAGTGATTTTACCTTGGTATAACCGCATTGCCACACATAATAAGGTAGGCAAGGGCCTTGCTGATCTCCAGGCAGGTCACCACAGGCTCCTAAAGTATCATTAACAACTGAGTGGTCAAAACCCTCAACATCTTTAAGGCCACGACGGCTTCTCCACAAGTCCTGCAATATCATAATTCTCAGGACAGAGAGAAGAATTTTATGCCCAAGCGAAGACAATAGAGCCAATAGAAACGGAAAGGTAGATATATGATAGGCTAACCGGAAGTGACATGGCACAGAATCTTAATATTCCCTTACAAGGCATGATGAATGCATCCTCAGATAGCAATGGATCAAGCAGTGTCCTTTCATTCCTAGTGTCAGAACAACGTGTTTTTTAAACTAAAAACAATAAAAAAAGCAATGAAAAACACAAAAGGAGTTTCATATAGGATAAATAAGCTTCAGGTTGCCCTTTGACTTGAAGGGGAAATTCTATATTAGTAAAATGAATTGTTAAGAAATTTCATCAATGTGGACAAGTGAAAACCCTACAAACTAGGTGTAACACCCTAACTTCACATCCAGCCCGTACAGAGTCTCAAACTTTTTCTCTTGATTCTCCTAAACCGGTTAACCCGGCTGGTATGGATGGGTCTCCATGGTTTGTATATGCAACTATAACTAACCATGTGGGACTCAGACCACTACTTCCAGCCAAACATGGACCAACTTGGACTAGAGTGTTACACTGGGTGACTCCTATAGCAAATAACTGGAAGGAAAATAGGAAAATAAAAAAGTGGTAGCCAATAGTTATGGCACAAAGTTTGATTCAATGGGTAATGATTAATATGAGTTAAAATATCTTATACGAACCAGAAAGCGCAGATTTTGCCATGGCAGCATCCCTTCACTTCCATGATAAAAAGGCTCCCCCACTATCAGATTAACCTAGAGTGATAAAGGATCAAGGATCATTCATGATTCATAAACACTATAGTATGGATTTGGGAATTAAATGATGATGAAAAATATCGGACTTCAACAGTCTTTACCTTTTCATGATTTAAGTCATTCATAGTAAGGGATGATGCCTTTTTACCAATCACTTTAATCCGGTCCATGGATAAATTATTTGCATCTGCAACAGCTTGAAGATAGTTGAAGCCCCTGTCTCTAAGACTTGGAAACATTGTAAAAACTTTTGAAGACGGTAACAGAGAAGAAACTATGAGAGCTAGGAACACGCTATCATCAGCCACAATGCAGGTCGGAGAGGATCTTTCACTCATCTGGGCAGAGAAAAGTTAAACACGAAAAAGTTAAGGTGGGGAGAAGCACAGGATAGAACAGCTACAAATAGTGTCAGATCACAGAGTTGACCAATATGATTCTGTATTCTTAAAAATGAGGAAACTGTATCACAGATTGAAAGGTTGCACAGGCTTTTGAATATTGGGATACTTATTAAAATTCTTCAGAAGTTACAGTGAGCAAACATAGTATGAATGTATGATGCACAAGCTCATGGAATACTAGTTGGATAAGAACATATTATACCAAGTAAATCGTGGGATTACTTACAGAATTCCTGATTACACTTATCAACGCTGATCTCCAACCTTTATCACCATAAAGTGCTACCTTTTCTGGAAACAATGTTAGATGGTTACTTTTGGGGCTTCTACTTCCTTCACCATTCATATTCAACTGATATGAGATGCTAGTTTGGTTATGGCTAGCGCTCAAAGAAAGAGCTTGATCTTTCTTTGCAGGAGCCCCTGTCCCTTGTATAAACCAAACACACTGCTTCCAATGATCACACCAATCCTTTGTGCCTAGCAAAGGAAATAAGGGAACAAATGGTGTAAATAAGCTTAAAATATTCCAAGCACCCTGCCCTAATATTATTACCCTTCTAGAAGGCTATTCTATTCCAGTTTCTAGGTAGAGAAATGAACTAGGTGGTCTTGAAAGCTTCACATGGATAAACTGCCACTTCCACAGTCTACTTCAAAATAGATTTCTACACATTAAAATATAGAAATAGCATTCAAACTCTTAAAACAATACATCATGCACCAAAAGATAATATGCCAAAATCAATTATTCCTCCCGCAAGATGCTAGGTTGCATCAATACAGTTTGCAATGTGAGAATCACCGCCATGCAGGCAGAGTAACATTGTGCTTTTTCCTTAAAATACAGCATATGATGTACTGCATTTCAGCACTGTGTTGTTGTGCCAATAAAAGTTTCTACTTATAAGTAACAATAGACTACTAGTTCTGCATGCATGGTATAAGAACTAATCCAGGGGAATTCCTTAAATGAATGGAGAAGAAGAAATAGTGCACAAGGTGAGAATCACAATAGTTTTTCGAACCATTGGCATATTGTGGTAAATCCACACCGCTGGATTGTCTCACCCATCTAGGAGCAGTTGAGTAAAAGACTGACCCAGCAGAATCCAGTTGAAGCACCCACCTGCAATCAAAAACAAGCAAATTCAGAGAAATTTTAGGAGAGTAGAGAGACAACAGGACCTTGTGGTTACCATGAAACAATAGCATGAGCATGCCCATCAGCAGTTGCTTTTATCTCAATCTTTGTTTCACGATGACTATCTGGCCGTTTCGAAAAGTCAAATTCAAAAACTTGGAAGGGTTCTGACAGCTAAAGCAAAGAAATTAGAACTTGGAGCAATATTAGATAAAACAGCATGCGAAGAAAAACTCCGTACCAATCTTATTTCATCTGCCAGCGCATCACATTGCATCGCATGTTGTTGTGACTTCACAGAAAGAACATTCTGTGTATCACTAGGAGTAAGCCACACACCATCTTCAGCAATTGCTTCATTGCTGTGCAGATCATGCATCTTCCACAAGGATGTGCTCTCAACTAACTAGAACACCAACAGGTTGAGGTTTATTTAACATGAAATATTACCGGGAAGAACTTATATGGTATTCTAAAAAAATGCAGTAGGCAGCACTAACCACTCCATACGTAGTAGCTCGATATGGAACCGTCTTTGGATTTTTCACCAATAACATGTCATGCGCATGCTGTAGAGAAGGTATGAGACCCTCACCCAACAGCTCAGAATCAAGAATTTCACTTACCTGCACAGTGCCAAATGACTTGGTATCGCTAAGTGCAAGAACGATTACGAAATGTTGTGTACTATATGTTGCTGTTTAATGAGAATTGAGATCTATTGCTTGGGGGTAACAGAGGGGCTGATATTCAAATCTTTAGCATGCACAAGTGGACAGTTGAAGAAGCATCATAGGGTACATACTTGCCACAGCAATACTATGGCTCAATTCAGAGGCAAATTGCGTTTTGCTATAAGAGCTGGGGGCTTTTCGATACAACAGAATACTATGACAGTGGAGCCAAGATACAAGATAGAGAGGTTACCAGTAAATCAGCTCGAGAATCAAGCTCGACCTCAACTCTGAGCTCATCTGAACGCTTGTGAAATACTTTGACCTTATTTTCCATCCCATTGGCTCTGAGTACCCTACGTGTTAGTTTGCCCATTGGAAGGTAGGACTCACATGCTGACACGCTTCCCCTACCTTCACCTCCAGCAGCTGCCAAAGCTCGCGCAGCCATCATGGACAGCAACCCCGTCCCAGCTCTAGATTCCATACCATACCATACCATACCATACCTGAGCATCAGCATACTTGGGAGCCAAAGCCAATCCAACATTTGGTGGTGGCGGCTGAAACTGGAAGAGAACGGAGGCTCTACGGCTCACCCGATGTCGAGGACGCAGGCGGTGGGGTCCGTGACCGTGGCGTCGATGGCAAGGCGGTACGCGCGGTTGCGGGAGGCATCGTTGAGCATGTCGAGGTAGGAGGTGGCGGCGAGGAGCTGCTTGTGGTGGGTCGGCGCAGGCGCCTCCGCTTCCGCCTCGTCGACAACGAGCCACTCGGAGTCGCCGGTGAGCGGGTTGACGCGGAGCTGGAAAGCGCGGGTCGGCCCGGAGGAGGCCATTCTGCAGCGGCGGCGGAGGAGGAGGAGGCGGAGAGCGGCCGGCGGTGGGCGTAGCGCGATGCCGGGGAGGAGGCAGCTCGGCATCGGCGGCGGCGGATGCCTCTCGTGGCGGCCTCAGTGACACGTGGCAGATCGAGGCCGTTCGTTTTCGAACGGACGTGGATGATGCTCCGGAGTATATGGGCCCGGGCGGTCCAGCGAGAGCCTAACGAAGCCCGGCTCCGATGGGCTCAGCCCATTCACGGCTGCCTGCGCCAGGCCCAGCAACTAACTGCCCTGTCGCTGAGTCGATCTCCCTCTCCTTATTCCTTTGCACATTTCTCGAATCGAGGAATCAATTTGGCCTGTTTGGCTCCTCCGATCCCGATCGCCGGTGGCCATGGCGCGCGCCTCCCTATCCCTATCCCTATCCCTGCTGCTCCTCCTCCACTCCTTCCCCTCTTCCTGTTACTGGTAATCGATCCGCTCCTGTCCTGCTTATGGATGGCAACGGGGATGTACCCGTCGGGTATCACCGGAACGTTCTCTTCCTAGCTACGGAGAATTCATCCCGTCCTTGTCAACTGTCTCGGATATAGATTCTTGCACACCCCCGTACCCGTCGATGATTGGTCGGGTAACAGATACCCGACAGATACTGCATACCCGATAAACAAGGATACTTGGGGTCGCAGCTTTGCAATCGGAGATGTTTCTTCTTCATCCGAGTATAAGTGTCGGAGTCTCGGAGATGCCGAGGAGAAAGAGTGAGGTTGCGAGGAGGACGAGCAAAGGTGGCAGAGAGACCGAATTGAGGAAGCGAGGGGCACGAGCGCTCGTGAGGCAGGCGTGCTTGTGTTGCTGGCGGATATGGTGAGGAAAAATTGAACTAGGGTTCCTAGAACACACAAACTATATATATGATTGTTCAGATTTGGGCCAAAATACCTATGTTGAGCTTTTTTGGACCTAATACTCACATGACAGCTTAAATAGTCGGGTTCCCCAACGGGTAACGGGGACGGGTAAACAGAGAATGTTTCCGTACCCGCTATACCCGTCGGAGATGGATTCTTGCCCATTTAGATGCCCGCGGGTAAAGATATGATCACATCTCCGTCTCCTAATGTATCAAATACCCATTGGGTATCGCGTATCGAGGCCGTTGCCATCTTTAGTCCTGCTTCGACATTAATGATCGTTGCGCCAACCTCGTGCTCGTAGTAGCGTATAACCTCGTATCGTGCATTCTGGAATGCAGCGCTCGGCGGCATGCGTTTGGTGATATCCTACTATTACTGTG
The DNA here is from genome assembly GCA_904845875.1 of Miscanthus lutarioriparius. Classification (NCBI taxonomy): domain Eukaryota; kingdom Viridiplantae; phylum Streptophyta; class Magnoliopsida; order Poales; family Poaceae; genus Miscanthus; species Miscanthus lutarioriparius. The sequence continues at coordinate 87,364,899 of CAJGYO010000018.1, forward strand.
ATTCAGCCTGTTCGTTTGGCAGTGGCTTGTCGTAAACGATCGTAAATTTTCAGTCGGAACAGTATTTTCCTCTCACATAAAACAGCCAGCAGTACTTCTTCACAAAGCAGCAACGATACGAACTGGCCAACCGAACAGGCTAATTATTTGCAGTATGGGATCATTAATGCAGCAACGATGAATATGCGTATGCAGTCTGATAAGTAGTAGGTTGCACTGAACAATGTTTTAGTTTGCACAAAGCAGCCGCAAACTAGGAGGAGACGCCGCGACTTTTCCCGAGGACGAAGACGATCATGGGCGAGCCGAGCTGCGACTCGTGCACTGGCGTCCACTCGCCGCCGCCCTGCTCACAGAAGAAGGCCGTGTTGCCGCGGGCCACCATGACCACGACGCCGCGCGGGGGCCAGTCCCACGCGAGCCCGTCGTTGGTGACGCTGACTTGCGCGCAGCGCGGGCGTGGCTCGTCGGGGTGGCAGTCCACCGGCTCCTTCTCCCACAAGGGGATAGGCAGGTCCGGCAGCGGCGCACGCGACCCGGTGAAGGGGTCGGCGAGGTGGCACGGGTGCCTGTCGCACATGTCCGTGGCCAACAAAGTTTCCGTGTTGGGCAAACTTTTTTCTGTAATGCTGCGTACAAGGAGTCCGTCCGGACGATGTCAACGGTGGGCCACGACGCAGCCAACGACCACTTATCCACTCACCCTCGTGCCCCCAATCGTTTAAAAAAAACTTCTAATCCCTTCCGCACCCTCCTCCACTCCACCCGTCCCGTCTCGAACACGGATGTCACTCTGCCTTACTAGTGTGCCGCACGTCCCATCCGACGCTGATCGCTCGCCCCCATCGCGAGCACTTCTCGCCCCCTCCCGTCGCGCGCGCTGGTGCTGGTGGTGATCGCTCCGCTCGTCGCACGCGCCGCCCCGCCGAGCCAAGACCAGTGCTGGTGGCATGGTGGCGGTGGCGCGCTAGCGCGCTGCTAGTGCTGGTGCGCTCGCCCGGCCGAGCCAAGCCCGCTGGTGGTGGTGGTGGTGCTTGCGCACCAACGCTTGCGGCTGGAATCGACCTGTCTCGGCCTTCTCCTCCCCTATGTTGCATATACATGTTTCAATTGTTTCAGGTGTATGTTGTAATTATTTTATTTTGATGTTGCAAAAGTAGATCGTGGGATGTTGCATATGTTGCAAGTGTTTTAGATGCATGTTGCAAGCATTTGTTCATAAATGTTTTATCTATTTCTAGACGTATGTTCCAATTGTTTTTATCTGGATGTTGCATATGTTCTACACATATGTTTCAACGGCATGTTCCAAAATATTTCAGTTGTTTCAGTCTTATGTTGCAGCAAGTGGTTTCATGTGTTCCACACACATGTTGTAAGTGCATGTTCCAAGTGTTTTATTTGTTTTCAGACGTATGTTGCATCCAAATTTTTTTATGTTGCAGTGTTTTATGTTGTTCGGTCGGGGGCGAGCCGGGGGGCAGGAGGACGGTGTGCGCGGCGCGCTGGGGGGTTGTAGACGAGGGCGCTGGGGGCGAGCGGGTGGGTGCTCCGTCAGGCGCGTGCGGGGTCCCGGCTCTCAAGTGCCGCCCACGCGAAGAGAGAGGAGTGGGTCTGGGGAATGATCGGTGGGCGCAGATACGGGACGGAGTGCGCGCATGGGGCAGGGTGAATCCGGACGAGGGTGGGGCAATGGCGAACTGGGGCGGGCTGCGCCCAACCAGCAGCAGAACCAGGTGGAGGAGGTGGTGAGATACGTCTCCATGGAGGAGCAGGTCATGACCGAGCTGGTGGAGAAGAGCAAGAAGAAGAAGGAGCTGGTGACACAGGAGATCAACCAGGCTGAAATGGGACCCTATTTGTCTTATGAGGTCTGGAGCTACGTGATGTCCATCGGCGTGTTCACGTTTAAGGACTGCACCATCAATGAAATCGAGATGATCTGCGACCCCTCCACAGAAGACATAAGGTTTGCTTCTCGTAGGAGGCGCATCGAAAACCAGGCGAACCTGCTCCGGCAATACCGCACCAATGGACACGTGGTCCTCCAGTACGAAGTCACCGACGACGAGAGGGATGTGGAGGTGTAGAATCTGTGTTCATTTGCTAGAAGCTGTGTTAGGGAGTTGATGCTATCTTCATTCATGGGTGACCTTTGTCGGATGCCTAAGTTGTAGTATCTTGTCTGCGATGCAGCTATCCTAAGATCAACTCATTATTATATATCATGTAATCATGCATCCTGGTGTGTTATATTGTCATGATCTATTGCTACTGGTTACTCAAATGTATCAAGTACAAGCCACTAATATCTGCTTTAGATATCTATATTATCGTCGTAACATGTACATTTTGTGTCTGCTTTTTTCTATGCATTCAGTGTTTGATGGCACTGAAAGGCTGAGATGTTTTATGCTATGGTCAACTGAAGATTGCTATATAACGGATAGTTGCTCCAGACAGGCATGCATTTGATTTACTTGTTTTGCTACCATACCACACCTTGTGCCGCTGCTTGCAGTTAAATTAAATATAGTGAGATTCATTAAGAGTTAGTAAATGTTGCATTTGATGGGGTCTGTTATGGTGTGGAGCCTTTGTTTTGTCATAGCATTCTGTACATGTGGTCGTGCCATAGCTTATCTTTCTGTTTCCTGTTTTCTTTTTTTTTTTGGCATGATCCTGCATGAGCACAAGGCTTCAGAAGATCACCCGCTGGCACAACATAGACAAGTGCCGTGACAGAGGTCAGTGATCACACTCCCACTCCACCTCTTAGGCAGCAGATTTCAGGTGACTAGCCCCCCCTTAAGTTAGGCGCTGCACCATCTTTTTTATCGGGCCCTAAGATTGCCTCCTCTGATCAGCTCATGGACAGTGGGCATGTCTTTCTGAACCAAAAAATGCATGATCATTGACCATGTTGAAGTGTTCTTAATTAATACAATGATAGTGTCATACAATATATCTGTTGGAGCCTTTTGGAACATTTTCTATCAATTTGCACTTGTCTCATCATGCTGCTTATAGCATTGTGTGAGTTTGCAAATTGCACTACATTTAAACACTTTTGTTGCCTGCTTACACTGCTGAAGATCAAGTGATGAGCAATTAACTGCTCCAACGATATGATTGGAGTTATTCCCCTATGATTCCCAAGTATTTAAGTCTCTGATGATCCCATCTTTGTCCTTGTGCGTCATATTCGGAGAAGCATTATACTAAACAATGATTGTCATTGTTTCTCTTTGAAAATCTCAACATTTTGTAATTGAGCCTCATAGCACTACTTGTCCTACTCCTACATCCATGTTGCTATATTTCTTGGGGATACATAGCTGGGTTTTTCTTGCCTGTTTCCATGGTCAGATGATGAGTATTAAACTGCAATAATATGATTTGATATTATTCTCCTGTGATTGAATTTAAGTCTCAGATAACCCCTCCACGACATCCAGAAAGCTTTCGACATGGTCAGCTGGAGCTACTTGCTTGAGGTGCTGCAAGCTCTCGGGTTTGGGTCTCGCTGGCTCGAGTGGGTCTCCATCTTATTCCGCACAGCAGCCTCTAGAGCCTTGCTAAATGGCGTGCCTAGAGGAAAATTCTGCCATGCCAGAGGGGTGCGACAGGGTGATCCGCTATCACCTATGCTCTTCATCTTAGCCATGGACCCATTGCAGCGATTGTTGGACCTTGCTACCAGCACAACGTCCTCACGCAGTTGCCTCTTGTTGCGGCAAAGTGGAGAACGTCCATGTATGCTGATGATGCTGCAATCTTCATAAACCCAAAAAAAGAGGACATCGACGCCGTCAAGTTCATTCTTGAGACATTCGGGAAGGTGTCTGGGCTGTGCATAAACATGGATAAAAGCTCTATCCACCTGATTAGATACGAAGATATCGACCTTGATCATGTTCCCTCGTCCTTTTCGGGGACCAGAGACACTTTTCCGTGCCGCTACCTTGGTCTATAGCTGCACTACAGGGCACTGTGTAAATTACACGTGCAACCCCTCATAGAGCGAATCGGCCAGAGATTACCGGGCTGGAAGGGCAAGTTGGTAAACAAAGCAAGATGCTTAATGCTGGTCACTTTGGTCCTATTGTCTATGCCTACCTACCACCTCACTGTCTTCCCACTTGCTGCCTAGACCAAAAAAAATAGATTGACAGAATCCGCAGGTCATTCCTTTGGAAAGGGGAAAGAGAACACAAATGGAGGTCACTGCCTTGTCAACTGGCCGACAGTGTCAAAATCAAAAGAACTTGGTGGCCTTGGGGTCCCAGACTTGGAGAAATTTGGGAGAGCGTTGCGATTGCATTAGCTGTGGCAGGACTGGACAGATCCCTCCAAACCTTTGGCTGGTATGGACTTGCCTTGTAAACCAGCGGATAGACTCCTCTTCAATGCCTCAACCATCGTCACGGTCGGGGACGGTAAGAAAGCACAATTTTGGCATCATAATTGGCTGGACGGTGAAGCTCCCAAAAACCTTGGGCCACACCTCTTTGAACTTGTTAAGAGGAAAAACAGAACAGTCCAGCAAGAGCTCAACAATAACAGTTGGATTCGCTTGCTCAGAGGCAAGATCACAACAGCCACTCACTTAGAGGAATTCGTCTCACTGTGGCTCAGGGTACAGGGCATCTAGCTGCAGCCTGGAATACGGGACTCCATTGTTTGGAAGCGGTCAACAGATGGCATTTACTCAACCCAATCAGCATACCGCATACAATTCTAAGGATCCTACCGTAGATTCCGCTGGATTCTCATACAAAACAAGATCCTAATGGCAAACAACTTGCAGCTAAGAAATTAGCCACACCAAGACAATTGCGTGCTGTGCAACGGACCACTGGAAATGGCCCTTCACTTGTGCCTGTTGTGCCCCCTGGCCATAGAAGTCTGGCACCTTGTGCTGGGGTGAGAACACTTCGATGTGGACTTAATTCGGCCTCAGGTGCAGCCATCTAGCATAAGGGTGTGGTGGGAAGAGGGGGCGGCCAACACCCCAAGGCAGAGACGTAGACACATCAACGGGGGTGGTCATCTGCACAATGTGGAACATTTGGAAGGAAAGAAACAGAAGGATTTTCCAAAATTTGGTGATGGATGTCCGGCAGATAGCCTCCAAAACCAAAAAGGACATCGACCTATGCCCTAGGGTCTTCAACAACCTGACTTAGACCTTGTATTTGTCCCCCAGGACGTGTGTGCTATGTGCTTTACTTTACTCTGTGTGCCCTTTGGGAGTTGTTGTGCCGATGGCACTTTCTGTTCATAAACTCTCTTTCCTTCCTTAATTGAGAGGCAGAGCTCCTGTCAGGTTCATTCAAAAAAATTCTAGATTTTCTTTGCATTCTGTGTCTGTTTCTCTTATGATTTTGCCTTCCCGGTAGCTTCACATATTTCTGCTTCATTTGTTTGCCTCATGAGTTTAGGTTTACAATGATAGTATGAGTTCTAAGGGATTGAACTGTATTGATTGGAAGTCCTGTAAACAATAAACCTTGTTTTAGTTTATAAGCCGCGTTCGATTCAACTTCATATGCTTTGCCCCTGACCTGGATGAACTCAATGTTAACATAGTGGTTCATGATTAAACTTGTGAAGCTGAAATTGGGCTTATAATTAAGATGTGTTGCTTGGAATGTTCTATCTTTCTTGCATAAGAAGGGCAGGAAGTAGGCATACTAACAAGGAAGGCTTTGCATGTTCTGTTTTCATCCCTAACTATAACATTATGAATTTTCAGTACAAATCTCATAATTACACTGGCTACTATTCGGTTGATGAATAAGCTTGATGACATTTTCAGGTCTGCTGTTGCTGGTGACTTGAGTAGGCTTGGGCAAGTTACCTATTACTATTGCCACTTGTGGTACCATCGAATAGCAACTCCATCGCTGCACTAGATTCATGGATGGTAGCTTCTAATGTGTTAGCCTTTTAGATTTCAACTATTTTTTGCGAGGATTGTCAGAGCTCAGATTCATTTGTGTTTGGTGTGGCTCTGAGAGATGCCTCTACTGTACTATGAGCTTGGATAAGTATAGTGGCCTCATGTGACGATGAAATAGTGCTAGGCTTTATTCTGAGAGACATCTGATTAGTTAAGTATTGTATTGAGTGATTCCATTTGTGATTATGATAAGGATAATGTCTCAGACCATGTTTTGCTTTATTATGAGTGTAACCAGATCAATTTGAAAGGGCTAAGATCATGTTTTGCTTTATTATGATCGGATCAATTTGAAAGGGCTATGGACACATGTGCACTGAATTGTAATGATCCCTGCCTAACTGAACAGCAAACAGAGAGAGCAGGGATTGAGGATTAGCTTGGGGATTGGATTTTAGTCATAAACAAGGCAGCAGACGAAAGATGAAAGCAGCATCGTAGAATGTGCTCTGCATGGAGATCATGGCCATGCACAACCACACAGGACGTCTTTTTAGATGAAATTTTCACCTCCCCTTCTCCTTTGTGTAGTTGGATCACACAAATTGAGACATCGGAACATCATGAAGATATATGACAGAAATAGTAAAAATCCGAATTCATTACCGCAAACTGAGAACTGAAGTAGCCATGAAGTATTTATTTGGCTTATGCAATTCGGACTCAGGATTTGTAATTATTCCAATCACAACTACAGTAATTCCAATACGTGCAATCATTCCAAAAATGTTATCCCTCTTTGATCTCGGCGTATCCCTTGGTGCGGCCGAATTCTCTTTGCTCCTGGAATTCAGAGGTGATTTCTTCCTTGATATCCTCTTTGACCTCGACGTATCCCTTGGTGCGGTCGAATTCTCTCTTCTCCTGGAATACAGAGGTTATTTCTTCCTTGATCTCCTCTTTGATCTCGGCGTATCCCCTGGTGCGGTCGAATTCTCTCTTCCCCTGGAATTCAGAGGTGATTTCTTCCTTGATCTCCTCTTTGATCTCGGCGTATCCCTTGGTGCAGTCGAACTCTCTCTTCTCCTGAAATTCAGGGGTGATTTCTTCCTTGAGTTTCTCAGTCGCAGGGTAGCCCATCAACTCCTCGGTGGGCTGGTACTTGAGGAGTATCTGGCTCAGCGTCCACGCCGCCATCTTCCTCTTCCTCGTCATCCGGCCAGCCCCGCTGTCATCCGCCATCTCTCTTATCACCTCGTCACCCTTGGGCTTCTTCGTCCTCTTCTCCTTCTCGATGCCGTCACCGGCCACCGGCTCCTTGAGATTGGAGGCAATCTCCTCTGTCCTCTAATCCTTCTTGGATGGTTTCTTGGGCTTGCGGTGGCGCTTCTTAGTGATGCCGACGCCGCAAATGGCACCGTCGACAGCCAGGTGGTTGGGGGAGCGCATTGTGATGACTGATGATGCCGCCGGCCGCCACGCTCCGCAAGGTTGGCACGTTTGGTGGTGATGCTGGCGATGCACCCTAATATATTGTTCACAGCATCTCCCTAGGCCGGAGCTAGCTAAATGGGCCATAACTAACCACAAACCCAGATCATTGCTCAGGTTGGGCTTGTGCTTCCTCCTCTGAATATATGCAAAAGCTAACAGCAGCATATTGTGGGCTAGAGAAACAAAAAAACAGCAGCATATTGTGGAGTTGAATGTTGATGGTGGGCTAGAGAAACAAAAAATCAAGACCAACACGAGGACACGGGCCCAAACAAATAGATCTAAGATTCTTAGACTAAGAAGTTTGCAACTCCACCGGATCTCCTTTCCATTAAAACCAATTGAGAACCCCAAGAATGAAAGGGAATTGAGAAAAAAATCTGCTTGATCCCCTTCGTTTGAGGGAGAGAGGGGGACGTTAAGGGATTGAGAAAAAAACACTAATGCTTAGGAGTGGGTGTCCGTCCGTCCGGACGCCGCTTCGCCTCGCTGCGGGGCCCAACAGCTCTGCTGCTTCCTTGCGTCTCCCCACTCCCACTTCCGTGCTCACCCATCGCGTGCGGCTACGCGTGCGCTCGCTGCTCGGCTGCTGCCGTCTTTCCCTCCGTGCACCCCATCTTGCGCCGCAAGGCTCCCTAATCCAGCGCCGTGCTCCATCCCCCGTCGTGAAAGCTCCATTTCCATTGCGCAGACTGCGCCTTCGCCCGGCAGCGTTGCTGGCGCCACGCCTCCACCATCGAAAGGCGTCGTGTCCCGAGGTACTGCTAAGGTGCCGTTGCTGCCACCGTTCCCCACCAGAAGGTCGTGACCACTGTCGACACTGTGGTTGCCGTGACGCATGACCTCAGCAAGGAGATGTTGCGATAAAAGCGCATGTTGCGTGTGTTTTGAGACGTTTGAGGTATGTTGCAATTGTTTCATATGGATGTTGCGTAAGTAGATCGGGATGTTGCACATGTTGCAAGTGTTTGAGATGCATGTTGCAAGTGTTTCAGAGATGTTGTTTAAAAATGTTTCAGTCTTATGTTACAGTAAGTGTTTTCATGTTGCAACTTGCAAGTATTTTTATCTGATGTTGCATATGTTTCACACATATGTTGCAAGTGTATGTTCTAGATGTTTTATCCGTTTCATACGGATGTTGGATTCAAGTGTTTCATGTTGCACGTGTTTCATGTTGTTCGAAGAGTCAATGGGCGCGGGGAGTGATGGTGGTACCGCAGACGGCGCGCGGTAACGGCGGGCGTGGAGTTGGGGGTGGCAGATGGGGCATGTGGCGTGCCGATGTCCTGCTATGGGGCGTGTTGGGGCCGTCGGTCGGGGGGGCGACTGGGGCGGGATGCGTGTGCGGGACGGGGCGAATGGCCTTGAATCGAGGCTGACAGGGCGGGCTGCGCGTGCGAGGCGAATCGTGTGGACGTGTGGGCGTTGCGACAAGATGGGTGCACGTGCGGGGCGGGAACAAAATCAGCGCACGGTGCAGGCTGCACGGGCATCCGGATGCGTCTTGGCGCCGGACATCCGGGTGCTTGTCGCTCGAAAAAAAGATAGACAAAGATGATTGAAAAAGGGATCTACTGGAGCATTTTTTTTACTTGATAAGGAAAGAGGATTGATTTTACTTAATGTGGTTGAGTTGCTCTAAATAAGCACCGACCAACTCATGCATAGAGAGGAAAAAAAGGTTATTTGGCTAACATTTTTCACAAACATGACTATAGCTAACGAACCTCCAATTGCTTGGTAGTACAGATGTTTGGTAGAAATGTAAAAATCAAGGTTCTCATGGTTTAGGATTACTGTGTCATACGTATAGCAGAGAGGGTACTTCGTGTTAGAGTGCTCAATCGAGTTCTTACAATAAAAGAGTGAGGAAGATGGTAGGAGAGCACTAGGCTAGTATGTTCTAGGGTTTTTGGGTTCGAGTTCCCCCGAGTCGTGGGTTCTATCTTGGTTCGATATGTGGATCCCCTGCCTCGTCTTATATCTGGGGAGACCAGAGTACAAAGCCTCTCGAACGCCACCAGGCTGCAGAGCAGAGCAGCTGCGTTAGCCGCCGATGGCAATGGCATTGTCCTCGTCGTCGGACAGCTGCCATGCACGCCGTTGCTCTCTCCTCTTGCCACTACCAGGCTTTGCCGTGGTATGGTTACATTGTATTCTAGTTTAGTCATTTAATTTGGTATACTCGTATATTTCATACCTGTACAAATTGGAACGGGAGGTTAAGGTAAACGTGGGGCGCGTGCCGTGTGGGAAAAATCCAGAACGGGAAAAAAAATCAGAACAGATGTAACCGGAACTGATCTGGTGTTGATGTGGTTTATCTCAACTGGGAAAGTTTCTTTTGCCCCTAAACTGGTCGATGATACGTATCACTGTAGCCTTCAGATCAATAATGGATGATGCTCTTTGGAATAGGTTTTCAGATCAAACGTTTTGCTAATAAGCTGTTCGGCAAACTTCCTTTCCTTCCCGTTTTCTCCTTCTGGGAGTGTTTTGTTGATTTTCGAACATCTTGTCGATCTTTAATTAGACAGGATCATATATATGGCCGGCTAGCGTCTAGCGATGTGATTGTTAGAAAATGCTATGAAATGTTGAATAGTACGTATATATATGTTTGCAAGAGGGTGCAACTATTCCTTGCCATGGCCCCTCGCTCTGAAGTCTGGATATTATATATTGTTATATAATTATAGGATGTGTCTTGACTTGTTTATTGTCCCCAATGGCAATGGGGAACGTGACTGATAATGATATAGCATGTTCAGCGGGCCTTCCTGGGCTGAATGTGCCGAGGCTTATCAGCCCAGCCGTTCGGCAGCCTAGCCCCAGCCGTTCGGTAGCCTAGCCCCAGTCGAATGGCTGGTTATAAGCCACACACTCGTCCCTCCGATTCCCCAGCGTGCGGCGCCTCCCTCATTTACTCCCTTTCGCGTCGATGGCTAGGTTTTCCTGCACAAGCGCCGCTCGTCGCCGTCTCTCCGCGCGAGCCCCGACGGTCGTCTACGCCACGTCGCCGGGCCCTGTCAGTGGCCACCGGATCCTTCCGCGTCCGCCTCTCTACGCCGTCCTCCTCGCCGGGCCTGCGGTAACAATGACGTCCGCCTCCTTCCCCGACCCCGCCTCCATCGACAGCGCCTTCGTCCAGCAAGGTAACCCCCGAATCCCACGCCGCCGTCCTCTCGCCCGGCCGCCTCTGAGCCCCAGCTCATCGTCTTGTAGGTTGACCCCTGCACGGCTAGGGTTTGCCCGCACTCTTGCCGGGCCTCGGTGACAGTTCTCTCCGCCTTCCTCCACAACCCAGCCTCCATCGGCGGCGACTCTCTCCAGCACGGTAAGCCCCCAGATCCCACATCGCCGCAGTCTCGCCCGGCCGGATCTGAGCCCCACTGCCTCATCTTGTAGGTTTACCCCCGCGCCGCACCCATCATCACCGCCAGGACCCGGTCGATGTCTGCTCCTTCCAGGTGTTTCCGAGCCGCCGTCCTCTTTCTAGATGTAGCCCATCATTTCCAAATTCGCTATTTGTTTTTTGATCATAGTCTAGGAATTACATACATTGCTTTTGTTTACACTAGAGCATTTGTAAGCACTAGAGCACATTGTTTGACAGCATGCATAAATGAGAAGTAAAAAAAGCATAAACATCTACGAAGTGAAATCCTTTGTCTCAAATGCCTTGAATGTCCAGTGGCGAATCTGGATTACATGATTATCGGGTCATGTCTATAAATAGGTGGGGTCATATTACTCATTAGTAACTTTTAGTACTATATGCACTAATTTTTCATTGAAATTGTCAAATCCGTCGGAGTCGACAGACCCTGATGACAAGCTGTAGCTTTGCCACTGTGAATGTGAAACCTTTAACAGTAAAGCGAATTATCTGTCAGTGTACCCTTCTTGTAACTTAGTTTTAATGCAGAGGTGCTGGAAATATCAAGAACCGCCTGCTCAATTAATTCAATTTAAGGATAAAGATTATTTCCATTGAAAGATAAGAGTTTGTTGGTTGTGGAAGTGTGAACTATCATAGTGCAATTCCAAACCTCAGGTAACAGCATATATCAAGAAACCAATGTATGTAAGGTAATTGGATAGTAGAAAGGAGAACAGAAGATGCAATATATCATTTATGTATGCCGTCAAACAATGTGCTCTAGGAATTACATACAGTGCTTTTGCTTACATTAAATCATAGGTTACAGGTTCCAGTGCTATGTTTTAGCTTCAAATGCTTCATCTATTACTTCAGATTCTAGGTTGTTTTTACTTGAGTACCAGTGTGTTTGTAGTGTACCTGGAATGGAGAGTTTTCAACCACTAAGAGTTGTTGATTTGTTGGTACTAGGGGTTTGTCCATTACCTGTCGATTTGTTGGTACTAGGGGTTTCACATGAATACATGCATGCAATCCTGGTAATCTCACATGTTTGTATGCCTGCAAATGCGTGTTCACAGTATGCAATATGAGACATTATCTGTTATCGCAATTATTCTTTTTCACCCTTCTTGCACTAATAGCAGGGGCTATTGGTTTCTCTTCCATATGCATGCATTATAGTTTTGTCAGTATAACCCATTTAGCTTGTATCCTTCAACTGCACCCATTCTGTAGGCTACTACAACTTTACCAGCTGCGTCAACACTGCTTAAATGAACATCTTACAAGTATGCTCTATGTTTACACTGCAGAGATTTCAGAGACGTTTCATCCGCTGGTGACCAACGCTGCCCAATCTGGCAGCGTCGTCGACTTCGTCTTGCTCTCCACCTGCTGGTAGGCATTACAACCTCTGCTCAAAACGCTGCAAACGGTTTGAAAAGGCAAGTTCTCTTTTTCGTCCCCCACTCTCATCTTTGCGTACCGGAACTACCCTCCGTATGACATAAGATATACATCCATGTACACAATCCCTTCAAATGTCCATCCTTGCATCAGATGAGCCAGGAACGTGCTAGCTGGGATGACAGAACTTGCTCTCTGCTTCTTGACCTAATCATCAAGTAGAAAGACCTCTGTCACTGGAATGCCACTTCGCCAACCTCACTAGGGTGGACCAATGTCGTTCGTGGCTTCAACGAAGCCACGAGGCTCGGGTACACCAAGAAAAAGTAACAGAACAAGTACAATGAGCTAAAATGTTTGTATTTCAATTGGCGCGACGGTCAGACCCATACTGGGCTAGGCCGTGACCCGCTTACTGGAGAGATTACAGCTGACCCCGAGTGGTACGGTGCCAGCCTCGGGGTACTAACTACACGCATTTCCTAGACTATTTTTTAGCAATTAGGTTCCCACTAACTCAGTACTAACTTCGCCATCACTGGAACACGTGCAGGAAGTAGCCAACCCGCTCGTGACAAGTTCAGACTCCCCCAATGTTGTGAGCAACTGATCACGATTTTAGGACACTCCACACGTGACAGGGGCGAGTTGGTATCGGCGGGGGGCCATCAACCTAACAAGACACCCAGTAGTGGAAGCCCTCTCACTCCTCCGGGCTTGTCGGACGAGCCAGTCCTACCACGTAGTGGTGGTCAGCCCTCGAAGAGAGTCCATAGGAAATATTCTGTTAACAGTCCTCACAGTAAGAAGAGTAGCAAGACTCCATCCGTTCACGACTGCCTTGAAGACCTGAGCCACATCATCAGGGAGGCTAGGTCCCAGAAGGCCCGTCAAGGCACATATGCTGAGGAGTTGGCCCAAGTCCATCAAATTCTGTTGCAAGATGGTTACAACGAGACTGATGTAGTATTCACGCAAACCCTTAACCTTTGCAACAACAGACTCTGTCGTCGGGCTTTTCTTAATATGAAAACTAAAGAGGGCCGGCTGAACTGGATCAATGTGACGTGGGACTTCGTGTGCTCCACAAAGTCCCAGTGATCAGCACTATTGTTCATACTGTGGTTTTTTCTACTGTTTCTGTTTTCCACCATGTGCATGTTGAGTTGATTATGTTCGTTGTTTTCTTATGTTCATTTTGTTTGTTTTAACAAAGACCGTTGCGGAGAACTAAGTGCATGTCGTTATCTCGTGTTTCAAATAAAATATATATGTCGTGCTATGAACGTTGTAAGACCTTATGCATGAATCACTTTTCTGTTGCTCATTCCTTACATATATTTGTCTAGGTGGTAGTGCCAACTACCTAGTTCAGGTAACTTGACATATTCAATTATTAGCAAATGTTTTGTTCCCAATATATGCATCAGCATCTTACTGATTTGTGCCCATTTGCAGGTAGCATAATGAGCAGCACTGACGAGTCGTCAGACAAATGACACTTCCAAATGATGGACCGAAACCTTTGTGATCTTGGCGAAGGCGATCGTCTTTCGCGGAGGTTGAAAGGTATTATGTCGCAGCAAATGCCTGAGGTAAATCCTCCTTGTCCTATTCCTAAACTATCTGGAGCCCAATGGATGCAGCTTACCCTTGCCGACCAAACCAAAAGTATAGACAATTTGCGCATGACGCGTGATGCCTTCATTCATTTGCATGACACCCTGCTTCCTTTCAGCCTGCCATCTACAGATAAGTGTACCTCGGTAGAAGCTTTAGGCATGTACATCTGGACTTGTGCCCATCAATCTGCAAGTAGAGAGTGCAAAGATTGGTTTGAAAGGTCTTTAGATACAGTTAGCAGAAAGATAATAGGAGTTGCAAAGGTCATGTATAGGTGGGCAAGTACTGTCCTAGTGCCCGCAGATAGGAACTACGCACGCATAAGCCAGAAACTTACTGCATATGCACCATGGTTTGATGGATGCATAGGTGTTATAGATGGCACGCACATAATGGTTGAGGTTAACCGTGAAGCAAAGGCTGATTTCATCAATAGGAAAAGCGAAACAACAAGTAATGTTTGCGCCATCGTGGATATGGATGGCCGTTTCACATAAGTGGGGGCCGGGAAGGCAGGGGCATGTCATGACATGGCGGTGTTGAAAGACTGTCAGGGCAACGGTTGGTTCCCGCATCCCCCAGCAGGTTCGTGATGCCTAGCAAAAAAATTACTTTGTGTATGACATACTTTGTGTATGCCTAGCAAAAGATTTCTTGATATATGATATACATATGCACTTTGGTGATCTGTTGGTTTTGCTTGGATGATGTAGCATTGATGAAATCTCATATGTTGATTTAGCTAAATATTCTGCAATACATGTCAGATGCTGATAAGCTTTATAATTTTATAGGATTATGCTTGTTTGTAATTCTAGCCTTTCTATGTTGTACAAGAATGCACTACTATTATGAAAAGGAATATTCTTCTGTGCATATAAGCAAAATTTATAGACTAAAGGAAGTATTTGAAAACTAGTTATATTCTGATCTGAAAAATCACAACGTTTCAGGCAGTGTTGATAGGACTAATTGGTGATATGTTGTCATTTCTTGTAGGCCGGTATTACCTGGCGGACGCGGGTTACACGGACATGCCATGTTGCATGACTCCCTTTAGAAACACAAGGTATCATATGAACGATTTTAGGGGCGTAGAGTTGCAACAGTTGCAGCGGGAGGAAAATTTCAACTACATTCATGCGAAGTTGCGAAATGTCATTGAAAGGAGGTTTGGGGGCTTGAAAGAACGTTGGCATATTCTGAATGGGGTGCCGTACTACAAGAGGAAGAAGCAAGCTATGATAATCATTTCATGCTTTGCTTTAGAAAATTACTTGTGGATGCTTAAGTACGAAGCTGATCCACCTTCGTATGAGCTACCGGAGTGGGTTGAGCTAAATCGGAGAACCCCAACCTCTGGAGTTAGGGAGTTAATATCTATGGTTGTGTGGAGTGGTATCTAATTTAGGAAAGGTGAGGTAATGCAGCTACTTCCTATATATCTGTCTGTTGTTTACAGTACTGAATTGTGGTAGTTAATTACTCCTCAAACATTAGCACCTCAAAATTAAAATTAGATAACTATTAGTATACTAAGATTTTCTTTGCATAGTTGATTACACCTCAAACATGTGAACCTGTGGAACTGGTTGCTTTGCTTTATAAAATTTATGCCTTTCAATATTTCAGAGTATATACTGTGGAACTGGTTGTTTTACTGAGTACATACTGCAGGCTCATCTACACATTTCTTGGCCTTGGGATCTTTATTGTTGCTGAATCTGCAAATGGTCACGGCCTCTCTTGTGTATCCTTTTAGTCGGTAGGTACATGGAGTTCGATGTTGTTTCATATACCAGCCTCCATTGCTTGCGTTTGCTTGCTGATTACGTATGTTGAATTGCTGGATACATGGAGTTACATGTTATCTGATATACCATACCAGCTGCCATCACCTGGGTTTTGCTTGTTGACTACCCATAGCAACTGAGAAGTGGTAAGGAGCTCAGCTGTGAACTTTGATACTTTGTGATTTTTTCCTTATATCTGCTATTTTATGTCCTGACATAGTATTTGTTGTATCTCCACTGCAGTAAAAGACAATTGTTCATTATTGTCGAATTGTACATTGCATTTGACTAGTAAATGTTGTACAAGTTCTTGTGAATGGAGTTAGAAGACACTCCACTCCAGTCATCAGGGATTTCTATAACTGCCAATTAACTGCCAGATCTCCATTCTCATTGTCTTATTTCCTTAGTTTCACATAAAAGATTCTAACGCAGTTAGTATAATTGTTGAGTTCAGATTTCCACCTGATGTTTGTCTCGTTGCATTGCAGTGGACATGATTATGATGATACTCTGCTAGCTAAGTTTGAAAGTATCTACACATATTCTGGAGACCATATCTCTACAATGGTTGGCATCAATGCTTATTCCTTCCCCAACTTGGCAATTTTTGTAGCCATCATTGCTTATCTCCTGCTATCATTGTTCCTTGTAGTTTGTTTTCAACATTGACCAAGGTTTGCCTGTTCTTCCTGAGTGGCTTAGCTTCAACAGAGTGACAGCACGTTTGAGGCAGGGATATGAAATTGGTCCTGCTAGGCTTCTTGTAAGGTTTGTTTTAATCACATTCTTGTATGGGCCTGTAGCAAAAAATATCCATTGAACTTGCACTGACAGTTTTTCCAGTTCTGTTACTTTCTTTATAATCTTTTTGTTTGATGATGTAGTGCTTCTGGAGGTCACATGGAGAGAAAATTTGCACCTCATGAAGCATTTGCAATTGGTGGGAGAAATATTGTAAGAGGATACAAAGAAGGTGCTGTTGGCTCTGGGCGCTCTTATACTGTTGGTAGTGGTGAAGTTTCATGCCGCCTGGTAAACTTCTTTCTCCTCCCGACCTTACTGTCTTTTTGTTGTTGTCAAATGGATCACATGGAAGTATGATAGACACAACTGTGTGGTCCGTATTGGCAACAAGGGTGTACATGATGCTGTCACTAGGAAGACAACATATGCCATTTTGCTTTTGATGGAGATGAGATATTTTGTAGTGAATGTAGTTAGATTGTGCAAGCAAATATATGACTTGTGCCTGCCATTTGACCTAGCTAGGTTGTATGTGTGTTGTATGGATGGAACAAATGGATTGTAAATTGTTGGTTGAACATGTAACTTATTTAACTATGTATTGCGGATTGTAAATGTGTTGTAAACAACCTTATGTGCATTGTGGTTTGGCGCCATTATATGAAACCACATGTTGTTGCCGCCAATATTCAATTTAAATTTAAAATTTTAAAATCATGGTAACAAGCTGCTGGGAATGGCTGGTGGCTGAAATTGGCTGGCTGATGCAGCCCCAGCACCAGCCAGCCAATTCAGGCCTGCCGACCAGGCTGATAAAAGGCGATCGAGGAGCCCATATCAGGAGGCTGTGGTTGCAAAGGCATCCGCGCGCTGAAAGGAGAGGCAGCCAGCGAAAGCTTCCTGCTTATTGAGACCTTAACCATGACGGCAGGCACAGCCATCGCCATCATGAGATTAGGAGAGAGAATGGATAGCTAGCTGTTTCCATCACGCCCTTATTGCATCGTGAACTCGACGTGTTCTTCATTTGTATAGGTGCATATATATATAGAATGCCTAAATCCGATCACGATCAGATATGCAGCCTTCGTCTTATCATTATATACTTCTACAATTGAGCTCAGTGACAGAACATATCATTGCATCGGCACCACCGGCAAATCATTTCGCCAGACAGACAAATGAAAGGTCGTATTTTACAGTAAGGACCAAGCATCAGCTATACCTGTACTGTACGTATTGCATACAGTTTTTGCATGTTGACATCTTTGTCCATAATGCTACATCCTGTGTTTCCTAACCTAGCTACCTGAGGCCCCGTTTGGATTGCAGGAATATCAAAGGAAAAGTATAGGAATTACAAAACGGAGAAAAGAGAGTGAGAATGCGCGTTTGGAACAAAGGAAATCTCAGTTCCTTTTCTCTGGAATCAAACATGCAGATGCTCGTTTTACAGGAAAAAAAGAATCCACTCAGATCTCTGGTTTTGATTTCCTTCGAGCTTGCCCAAGAAAAGTAGGAAATTAACACATTACTTCCGGCGTTTTTCCTGTGTTTTAGATTCCTGTGTTCCAAACACCCCTTCTAGTTATTTCCCGTATTTTTCCTTTCCTCTGTTTTACCACTATACACTCACCCCATTCCTACGTTTTTTTCTATTTCCGTGTTTTTGATTCCGGCGTTCCAAACATGCCCACGAAGGAATGGAAGCATTTTCATATCGTCAGGAGGTCAGGTGTCGTTGCCTGTCTGTAAACACGTTGAACAGCAAAAACAACTGACGAGATGCCTGCGTACGAACTTTGCTTGACAAGTGCAAAATACCTTTCCTGGGCGGCAAGAGATCGAAGAGATCAACCAAGCCGTAAAGCACATATGTAGCTACCTTTTGTCTCGTGAGGTAGGCGAGTTCATTGACCTGCAATGCAAGGCTCCGGCCGGATCAGCTTGTTTTATTTGCAGCATGCAAGTGAGGACTTACCTGTACTATTTACTGTTCATCTCTGGCTGTACGTTGGGTTGGAATTAACTTTATTACTAGTAGTTTGAGTTTTTAACGAGATGTTGGCAGGCATCCGATGTAATGCATGGTCTGTGGTCCTAAGTACTAGCTATACTCCTAATTTGGAGGTCATAATCCTCACTCAAGAAACGCCCGGCACGCAGTGCAGTGGTCCTCATCATCAGAGATGCAGACATCACGCATCATGTGTGTGTCCATCTCTTCCTGCAGTAAATAAACTAAAACTAGATTAAAGGTGAAACAAAGGTCGATATATATTTTTCAGCTGAGAATTTTAATTTCTGTGTTAGCTGAATATATATAATCATGCTTATCCAGAGGAAATCATGGATTAGCTTGATTATATTATTGGACAGTATGCATGCATCGTCATGCTGATGCAGGAACATGTAGTACTAGCTGATAGCTAACTAGCTAGCGTGTGTCGTGTGGAGACTGTCTATGATATGATGTAGCTCATGCCTTTAATTAGCTTGGATGAGGCATGCCACATACTAGAAAAATCATGCCTGCATGTGCTGAGGGGCAAACGCCCATGTGATGTGACACCACCAAATGATTCAACTCTAGACACAATGCATATAGCATACGCTATATATACAGTAGTTTGATATACTTAATTGGTACACAAATCTTGAAGCTTTAAAAAATATATATATATATATATATATATATATATATATATATATATATATATATATATATATATATATATATATATATATATATATATATATATAGAGAGAGAGAGAGAGAGAGAGAGAGAGAGAGAGAGAGAGAGAGAGAGAGAGAGAGAGAGAGAGAGAGAGAGAGAGAGAGAGAGAGAGAGAGAGAGAGAGAGAGAGAGAGAGGGCCAAAGTAACTGTGTAATAATGCTTGACTAAAATACTACAACCAGTTGATGCAAGGAGATTTGTTTAAGATTACGGTACTACTACCTTCTAGGACAAAACAAGAATGATATATACTCCGTAGTGTATATATATAACCAAGCAACGACAGCACTACAAGAGGGTTTTTGTTTTAATTATTTGACTGAGCACTATTACAAGAGTAGTTTATCGAGCTTGCAAAAAGTGTGAGCAGAGTCTCACTCTAACCGATGCAATGAAAATTTATTTGTCAAAAGTTGAAGTGCAAGTTATTCACTGTCACCAGTTCATGGTAAAAATGCTACGGAGTACCTTTCGTCCCGCTGAAACTTGTAAATTTGAATACTTTCACCGCTTAGGGTCGGATTATTATCAGTAATCATGGCATAACCAGTACTACTACGTTTGTAGTACCAACTCTGAATGGATCTGAAACGCAGATTATGGACCACAAGTGCATGCCCAACTAATGCGAGAGTAGTCCTAACAATTAATGGACCTAGCAACTAATTGCATGGGCAAATGACTACTAGGCAGCTAGCTACATGCATGATGTACGAGTGACCACCTCATTATTTTGACAGTCGTCCAACAAGCAAGTTGTCACTGCAAATCTGTGGCTTCCAATTGTTCCTCAAATAGGTACTGACGACAGGGGACGAAAATTGCTCATATATCCAAAGGTCGGTGTCGAACTGTCATATCACAGATGATGAGGACGCACGAACAGAAACAACAACATCCCCGGCCGTGTTGTTCACTTGTAGGTACGGGTGCATGCATGTATCATGTATGTACCACAACTTCATCATTTCCATGCCATCTCAACGACCATGTAGCATCAATTTTTTTTAAGTTTGTATATATGCACCGCGGTTGCAAACGCTAAACAAGATTTTCCTACTGTGTGTAGTAAGGAGTGCACTGTATATATACTAAACCTGACGGTGAAAGATACAGGCCCGTTCACGTGTCCTTAAATCCGGCTTGATCCGCTTATTTTTTTATCTGGAACAGTATTTTTCTCTCACAAATTCCTCCAGCATTCCTCCAAACCATCCAGATTCCTCCAGAATTCAGACAAGCGAACAGGCCCACAATGGATCGGTGAATTACGCACGTCACAGTCGTATCTATTGCACAGGTTTGTTGTACATTCCGCGAACCGTAATGCTACAGAACTTACGTCCGGAATTATAAAAAAATTAGACGCTATGATCTGCGCTCGCTCCAGCACAGTGACCGACCCAACAGGGCCATCTACGTTCTCTCCTCTATCTACTCCATTTGCACTGCGACAGCCGACATAAATCCCCAACTTATCGCTTCGCTCATCGCGACTCACCGCACCGTCCACTTGCCCCAAGCCGCATCGCGGCGGCGCCCCCATCCCGCGTTGAGCCACGCCACGTCTACCGCCACACCATACTCCATCCCCCACCGCGCCCACTCGGCCCTGTCGAGTCGTGCCCAGTCCCCACCCCTGCACGCCTGCCTTGCCCCTCTCCGCGTCGAGGTGCTGGCGATGCCGCCGTTCCCGACTAGGAGGTCGAGGCCGCTGTCGACGCCGGCGCTGCCGTGACACTCGACCTCAGCTCGCGACATCATGACTGGAGTGGCCAGACCCGGAGCGGCCTTCTCCGGCTGCACCTCGCGCTCCCTTCCTTCCTTGGATGTTGCAAGCGCGTGTTGCAACGTATATTTCATGTGTTTCAGGTGTTTCGTATGCATGTTGCAAGTGTTTCATGTGGATGTTGCAAAAGTAGATCGGGAGGTTGCATATGTTGCAACGGCTATACACGTATGTTGCAAGCGTCTGTTCCAAATGTTTCAGCTATTTCAGACGGATGTTGCATGTGTTTTATCTGGTTGTTGCATATGTTTTACACTTATGTTGCAAGTGTTTCATCCGGATGTTGCATATGTTTTCACACATATGTTGCAAGTGTTTCATCTAGATGTTGCATATGTTTTTGCAATGGCTACACAAATGTTTCCCTCGTGTTTCAGACGCATGTTGCAAGTATTTGAACTGTTTTGGATGTATGTTACGAATGTTTCCTCTAGATGTTGTAAAAATAGATCTGGTGTTGCACATGTTGTTGTGGACCTCATATGCAGTGGCCGCCTGCTGCGGCTGCTGGGCCCGGCTACATTCGTGTGGGGGGTGAAGGGGGTGCGAGCGGCAGGCGCGGGAAACCATGTGTGCGCAGAACGACACGGAGCGGTCGTGTGACACGGAGCGACACGTGACCCCCACGTGAATGAGGCGTGCACGCGCAGGCGTCTGGACACTAGCGTTTCCGCTCCACGAAATAGGAAAGACCAACATTATGCGTCACAATGCATATATACCATGCCCCTACGGCCCTACTCATTACTTTTTGAAATTTGTTTTGCTATGGTCTCTAGCTAGTATTTTATTTTGAAAAAAAAATCCACATCCCATAGCTCAGGTATTAAAGTCAGCTGATAAGCCGGCTGAAGCAGTTTCGTTGAAAGAGAAAAATACTGTAGATTATAGCTGATAAGCCGGCTGATAGGTTCAAACGAACGAGCCCTTGCCAGCTTACCGATAAAACAAACAAATTGTTTATTATATTCAGATAACCTACTCTTCACCATTAGATTATATATACCCATTAATTTTTGCCCTTCACATGCTCTCCACATGCTACTGAAAACCTTTGGGTTGGTTGCTATTGGTAGTCAATTAGATTATATATATACCCATTAATATTTGAAGCTTTGCTCCAAAAGAAAAACTAGCCTTTGAAGTTGGTTTGATGGCTACTTTTCTGAATGCCCTCTGTCATTTCTCCTTCTATTGTTTTTCCTTTTGTATTTTTATCACTGGTCCATATTTGCCCTTTATCTGCCAAATGATTATGGAGATTAGCCCTAGAGGTGTAGATTAGTTAGGAGAGAGAGGGAGAGGAAGAGAGAGTGAGTTAAATAGACACCTAATTACTATGATCACTTACTTTTGTACAAACTTGCCTTGGAGATGCCATTATCCTAGGCAATAATGGTTACAGATATGAAGCATTTATATTGCCAGGTTCTTGTGAAGCCAGATTTTTAAGAACTACGATCAAAACATCCTGAATCCAGATTTTAGAAATTACAGACAAAAAATGGTTTTTAAGAATCTCAAACTGGCCCTATATCATCACAAATAAATTTTATAAAATGAACAGCTTGACCTTGACAACAGCAAGTTAGGCCACGTTTAGTTGGTGCCTGATTCGGCGCCGCCCGAATTGGTAATGGTACTGTAGCTACAATACATTTTTGTTTTTATTTGGTACTAATTGTCTAAACATTGACTAATTAGACTCAAAACGTTCGTCTCGTAAAGTACAACTAAACTGTGCAATTAGTTTTTGATTTCGTCAACATTTAGTACTCCATACATATACCGTAAATTTGATGTGACGGAGAATCTTCTTTTTACATAGTGACAAAGTTGAAAATTTAGTGGAACTAAACAGACCCTTAGCTAGTTTTACAACACGAGAAAAGAAAAAGATTCAATCTTTACAGGAACTGTGCCAGTGCCGGAATCAGTTCTTCAGCACCGCCACGCCGACACCGTCACCAGCTCCGATTCCTGCCACCGCAGTGCAAGCGCCGCCTGCCGCTTCTCCACATGGAAGCCCGGCGTGGGCGTGCGCCCGACGAGGCACTCGGCCTGTGCCTCGGCGGCGTTGCTGAGCTGCACCAGCGCGAATCCGGCGGACGCAAGCATGGTCTGCCATGGAGGCATCCTGTCGCCTAGCAACAGGCGCTCCACCCTGGGACGCAGGACGTACTGCTCCAACCTCGCCACCGCGTCCGCCGGCGCGCCGGCTGCGTCCAGCGACTCGAGGAACGCCGCGCTGGAGCGCACGACGTTGAGCGCGTGATGCGACAGCGGCAGGTCGCCGCGGTGGCATCCGTGGTCGACGCACACCACGATGGCGGGCCGGAGCTGCTTCACGACGCGGAGAGTCGTCGGCAACGCCGGTGACGGGGCCCCGGAGCCGATGGGGAGGTGAACGGCCACGGCGTCGCCGGGCGCGACGGACAACCCCGTGGGGGCAAACGTGTCCAACGGGTCGAACACGACGGCGTTGAACTCGAACGAGATGCCGAGCTCGGCGGCGAAGCGCGTCAGGCCTTCGTGCGTGAGACGGAGCTCCAAGGGGTGCGCTGACCCCGGCGACACCAATGCTGTCACCTTCAAGCACGGCAGCGGCAGCGGCAGCGGCGAGAAGGGTGCTCGGCGCCACTGGAGCGCGAGCTCTTGCATGAGCGGAGCCCACCGACCGCCGAAGCCGACGTCCAAGTCGACGACGTGCACGCGGCGCGCGCCGCCGAGAGCGTCGAGGAGCGCCTGTGTGGACGTGAAGCTGGCGAACTGGACAGTGGGCGACGCGTCCGCCAGTGCCCTGTGCGCGGCGACCTTGAGCACGACGTCGAGCGGGGTCGAGACGGAGCCGGGCTGGAGCGTGCCGGGCGCGGGCGTGACGACGAGGCGCAGGAGCGCGTCCCGGAGGTGAGCGGCGGCGCGGAGGAGAGGAGGGTGCGGGTGCCCCGGCGGCGAGGGGAGCCGGTGATTGAGCCGCGCCAATATCTCGAGCGCTCCAGTGGAGTCCCCGGTGTCGGCGCGGTGCGCCGCCTCGAGGAGCTCGTCCACCGCCGCCCCTGGCCCGAGGTCCTCCTCGGCCACGGGGAACTGGAACTGCGGCTGCGGGTGCAAGAAGGGCTCGACGGCGGCGGTCTCTTGGCAAGGCGGTGGAGGCAGGAAGGGATCAAAGGCGTCGACTTGGGCGTCGGCGTCCATGATCCAGCGGAGGAAAGAGGTGTCTTGAGACCGCGCGGCGGCTGGTGGCGCGGCCATGTCGCCGCCGGAGAGGACGACCTCCCAGTCCTCGGCGCTGATGGGCGGCGGTTCGGGCGCGGAGGAGGAGGCTAGGGAGGAGGAGGTGGGCGGGCTGGGGCTGCGGTTGTAGAGCACGGAGGTGGGCTCCGGCGCCGGCGACCTGCGGAGGCGCTTGGCCGGCGATGCGAAGGCGGCGGCTTCGTCTTGGCCATTTCCGCCGGCGCCGTCGTCCTGGAGCTCGGACATGGCCTGGCCGGGCGGCAGCGCGCTTATCGTGAGAAGAGGAGTGCTGGAGTGGACAGCATGAACCAAGACCCACACGACCAAGGTGGTGTGGGGAGGGAGGATCGGAGTAGTCGGAGTCGGAGGTGATGGTGTTGCTGTAGGTTGCTGTTGGTATTGCAAGTTGCAAATTGGAATTGCGAGGCGAGGGAGACTCCAAATAAGACAAGAAGGGATGATGGATTATTAATAGGCCGTCACTGTTGCTAATGGCAATGCCGAATTGCCAATGCCTAGGAGGCGTAGGAATCGCACCACCAAATGTGGTGCACGACCGCTGGCCAATGAATGCATGCCTCATTTCATCATGATGTATGTATGAGTCAGGGCCATTGAGCACCAGCATAACAATTTCGTCAGAGCAAGCTTTTATTTTTTTATTAAAAATAACAGAAAAGAGCAAGGTAAACCTGTGTTTTTTTTTCATATATAACCATGGCTATACGATGAATGACATATGTATAAGCTGGCTTGGCTTGATGGTGTGGAAGGCAAAAGTGGTAATAAACTTGCCAGGATAGTTTATAGGATTATCATAAGCTAGGGGGATAGATCGTAAATAAATAGGTCACTTACGACTTATGAGTTGGTTCTTTGTTGACCATGCTAGCTTACATAACCTAGAGGGTTATGTACAAGGACTCATACTAAAGCTATAAGGAGAACAAACTCAGTACAATGCATTTAGAGATACAATTGACGGCCTTTGTGATGAGTAACCAATCTTCTTATTACTAATTACAGGCCTCTAAATGAGATGTAGAAAAAAAAAGAGACAAAATCTTGAAAAGTATACCAACAGCTTGTCGGATCGGTATATTCCAATCATCATTAACAATAATAGTCATAGGATGATCTAGCTCATTTTCTTAAAAATTATCCACCTTTAAAATTATTAAAATAGTTTCCAAATCTGTATATGCATTACCCGCATATACTATATATTACAAAAAATAAACCTAAGTGACACTTAACATTTCTAAATTACCAGACATTATAAACACTAATTTAAAGTAACCTCGTCCTACACCATTATAACAAATATCCTGCAATAACACCATGTATTATATACCATATAATTTGAAATGGGGGAGTACTAAATTTGCATCTAAAGTGTGCATGTCCGCTATTATATTTAAAAATAAGCAACCAAGGCACATTTAAATTGCCTACACCAACCAAAGTGTGCATGTCCACCGTAAAGTCACTTTGTGACCAAATAAATGATACAATCCTTTTGTATTCACTTTAATGAATCTTGTAATAAATATTTGAGCCCTTAAATGATTTAAAATGAAAAAAGTTTGAACGAAAAATATTTGCATCTCATCGATTACTACAACTTTGGTTTAGGTTATCTACCCATCTAAGGTCATTTGAATAAAAAAGTGGAAATTTTGATTTTCAAAATTTGAGAATTTAAAACATATTTTTCAAACCATAAATGATTTTCAAATAAAAAAGTCATCAACTCCAAAGTTGTAGATCTCTTCGAGCTATACAACTTTATATAAAGTTTGCCTTCATTTGATTCAATTTAGAAAAGTTATGTTTTTTTTTGCTAAAATGGGGCACATTGCTAGCCGCATGCGGCCTCTAGAAATTGTTTTATAGAGACAGGTGGAGTTTCCAATCATCTTTAAAAATGCTTCAATTTCTAGAAGTGCTTAGAAACACTAGCTGCATTTAGAAATAGGGGGTTTTAGAGATGATTTGGCTTTCTAACCTCATCTAAAAAGAGTGGGTATTATTTTGAGTGGCGGTTGGAAACGCAGAGACGTCTTTTAGAGGCAATTTTTTATATAACCATCTGCCTAAAAAGAGGATGTCTCTAAAAATTATTTTTCTACTACAGGGTCATGACCTTCGCAACGTCCACCCAAACTTATACACCCAGAAAAACATCCTAAAAATAAACGTACAGGATTTACTCTCACTTATTGTCTCTCCTTACTCTACCACATCCGATGGCCATCCTTCAATGGATCTCCACCTCCTGTAGTCGCACGTCCTCCCTGCGCACTTATTTGTCCTATTCGCTTGGCTTATAAGCCATACTTTTTTAGCCAACAAACAATATTTTTCTCTCACAACAAATCAGCCAACAGGCAAGCAAACAGGGCAATTCCCCCACGGCCGCAGGAGGCGACCACGGTTTGAGCCCACTGCTTCTCTCTTTTCTCTCCCAAAAAATCAAGGCTGGAGTGAACGCGGAAAGGGAGAAAAAGGGAGAATTCTGTATTTGGCACCGAAACAAATCACTCTTTCGTATTTGGCACTGAAAATTTTGAATTTTCTTATCTAGCATCAACATGAAAATTCCTTTCGTATATGGCACTTCTGTCCATTTTGACCATCCATCCGTTTGTTGATTTCGTTGACCATGTCAGTTTTTCTTGATAAGTACCAAAGTACCCCTCTATTTAATTTGGTCGCACCCACCTGCTCGGGAGCCTGCTTGACCACTTCAACAAGCTCATAGATAGCTCGTGCACCAACCACGCCTACCCCGTCAAACACCTCTACAAGGACTGCGAGCTCCTCAAACGTTTCCTACGACAGGCCGGTGGGCCGAAAGAAGGAGACGGCAAAGAGGCGGCAACCAAGAAAGGAGGCGCGGTGGGCAAGGATGGGGATGGCTTCCCCGACCCTGAGGAATGCATCATGATCTTCGGCGGATCTGACGCCATCTACTCCAAGCACCAGCACAAGGTACGCTACAGGGAGGCTTGCGCCGCCGAGACGGACGTCCCCTCCTTCCTTAGCTGGTCGGAATCTCCGATCACCTTCGATCAGAGGGACCAACCCTCCCACATCACGAGACTGGGATGCTACCCGCTCATCATCGATCCCATCGTCTACAAGAAGCGCCTCACGAAGGTGCTGATGGACCGAGGCAGCGGCCTCAACATCCTCTACGTCGACACCCTCGACGCCATGCGCATCCCTCGGTCGGAACTCCGCCCAGCGGGCTCTCCCTTCCATGGGGTGATCCCTGGAGCACAGGCATACCCGCTCGAGTAGATCGACCTGCCCATCATGTTTGGCAACTGAGCCAACTTCCGCTCGGAGGTCCTCACCTTCGAAGTGGTGGACTTCTCAGGGTCCTACCACGTCATCTTGGGGCGGCCATGCTATGCCAAATTCATGGTGATCCCCAACTACACCTACCTCAAGCTGAAGATGCCGGGACCGAACGGCGTCATCACCGTGGGCAGCGCCTTCTCGCATGCCTTCACGTGCGACCACGAGTATTTCGAGCTCGCCACCGCGATCATCAACTCGTCCGAGCTCCCGCAGCTCGGGGAGTCGTCGACCCTAGCAGTCCCGGACTGCAACAAACCAACCTCCTCGATGGCCTTCCGTCCACTCGAGGAAACCAAGGCGGTCGGGATCGACCCCACTGACCCAACCAAGACGGTGTGGATCGGGACCCAGCTCCCGGCCAAATAGGAATGCAAGCTCGTCGACTTTCTGCATGCAAATCGCGATGTCTTCGCATGGAAGCCATCTAACACGCCGGGCGTACCGCGGGATGTCACAGAGCATGCACTGAGCCTCATTCCTGGCTCAAAGCCCGCTAAGCAATGCCTGTGTCGCTTCGACGATGAGAGGCGCAGGGCTATAGGCGAAGAGATCGCCAAACTCCTAGCAGCCGGATTCATTAGAGAGGTATTCCACTCTGACTAGCTTGCCAATCCCGTTCTTGTTAGAAAGAAGACCGGGAAATGGAGAATGTGCATTGATTATACTGGCCTCAACAAAGCGTGTTCAAAGGATCACTTTCCTTTGCCACGTATAGACCAGATAGTCGACTCCACCTCGGGTTGCAAGATCCTCTCCTTTCTGGATGCCTACTCGGGATATCACCAGATCACGATAAAAGAGTCTGATCAGCTCGCAACCTCATTCATCACCCCATATGGTTCATATTGCTATGTAACCATGCCTTTTGGCCTGAAGAACGTTGGCGCCACCTACCAAAGGTGCATGCAGCAATGCTTCACCGACCAAATTGACCCGCTCGATCAGCCTGATCAAGCCGAGCGGCCGAAACCAACAATTGTCGTCTATGTTGATGACATAGTGGTCAAAACGCTCAAGCTTGCGACCTGATCGCAAACTTGGCCGCAACATTCGTGAACCTCCGAAGGTTCAACATCAGATTAAATCCTGAGAAATGTGTTTTTGGGGTTCCAAAGGGAAAGCTGCTAGGATACATTATGTCTGAGCGCGGCATCGAGGCCAACCCTGAAAAGATCACGACCATCTCCAACATGGGTCCTATACGCAACGTCAAGGGCGTACAAAGGCTCACCGGCTGTCTGGTTGCCCTGAGCCGATTCATCTCCTGGCTCGGAGAACGGGGGATGCCACTCTACAAGCTCCTCAAAAAGACAGACGCCTTCGTCTGGACTAAGGAAGCTCAGCAGGCTCTGGAGAGCCTCAAAGCATCCCTGACATCGGCCCCAATCCTTGTCGCTCTCGAACGGGGAGAACCCCTCCTCCTCTACATCACGGTAAGCAACCATGTGGTGAGCGTTGCCCTGGTCGTCGAAAGGGAGGAGCCGGGACACCACCTTAAGGTCCAGCGGCCTGTATACTTCATCGGGGATGTACTCACCGACCCCAAGGTCTGGTACCCCTAGGTGTAGAAACTCCTATATGCCATGCTGATGGCAACCCGGAAGCTCCTACACTACTTTACCGACCACGAAGTCGCGGGCGTCACTTCATACTCGCTCGGGGACATCATCCGCAACCGCGGCGCCACGGGACGGATCTCCAAGTGGGCACTCGAACTCATGGGCCATGACATCAAGTATATCCCCCGTACCGCTATTAAATCTCAGGCTTTAGCGGATTTTGTCACCGAATGGACGAAGGTGCAGCTACCGACCCCGGACATCACCCACGAGTACTGGACAATGTACTTCGACGGGTTCGTAATGCCGCCCAGTTTAGGGGCTAGAGTGATTCTGATCTCCCCAGATGGGAGTAGGCTCCGCTATGCCATCCACCTCCATTTCTTGGCCCCAAACAACACCACGGAATACGAGGCCCTCATCAACGGGTTGTGCATCGCCATCGAGCTCGGCGCTACGCGACTCTACGTCCGAAGTGACTCAGAGTTGGTCGTTGACCAGGTCATGAAGGAGTCCTCTAGCAAAAGCCCCCTCATGACAGCATACTGCCAGGAGGTACGCAAGCTCAAGGACAAATTCCTGGGGATTGAGTTGCATCACGTCCCCCGAAAGGACAACGATGCCGCTGATTTTCTCGCAAAATTGGCTGCCAGGCGGGATCCGCCTCCGAGCGGGATCTTCATCAATGATTTCCATGAGCTATCTGCCCACGTCCTGGAAGGTCCGATCCAGACACACCCCGATGCCAAGCCAGCGCCCGAGGGTTTCGACCCCGACACTAAGCCGGTGCTCGGGGGCTCCGACCCTAGTGCCTCCATGACAACGTCACCCGCTGACATCGCCTTGTTGGCACTCGATCAAACCGACTAGCGAGCACCGCTACTCGCCTACCTCCTCGAGGAGGTTCTCGCACCCGAATGGACTAAAGCCTGATGGATTTCTTGACGTGCCAAGACCTTCGTTGGGCTCGGTGACAAACTCTACAAACGGAGTCCATCGGGGGTGCTCATGAAGTGCATCCCTACCAACTAGGGAAAGCAGCTCCTCCTCGAGGTCCATGCTAGGATCTACGGACATCACGTGGCCCCAAGGTCGCTGGTTGGAAAAGCCTTTCGCCAAGGTTTTTACTGGCCCACTGCACTATGAGAAGCAGAGGAGGTCATCCGCAGGTGTGAGGGATGCCAATTCTATGCTCGGCAAACTCATTTGCCAGCACAAGAGCTTCAAACCATCCCCATCACCTAGCCATTCGTGGTCTGGGGCCTCGACATAGTAGGACCCCTCAAAAAGGGCCCGAATGGCTTCACTCACCTGCTTGTAGCGGTCGACAAGTTCACCAAGTGGATAGAGGCCAAGCCCATCACCAACATCCTCTCGGAAAAGGCGGTCAAATTCTTCCTTGACATCATCTATCGGTTCGATGTTCCTAACTGCATCATCACTGACCACGGGACTAACTTCACAGGGAAGAAGTTCCTGGACTTCAGTGATGGATACGTCATCAGGATCGATTGGGCCTCGGTCGGACATCCACGTACTAACTGTCAGGTCGAGCATGCCAATGGCATGGTCCTCCAAGGACTTAAGCCACACATCTTCGGCCGACTCAACAAGTATGTCGAGCAATGGGTCGCAGAGGTCCTAGCAATCCTATGCCTAGGTTCTTAAAAGTTGCAGCCTACGGAACGAACGGGGAGGTGCAAAAAATAAAAGATAAAAACAAAGCTATGCTAGGATAAAAAACAAGGAACGGATAGTGATTCTATCACAAAATAGAACTGATGTATTCATTGATACATAAATTGTTCACACGGGGGCTCCCCCATGAACTTAATGATTACATTTGCTGACTACTTCTACTCCAAATACTACTGTGGCCGCTCTGTGGCATCGTCTGATGCCAAAGGTGAGGCCACAGCACATGCCGCCGGACATAACCACCGCCACAAGGGCCCCGCCTGGTTCTGCTCCCTCAACTTCGGCAAGCGCAACGGGTACCTCAAGGACCTCGCCCGATTCCGCTCCCTCGACTTCGGTGAGCGCAACAGGTACCTCAAGAGGATCGCACCCATAGATGCTCAGCAGAAGAGCATGGAGCTCCTGACCTTCTCATGCAGTCGAGGCAGCTCCTAGGTAGGGACGCTGCTCGCCGAGGTATGGTTGAAGATATCTCATCAAACTTTATGAACTGGCCAACCTGAGCAGCTGCAAGGGAGAAACCTCCCACCGGCACAGTCCCGAGCGTCTTCCTCTCCGACAAGGCTCGCCCGGAGAAGACTCACCAGAAGGAGTCCATGTGCGGCTCCATCCTGACAAAAGCCTCGTAGACGGTGATGAAGGCGGCGACGTATGACACCCTCCAGCGCACCACCTCCTTTGGTGGAACCAGCCCCTTCTCGGCGAAGGCATCCAGCACCATCTCATCTACGTTGGGGGACCTCCAACTCGACATCGCGCTGTAGAATCACGAATGGGTCTATGAGTTCTCCTTTCCTTCTCCCTTCCCCTATTTAAAGAAGAGGTGGAGCAGTTGAGGAAAGGCGAAAGGATTGGGGCGAGAAACCCTCTCCCTTCCTCCATTCAATGCGGATGGGAAAAATGACAGGACGCACCCTGCCCGACGCAACGGCACCTGGTCAGATAGGACGTGGCCTAGGTATGGCCCACCACTACCGCACGACGGGCGTGAGAACCAAAGCGCCACCATGCGCAGGCGGCCCTCCGCCTTCCCAGGTGGGACTTGGAAAGGCCCAACCATGGGACCTCCACCCAGGAGAGACCATTAGGCTTCCTGAGTCGATTGGACGACTCAGACAAACACCAAGAGACAGATAAGGAGCAGAGGGACGCCCCATGTGGGCGATGCTGACCCCGTCATGAATGACGAGCACGGATCCTGGTCAGACATTTCCGATTGGAGCTCCTCAAACCCCGTCACTCGAGTCATCAAGGTAACATTACCAACCTGGAAGGTCCTAATATGGCTAGAGGGAGGGTAAATAGCCTATTTAAAAATCTACAAACCAACTAGAGCAATTTGATTAGTATAACAAATAGCGAAATGAAAACTTGTTCTAGCTCTACAAAGGTTGCAAGCCACCTATCCAACAATTCTAGTTGCTATGATCACTAAACACACAATTTGCTATGTCACTACTCACTAAGAGCTCTCACACTTGCTACACTAAAGAGCTCCACTAGATGAACTTAAACTACAAAGCAAGCTCTCAATTCTAGCTACACTAAAGAGCTTGCTATAACTAGTTTGCAAGAATATAAATGAGTGAGTAGGGTGATTATACCGCCTTGTAGAAAAGTGAACCAATCACAATATGAATACCAAATTAATCACCGGGAGAATACCAAAGGGCAAGAGACAACCAATTTTTCTCCCGAGGTTCACGTGCTTGCCGGCACGCTAGTCCTCGTTGTGTCGACCAACACTTGGTGGTTCGGTGGCTAAGAGGTGTTGCACGAACCTCGTCCACACAATTGGACACCGCAACAACCTACCCACAAGTGAGGTAACTCAATGACACGAGCAATCCACTAGAGTTACCTTTTGGTGCTCCACCGGGGAAGGCACAAGACCCCTCACAATCACCACGATCGGAGCCGAAGACAATCACCAACCTCCGCTCAACGGTCCTCGCTGCTCCAAGCCATCTAGGTGGCGGAAACCACCAAGAGAAACAAGTGAATCCCGCAGCAAAACACGAATACCAAATGCCACTAGATGCAATCACTCAAGCAATGCACTTGGATTCTCTCCCAATCTCACAATGATGATGGATCAATGATGGAGAGGAGTGGGAGGGCTTTGGCTAAGCTCACAAGGTTGCTATGTCAATGCAAATGGCCAAGAGAGTGAGCTTGAGCCGGCCATGGGGCTTAAATAGAAGCCCCCACGAAATAGAGCCATTGTACCCCTTCACTAGGCACAACACGGGGTGACCGGATGCTTCGGTCAGTTCGACCTGACGCAGGACCCCAGTGTCCGGTCGCCCGATGCTTGCCGTGTGTCATCGGCTTCAAACGCCGATCGCCCGATCTCAACGGTCAAGAGATGACCGGACGCATCAGTTAGAAAGTGACCGGACGCAGGACCCCAGTGTCCGGTCGTTTCCAGTAAGGTTCCAAACATGAAATTTCACGACCGGACGCGTCCGGTCATGCTCGACCAGACTCACCCGGCGTCTGGTCACTCAACGTTTCCTCTATGCGCCTCACGTCAGCGTATGTCAGCACTGACCGAACTCAGACCATGAGCGTCCGGTCAGTTTACACGTCAGCGTCCAGTCACAAGACCGAGACCATGTGCTTACTGTTGTCACTGACCGGACTCTGAACCCAGCGTCCGGTTACTGCACCACCAGCGTCCGGTCACTCTGTGAACCCCTATCTTTTCTGTATAGGGCGCCGGTGAAGTTTCTAACCCTTGCTCAAATGTGCCAACCACCAAGTGTATCACCTTGTGCATATGTGTTAGCATATTTTCACAAGCATTTTCAAGGGTGTTAGCACTCCACTAGATCCTAAATGCATATGCAATGAGTTAGAGCATCTAGTGGCACTTTGATAACCGCATTTCAATACGAGTTTCACCCCTCTTAATAGTACGGCTATCTAACCTAAATGTGATCACACTCGCTAAGTGTTTTGATCACCGAAACAAAATGGCTCCTACTATTTATACCTTTGCCTTGAGTCTAGGACATGATAGGAATGACTAGATGTACTAAACAAGTCCTTAGCAATGGATGGATGATATGCCAATCAACTTTACCTTGCTTTGCTCAAAGGAGAGGCATGTCATATAATGGGGGGTGCATCAACACATATTTGAGAAGTCAAGTATGTTCAATTCATTCCTTAGCTTACAAAACCTCTTCTCATCAAGTGGCTTGGTGAAGATATCGGCAAGTTGATCTTCGGTGCCCACACTCTCAATGCAAATGTTCCCTTTTTGTTGGGGATCTCTTATGAAATGATGGCGGACATCAATATGCTTTGTTCTTGAATGTTGAACCGGGTTGTTGGTGAACTTTACGGCACTCTCATTGTCACATAGCAATGGCACTTGCTTGAATTTAATTCCAAAGTCACACAAAGTAGCATTCATCCAAAGTAATTGAGCACAACAACTACTGGCCGAAATGTACTCCGCTTCGGCGGTTGAATGTGCTACACTATTTTGTATCTTTGATGACCAAGACACAAGTGATCTTCCCAATAGTTGACATGTGCCCGATGTGCTCTTTCTCTCAACTTTGCATCCCGCATAATCGGAGTCCGAATATCCAATCAACTCAAATCTTGCTCCTTTGGGATACCAAAATCCAACATTTTGTGTATGCTTCAAGTACCTCAATATTCTCTTTGTTGCTTTCGAATGACTTTCTCTTGGTGAGGCTTGGAATCTAGCACACATGTATACACTAAACATCACATCCAGCCTTGATGCGGTCACATAAAGTAGGCTTTCAATCATAGACCGATACATCTTTTGATCCCCCATGTTGCCACTAGCATCACTATCCAAGCTTCCACTTGTCCCCATTGGTGTACTAATAGCTTTACTATCATCCATTCCAAACTTCTTGAGCATGTCCTTGATATACTTGCCTTGACTCACAAATGTGCCATTCTTCATTTCTTTATTTGAAGACCAAGGAAGTAGCTAAGCTCTCCAATCATGGACATCTCAAACTCACTTGCCATCATCTTGCCAAACTCCTCACAAAAATCTTGATTTGTTGACCCAAAAATGATATCATCAACATAGATTTGCATTACAAATAAGTCATTTTCAAGCTTCTTGGTGAAGAGAGTGGTTTCAACCTTTCCCATCTTGAATCCC
This sequence comes from Miscanthus lutarioriparius, assembly GCA_904845875.1. Lineage (NCBI taxonomy): Eukaryota > Viridiplantae > Streptophyta > Magnoliopsida > Poales > Poaceae > Miscanthus > Miscanthus lutarioriparius. Next base: position 87,399,806 of record CAJGYO010000018.1, read on the forward strand.
TTAGAGAGTAGGAAATCTCTCAATCTCTCATACCATGCTCTAGGTGCTTGTTTTAATCTATACAAAGCCTTTCTCAACTTGTAAACATGGTTGGGTTTCTTCTCATCTTCAAAACTGGGAGGTTGCTCAACATACACAAGCTCATTGATGTACCCATTGAGAAATGCACTCTTCACATCCATTTGGTATAATTTGATGTTGTGGGCACAAGCATAGGCTAACAAGATCCTAATTGCTTCTAATCTTGCAACCGGGGCATATGTTTCTCTAAAGTCAAGACCTTCAACTTGAGTGTAACCTTGAGCCACTAATCTTGCTTCGTTCCTTATTACTATCCCATCTTGATCTTGCTTGTTTCGAAAGACTCACTTGGTTCCAATCACATTATGATCTTTAGGCCTCTCAACTAACTCCTATACTTGGTTTCTTGTAAAGTTGTTTAGCTCTTCATGCATAGCATTGACCCAATCAATATCCTTCAAAGCTTCATCTATCTTCTTAGGTTCAATGGATGACACAAATGAGAAATGCTCATAAAATGAAGTCAATCTTGATCTAGTTTGCACACCTCTTGAAATATCACCAATGATAGCGTCCAATGGATGATCTCTTGAAGCACTTGCACTTGATTGAAGCACTTGCACTTGATTGCTTGCATTTGATTGATCACTTGGTTGAGATGATGAACTAGCCTTTTGTTGTTGATCTTGCACTTTTCCATCACTAGTTCTTGCTTGAACTTGATCATGAGAACCACTAACTTGCATATTTGAGTTAGAGAGCATTTGATTCTTGTCATATTCAACATTAATCACCTCTCTAGGCCTTATATCACCAATGTCCATGTTCTTCATTGCATTGACCAATTGAGTGCCTTTTACATCATCTAGATTCTCATCTTCCTCTTGGGAACCATTTGTTTCATCAAACTCCACATCATGAACCTCCTCAAGAGTACCACTAGCCAAATTCCAAACTCTATAAGCCTTGCTAGTAGTAGAGTAACCAAGCAAGAAACCTTCATCACATTTCTTTTTAAACTTGCTCAATCTAGTGTCTTTCTTCAATATATAGCATTTACAAACAAAAACCCGAAAGTATGCTATGTTGGCTTTCTTTCATTTAAAAGCTCATAAGGTGTCTTCTCCATTATGGGGTGACAATAGAGTCGGTTGCTATAATAGCAAGCCGTGTTGATTGCTTCGGCCCAAAATGAATGACTCACGTTGTACCCACTCAACATTGATCTTGCCATGTCAATCAAAGTTCTATTCTTTCTTTCAATTAGGCCATTTGATTGTGGAGTGTACTTGACCGAGAATTGATGTCTAATTCCAAATTTATCACACAACTCATCAATTCTTGTGTTCTTGAACTCACTTCCGTTGTCACTTCTCACTTTCTTGATAGTTATTTCAAACTCATTGTGAATGCCCTTGACAAATGATTTGAATATTGCAAACACATCACTCTTGTCAGCAAGAAAGAACACCCATGTATATCTAGTGAAATCATCCACAATTACAAATCCATATTTGTTTCCACCAATGCTAGTGTATGTGGTTGGTCCAAACAAGTCTATGTGTATCAACTCAAATGCCTTAGATGTGCTCATCATGCTCTTCTTAGGATGTGTGTTACCAACTTGCTTTCCGGCTTGACATGCACTACATAGCTTATCCTTTTCAAATGTGACATCTTTCAAGCCTCTAACTAAATCATGCCTGATCAACTTATTCAATTGTTTCATTCCAACATGACCAAGCCTTCTATGCCATAACCAACCCATGCTAGACTTAGTGATCAAACATGTTGTCAATTGAGCTTCTCTAGCATTTAAATCAACCAAGTATAGATTCTCATATCTAAATCCTTTGAAAATCAAGTTAGATCCATCTACACTTATGATCTCTACATCATCCACACCAAATATGCACTTGAAACCAAGATCACACAATTGAGCTACCGATAATAGATTGAAGTTCAAGCTTTCTACTAGTAGCACATTGGAGATGCTCAAGTCATTGGATATTGCAACCTTACCAAGCCCTTTAACCTTGCCTTTGTCATTATCACCAAATGTGATACTATCAATCACATCGCTCTTGTTTTCATTGATTGAATTGAACATTCTTGGATTACCGGTCATGTGTTGTGTGCACCCACTATCAAGCACCCAATGCCTCCCTTCGGCTTTATAATTGACCTACAAAAGAAGATCAATTCTTTTTAGGTACCCAAACTTGCTTGGATCCTTGTAGGTTAGTTACCAAGGTCTTTGGTACCCAAATGGCCTTCTTCTTTGGGCCCACAATTGGTGTACCAATGAACTTAGCCTTCACACCATTGGCACCCTTAACAAGCATATAACAAGAATCAAATTTAATTAAGGATACAATAGGTAGCTTGTTCTTGTTAATCTTGCAATATTGCTCTATATGCCCAACTTGCTTGCATCTATTGCAAAATCGACCATTGCCCTTCACAAAGCTAACTTTGGGAGTGACAAAGGCTGCCTTGCCTTTCTTTGGGGTATAGTCTAATCCATCTCTGTTGAGAGAAAACCTTTGGCTACCTAAGCACTTTAGCAAGCGGGCATTTCTACCATGGGCATTGCCTAAGGCACAAGTGAGCCCATTCACCTCCTTCTTGAGGGTTTCATTTTCCACCATTAGTGAGGCATCACAAGTGAGACCATCACTCAAAGGTGAAGTAGAAGTAGTAGTGCTACAAGAAGTGTTAGTGGGAGCAACTATAATAGGCTTATAAAAAGATTCATCAATAAGATCACATGTTAGTCCCATATCACATGATACAATCACTTGCTCCTTCTTGGCTTCCTCCATTTTGACTTGCTCTATGAGAGAGGAGTGAGCCTTTTCCAGCTTAGAGTGAGCTTTACCAAGCTTCTCATGGACTTCCATTAGCCTCTCATGAGTGGCATTGAGCTCATCAAGGGATTACTCAAGAAGTTTGACTTTCTTGTTCAATTCCTTACACTCCTTTCTCTTCATCTCAAAGCAAGTTTGCACTTGCTCATACATATCCATGAGCTCCTCCTTAGAGTACTCCTCATCATCATCATCATCACTCCTACAAGCATCACTTTCACATTCATCATCATCACTCACATTATATTTTACCTTGGTAGGTTTTGCCATGAGGCATGTCGAAGGAGTGTCGAAGATGGAGGGCTTGTTGTTGATGGCGATGCTTGCTAGTGCTTTCTTGATAGATTTCTTGCCATCATCACTAGAGTCATCACTATCCGAAGAGCCATCACTATCCTAAGTGACCACATAACCTCCACCCTTCTTCTTCTTTTGAAAGATCATTCTCTTCTCCTTCTTCTCCTTTTATTTCTTATCCTTCTTATGCTTCTTCTTCTCATCCTCATTATTGTCACTATTGTAGGGATAATTTGCTACAACGTGATTGGGACTCTTGCAATTGTAGCATCTTCTCACATATTCTTTGCTTTTGGTGTGATCTCTTCTCTTTCTTGCACCATAGCCCTTCTTCTTCATGAATTTTCCCATCTTGCGTACAAAGAGGGCCATAGCTTCATCATCAATATCACTAAGATCATCATCATCACTTGATTCTTTCTTGGACTTGCCCTTGTTTTTGGATGATGATGAGCTAGCCTTGAATGCTATACTCTTCTTCTTCTTGTCTTCTTCTTCCTTCTTGTCATCCTTGTCATCCCCCTCCCTTTCCACACGGTATGTCTCTTGGGTCATGACATCACCTAGTACTTGGTTAGGATTAATCTCCTTCAATCCTCCTCTTATGATAAGCAATCTCAACATCTCAAATCTTGGAGGTAAGCACATCAAGAACCGATGAGAGACATCATCATCCTTGATCTTCTCTCCCAAGGCCTTCAAGTCATTTACAATCACTTGCAACCGATGGAACATTTCCAGAATGCTCTCATCTTCCTTCATCTTGAAGCTTGTCAACTTATCCTTGAGAATGTACAACTTAGCACTCTTCACTGCCGGTGTGCCCTCATATGTTTCCTCCAATCTCCTCCACACCTCATTTTCTCTTTCATAATCCTTGATTTGCTCAAACACCTTGGAATCAATGGCATTGTATATGGTGTTGAGAGCCATTGTATTGCATTGCTTGTTGGTCTTATCTTGGTTGGTGGGATCATCGGGATCAATGATAGCATAGTCATTCTCGATCACATCCCATACTTGATCATTGATTGAACCAAGATACATCCTCATCTTTCTCTTCCAATAATCATAGCATGTGCCATCAAAGAACGGTGGTTTGCCTCCCACATGGTTGAACACAACTTGAGCCATAATTTGACACCGAGGTTGTTAAGCCTTCAATCAAACGGTAACCACGGCTCCGATACCACTTAGAAGGTCCTAATATGGCTAGAGGGGGGTGAATAGCCTATTTCAAAATCTATAAACCAACTAGAGCAATTTGATTAGTATAACAAATAGCGAAATGCAAACTTGCTCTAGCTCTACAAAGGTTGTAAGCCACCTATCCAACAATTCTAGTTGCTATGATCACTAAACACACAATTTGCTATGTCACTACTCACTAAGAGCTCTCACACTTGCTACACTAAAGAGCTCCACTAGATGAACTTAAACTACAAAGCAAGCTCTCAATTCTAGCTACACTAAAGAGCTTGCTATAACTAGTTTGCAAGAATATAAATGAGTGAGCAGGGTGATTATACCGCCTTATAGAGGAGTGAACCAATCACAATATGAATACCAAATCAATCACTGGGAGAATACCAAAGGGCAAGAGACAACCAATTTTTCTCCCGAGGTTCACGTGCTTGCCGACACGCTAGTCCCCGTTGTGTCGACCAACACTTGGTGGTTCGGCGGCTAAGAGGTGTTGCATGAACCTCGTCCACACAATTAGACACCGCAAGAACCTATCCACAAGTGAGGTAACTCAATGACATGAGCAATCCACTAGAGTTACCTTTCGGCGCTCCGCCGGGGAAGGCACAAGACCCCTCACAATCACCACGATCAGAGCCGGAGACAATCACCAACCTCCGCTCAATGATCCTCGCTGCTCCAAGCCGTTTAGATGGCGGCAACCACCAAGAGAAACAAGTGAATCCCACAGCGAAACACGAATACCAAATGCCACTAGATGCAATCACTCAAGCAATGCACTTGGATTCTCTCCCAATCTCACAATGATGATGGATCAATGATGGAGAAGAGTGGGAGGGCTTTGGCTAAGCTCACAAGGTTGCTATGTCAATGCAAATGGCCAAGAGAGTGAGCTTGAGCCGGCCATGGGGCTTAAATAGAAGCCCCCACAAAATAGAGCCGTTGTACCCCTTCACTGGGCACAACACGGGGTGACCGGACGCTCCGGTCAGTTCGACCGAACGCAGGACCCCAGCGTTCGGTCGCCCGATGCTTGCCGCGTGTCATCGGCTTCAAACGTCGATCTCCCAATCTCAACGGTCAAGAGGTGACCGGACGCGTCAGTTAGAAAGTGACCGAACGCAGGACCCCAGCATCCGGTCATTTCTAGTAAGGTTCCAAACACGAAATTTCACGACCTGACGCGTCCGGTCATGCTCGACCAGACTCACCCGACGTTCGGTCACTCAATGTTTCCTCTGTGCACCTCACGTCAGCGTACGTCAGCACTGACCGGACTCGGACCATGAGCGTCTGGTCATTTTACACACCAGTGTCCGGTCACAAGACCGAGACCGTGTGCTTACTGCTGTCACTGACCGAACTCTGAGCCCAGCGTCCGGTCACTGCACCACCAACGTCCGGTCACTCTGTGAACCCCTGTCTTTTCTGTATAGGGCGCCGGTGGCACCGTCGGACTGTCCGCACTCTACGGGCGGACACTCCACCGGTGAAGTTTCTAACCGTTGCTCAAATGTGCCAACCACCAAGTGTATCACCTTGTGCAGATGTGTTAGCATATTTTCACAAGCATTTTCAAGGGTGTTAGCACTCCACTGGATCCTAAATGCACATACAATGAGTTAGAGCATCTAGTGGCACTTTGATAACCGCATTTCAATATGAGTTTCACCCCTCTTAATAGTATGGCTATCTAACCTAAATATGATCACACTCGCTAAGTGTCTTGATCACCGAAACAAAATGGCTCCTACTATTTATACCTTTGCCTTGAGCCTTTTGTCTTTCTCTTTCTTCTTTGCAAGTTCAAGCATTTGATCATCACCATGCCATCACCATCATCATGATCTTCGCCATTGCTTCATCACTTGGAGTAGTGCTACCTATCTCATAATCACTTTAATAAACTAGGTTAGCACTTAGGGTTTCATCAATTAACCAAAACCAAACTAGAGCTTTCACAACCCCCACTATTTCTTTATATAATCATTCATACATCTATACACACATTCATTCATTCCATACATCCAAAGTATTGCATATGCAGTCAAATGCATCACAACGCTCCGTGTTGCATCACGAAGCGGCAGTTGCCTCATTCAACATGAGCAACGACCGACCGGGGTTCGAAGGCCGGCCCACGAAGGGCTTGAGTCCGCCTCGCGTCAAAAAGAGCCAAGGGAGAAAACGCAGATGAGCCCCGAGTGGCCCTCGCCCAGTCTGCCCCAAAGCAGACAGGGTCATCTCAACCTTCTCGTTCAATCCTAAACCTCTACCAAACCCACATAATCTCCATTAAGGGGAGGCCAGCGGGCCACCTGGGTCGGTCTTCAAAACGACCCAAGCATCTACCGGGTTGCTGGTTAAGGAGCAATGGAATGTCACATGAGGGCTATGCCGACCCCGTAACGAACGATGGACCTAGATTTCACTCGATCATATCCGTTAACGAGCTCACCGAGCACGCCACTCGAGCCCAAGCCATCGAGGCAAGCGACGTCAGCTCAGCCCCTCCGGTTGTGAGAAACCGCAGATGAGGTAACGCACAAAACTCAACCGACCCTACCAAGCCCAATAGGGCTCAGGGGCTAAAGACACATAAACTGCCTCGGCTGCGTCCGACGCCAGGATCCGCAACTCCGTATCGCTTGATCCCTAAAAACTACCTCGGCTGCGCTCGATGCCAGGATCCACAAGCTCCGTCTTGCCTGATCCCTAAACTACCTCGGCTGTGCTCGACCCGTGCGCTCGATGCCAGGATCCATGAGCTCTGTCTCGCCCGATCCTTAAACTGCCTTGGCTGCACCCGACGCGTTCGCCTAACGCCAGGATCCACGAGCTCCGTCTCGCCTAATCCCTAAACTACCTCGGCTGCACCCGATGTGTGCGCCCGATGCCAGGATCCATGAGCTCCATCTCACCCAATCCCTAAACTGCCTCGGCTATGCCCAACGCGTGCGCTCGACGCCAGGATCTGCTAGCTTTGTCTCGCCCAATCCCTAAAACTCCCTTGGCTAGCTCAACACCAGGATCTGCGAGCTTCATCTCGCCTGATCCCTAAAATGACCGACTCTAGGATCCACGAGCTTCGTCTCACCCGATCCTTGAAAACTACCTCGATCCCTAAACTGCCCGCTGACAAAACCCCCTAGGCGATTCGGCCTAAATCACCCGGGGGCTCGGGGGCTACACCCGTGGGTGCGCTCGCGCACACCCGCTGATGAAACAAAAACTTCCCCTGCCGGCAAACATGAAAACCCCCCAGACGACTCTACCCGACTCGCCTGGGGGCTCGGGGGCTACACCCGCGGGTGCGCTCGCGCGCACCCGCCGTCAAGACAAAAATCCCCCTGATGATTCTACCCGAATCGCCCGAGGGCTCGGGGGCTCCTGTCGGGTTCATAAACCCGGGGTCCCTCATGGACCGGTTTCTTGACAAAGGCTCGGCCCAGCAGACAACGTTGCGAACGACGCGCAAACTTTTGGGTCGGCCCAAATACCTAATCAAAAGGCCAGAAGGGCGATCCAATCTCCGACCGGAAGGCCTCGCTAAAGAGGAACAATGCTCGCTTTTGACTCTAGCCCGTCTCTCCGACCGAAAGGCCTGGCCAAACACCGCTTTCGACTCTGGCCCGCTCCTCCGATCAGGAACGCGCCAAACCCCTGCTTACCGCTCTTCTCCAACTGGCGTAATCAGAGCCGACTGGGACCAACCGACCAGGGATGCCCGCTCGGTAAGGACCAGGAAACGGACGGAGAAAGTAAGACAGGGCACTCAAGTCAACCGCAATACGAAGGACCATACCCTGTACACCCGTAGGACAGTACCCTACGACCTTCCCATGCAGTGTTGTAGGCACCGACATTTTTCCTACAGTGTTGTGGGCGCCATCAACTCCCATACCAGACAAACACGGTAAGGCTCCTCCCACATGCCTCTAGGCCTCAACAGTGTTGTGGGCACCGATGTCTGCCATACCAGAAGAAGACGACACAACCTCCCACAAGCATCTAACAATAACAGTGTTATGGGCGCCTACAATCATCTTGTACCCGACAGCATGGGCAACAAGACTTATCATACGTACACTCTCTCTCTCACTTGTAAGGCCATCCCCTTCATCTATAAAAGGGGATGCGCTCTCTCCCAACAAAAGGAGATCGATCAGCTAACTAGCACACAATAGCAGAAACAGTAGGTTCAAAATGCGAGCATACGCTCAAAACACTTAGCATATAGCGGAGCTCCCGTCACTCTTGGCCCTTCAGACCAGAGTCCGACCAGACCTCTTGTACCCCCCATCTTTCTCCCTTCCGTTTGTAACCCCACATCAAACTTTGAGCACCTGGGCTCAGGAATAAAGTCACCGACTGACTCAAACTGGACTTTGGGCATGTTGCCTGAACCAGTATAAACCCTGTGTCATTGAGTGCTAGGACACCTCCGATCACAACGTACAACAAAACTACAAATATTTACGTGTTGGTCACTTTCTGCACCGACACTCCCCTTTCCTGAAAGCTAAGCTACGTGATTTGATCTCTGAAAGCTACATGATTAGAGCAACTAGAAGTAATAGAGATTAGAGGGACCGTGGGATATAGCAGTGTGTGTGGATGTGAATAAAAATATCTTATTGAATGGTATGTGGTGCATGCCCGGCACCAACCTTGCGTGCGGCAGCAAGCTCTCCCCGATCAATTGGATGTCCTTCGTGCTCAATCCTTCAGCATACCCACTGCAGATAGTAGCGAAGTCCAGGTTCGGATGATGCGTCGCCACTGAGGTCAACACCCCCGACGCTCCGTAAAACAGCCCACTTGTGATAAGGTCCCGAACCACATCTGGGACCTCCGCCAGCTGGACAGCGGGCGCGCTAGTGCTTGGTGCCAACCTAAAGACCTCCAAGACGACAACCTAGGCAATGTTGCGGATCTGGTCAAGTTCCCCCTCAAGAGCATGACGCTCTTCACGAGACTTGGCTAGCTCCTCTGCATTCCGGCTGAAAGTCACCTTGACCGTTTCTAGGTCCTGCTCCAGCAACTTCACCTTTTCGCCCAGCTCTGAAAGAAGGGTGACAAGCTCAAAAATAGGCTGAAGGAAGAAACCAACACGACAAAAAACAGAAAAGGTACGTACTGATGCGGAAGTTCTCAAGGGTGGAGAATTTTCCACTTGTCGGGCCACCTGCTCGTGTAGTCGGGCGCTCGCCTCCTCTGTCCCCATCATCCGGCCCTAAAGCGTGAGCACTTCCTAGTCTGCCTCCGACCATGCCTTCCGCTCTGACTCCAGGGCCTTCCGCGCCAACTCTAGGGCGTTCCGCTCCGACACCAGGGTGCTCTGCTCCGACTCAAGGGTCTCTAGGGATTTCTAGAGCGCCACCTCGATGTTCGCCAGGGATGTCCGTAACCCCGCCTCAGTCTTTGCCTGGTGAGCCTTTGCCGCCTCAAGCCCTTGCTCAACGGGGTCGCCCGCTCTACTGCACGCTGCCCTTCCGCCCGCGCCGCGGTCGCCTCGGCCGCCTGATCCTAGGACTCACGGCTAGCAGACTCTAGCTGACGCTCAAGCTCAGCCACCCGGGCATACTCCGTCCGGAGGAAGCGGGACTTGCGGGATGACATCTCCTTCAGACCCTTCGAAAAACAAGCATGTTGAGGCAACCAACAAAAGATTTAGAGGTCAAGGACAAATATGGGAAACTCACCTCCGCGGTGAGCTACAGGTCGACCTCGACTAACTGCTGGGTGCCGCTCCTGGGCGTCCCCGAGCTTCGCGGACAGGTTAGCGAGCTCAGACACCGCGGCAAGTCCTTGCTCCCCAAGGATGTCCTAGAGCTGACGCTCCTGGGAATCCTAAAGGACGAACCGCGCCTTTGCTGGGTCCTCGGGGCACAGCCACTCCAGGTCACCCTCCGGCAGCCCGTTAGAGGGCCCCGCCTCCGACCAAACCACCGCCAGCTCCCGCGACGACGCCGGCAGCTCCACCATGACATCCTCCTGGTCATCAGATGGGATGTCCACCACCTCGGTTGCACAGGCCACCGCCGGGTGTTCCGACTCCGTCCTGGCCATGTCTCCCCCAGCGCCTTCGGCTTCGACCGTGAGGGTGAGCAGTGTAGCTCCCCGACCGGCGAAGCAGGAAGCTCGGTCTTCCTCTCCTCTTTCGCTGCAGTTGGTGGAGGTGGGGCCACGAGAGTTACCTTCGATGCAACCTCTGTCGTCAGCACCGGGATAGCCACCAATGCTGACGCCGCTGCTGCCATTGTACCAGCAACCGACCCGAGGGGCACCACCCCTGGAAGGGAAGGCTTCACCGCCGCCACCCTGTTCCCCCCGCCGCTCGCCATGACACGCTACAGGGTGGGCCTCCAAGTCTCCTGCACGGGAGTTGGGGCGATGCTCAACCCCATCATCACCCGGCCACTGACAAAAAGGTGCTGGTAAGTCACACTCCAAAAAGACTCAACAACAAAAGATCGAAAAGAAACAAAGAAAAATGTACCGGGAGGTGAGCGGCATGACTCTGAAGGCAAGACCCGACATCGTGGGCCTACAAGGCAAGGACCGCTCCTAGGATGTGACCCGTGCCTCCTCACTTCAGCCTGGGGCGAAGTTGTCCCAACCGGCTCTTGCCCGGCTTGCGGGTCGCCGCGACCCTTGGCTCGGGACTCCCTGACTAGAGCAGCGGGCGAGGCATCCTCCAGCTGCGAGTCGCGCGACGCACGGCTGCCAGTCCGCTCCTTAGACCGCCTGGCTTGCTCGACCATGTCCGTGGCAGGCGGGGTCTCCTCCGGCTGCGAGTCGCACATTGGCATGATCCTAGCGATGCACAGGTGCCAGCCCGCTCCTCAGACCGCTCGCCTTGCTCACCCGCGTCCACGGTAGGCGGGGACGGGACCGGCGACACCACTGAGGGGTATGGTGACCGTGTCCGCTTCGCTTCCCGTTCACTGACGGCGTCCACGCTCGCTGGTCGCTTCCGTGGCATGGGAACCACCGCACTCCTCTCTACCTCCTGCTCATCACCAACGGACATCGCCATGGGGTCGCGATGCTTCGTCGAGGTCAAAACGACCTCCGGACTTTCCTCCTCCTCCGAGAAAACCATGTCATCCACATCTGTGCGATTCTCCGACTTGAGCTCGGACTCGACGTCGCTTTTTCTTTCCCCGGCCTTCACACGCTGGGCGACCTCCTTCTCCTTCTTATACTTCCGGTGAGCCACCTTGGCTTTCTTTTTCTTCCTGACGTCTATCGCTTCCTTCTGGGCAGCTTGCCGGGCTGCGCCCTCCGACCCCTTCGGAAGGGGCGGCCAGGACCTATAAGCATCAAGCCCCTACGCAACAGGCGACTCAAGATAAAAAAGCAGGAAAACAAAGGGGGAAAGAGCACGAAGTAATGAAAGAGGAGCATACCAGTCTGGACACCACCAAGGTATTGAGAGGTATCGGCTTCCCCTCGACCTTCTCTTTAGGCCTCAGCTGCAGCACCCAGCCGAGGCGACTCCAGACCTCATCATCCGGCAACTCCTCCAACAACACATGATCAGGGTCCGACGCGCCGCTGTACTTCCACATCGGCAGTGCGCTCTCTGCCAACGGGGCAGCCCGGTGGCGGTAGACGGTGTGGAACACCCGCACCCTGTCAAGACTGCGACGCACAAGCTTCCAAAGCTCCTCCTTGATGATCTCCACCTTCTACTTCTCCTTGCAGGCACAACCCTGCGACCAACTGTCCTGCTTCTCCGGCCTCCCGCCGGTGAACGCCGAGAACGGTGCCTCCGCCGGATTTGATGTAAAACCACTCCCCATACCACCCCCGGTTGGAGTCGCAGGGGATGTACGCGGGATACGAGCCTCCCGCGCTCGGTTTCCTCTGCAGGGCAAAAAGCCCCCACCGGCACAATCTCGGCCGGATTCCCCGCCGTCAAGGCTCTCCTGAAGAACAGCCACCGAAAGAAATCCGCGTGCGGCTCCATCCCGAGGAAAGCCTCACAGACGGTGATGAAGCCGGCGATGTGCAGCACCCCCGTCGGATTAAGGTGCTGCAGCTCTAGACCCCACTCATTGAGGAGCCCACGCAGGAACCAGTGCGCGGGGTCCCCTAACCCACACTCATGGAAAGTGAGAAAGGACACCACCTTGTCAGACCGAGGTTGCGGGAACTCCTCCCTCCCGGGAGCCCTCCAGTGCGCCACCTCCTTCGACGGCAGGAACCCCTTCGCAACGAAGGCCTTCAACACCGACTCCCTCATGGTGGACGACCTCTAGTTTGACATTTTGCTCCGGGATTACAAAAGGATTTGTGAGTTTTTCTCTTCTCCCTCGCTCTCTCCCTCTTCTTTCCTAGAAACCACTACGGCTCTCAAGAACGCTCTCGGCAAGGAGGAAAAGGAAAGGAGGCGGCAGATGAGGAATAGGCAAAAGAACGGGGCGAAAGCCTTCTCCCTTCTCCTACTTAAGCAAAAGGGTATAGCAGTTAGGGGAGCACGCGCCGATCAGGAAAGTCAAAACGGCGGAGCAAAAAAATCCTCTCTTTCCCATTTAATGCTGATGAGACGCGCCCTAACCGATGAGACGTGCCCTGACCGACGGAACGGCTCCTGATCAGACGGGACGTGGCCTGGGTATGGCCCACCACTATCATACGCCAGCCACTACGGCACGCCGGGCACAGGAACCAAAGCACCACTGCACGCAAGCGGCCCTCCGCTTCCCCAGACAGGACATGGAAAAACCTAAAACAGGATCTCCGCCGGGAGAGACCATCGGGTTTCCTAAAAGTCGATCGAACGACTTAGGAAAACACACTGAGAGACAGGTAGGGAGCAAAGGGACACCTCATGTAGGAGATGCCAACTCCGTCACAAACGACGAGCACGGGTCCCGGTCGGACATTTCCGACTACAGCTCTTCAAACCCCGTCACTCGAGTCATCAAGGTAACACTACCAACCCCGCTATTTCTTTATTTAAATCATTTTCATACATCCATGCGTGCATTCATTCCATATGCCCGTGCCTCCTAGACGATTTGGTCCCTGAACCGCCCGAGGGCTCGAGAACTAAGCATCGCACGTGCAGCAAAATGCATCACAACGCTCCGTGTTGCATCACAAAGCAGCGGTTGCCTCATTCGACATGAGCAACCAATAGAGCTAGGGGAGAAAAACATAGATGATCCCCATGCGGCCCTCACCTAGTCTGGTAGACAGGGTCATCTCAACCTTCTTGTTCAATCCTGAACCTCTTGCCAAGCCCACAGAATCTCCATCGAGGGGAGGCCGTTAGGCCACCTAGGTTGATCTCTAGAACGACCCAGGCATCTGCCGGGTTGCAGGTAAAGGAGCAGTGGAATGTCACAAGAGGGCTATGCCGACCCCATCATGAACGATGGACCCAGATTCCACTCGATCATACCCGTTAGCGAACTCACCGAGCATGTCACTCGAGCCCGAGCGATCGGGACAAGCGACAAAACTCAGCCCCTCCGGTTGTGAGGAACCGAGGACAGGGTAACGCACACAACTCACACCGACCCCTACTAAAGCCCGACAGGGCTCGGGGGCTCAAGACACAAAACGCCTGGGTCTACGACCCTAAACTCGCCCCATCCGGCTATGCTCCGACTGTGCTCCAAACACCTGGGTCTGCGACCCCGAACTCGCCCCATCCGGCTATGCTCTGACTGCGCTCCAAACACCTGGGTCTGCAACCCCGAACTTGCCCCGTCCGGCTACGCTCCGACTACGCTCCAAAACACCCGGGTCTGCGACCCCGAACTCACCCCATCAGGATCTACGAGCTCTGGCTCGCCCGATCCCAAACTAACTAAACTAACTGCCTTAGTTGCGCGGGCCGCACTGAGGCCAGGATCCACGACTCCGACTCACCCGATCCCATGGCGTGCACCGATGCCAGGATCTGCAAGCTCTGTCTCGTCTGATCCCTAAAAATCTAACTGCCTTGCCCGATCCCATGGCGTGCATCGACGCCAGGATCCATGATCTCCGTCTCACCCGATCCCTAAAAACAACTAACCACCACGGCTGCACAACAACGCCTAGGTTAGACAACTCCATCTTGACTGAAAAACACGTGCACACGCCTGCTAACAAACACCCCCTAGACGGTTCTGCCCGAACCGCCCGGGGGCTCGGGGGCTACACCCACGGGTGCACTCGCGCGCACCCACCAACAAAACAAAAACCTCCCCCGCTGACAACACGAAAAACCCCCTAGAAAGTTCTGTCCGAACCACCCGGGGGCTCAGGGGCTACAACCGTGGGTGTGCTCGCCCGCACCCACCGTCGAGACAAAAATCCCCTCGACGATTCTACCCGAATCGCCTGGGGGCTCGAGGCCTCCTGTTGGGTTTGTAAACCCAGGGTCTCTCGTAGACCAGCTTCCAAGCAAAGGCTCGGCCCAAGCAGACAGCGCGCAACTCATGGGCTGGCCCAAGTGTCTAAAACAACGGGCCAGAAAGAGCGGTCCAGTCACCGATCGGAAGGTCTGGCCGAGGAGGAACATCGCCTGCTTGTCGGCTCCGGCCCACCTCTCCAGCCGGAATGCTCACTTCGGTCTCCAGCCGCCTCCGGACGGTCTCTCTGACCGGAAGGCCTGGCAAAGCACTACATCTAACTCTAACCCCATGTCTCCGACCGGGGTATGCAAACACCCCGCTCACTGTTCTTCTCCGACTGGCGCAACTAGAGCCAACTGGGACCAACTGACCAGAGACGCCCACCTAGAAAGGACCAGGGAACGAACTGAGAAGGCATGGCAAGGCGCTCAAGTCAAACCATGATACCAGGGACCGTACCCTATCACCTATAGAAACAGTACTCTATAAGCTGCCCTGACACAAACAGTATTGTAGGCGCCGACTTTTTCCTCAATAGTATTGTGGGCACCGTTAACTCCCATACGATAAGGCCCCCCACATGCCTCTGGGCATCGATAGTGTTGTGGGCGCCGAGATTTATCGTACCGAGTGAACATGGTGAAACTCCTCACATGCCTCTGGACATCAACAGTATATGTAGGTGCCGACATCAGCCATACCCAAAACAAGACGACGTAACCTCCCACATACAACCAACATCCAACAGTGTTGTGGGCGCCTACCATCCTCCTGTACCAGCCGGCGTGGGCAACAAGACTTAGAAGCATACGAACTCTCTCCCTCTCACTTGTAAGTCCATCCTGTTCATCTATAAAAGGGGATGTGCTCTCTCCCAACATTCAGTGGATTCAAGTTCATACAAGTTAATCCAGATCGATCAAGTTCACTAGCTCACAACCACAGAACCGCCAGGTTCGGACCTCAAGCCCTTCCGACCAGAGCCGATTGGACCTCTCGTGCACCCCATCTTTCTTCTCATTTGTAACCCCACTGCAAACTTCGAGCACCTGGGCTTAGGAATAAAGTCATCGACCGACTCAAACTGGACATAGGGCACGTTGTCTGAACCAGTATAAATCCTGTGTCATTTAGTTCTAGGCCACCTCCGATCACAACGTACGGCAAAACTATAAATATTTACTTGTTGGTCACTTTCTACACCGACAATTGGCGCCGATCGTGGGGAAGACGCTGTACGTTCAACACTTTTTTGGTCATCGGATGGCCCACTTTTCCGCCACCCTCGCCGTGGCGGGCTCTGGCTATTCGATTCACTTCGGCTAACTGGAGTTTCCCGCGCTCCCACCTATTGACATGTGGGTTCCACCCGTCTTCGAGCCATCCCAGGCCTTCCTCCACGGAAGCCTAGACTTTGTCGCTGATCGGCTCGGCGTACTACACCTCCAAGAGGAGGCACTCGTTCTGGCACCCATCAGAGGGGCGCCCTCCATCGACTCCGGGACGCACGACTTCGAGGATGTGGCATCCGAGCTTCATTCCGAGCAAACTCTCTGCTCAAACCCCGCTGTGAGTAATGTACATATTGTTATTTACTTAATATTCTCTATCTTCCGCCGAGTACCTGGAGGGACCCTGTTGTCCCCGATGCAACTGCCATACGACCGGTTCCCCCACGGCCTCGCGTCTCCTGCGGACGCGGACGCCCGGGGGCTCCGAAGGATGCCGATGTCACCCCCTCTCACATCCGAATTCATGGGGCTGGCGAGCTATGCTCCCACCTATTTCTTCGACCTCATGGATGACAATGTTGAGAGTGATGGCTCCAGCATCGGCGATGTGGCGCCTAGCCACCGTCCGTCCCGAGAGTGCGCTATGGCGGATGCTCCGGGACAGCCACCAGCGGTAACACAGTCCTTCCAGACTCACGCCCCTCTAGATCCCCATGCGGAGACCCCCGAGCTCACACGCAAGCACGGCGAGGAACCACGACAATAGTGGCTACACCAGCCACCGACTGCGCCAGCGCGCTCGGCGCACCACACTACGCCCCATGCGCGTAGACCGGCGAGCGGTGCCCGGGGTCACGCCCGTCGGGTCCGGCACAACACCATGGATAGGGGGAACGATCCCCCACAGTTCGCTCAGGCCAATTAGAACATCGCTGCCGCGGCAATGCTTTTGCGCGGCCTATCCAAGCCAAATGACCCTCATGAATAGGCGATCCACCGGAACCTCTGGGCACTAGTGGAGACCGACGCCATTCAACAAGCGGAGAGCTCCATATCAGGATGCCGACTCGTGGCCTCGCTCCCCACCAGGGGAATGGGGATGTAGCAGATGGGTGGCTCCACCCGATCACCGCTACAACCGCCAAGCGCGGCACAGGAGGCCGCATTGGCACCTCATCTTAACTTGACGACAGCTCTGCACCAACCGCCTATATACGCATGGCTCGGGCCAAACCGAGACACACGTAGTAGCAACCGGAGTCCCAGCCCTGATGGCCCAGGACCACGGACCTCTGTCCAACACCTCCAGCAAGCGCCGCTCCCACCATGCTCCAATGGAGGCCGGGGCAAAGGTAAGGCCAAGTGCCAGGATCAGGACGAGGGCCCCTCCACGTAGAGGGGGAAAAAGAATAGAAAGGATCGCCGCCGATCGGCCAACTCCACGTTGGTCACCACGGCAAATCAAGCGGGCACGCAGCCCCAGCAGGACCCTCCGGGCCACTTCCACGAGCTCATGGAGAGCCCATGCACCAATCACGACTACCCCGTCAAACACCTCTACAAAGACTGCCAGCTCCTCAAGCGCCGTCTACGGCAGGCTGGCAGGCCAAAGGAAGAAAAAGGCGAAGAAGCAGCGACCGAGAAAGGGGGCGTAGCGGGCAAGGATCTGGATGACTGTAGGTTGAAGTGATCTAACTAGATGCCTACCGACTGAAGGACAACAACAACGACATTCTCTCTGAACGCTTGGAACAGCTATGTCGTTTTTCTTCCCCTAAGTTTCAGTCTTACCATTGTTTACTTAGCGTATGCTCCTATAAAAGCACCCCGACCCGAATACTGTTCAGCCTGGGGTGCTCGGGGGCTCCACAAGGGTACACTACTACCTCTTTGTTTTGTTTACTATCATATGGTGAAATTCCTTCCTACCCGATCAAAAGGGTAGTTCGTTCCTTTAATTTGCCTTACGTAGCTTTTCTTTAAAATATTCCGACCGATCGCACCCCGCCTTTTCCTACGATTACGAGCAGCTGAGCCTCACGGGCCATGCCCCGGGCTCCCAAGGTTGTAGCCTATAGGACAAAAGGGCAGGTACGAGAAAGAAAGAATAAAAAACAAAATTATGCTAAGGAAAAACTAAGGAACAAAAGGGAACAAGCTTCCCCGAACGGAGTGACTCCATCACAGAAAACGAAACCAACTGTAGTCATTAAGCTCATAGGAACATTTGACATGGGGGCTCCCCCACGAACTTAAACTTTTTACGTTCACTAAACTACTTATACTTTACAAGCTATTGGGCCGGCTCGACGGCATCTGCTGTCGGTGCGACCGGCGAAGGCGTGGGCGGCTCACTCCTTGGCGGCGCGACATTCGGCTCGGTCGAAGCCGAGGCGATATCCACCTCTGACCCAGGCTTTGTGCCATCTGCAGGCTGGGCAACGTCCTCCCCAGGCATGCTTTTGGCCATGTCTTCATGGCGGACATCCATCACCCATTGAGCAGAAACTTGCTCTGCCACCGACCTTGCGTGCGGCAGCAAGCTCTCCCCGATCGATTAGATGTCCTCCGTGCTCAAACCTTCAGCATACTCACTACAGATAGTAGCAAAGTCCAGGTTTGGATGATGCGTCGCCACCGAGGTCAACACCCCCGATGCTCCGCAAAATAGCCCACTTGTGATAAGGTCCCAAACCGCATCCGGGACCTCCACCAACTGGACAGCGAGCGCGCTAGTGCTTGGCACCAACCCGAAGACCTCCAAGAGGACAACCTGGGCAATGTTGCGGATCTAGTCAAGTTCCCCCTCGAGAGAACGACGCTCTTCATGGGACTTGGCCAGCTCCTCTGCATTCTGGCTGAAAGTCGCCTTGATCGTTTCTAGCTCCTGCTCCAGCAACTTCACCTTTCCGCCCAGCTCTGAAAGAAGGGAGACAAGCTTAGAAATGGGCTGAAGGAAGAAACCAACATGACAAAAATAGAAAAGGTACGTACCAATGTAGAAGTTCTCAAGGGTGGAGAATTTTTCCGCTTACCGGGCCACCTGCTCGCGCAGTCGGGCGCTCGCCTCCTCCGTCCCCATCACCTGGCCCTAAAGCGCGAGCACTTCCTGGTCTGCCTCTGACTGGGCCTTCCACTCCGACTCCAGGGCCTTCCGCACCAACTCCTGGGCGTTCCACTCCGACACCAAGGAGCTCTGCTCCGACTCAAGGGTCTCTATGGATTTCTAGAGCGCCACCTCGATGTTCGCCAGGGATGTCCGCAACCCCACCTTGGTCTTCGCCTGGCGGGCCTTCGCCGCCTCAAGCCCTCGCTTAGCGGTGGTCGCCCGCTTTGCTGCACGCTGCCCCTCCACCCGCGGCACGGTCGCCTTGGCCACCCGATCCTAGGACTCGTGGTGAGCAGACTCTAGCTGATGCTCAGGCTTAGCCACCCAGGCATGCTTCGTCCGGAGGAAGCGGTACTTGCGGGATGACATCTCCTTCAGACCCTTTGAAAAACAAGCATGCTGAGGCAACCAACAAAAGATTCAGAGGTCTAGGACAAATACGGGAAACTCACCTCCGCAGCGAGCTGTAGGTCGACCTCGACTAACTGCTGGGCGGACTTGACCCGCTCCTAGGCGTCCCCGAGCTTCGCCGACAGGTTGGCGAGCTCGGACACCACAGCAAGTCCTTGCTCCCCGAGGATGTCTAAGAGCTGACGCTCCTGGGAATCCCGAAGGACAAACCGCACCTTTGCCGGGTCCTCGGGGCACGGCCACTCCAGGTCACCCTCTGGCAGCCCGCTAGAGGGCCCCGCCTCAGACCGAACCACTGCCAGCTCCCGTGACGACGCCAGTAGCTCCACCACGACATCCGCCTCATCGTCAGATGGGATGTCCACAACCTCGGTTGCGTAGGCCGCCGCCGGGCGTTCCGACTCTATTCCGGCCATGTCTCCCCTCGGCGCCTTTGACTTCGACCGCGAGGGTGAGTAGTGCAGCTCCTCGACCGGTGAAGCAGAAAGCTCGGTCTCCCTCTCCTCTTCTGCAATAGCTAGTAGAGAAGGGGCCGCGAGAGGTACCTCTGACGCGACCTCTGCCGTCAGCACCGGGATAGCCGCCAATGCCACCGCCGCCGCTGCCACTGTACCAGCAATCGACCTAGGGGCACCACCCCTAGAAGGGAAGGCTTCACCGCCGATACGCTATTCCCCCTACCGCTCGCCGCGACGTGCTATAGGGTGGGCCTCCAAGTCTCCTGCACAGGAGTTGGGGCGATGCTCAACCCCGTCATCACCCGGCCACTGACAAAAAGGTGCTGGTAAGTCACACTCCAAAAAGACTCAACAGCAAAAGATTGAAAAGAAACAAAGAAAAACATACCGGGAGGTGAGCGGCATGAATCTGAAGGCAAGACCCGACATCGTGGGCCTGTAGGGCAAGGACCACTCCCAGGCTACGACCCGCGCCCCCTCACCTCAGCCGAGGGTAGAGTCATCCCAACCGGCTCCTGCCCGGCCTATGGGTCGCTGCGACCCTCGGCTCGGGACTCCCCGACCGGAGCAGCGGGCGGGGCATCCTTCGGCTGCGAGTCACGCAACGCACGGCTGCCAGTCTGCTTCTCGGACCGCTCGGCTTGCTCGACCACGTCCGTGGCAGGCGGGGCTTCCTCTGGCTGCTAGTCACGCTTTGGCACTGATCCTGGTGACGCACGGGTGCTAGCCCACTCCTCGAACCGCTCGCCTTGCTCGGCCGCGTCCGCGGCAGGCGGGGACGGGACCGGCGACGCCACTGAGGGGTGCGGTGACCGCGTCCGCTTCGCTTCCTGTTCACCGATGGCGTCCGCGCTTGCCGCTCGCTTCCATGGCACGGGAACCACAGCACGCCTCTTCGCCTCCTGCTCATCACCAGTGGACATCGCCACAGGGTCGCGACGCTTCGCCGAGGTCAAAATGACCTTCAAACTTTCCTCCTCCGCAGAGAAAACCATGTCATCCACATCTGTGGGATCCTCTGACTCAAGCTCGGACTCGACGTCGCTTTTTCTTTCCCCGGCCTTCACACGTCGGGCGACCTCCTTCTCCTTCTTGTACTTCCGATGAGCCACCTCGGCTTACTTTTTCATCTTGACGTCTGTCACTTCCTTCTGGGCGGCTTGTCGGGCCGCACCCTCTGTCCCCTTCGGAAGGTGCGGCCGGGACCTATAAGCATCAAGCCCCTACGCAACAGGTGACTCAAGATAAAAAAAAGCAGGAAAACAAAGGGGGAAAAGAGCACGAAGTAATGAAAGAGGAGCATACCAGTCTAGACACCACCAAGGCATTGAGAGGTATGGGCTTCCCCTCAACCTTCTCTTTAGGCCTCCGCTGTAGCACCCGGCCGAGGCGACTCCAGACCTCGTCATCCGGCAACTCCTCCGGCGACACACGATCAGGGTCTGACACGCCGCTGTACTTCCACATCGGTCGCGCGCTCTCCGCCAACGGAGCAACCCAGCAGCGGTAGAGGGTGTGGAACACCCGCACCCCGTCAAGACTACGCCGCACAAGCTGTCGGAGCTCCTCCTCGATAATCTCCACATTCTTCTCCTTACGGGCACAACCCCACGACCAACTGTCCTGCTTCTCTGGCCTCCTGCCGGCGATCGCCGAGAACGGCGCCTCCACCGGATTCCTGATGTAAAACCACTCCCCATGCACGCCTGGTTGCAGTAGTAGGGGATCTACGCGGGATACGAGCCTCCCGCACTCGGTTTCCTCTGCAGGGCAAAAACCCCCCACCGACGCAATCTCGGCCGGATTCCCCGCCATCAAGGCTCTCCCGGAGAACAGCCACCGGAAGAAATCCACATGCGGCTCCATCCCGAGGAAAGCCTCGCAGACGGTGATGAAGCCGGCGATGTGCAGCACCCCCATCGAATTAAGGTGCTATAGCTCTAGACCCCACTCATTGAGGAGCCCACGCAGGAACCAGTGCGCGGGGTACCCTAACCCGTGCTCATGGAAGGTGAGAAAGGACACCACCTCGTCAGGCCAAGGTTGCGGGAACTCCTCCCTTCAGGAAGCCCTCCAGTGCGCCACCTCCTTCGACGGTAGGAACCCCTTCGTGATTGTCGATGTTTTACCACCGGCAACCCGTCACGGGGTACCCGGGACGGTGATTTGTTCGGAGGGGTATCGGCGTTTGCAGGAACTCGATGGTAAACGCTAGGAGACAATGATTTATACTGGTTCGGCACGCCAGAAAGTCACGGCGCCCTACGTCCAGTCTGGTGTGGATAATATATTGCGCCCTGCGCTCTCTTGTCCTCTTAATCTCTATCGAGATCTAGAGGTACGGTTGTGTTTGTGTTCCGGTCTTGTGTGTCGGTTATGTGTGTGTGTCTAGATAGGTCTGCCGATCTAGGTACCCCTGCCCTCCTTTATATAGTCTAGGAGAGGCGGGAGTCCTAGTCGGTTACAAAGTAGAGATCCTAGTAGGATTACGTGTACTAGTCCTAGTAGGATTACATGAGGAGAATCCTATTTGGACTAAGTTTTCTTCTCTCTTCACCGTGGGGAACCTTATGGGTCCCGCATCGACAAGCCCCCGAGCATTTCATGATTGAGCTTTAAGGGCCGGGTTGTTGTAGACTTGTTCCGGGTTCTTTCTTGAAGCGAGATCTTGAGATGGTCTTCTTTGTCTTTTCTTCGGCTGATGTGCACTTTTGCACAAAAGTGCACTCAGTGAGTGTAGCCCCCGAGCCTCTTGCTTGTTGGGACAAGAAGCCAGAGGGTCCCTTTAGTCTTCTTGGTTGCTCCGAGTTCTTTTTTGGTGGGTGCAATTTTTTGTAAAATTGCACTCACTGAGTGTAGCCCCCGAGCCTCTTGCTTTTGCTTGCAAAAGTTGGAGGGTCCAGATTCTTGTCTTCAAAGAAAATTTTTGGGGTTATGTATCCCGCAGCCCCCGAGCCTTCTCCGAGTACTTTTCTTTAGAATAGAAATCGGATGAAGGGTCTTGATATGTTGTCGTTGTTGTAGTCTTGAGTACTTGTATTCTTGGTCTTTCATCCTTGAATTCGAGCCCCCGGGCGTAGTTGAAGCGAATGCTGAGCCCCCGAGCTTAGTGTTTGACTAAGCCGTGATGCTCTTCCGAGTTGTTTTTATTCCTCCGTGTCGTTTTCTAGACTTCTCGGTTCTTGACGTACCTCTTCCGGAGTTGTTTGCACTTCGTCCGAGTTCTTTACGAACTTGTATATACCTCATCCAGGTTGTTTTCCGATCAATCCAAGTTCTTTTTGTGTTGATTTACATTTCCCAACTTATCCGGGTTGTTTTTCTTCAATCCGGGTTCTCTCGATCTTGTCTTGGTCCTTGCCGCACCTTTCGGGGTTCTTTTTGATCAATCTGGGTTCTTTCTGATCTTGTCTTGGTCCTTGCCGCACCTTGTCGGGGTTCTTCTTTTATCAATCCGGGTTCTTTCTGATCTTATCTTGGTTCTTGCCGCACCTTGTCGGGGTTCTTTTTTTATCAATCCGGGTTCTTTCTGAGCTTGTCTTGGTTCTTGCCGCACCTTGTCGGGGTTCTTTTTTGATCAATCCGGGTTCTTTCTGAGCTTGTCTTGGTTCTTGCCGTACCTTGTCGGGGTTCTTTTTTTATCAAACCAAAGTTGTTTCGGACTAGCTCTCGTGAGGCGTGTTTTTCCGATCTCATGGTGCGGATGTAGCTCCCCTGCATGTTAAACATAAAAATATGTTGTAAATGACATTAGGATATGAAGTCGGGAGCATGTCCCATATTTGAATAATCAATCGGGCGGGCCCAGCGTTATGAAATGCATATAAACTTTTTTGCGTCTTGCTCTTGCTAGGCCATGCAAATTCCTCGGTAGTGTCTGTTACGTTTAAGCACTTGAATCTCGGTGTATGGTTGAGAGGTTCATGGCGTGACCATGTGAGCTGGCACTTTTCGGTTCGTGACCGCGTCCATGTGAGTAGACAAGCTTCACGGATTAAGGCGTGTTCTACCTGAGGAATTCGGCGACCGTTAAGAGAAGACCTAGAGCACTATGTTTGCTCGCATGATGATTTTTTGTGTCTTCCCTTGCTAGGTCGGTTAATTTCCTGGGTAGTAGCCTGTTACACTTGAATCTCGCGTATGGTTCAGAGGTTCATTCACGTGACCACCCGTATGGTTCAGAGGTTCTTTGACGTGACCATCCGTATGGTTCAGAGGTTCGTTGACGTGACCATCCATTCGAGAAAACAAGCTTCACGAATTAAGGCTTACTATCCGAGGAAACTAACAGCCGTTAAGGGAAGATGATATGGCCACAGAGGCATACGAATAATATCCAGAATGTAAAAAATTAAAGCGTCACTTAGCTTGGTTCATGGCAGAGCTGTCAATGTTTCACCACCGATAGCCTGCCACGGGGGTCCCCGGGGCAGTATTGTTCGGGCTTCAGCGTATGCGGAACTCGACGGTGAACGCAAGAGACAGTCGATTTATCCTGGTTCAGGCCCTCGACTGTGGTAAATATATAAAAAATGAGACGTGACTTAGCTTGGTTCGTGGCCGCGTTGTCGATCACCATAGCCGAGTAGTCGATTACCACAGCCGGGTTGTCGTTCACCGCAGCCAGGTAGTCGGTCGGTGCGGCCAAGTAGTCGAATGTGCAGCCAAGTAGTCGAATGTGCAGCCGAGTAGTTGGCGTAGCATCCGAGTAGTTGTTCGTTGTTACGTCGAGCGTAGGCAGAGTCGGCAGGTTGTTGTAGTGGTAGCCGGAATCCGTCATCGTCGTGGACTACTCGGAGAGTGTTGTGCTATTACCGGGTTGTTGTAGTGGCCTGCTTGCTTCCCGTCGGATGGCTTGCTTCTTGGCCGCCTTTGGCCTTGCTTGCTTCTTCTCACGTCTTTGGTTGATTATTTTTATTGAGCCGAGTTGTTGTCATCATGTGCATGTAGTTGAACAACTCGGTGTAGCTCTTAACTGTTTTTGCTTGATTGGTCATGACGAAGTCCCGTGCTTGTCTTGATCGCCTTCTTTCATGGAGCTGAACTCGACGGTAGGTGCGTGCGATCCACAAAACTTTGTATGCCTTAATCCATATACGCATATATGCAAGACAAAGCTTCTTCATATATCTTGATCCCGTGGCTTGCTTGTTCATAGATGCATATATATATATACACGTATATGTCGTGGTCTCTTTTTTCTCAATTGTTGGCCATGTGTTTTTTCCTTCTTGGTCAGCCCAATGCCCCCGAGTTGATCTGTATTGTTCTTGCAGAGGTTTCCGATCTCGAGTTGATCTTGGCTTGTTGCGTTAAATGCGTCTTAGGTACTCCTGGTTCGTGTGGGTGATCTTTGGAACTCATCGTCGAGTGCTTTCGAAGCCGTCGTCGAGTGCTCGGAAATCATCATAGTTGATGTAGTCGAGAGCTGTTGTTGTTCACCGTGGCGAGAGTAATTTTGTCAGGAAGTAGTTGAAAGTCGCTAGACTTGGTGGCTTGGATGGATCGTTGCTTGACCCAATTTGATGCTAGGTCTAGAGCACGTTGCATGTCTTGCCTTGTCCGGGTTGAAATCGATCATGAGCGAAGCTTAGTGGTCGGACTCGAGTATGACTCGATATCGATCGGACTTGGGAGAAGTCGAGTCGAAACTCGGTCAAGATGGATTCAATGAGAGGAGAACGCTGCCGTGTCATTGCGATCCACGAAATACGATTATCCGAGCTATTGTAGCCATCATTGATCTCGTCTTGATGTAAGGTTCCCATATAATATCTGAGTGGCGCCGTAGATGCTACTGTTATCATCTCAAGCAAAATTTCGCAGATGGATCGGATCCGAGTAGATGGATATTTAGCCACCGTGTTGATCTTGAGTTGATATTGACGATATTGTCGACGAGTCGGCGATGAAGGATACGACCAGAATCTCCATGGAAAAAGCAGAGTTGTTGCGGACAGCGTCATTGGAGATGCATGTTGATCCCACTGAGTCCGAGAATATGGCGTTGATATCGAGGTCCACCGAGCTCTCGAACGCAAAGCGCCGAGAACCCCTACCTGGCACGCCAGCTATCGATGTTTTACCACCGGCAACCCGTCACGGGGTACCCGGGACGGTGATTTGTTCGGAGGGGTATCGGCGTTTGCAGGAACTCGATGGTAAACGCTGGGAGACAATGATTTATACTGGTTCGGCACGCCGGAAAGTCACGACGCCCTACGTCCAGTCTGGTGTGGATAATATATTGCGCCCTGCGCTCTCTTGTCCTCTTAATCTCTATCGAGATC
Source organism: Miscanthus lutarioriparius (assembly GCA_904845875.1). Classification (NCBI taxonomy): domain Eukaryota; kingdom Viridiplantae; phylum Streptophyta; class Magnoliopsida; order Poales; family Poaceae; genus Miscanthus; species Miscanthus lutarioriparius. The sequence continues at coordinate 87,426,061 of CAJGYO010000018.1, forward strand.
TAGAGGTACGGTTGTGTTTGTGTTCCGGTCTTGTGTGTCGGTTATGTGTGTGTCTAGATAGGTCTGCCGATCTAGGGACCCCTGCCCTCCTTTATATAGTCCAGGAGAGGTGGGAGTCCTAGTCGGTTACAAAGTAGAGATCCTAGTAGGATTACGTGTACTAGTCCTAGTAGGACTACATGAGGAGAATCCTATTTGGACTAAGTTTTCTTCTCTCTTCACCGTGGGGAACCTTATGGGTCCCGCATCGACAGTGATGAAGGCCTTCAACACCGACTCCCTCACGGTGGACGACGTCTAGTCCGACATTTCACTCCGGGATCACAAAAGGATTTGTGAGTTTTTCTCTTCTCCCTCGCTCTCTCTCTCTTTCCAATTTAATGCAGATGAGACGCGCCCTGACCGATCAGACAGGATGTGGCTTGGGTATGGCCCACCACTACCATACGCCAGCCACTACCGCACGCCGGGCATAGGAACCAAAGTGCCAGCGCACGTAGGCAGCCCTCCGCTTCCCCTGGCGGGACCTAGAAAAACCTAAAACGAGATCTCCACCGGGAGAGACCATCGGGTTTCCTAAAAGTCGATCGAACGGCTTAGGAAAACACACCGAGAGAGGTAGGGAGCAAAGGGACACCGAGAGAGGTAGGGAGTAAAGGGACACCTCATGTAGGCCATGCCGACTCCGTCACGAACGACGAGCACGGGTCCCGGTCGGACATTTCTGATTGCAGCTCTTCAAACCCCGTCACTTGAGTCATCAAGGTAATACTACCAACCCCCGCTATTTCTTTATTTAAATCATTTTCATACATCCATACGGGCATTCATTGCATCACGAAGCGGAGGTTGCCTCATTCGACATGAGCAACCAATAGAGCCAGGGGAGAAAAACGTAGATGGTCCCCATGCGGCCCTCACCCAGTCTGGCAGACAGGGTCATCTCAACCTTCTTGTTCAATCCTGAACCTCTTGCCAAGCCCACAGAATCTTCATCGAGGGGAGGCCGTTAGGCCACCTAGGTCGATCTCCGGAACGACCCAGGCATCTGCCGGGTTGCAGGTAAAGGAGCAGTTGAATGTCACAAGAGGGCTATGCCGACCCCGTCACGAACGACGGACCCAGATTCCACTCGATCATACCCGTTAGCGAACTCACCGAGCATGTCACTCGAGCCCAAGTGATCGGGACAAGCGACAAAACTCAGCCCCTCCGGTTGTGAGGAACCGAGGACGGGGTAACGCACACAACTCACACCGACCCCTACTAAAGCCCGACAGGGCTCGGGGGCTCAAGACACAAAATGCCTGGGTCTGCGACCCTAAACTCGCCCCATCCGGCTACGCTCTGACTGTGCTCCAAACACCTGGGTCTGTGACCCCAAACTCGCCCCATCTGGCTACGCTCCGACTACGCTCTAAACACCTGGGTCTGCGACCCCGAACTCGCCCCATTCGACTATGCTCCGACTGCGCTCCAAACACCTAGGTCTGTGACCCCGAACTCGCCCTATCCGGCTACGCTCCGACTACGCTCCAAAACACCCAGGTCTACGACCCTGAACTCGCCCCATCAGGATCTACGAGCTCTGGCTCGCCCGATCCCAAACTAACTAAACTAACTGCCTTAGTTGTGCGGGCCGCACTGAGGCCAGGATCCACGACTCCGACTCACCTGATCCCACGGCGTGCACCGATGCCAGGATCCGTAAGCTCTGTCTTGTCCGATCCCTAAAAAACTAACTGCCTCACCCGATTCCACGGCGTGCATCGACGCCAGGATCCGTGAGCAATGTCTCACCCGATCCCTAAAAACAACTAACCACCACGGCTGCACAATGACGCCTTGGTTAGACAACTCCATCTTGACTGAAAAACACGCGCACACGCCCGCCAACAAACACCCCCCAGACGGTTCTGCCCGAACCGCCCGGGGGCTTGGGGGCTACACCCACGGGTGCGCTCGCGCGCACCCGCCGATGAAACACCCCCCCGCTAACAACATGGAAAACCCCCCATACGGTTCTGTCCGAACTGCCCGGGGGCTTGGGGGCTACACCCGTGGGTGCGCTCGCGCGCACCCACCGTCGAGACAAAAATCCCTCGGACGATTATGCCTGAATCGCCTGGGGGCTCAGGGGCTCCAGTTGGGTTCGTAAACCCGGGGTCCCTCATAGACCGGCTTCCCCGCAAAGGCTCGACCCAAGCAGATAGCGCGCAACTCATGGGCCGGCCCAAGAGTCTAAAACAACAGGCCAGAAGAGCGGTCCAATCACCGACCGGAAGGTCTGGCCGAGGAGGAACAGTGCCCACTTGTCGACTTCGGCCCACCTCTCCGACCGAAACGCTCACTTCGGTCTCCAGCCGCCTCTAGACGGTCTCTCCGACCGGAAGGCCTGGCAAAGCACTACCTCCGACTCTGACCCTGTGTCTCTGACCGGGGTATGCAAAGACCCTGCTCACTGCTCTTCTCCGACTGGCGCAACCAGAGCCGACTAGGACCAACCGACCGGGGACGCCCACCCGGAAAGGACCAGGGAACGAACGGAGAAAGCAAGGCAAAGCGCTCAAGTCAAACCATGATACCAGGGACCGTACCCTATCACCTGCAGGAACAGTACTCTGCAAACCGCCCTAACACAAACAGTATTGTAGACGTTGATATTTTCCTCTACAGTATTGTGGGCGTCGTTAACTCCCATACGGTAAGGCACCCCACATGCCTCTGGGCATCGATAGTGTTGTGGGCGCCGGGATTTACCATACCGAGTGAACATGGTGAAACTCCTCACATGCCTCTGGGCATCAACAGTATATGCAGGTGCCGATATCTGCCATACCCGAAACAAGACGACGTAACCTCCCACATACAACCGACATCCAACAGTGTTGTGGGCGCCTACCATCCTCCTGTACCCGCCGGCGTGGGCAACAAGACTTAGAAGCATACGAACTCTCTCCCTCTCACTTGTAAGGCCATCCCCTTTATCTATAAAAGGGGATGTGCTCTCTCCCAACATTCAGTGATTCAAGTTCATACAAGTTAATCTAGATCGATCAAGTTCACTAGCTCACAACCACAGAACCGTCAGGTTCGGACCTCAAGCACACATTTGAACACTTAGCTCATAGAGGAGATCATGTCGCTCTCAGCCCTTTCGACCGGAGCCGACTGGACCTCTCGTGCACCCTATTTTTCTCCTTCTCGTTTGTAACCCCACTGCAAACTTCGAGCACCTAGGCTCAGGAATAAAGTCACGGACCGACTCAAACTGGACGTAGGGCACGTTGCCTGAACCAGTATAAACCATGTGTCATTGAGTGCTAGGCCACCTCCGATCACAACGTACGACAAAACTATAAATATTTACTTGTTGGTCACTTTTCTGCACCGACACAAGGTCTCATGTCATGATCTGTCACTATATCTGTTTTGCAGATACCATAAATTCGTGGAATATCTACGTCGTGAAAACCAGCAACAAAGCCTCCCCTACCGGATGCCCTAGAGCCTCCCACGACAACCATGGTAGTCGCGACTTGGGAGTATGATCTCTGTCAGTTATAAACACATTGAAGATGATGGCTATGCTGCAAATTATGTAACAGATAACATCCTTTGAAGAGTAGACTACGTCATGCTGACAAGTGTTGAATGGGATGACCTTCCTGATCGTATAATGACCTTGTCACTAGGCTACTGAGAATGATTTGTGAATGAATGGAAAAGTTTGCTCAATGAAATTAGGCTCTAGGGATAATGACAAATCATTTGATATGGAGAGAGTTAGAAAGTTTCGGGTGCAACAAACATTTTTTTGTCTTCAGCAAGGCTTGATTTTTTTTTTTTTTTGTGTTTGAAGAGATTTAAGTCAATTTCACTAAAAAGGAATTTCTGATCATATGTTTATTTGCATGGTGCGTGTTGAGTGCTAAATGATGACCAACTAAGTTGTAAATGCTAAGTTTTATACAGCAAAGAGCAAACTGTCTTTTGGTTGTTTTAATATGCATGTTTGAATGTTTCCGTAGTGTTAGCACGGTATTATACTAGTCATTATTAAAGTAATAGTTTACATTGCAGTTTGTGATGATATATATAGACGTACTGTTCTATAGCTGGCCGCATAATAAGTTATTCTGTGGCCACTTTGAGTTACGATAATTACTATACTAATTTACAAGATTATGATAACTCCTTCATAAGTGATTTACTATAGCATTATGGTAAATATCATCTTAAACTATAGTAATCCATGTATCGTAAATGTGTATTGTCATTATCGTAAATTGGTACAAACATTATCATAAATCAAGGTGGCCATAGAATAAGTTATTCTGTGGCCAGCTGCAGAATAGCCTTACCGTGTATATATATATATATATATATATATTGTTTATTACTCAACAGTCTAGTCATGTGATGGTCATCAGCCTATACCAATTACTTTAATCATCCATCTTAATATATGAGTTGCTGCCAAAGTCTGCAGTTAAGGACGCCGGCGCATGTAGTTGTATATATTATACGATAGACAGTAAAGCATGCCGGAGCAGGTGGCGTTGTTTCAAAACAATCGTCGAAACAGTCATTTTCATCAACATTTTTCTCCTTTTAATTTTAATTTTGAGGGATACTTTTCCTATTTAACAAAATATTTTCAGCAGGATTTTAGCTACATATGATTACGGTACGGAGCTAGGCAACAGAGCAGGTTACGGTACGGAGCTTACGGTTGGATAAGTTAAGTTAAGCAGCGCTCTAGCTACATATGAGCTAGCTAGTATACAGTATATACTACGGAACCGGTTCTCAGAGACGGTCAAAATTGATTTGCAGAGGTGGTTGTGTGAACCGTCTCGCAAGGACCTATAGAAATCAAGAATTTTTAGGAGCATTTTTCTGATCATCCCTAAAAATGAATTTTCGGAGGAACATCAATTATCTCTACAAATCGATTTTCATGGGCAGGTGACATTGCCAGACATCTATATATAGAAATTCATCTATCAGAGTGGTTGGAATAAAAAAAATGCATTTGCATGTGTGGTTGGGAAGACCATCCGTGAATACATTTTTTTTTTGTATTTGGTTGTGTAGTTTATATATAACAGATTGTTGACACAAAAATGTGGCAAGTGTCTAACACACAATAAGCCGGATAGATCCGAACAGGGCAGGGCCTCGAGATCCGCTTAGCTTCAACACAGGCCGGTCGGTTCTGATGGACCAGTGCGTGCCAGTCAATTTGACCTGTAATTGACAAGAAGAGAAAACTAATTAGTAATTTAGGGTGGAACATGCTGGTGTTACTTCAGATCGTTCTAATAATGTACGGCTCTAAGAAGCCAATGTGTGAGGCTATCGACTAGAGTCGATAGCCAGCATGTTCATGTATTTCAAATGAAAATCGACTCTTTTAAAGCATCAATTGTGAGATAAATATTAGGCATAGATCATGGCAAATAAAGGGTGTAGATTCTTATAGACAAAGGCAAGCACAATACACCTAAATATTAAGATTAACATCCATATTTTAAAGCATACGCTATTGTTCTAGGACAGCCGATTTCACACATGAAAATAGTTACAGCTCATACACAATCGACTATATGATAAAAAACAAATCCATAAACGGACTAGATCTAATATATTATCATCATCAGTGAGGTTCGACTGGATCGATATAGCTATGATAATAATAATAAACTAAAGCCAACGTATTCATAAATCTAATCTTACTTTGATAGTTTCATGATACGAACTGTATATATGAAAACACTCAATATCGGCTAAAACAACCAATTCTAGGCATGACAATCAGACATAACATATGTGTTTACACCAAAATTTGAAAAGAATAACGCGGAAACTCAAAGCTTCAGATTATTGAGAGCAAATATGTCTCGGGATTGATAGATTGATTATGAAGAGTACAGGGTACAAGATATATATATATATATATAGGCAAGGATCCGGAGGGTTTATAGAAACACCCAATCAACGGTGATCCTTGCCTTATCAATCTAACTTAACCCCTAAGGCACTAGCCGCATGGGCCTTAACACCAGGCCCATAACAGCCCTATCAGGCCCCTATGCTAACACGCCCACAGTCAAGCCAAATCACCACCACTCGCACGTTTAGATCTGGACTGAACTCCGTGAACACCGAGGTAGGTAGCCCCTTGGTGAAGATGTCTGCATATTACGAAGAGGTGGGAACATGCAAAACACGAAGGTCACCAATGGCGACTCGCTCCCGGACGAAGTGAAGATCAATCTCGATGTGCTTGGTGCGCTGATGTTGCACCGGGTTGGAGGTCATGTAGACGGCACTGATATTGTCGCAGTACACCAGTGTGGCGCACCGAAGAGGGGCATGCAACTCTAGGAGAAGCTGGCGTAGCCAAGTTGCCTCTGCAACTCCGTTAGCTATAGCTGCGCGATATTGACTTCAAAGACTTGATCTTGATATCGTGTGTTCGGCGCTTGAGGACCAAGAAACAAGATTGTCACCAAGGAACACTGCATAGCCCGAGGTGGACTTGCGAGTGTCCGGACAACCAGCCCAATCAGCGTTGGTGTAGACGACAAGATCAGTCGAAGTGGAAGGTCGCAGTAGGAGACCGAGGTGGAGTGTGCCCCAAACATAGCGAAGGATCCGCTTCAGAGCAGCGAGGTGAGGCTCCCGAGGGTCATGCATGTGAAGACAGACCTGCTGAACGGCATATGCAATGTCTGGGCGGGTGAATGTCAAGTACTGAAGGGCTCCAGTAAGACTGCGGAAGTCGGTAGCATCAGACACAGGGGCAACCTCAGCGGCAGCAACCTTAGGATTGGTGTCCATTGGAGTAGAGCATGGCTTCCACTCAGCCATTCTGGCACGATCGAGGATATCCAGCATGTACTGTCGCTGTGAGAGCAGGAGTCCATCACCACTTCGCTGAACATGCATGCCGAGGAAGTGGTGTAGTTCACCAAGATCTTTCATGGCGAATTCTCGCTGAAGTGCTGAGATGATCCGCCGAAGAAGGTCTGATGATGAAGCTGTGAGGACAATGTCGTCAACATATAGCAACAAGTAGGCTGTGTCGGAACCACACTGGTAGACGAAGAGTGAGGTGTCTGACTTGGCCTCAACAAACCCAATAGACAGCAAGAAAGTAGCCATTCGACTGTGCCAAGCATGAGGAGCCTGCTTCAGGCCATAGAGTGATTTCTTCAGAAGGCAGACAAAATCCGGATGAACTGGATCTTCAAACCCGGATGGCTGCTGGCAATACACCGTCTCAGTCAAATTGCCATGAAGAAAGGCGTTCTTCACGTCCAGCTGGTGAATGGGCCAGTGACAGGAGAGCGCCAAGGACAGCACTGTGTGAACGGTAGCCGGCTTCACCACAGAGCTGAAGGTTTCATCAAAATCCACACCGGGCCACTGGGTGAAACCACGGAGGACCCAACGTGCCTTGTACCGCTCGAGGGAGCCATCAGACTGAAGCTTGTGCTTGAAGATCCACTTCCCAGTGACAACATTGGCCCGGGGCGGACGGGGCACAAGATCCTAGGTGTGGTTCTACAGGAGAGCACTGTGTTCTTCCTCTATAGCCGCTCGCTAATTAGGATCAGCAAGAGCGGTACGGAAGGTCTTCGGCACCGGAGAGAGTGGCACAGCATGGTAGGCAGCAGGCATCTGGAAGCCGCTCTTCGAACGGGTGCCCATAGAGTGCTGGTTGGCCACCGAAGGGACGGCAACCGCACCCTTGGGCAGTGGGGCGGCTGCTGTAGGGACCGATGAAGAGGCCGTCGGCAGCGGGGCTGCTGCTGCAGGAACCGGTGCAGGGACGACCGGTGGAGGTCGCGGGCGACGAGAGTAATGGTACGTGAAGTCGCAGGCCGAGTGAAGCGGTGGAAATCCCGGTGGAGGCCCGCGGGGCGCTTGAGGAGGCGCGGGAAACCCTACGGACTGCGCAGGGGACGTCGAGCCGACGCGCAGCGCGGGCGGGACATACAGCAGCCGTGGGGACGTGCTGCCGGGCGGGACGTACAGCAGCCGCGGGGACGTGCTGCCAGACGCACTGACCGGTGCTGGGGCCGCGCGTGGCGCGGGAGGGGAGCCACCGGGGACTGCGCGTGGCGCGGGAGGGCTTCCTAGCGCCTGCACCGTGGCCGCGCGTGGCGCGGAGGGGGTCGCCGGTGACCAGAGCGCAGGCGGGATGTAGAGCGCCGGCACCGGGACGTTGTCAGCAGCCTCGGGCGCCCCAGGCACAGTCACAGAAGGACTGGCAGGGGCACTGGTGTCACCAGGAAGTGCCCCAAGCTCGGCCACACGAGGACCGGTAGGGGCAGCAGGAACATCGGAGGTGCTGGGAGACAGGCCTGCAGGAAACAACGTGTGCAAGGGTTCAATAGGAGCTAGCACAACATCATCAGTAAAATCAAGAAACTCGAGTTCCGCTGGATTGTTGGGGCCATGACGCTCAGCAAAGGGAAAGGTTGTTTCATCGAAGATGACGTGCCTGGAGATGATAACTCTATTGCTGGAGAGGTCAAGGCAGCGGTATCCTTTAGGGTGGGCGGAGTAGCCTAAAAAGACACATAGAGCAGACCTAGCAGCGAGTTTATGAGGAGCGGTGGCAGACAGGTTGGGGTAACACTTGCAACCAAAGACCCGAAGATGATCATACATAGGCAGCTTTGCGAATAGTGCAAAGTGAGGCGTAGAGAACTAGAGAGTCTTGGTAGGCAATATGTTGAGGAGGACAGTGGCAGTGGAGAGGGCCTCTACCTAATAGGAGGGAGGCATGGACGCCTGAAAGAGCAGTGAGCGAACAACATTATTAATGGTACGAATAATGCGTTCAGCTTTACCGTTCTGAGGCGAGGTGTAGGGGCAGGACATGCAAAGATGAATGCCCTGAGCGAGGAAGAAGTGGCGAGTGCTCGAATTGTCGAACTCTTTCCCATTGTCGCACTGGATAGATTTGACACGTGTGTCAAACTGAGTGGAGACGTGGGCGAGGAACTAGGCCAGCGTGCTAAAAGTGTCAGATTTGAGTCGCAGAGGAAATGTCCACAAGTAATGAGTGCAATCATCAAGTATAACCAAGTAATATTTATAACCAGAAACACTGACAACCGGGGAGGTCCACAGATCACAGTGAATAAGATCAAACTTGAGAGACGCACGAGAGGTGGACGAATAAAAGGGCAATCGAACATGACTCCCTAACTGACAAGCATGACACAAATCTGAACAATCACTAATATGACGCGAGCTGCTGGACGCAAGTTTGGACAACGCCTCATGGCCGGGGTGGCCAAGTCGTCGGTGCCACAGCGGGGAGGAGTCTTGGGCGACAAGGGAATGAGCAGGAGGTAGGCGCAGTGGGTATAGCGGCCTGGAGCTATTGCACCTGACGATCTCGGTCCGGGAGGGAAGAACCTTCACAGAACAACCAGCGGGGTCAAACTCCACAAAACAATTATTGTCGATAGTAAATTGGCGAACAGAGATGAGATTCTTAATAAGTTGTGGTGACACAAGAACATTATTAAGACGTAAAGAGGAGGACAACTCTGTGGAGCCAGTGGCGGTGACAGGCATGATAGAACCATTACCTATGACAATAGATGAAGGAGTAGGATACCGCAAAGGAAGAATATGTGAAAGAGAGGAGGACTGAGAGGTCATGTGGGAGGTAGCACCTGAGTCGAAGTACCAGTCACTGGACGGAGGTGGAGTCAGGGACGTGGTACTAAAAGTGGAGGCAAGCGCTGTCAGATCCCAGGAGGGAAGGCCAGCCATGGGGTTGTAGTACCCAGGGGTGACCCAGTGTGCGGCGCCGTCGGGTGCAGCGGCAGCAGCCTGGCTGTGGGTGATGAGCGCCTGCTGCTGCTGCTGCGCGAGGAGCGCCTGCTGCTGCTGCTGCACGAGGAGCGCCTGCTGTTGTTGTGCCCGGAGATGAGGGGGCACCGGGATCGGCGCCAGCAGAGGGAGGGGGCCTCTGTGCCACATCTGGATGGTGCCCGTCCAGGGATTGTAGTAGCTGGGCCAGCGTCCACCGGGAGTAGGCGCAGTGTCCACCGGGAGTAGGCTGTTGCTGCTGCTGGCCGGTGGGCTGCTGCTGATTGTGACCAGCAGAGGGGCACATCCCCTGGCCACCGCCACCGCCGCCAGCGCTGCCACCGCCTTTGCCGCCGCTACGCTTGTTGCGGTGATTGTTGGAGGACTTGGAGCCACCCCCAGCGCTACCGGAGCCTGAGCCGGAAGATGCAGGGGTGGTGTTGTTCGCCGTAGAGGTAGCAGCGAGAGCGGTGGCGGGAGCATCCTTCCTATTCTCCAAGGTGAGTACCTCAAGGATGAGGTCATCGCGTGCCTCCAGGAAGGAGGGGAAAGGACATGTGCGACGGAGGAGGGTGCCGACGTGGCTGAAACGCTCGTTGAGACCGCGAATGACGTTGAGGACAAGGGTCCGGTCAGTCATGGCCTCGTCGAGGGCGGTGAGATCGTCCGCCATCTTCTTCAACCGGCGACAGTAATCGGTGACGAATAGGTCGCCCTGGATGAAGTTCCGAAAGCACGTCTCCAGGTGGATGGAGCGAGCCTCCCGGTTGTCGAGGAACTGAGACTCGACGGCAAGCCAAGCATGGCGTGCGGTGGAGCCTTGGGCAGAGATGATATCCGCCAAGTCGTCGGTGAGGGTGGCGATGATCCAGGCCTTGACGACACAGTCCATCCGATCCCAGGTAGGAGAGATAGGGACTGGAGGCTCCGCGTGGACATGATCTCGAAGGGAGAACTTGCCAAGGATGAGCAAGAACTGATCACGCTAGCGGTTGAAGTTGCCGGAGTCGACGTCAAGGACCGTGGTGACGTGATTGCAGATGTTGTTCACGGCGACGGCCTGGGAGTGGAGCTGCAGCAGAGCCACGGCCTCATGATGGAGGAGGGCGACGCGCAGATCGGTAGGAGGTGGAGGAGGGCCGCCAGGATCGCGCCAGAAGATTCTGGTGGCGCCATGACGGCAGCAGCGGCCGCGCGCGCCTGGGCCGCGCGAGCCAGGGCGAAGCTGGCACGCTGAGCGGCCTCGTCGTGGGCCTTCGCGGCGGCGGCGGCTTCCTCCTCGGCCTCCTGAGTGCGGGCAAGGGCTGTGTCCCGGGCGGCCACGCGTTCGCGCTCGATGCGCTAGGCATCGGCGGGGTCCTGGATGGTGGCAGAGGAGGCATCGGTGACCCTGGGAGAGGAGGGAGAGGTAGGCGACATGGTGCAGGGGAGGGTGTAGAACGGCAAAGAGAAGCCGGCACGGGGGAGGGTGGACGCGCGCGACGGAGTGTCGGCGGCGCGGAGGTAGCGTAAGAGAGGTCCCCTGACCTAGGCGTCAGATACCATGAGAGCAAATATGTCTCGGGATTGATAGATTGATTATGAAGAGTACAAGGTACAAGATATATATATATATAGGCAAGAATCCAGAGGGTTTATAGAAACACCCAATCAACGGTGATCCTTGACTTATCAATCTAACTTAACCCCTAAGGCACTAGCCGCATGGGCCTTAACACCAGGCCCATAACAGCCCTATCAGGCGCCTATGCTAACAATTATGTCAATCAAAGAATCGATTGCATAAGGATCGATGTCAGCTGATTCAGATGCGGCACTGGAATCGGCTCTCTTCGAATGACGTCAGCAGATAATGACAATGAACTACGGTTGGAGCTGGGAAATACATGTCGGACTCTACAAAAAGGAAAAGATTAGGGTCCAAGTTATCTTAAGTTAGGAATGTTTTCTCTTATGCCAAAGATTGTAATGAGTCGTACTTGAGTAGGATTCATGCTTAGGTTCTGGGTATAAATATTGGACCCCAACTATTGTAAAGGAGATCCAATCAATCAATATAAGTTACTTTTTTGGCTATACGCCAACCCTTAGGAGTAGGAGTAGTGTAGATCTCGGTGAGTTCTTCAACAAGTAGGGCTGCATCGGTCCGGACGACCTCCGGCTTGTCTGTAAGTATCGTTATGGCTTATGCTTTGGTTTGTAAGGCTGCATCGGTTAAATTCGACCTCCACTACGAGCTCTAGCATAAGCTAGTTGTCGATCTTTATCTAGTTCAAATACGGCTGCATAGGTTAAGTTTAACCTCCACTGCTCGAATTAGATTAAGGCTAAGTTATCGGCTCTACCTAAGAGTGGCATCCTTCGGGTAGATTCATTAAGTTACCGATCTTGCTGATGTTCTTATCGTCATTAGTTTTCAGCAACATCAACCTGCCCGGTTGAGATCGATCTAGATCGGCCTCATATCCTTTTAGTCCATCGTTTGCTTTGTTACAACACGATGTTTCTTACTTTGAGCGACGGGTTATGTTTCATCGGCTGTTCTACTTCGATCTTGATCGTGCATAGTACGCGGTTAAGGCTTATCTGATCTGGAAAAGGTTTGCTGGTTAGTTAAATCTGGTCTATAGTTCGCTATTATGGCTGTAACGATCCGGTCGATCCCCACTGATGGCACTTTAGATCAGAGGATGCTAGTTGGTAGACTTGTTCTCGATCAGCCATGACCTTGACTGTTTGCTATGCCTGCATCAGCTAAATAGCCGGTCGCCTGAGCTTTAACGCCTGCAGTATGTCTCCATGATTCTGTTAAATATGAATAGATCTGTTTATTTTAAAGGTTTGATTTGTTGTCTTTATCACGGCTGTCGGTGTTTCGAGTAAACACCAACGAGTAAATTTATGTTATTGCGCGTCTGACCCGGATGGTGTGCTAAAAAGACACAAGGTTTATACTGGTTCAGACAGAGTGTCCCTACGTCCAGTTCGTGGCAGCTGCTCGTGTTATTTGCACTGAAAAGTTCATAGTCGGGGTTACAAACGGACGAGAGAGGGACAGGTCCCAAGTCTCTGATGGAAAGGTCGAATGCACTTTGAGAGCTTGATTGCTGCTCAGCTATGTGTGATGTGATGCGTGATGTGTTGAATCAATCGATCTCCTTTATGGGGTGCCCTGCTTTCCCTTTTATAGGTCAAGGGAGAGCATGGATTACAGATGAGAGAGAAAAGTAAAACAAGAGGCAATGGAAATCTTTCAAGGACACCAGGTCTTCCTTTTTCTCTACGTGGGCTCTGCTGACATGACAGGCGGTGGCAGGGATGGCCCCACGCTGGGCGCATGGCCGCTGATCCTGATAGGGCTACGCTGGGCGTCTGTCCGCTGACAGTGTCATGTCATGACAGTGTCAGCGGGTCGTCACGTCCCATCCCGCCCCGGTGGGAGGTTCGGCGAACCAGGGTGCTAATCAGTGGCCACATGGGGAGTAGGCAGCGCAGTAACTGCACGTCCGTTAATGTGGGCGATGCGAGTTTTCTTCTGGACCGTAGCGGATGTCGTTAGTTTCCGTAAGGATCCATGCCCGAGGGCAATTGATGGCGCCCACAACACTGTAGGGCAAATGTCGGCGCTTACAATACTGTTTGGGCTCTGATATGCCTGGAAGGTCGTAAAGCACCCTTCTGGCATGGTTTGACGGTACTGTCCTACAGAGATGCAGGGTACGGTCCTCGGTATTGCGGTTGACTTTGAGCGCCTTGCCTTATCTGCTCCGTGCGTTGTTGTAAAGGAGTCATGCGCAGCACTCAGACGTCGGGCGAGGCGGAGCCAGCCCTCAGACGCCCGGACGCCCTCGGGGGTCGGGCGAGGTGGAGCCAGCCCTCAGACGTCGGGCGAGGCGGGGTCAGCCCCCAGACGTCGGGCGAGGCGAAGCTAGCCCACAGACATCGGGCGAGACGGGGCCAGCCCCCAGACGTCGGACGAGGCGGAGCCAGCCCTCGGGGGTCGAACGGGGCAGAGCCAACCCTCGGGAACCAGTCGGCAGCGCGGTAGCACGGCGGCGCGGCAAGGTGGAGCGGCGCGCGCGGCGAGGTGGAGTTAGGTCATGGTCTGGTGGCGGCGGCGGAGATGGCAGGCGGCGGCGTCGCTCGGGAGAAAAGAAAATGAGGACGGTAGGTGAATGAGTCAGAAAGAGAAAGGGAAAGTGGTCAGATGTGTCAGACCAAAATACGGGGTTCAAAAAAATGTTCAAAACACAAATACGATGCATATACTACTAGTTGGTCTTAAAAAACCAGCACAGATCTCAATGCAATATCAACGGTCGCATATGTAGGGGCATGTGCCCTTAAGGACAGAATTTCCGCGTCCAGGAGGTTGTCCCTGGCCTCTATTTTAGGGCGCCTCACGGCTAGGCAACAGAACAGGTTACGGTACGGAGCTTACGGTTGGATCAGTTAAGACCCCATTTAGTTGCACTTCATTTTGCAAAAAATTTTAAGATTCCTCGTCACATCGAATCTTTGGACGCATGCATGAAGCATTAAATATAAATAAAAAATAAAATTAATTACACAGTTTAGACGAAATTCACTAGACTAATCTTTTAAGCCTAATTAGACTATGATTGGACACTAATTATCAAATAACAACGAAAATGTTACAGTACCATTTCGTCAAAAATTTTGCAAACTAAACAAGGCTAAGTTAAGCAGCGCTCTAGTAGTCTACGGAGCAAGCAGGTTAAGCACTCACCAGAGTTCAGAGGAAAGGCAGAGTAGTAGCAGTAGTATCAGTTAAGCTGAGGGAGCAGAGGAAAGACTTGCTACGAGGCGGGCTTTCAGACTCACCGGAGTTCAGTGGGATTTTAATCTGACGCCTTCTTGATTTTTACTGTTTTGTTGCTTTTGTGGGCCGGTTGCCTAGGCGGAAAGGTCGAATCCACAGGCTTCATGAAGCCCAATTGCGCCGTCTAAATATGTATTGTGCTGTTTTTTGTTGTTATCTAACAAGCACGATGATCAATAATAACTGGGCTGGGCTACACAGGATGGTAAAAGACACGTTTGAAAACTACGGAGTAAAAGACAAATTAAATTTAGAAAGGCCAAAAATTGCAAATCTCATAGCCCATAGTGCATGTTCAGGTATAGGTGGTAACCATTACAGGCAAAACACACCATCAGGCCACACCATCTCACAACCAACCATGTCAGGTCAGAGAGATCTGCAATGAGATCTGAAAACATACAAGATTCATCGTTGATACACAGCCGACACATTTTGTTTCCATCGACATGGACATTAGGAAATCTTTCATTATTTGGTTCATTCGATGCACGGGCATCATCTCTAGAACCGTTCACTAGAGGAGTAGAATCTGATAGTCCTTGCGCATCTTTTGGCTCTAGTGGGATCTCTTCAGCGAAGTACAGAGTAATAGACATACAAAACAAAAGAAATACCTGCAAAATTCAGCTTGCTAAGCTTTGGCATACACAGTCCTTAAAAGGGCATAGAACATCTAAGAAGGATCCTTAGTGCATAAGTACTAGCTTCAAATTCCAAGGGCAGTTACAGAATTTCTGAAAACTTATAACTGCAGCTAAGAAAGCTGCTTTCAAATTACCATAAGCTTCACAGCATGCTCTTGTCATTAGAAAAGGAAACCACCTGCACAAAGAACAAGCAGGCAAGCTCAATTCTCATAAAGAAGTAGATTTTGTTGACTAGGGAGAGTTTGGGAGAAATTATATGTGAACTTGATGGACCAAGAAGCGCCTAATAAGAGGACCAAATGTCAAAAGATGGCATGAAGAGCTATACATGCCATCATTTTTTTATAAGCTTATCTGACTATGCGAGGATTTTCATCATGAAAACGAAAACTGGAAAGGTAAGAGAGCAAACTTACGGGATTGCTAGTTTCCTCTACTACTTTTACAGAATAACAACAGCAATAGAGCCAAACTTTAAAGAAACAACAGCAAAAAACTGCTCACTCGCACCAAATTATTAAAACAACCCTAAAACAAAACAAGCTGTGGCTAGTGATCAAATTAAAAAAACAAAAACAATAAAAAAATTCAACTGGAGGCCAAATTATAAAAATAAAATCGATCCCTAGTTATACAAAAATGACTACCAATTAAGGGTCAAACTTAAAAAAATTGTGAAAGGGATCAAATTAAAAAACAAAAAATAACAACTAGAGGCCAAATTATATAAAAAAACATACAAAAAGGGCTACCAATTAAGGGTCAAACTTAAAAAAAAACAAAAAAAACTGCTAATTGGGCACCAAATTATAAAAAAAACATGCAATGAACTAGGGATCAAATTTAAAAAGAAAACAACAACAACAAAACAAAAACAAAAAAACTACCAACTGGAGGTCAAATTATAAAAAAAAAGGCCTACCAATTAAGGGTCAAACTTAAAGAAAATAACATAAAAAAACTGCTAACTGCGCACCAAATTATAAAAACATCCCTACAACAAAACAAGCTGTAAACATTCTAATTGACATTTGACGCATCTAGCAGGCTAGCAGCTATGAGATGACTTTGAAATTTATCCAACAGACTGATGCATTCTCTAATTTATCAAAGCGTTTTTTCTTTCCGAAAACATTTTGCTACACAGATTCTCCCTGATTGGAATGACCTTTCACTTTTTGTCGGAGAATACCATAAAAGTTAACACTGACTCCTCCGTCTCTACTTGAAGGATGAGAGCGCCCTTGCTAACCAAATTCAATAACCACCCAAGCTTTTGTGGAAAACAACAGTACATCCGGATCAAGGATTGGAGCTATAGCGCCGAACCCCCTCCCCTGGGCCTCGAGAAGATGATGTCGAGATCCACGAAAACAAACAAACAATTAATGAAATACTACTTGTTGGATTGGAGGCAAACCTACCTCACTGACACGGCCCAAAACCCTGCCGCCGCGGTCTAGGGGTAGGGTGTCGTCGGAGGCGAGTGCGAGACGAGCAGGGCCGCAAACGCCGCCGTCGCTAATTTTGGGATGGCCGGACGCACAGCGATGGGAACGGCCGACGCTGCCAAAAATGCCCCCGCGCAGGGGCGAGGGCACATCCGACGATCTCCATAGGTGGGCCAGATGTACGCCGCAGTGGTCTGGTCCGTGTTGCCCGCCCTCCGCCGCCCTCGACGTGCTGAGCAAAGCCGCCACCGCCATGGCTCCTTAGTCCTTCCTATCGTCACCGCCGCTCGGAGTCGGACTGAGGGGGATTTATGCGAAATTAAATTTTAGGTTGTTGTGTTCAGTTCCGATGCTCTTTGAATTTTTTAACATTATTTAGATTCGTTTTTTTAAGGCCTGTTCAGCAGTAAAATGCACCGGCGCCCTTAATCTAAATCCTTGAACTTGGGACACGCTACGTCACATGTTCAAACAGGCCCAAACTTGACCTGTTTGCTGACGTGATGGTCCACGCTGGCACCAGCGATGTCAGACCAACCCCTAATTTTAGCAGAGCTTGTCATTTAGATCCTTAAACTTTCAAAATGCACATCTGCGTATATGAACTAGGCCCACACTACTTCACAAGTCTGGTATCCGTATTTGTCTTAATGTCAATATAGATATTCGTATTCATATTTGATTAATCTGGATACCAAGTGGATGTATCCGTATACGATTTCTATAATTTTTCTCTATCCAATTTCATATTCGTATTGCAAAAAAAAGTAAAATACCTGACATTATCCGTATATGTAAATAACAAAGTGCTCTGTAAAGTCACCTAAAACTTGTATCTATGACTAATTAGTAATGTATACATATAATATCAATTTTAATGTAACAAAAAATATGCATCATTTAAACTATTGAAAACTAATCTATGTGACTAATAATATTATTATTAATGATATATAAAGGTTAGTTTTAATATGGCTAATCATATTAATTTTATGTACTTTAATTATTCATATATTGGTGAAATTATTTTTATATATTTTAAACTATTTATTGATAAATATTATTTATAGTTTTACTATTATTATATATTTAGTTATTGAAATGTTTATTATATATGTTATTTTTTATATATTTTAAACTATGTATGCAAATGTGCATTTGAAAGTTTAGGGACCTGGATGATACATTCTGCTAAGTTTAAGGGTTGGTCTGGCACTGCTGGTGTCAGCGTGGACCGCCATCAGCAAACGGGTCAAGTTTGGACATATGACGTACCATGTGCTAAGTTGAAGAACACGGATGTGGGTTTTAGGAGTGTGACGAGGACTTAGATGACACCCTACGCCAAATTTAGGGGGCCACTGTCCCAATTTACTCTCAGATATTATCCAACTCCATCTAATGGCTACTATCCAGTTTGAAGCGATCTCTTAGTTGCATGAGATGGACTTTCGAAGCCACCTTTCTTCTTTTATAATATATATGACATGTAGCTTGTATATAAGCATAAGCAACAGCAAACTCAACAACCGCTGGGCCTAAATGACCTTCCAGTTCCAGGCCAGCTGATTTCACACAAATTCACACGGACATCAGCCACATCTTCATGCATGGTCATGAGAAGATACATTGGATCAGCTTGCTCGCTCGTTATTGTGTTCATTCATCAGACTTCAGACTACTACTAGTTCGTTCCATTGGATCAGGACGACAAGTGTATGTGAGCGAGCACTACTAGTTGTACTAAGCTGCTGGTGATCCACATCCACTCCTTGCTTCTTGCATCCGCCGCAGATGACCTGAGCTGCTAGTTGCCGCCGCCGGGGACGTCGTAGGCGCACTGCTGCACGGTGACCTGGTCGATGGGCAGCGTGTCGGTCGGGAACGGGCAGGCGCCGTCGTGCGCGCCCTGGAGCGGCTCGCACGGCGCCGGGCTGACGTTAACCGACACGCCCTCGACGTCGGCGCACGTCCAGGGTACTTCCTGGACTTGGACAGCTCGGCGGTGACGTTGGCGACGCAGATGCCCCGGAACGGCGCGCCCTGGATGCCCTCCAGCCGCGTCCTGGTAGCTGATGCTGTCCACGACGGGGATGGCGTTGGGGTCGTACTTGTCGTCCGGGTGGGACTTGTAGTTGCCCGTCATCCAGAACACCCACTTCATGGTGGTGAGCGTCATCCGCCGCACGAACACGTCCTTCACGTACGCGCCACGGCCCACGGCGGTCTTGATGCGCACGCCGGACTCGGAGTTGATCGCCGTGATGTCCTCCGCGCGCACGTCCTGGATGCCGCCCGACATCTCGCTGCCCAGCGCGATCACCGTACGAGATCTCGTCGGGGACACGCACGTCAGCCGACGGATCACGATGTGCTGGCTCGGCAGACCGTACGAGATGCCGTACTCGTCCCACCCGCTCTTGATCGCCACGCAGTCGTCGAGGATTTATTCCGTCTGTACCTAAATATTTATCGTTTTCATTTAGCGAGAAACAACTTTGACTAAATATATATAAAAAATTAATATTTATGATACATAACTAATATCATTAGATAGATATTTGAATCTAGTTTTATAATAAATTTATTATTTGGAGATACAAATATTATACGTATTTTCTACAAATCGAGTCAAACTTTCGATATGGAAACTAACTGCGACAGTTAATTGGAGACCGAGGGAGTAGTTACTGTAGTAGCAAGGAGGGCATTACCATAAGTCAAAAGTTTTGGTAACCACAAACAGAGTTACGATAAAGTCAAATAAGATAAGTGACGAGAACCCAGTGATCCTAGAAGAGTAAATTACTATAGCAGAGATGTAGGGCCTATTCGCTTGTCTAAATTATGGAGGAATCTGAATGGTTTGGAGGAATGCTGGAGGAATTTATGAGAAAAAAATACTGTTCCGGATGAAAAAATAAGCGGATCAAGCCAAGTTTAAGGGCACGCGAACGGGGCCGTAGTTTACGATAGAATTCAGATATTTATTGGAACTGTATAACATGAAATAAGGATTTACTAAAATAATAGCAGGTCGACGTCCATAATTATGGTTAACCCACAAAGGTACCGTAAGTCAACAAAGATGACTTTCATACTAGATACGCATATATAAGGATTTACAGAATTCTTCAAAAAAAAAGGATTTACAGAGTATGAAGTCCATACATAGTTACCATAGGTCAACTAAGATTCGTGGAAGACATACCAGAAGGAAAACTTACAAGAATTCAGTTATCCCTAGAAGAGTAAATTACTAGTACACTATAGATGTAGTTATGATATAGTTCAAAAAAAATTTAAAAGAAGGTAAATTACACATTAAAAAATATAAAATAAAAAATACATAATATTCTATTATGATTCTTTCATCGCCTTCTTCCCCAATGGCTTCCCTTAAACGTCCGAAGCCAAAAGTGCACTCCTTATGCAGAATCCAAGGACCACCCAAAATATTGGACATGCCGTAAGATTCAACACTTCGTAACTAGTCTAAAACGCATCTAAATTCTTCGAAAGAATATTGGTAGTTGCATAAATCGGTATACGACATATAGTCTGCAGATTAAATCACCTCGAGACCTTGAATTCTCTCTGCGACCATCGACGATGAGATGGATGAGACCCATAGCCGTTGTCCTTGTAGGGAGCTCCCAGAAGCACCCCTCCCCTTGCAGATAAAGGCCATAAATTGGCTGCATGTCGATGAAATCGACGACTGCAACGACGATCTCGTCTTGCCAATCACTGAAGTCATCGCAGGAAACACGATCCCAACTGGAAATCGTCTTATTTCATCGGAAGATTTATTAGACTAAACCCTAAGCAACTAGATCGAAAAACTACAGGGAAAAAGGATGGGGCCCTCCCATTCTTGTCCCTAGCAGACACACCGGAGAGGAAGAAGGAAAGGGGCCCTAGGAGCGGCGGCCGTGGCGAAAGCGAGAGTTGCGGCAGCAGCGATTGTGTCTCTCGATGACGGCGGCTTCCGTAAAGGCTGATATAGTTCATCTTTTTGTTTTGATACTACAATTATGTAACATGAATATAATTATTTACTAGAATCGCAAGGAGTCAAAGTTAGGGAACTTGAATTAGCAAAAGTCCACCGACTGAGAGGTACGACGAGATTATTATTGGAGAGTGACCGACCGTGCGTTAGGCCAGCCGCCCCGCACAGCCTGCGCGCTCCTCTTCTTCCTCCCGCCGCCCGCTTGCTTCTTCTTCCTCCCGTGGTCCCACCACCCCACCGTCGTGGTTCGACCGCCCTACCAGGGCGAGCAAGGGTTTCGCCGCCGCGAAGCTCCGGTGAAACCCTAGCTCATCCGCTGTAAGGTCGAGATGGCGAACTAGAGAGGGTAAATAGTCCTTTCTAAAAATAATCGCGTCGGCTAACCGAAACAAGTGGAGAATTAAAACTATCGGTCTAACCAAGACTACACCCCTCTATCTATGTTCTCTAGCACCTTTCAAAGATACTAATTATGCAACAATGGTGCCAGTCTAGCTAGAGCTCACCAATCCAATTCTAGGAGCAAGGTTACATAAACCTATGACACTAATATTTCAAGCAACGAGAAAGCTCCTACACATGCTAGTAAGCAAAAGCACAAAGCCAACTAAGCTTACTAGCAATGCTCAATAACAAGGCAACCAATGCCAAATTAGAGAGCGCAAATACTTAGCTACACAAACTAAGCAATGTGATTAACAAGATTACACAAACCAAATTAGCCACGCAAGGGAGATACTTCTATGCTACACAAGCAAGAAGGTAACTAGTGAGCTACACAAGCTAACTAATTACAAGAGTAACTATACAAGCACAATGTATATGAAAGTAACCACAAGCTTGTGTAAGGGGATTGCAAACCAACAGGAAGAACAATGTTGACACAGTGATTTTCTCCTGAGGTTCACGTGCTTACCAACACGCTACGTCCCCGTTGTGTCGACCGCTCACTTAGGGTTCGGCGGCTAATTGGCATCACCCGCCAAGCCCGCACGTCGGGTGCCATAAGAACCTGCCCCAAAAGTGAGGGTAGCTCAATGACACGCTTTACTAGAGTTGCTCTTCGCAGCACCCGCGGGGTGAGCACAATGCCCCTCACAAAACTCTTCTCCGGAGCACCGCACAAGCTTCTTGCGGGCTTCGACGGAGACCACCACCAAGCTGTCTAGGAGGTGGCAACCTCTAAGAGTAATAAGCACTATCGGCTTCCAACTTGATCACCTAGTGCCGCTCGATGCAACCTCACGATGCAATCGCACTAGAATCGCTCTCTCACACAATCAAATGATCACTATCAAGCATGTGTGAGATAGAGGGCTCCCAAGCACTTTCAAGCATGGACACAAAGTCCCCCGAGGTGCTCAACACTTGCCATGGCCGAGACCACCTTCTATTTATAACCCCATGGGCTAAACTAGCCGTTACCCCTTCACTGGGCAAATTTCGGGACCACCGGACGTGCAGGTCGTTTGCACCGGACGCACCATTCGTGTATACTGGACGTGCCCGATCGCCATACCAGACGCGTCCGGTAGCTGCCTGAGCGCCACGTGTCCCATTTCAAACTAGCCGTTGCCTCCAACGGCTCTCTGACATGTTCGATCGGGCGCGCTATTCGAAACGACCGGACGCTGAGCCGCAGCGTCCAGTCGAGGCCAGTAAGCTCCCAGGGCCGACCGGACGCACTATTAGAAAATGACCGGACGCTAAGCCTCAGTGTTCGGTCGAGTCCAGTAAGCTCCTAGGCTCGACCGAACGTGTTCGGTCACTCCGGACCGGACGCTCCCAGCGTTCGATCAACTGTTACACTGAACATCGACTTCGCTGATTCACACCGGACGCGTCCGGTCGCTAACACTTAGTCGCTCACCTCAGGTCCAAATATCGAACGCGTCCGGTCGTCATACCGGGCGCGTCCGATCACTCCTGTCTGAACCGAAGTCTAGATAGAATACCGGACACGTCCAGTAGCCACACCAGACATGTCCGGTCACTCTGTGACCAGCACGACTAACTTCTTTTCTTCACCAACTTCTTCTCCTTTGTAAATATGCCAACACCACCAAGTGTACACCACCATGTGTATGTGTGTTAGCTTTTCACAAACATTTTCTAAAGGATTAGCCACTCAACTTGCCACGCCACTCGATCCTAGCGACGATGCAAATTAGATCACTCGAGTGGCACTAGATGACCGATATGCAAACAAGTTTGCTCCTTTTTTGATAATACGGCCATCTATCCTAAATCCGGTCATAAACTTCTCTACACACCTATGACCGGTGAAATAAAATGTCCTAGGTTATACCTTTGCCTTACGCATTCCATTTCATCTTCTCCAATGTCGATGCAACACATGCACCAACATGATCAACAATGATATGATCCACTTCATATCATCATGTGATCATATTGGTTCATCGATCTTGACTTCACTTGCTTTTCACCGCGTTGCCTTCGTCCATCGGGCGCCAAGTCTTGCTCAAGCTTCACCGCCACGCGGTCCATTGCTCCAAAGCCTCCGACTTGCCCTTCACGTTTGCAACGGTCCATCAAGCTAAGTCATGTCTTGATCTTCTCCACCTTGATCACGTGACTCAATGCCATGTCTCATGTGCAATAAGCTCCTTCATCATCACATGTGTGAGCTTTGCAATATCTCCGTGCCATTTTCACCTTCATGGCATATGTTGCTCACACACATATACCGTGGACTAATCACCGTGTATCTCACATAAACACAATTAGTCCACCTAGGTTGTCACTTAATTACTAAAACCACACAAGGACCTTTCATCATGGTGCCACCTTCTTCCCTCCCCTCTTGGGCGCGCCATGGCCATGCTTATTTGGCTAGCACTCTGCTGACGCCCCTAAATCGCCCATTGCAATCCCCATCGCCTGTCGGCCTTCTTCCCCCAAACCCCTTCTTCTTTTCCCGTCGAAGTTCGAAAAGAAGGGGTAGGCCTTGATGAGGGCATGGAGGCGGCCGTTGGGGAGGATCGAGGCCGCCTAACACATGCCGTGGTGGAGGCCGCTATGAATCTGAAAGAGAGAGAGAGGTGGAAGAGGGGCACGGGCGTGGAGGGAGACAGGGGAGTGGCTTCTTTGTTCGATGAACCAACAAATAGGAGTATTGTAATGTTAATCTATCTTTTAATAGTACCCCTATTAGTATGTACAGATATATTTTGTGTTTTTAATGATCGATACATTGTTCATGGCATCAATGAAGACAGAGCCTGTTTGGTAAAGATTCACCACTAGAAAAAGTGAATTTGGATCTAGAATTCACCATGGATCAGCTCCACCGTGGACCTAAGATCCACCGTTAAGCTACCAAGAACTGTTTGGCTAATGCAACAGCTCTAGATCGGGCATTTTAGTTTAATTGGACAGATTTGTCCCCATGATAGGCCCTACCTGTCAATGTGATCCATTCTTCCTTCTTCGAAAAAAGACACGGCCAGCCTCTCGCACCCGCGCAGGTGGCCAGCTCGCATCCGTGTTGCACCCTTTTCCGCAACTGCTCTCGCAGCCAGCCTCCCGCACCCACGCTGGCGGCTGCTCGCATTCACGCGCTCGCTGTCGCACCCTTCTCCCGCAGCCAGCCTGCCTAGCGGTAGGCCTGCGGCAGTCAACCCGCGCTCGTGCCGGTGGCTTCGACGAGCAGCGACCAAGGGGAGGAGGAGCGGCTCTACGGCGAGATCCGCCTGCTCAAGTCGCTCCGCCGCCGCGCCTCCTGGTATGGGGTTCGCTGCTCGAGTTCACCACGTGTGGTCTAGATCCACGATGTTGGGCAGGCGCTCATAGCCAGAGTTAGCCCATCGGTGCCTCGTGTGGCGGGGGCTGGCCCATAGGTCGTGGCCTCGTGTGGCAGCTCATGGCATCGGTGCTCGTGGTCGAAGCTCGCCACAGTAGTGCCTCGTCGGGCGTGTGAGGCTGGAGCTTGCGGCCGGCGTGCCGCGACGCGTGGGCGGTGCGAGGCCGATGCGTGGCGAAGGTCTCGGGCAGGTTCGGTCGGCGATGGGAGAAGGAAAGAAAAAAATCAGAACGAATAGTTCTTTCTACGTAACCAGTGGCAGTGGTGGGTAACCAACTTCACCAGACTTGAGTTGCCCTCTGAAGAGCTCCACCAAAATGGTAAATATGCTTCTAGAGGTTTTGAGAAATTTTAGGGTGAAGTGGAGCTATTTTTTGGTGAATCTGGAGCCGATGAATCTGTACCAAACTGGCCCATAGACGGGATGGTGTTTGAAACACGACCGAGCGGGTTAGGCCGTGCATTGGATCCCCGCGATCGGAAAGTTCTGTGAGCGCGGGAAGGTAATCTCTAGCGTGTGGGAAGGGAAAGCGGTGTCGCGAGCAAATTCGACAGATGACGAGCGACGCTCGTTTGCTTTCTACGGCGACCGAAACTTTAGGAGTAGCCATCTTGTCATTTTAGAAATCCAGATAGCACACCTGTAAGAGCTTGATTTTTTGCTGTAAAAGTCCTAAAATAGTCTACACAATAAGAATATCATATCTCTTGGAGTTGCTTTTGAGAGAAGTCTTGAAGTTTATCGCTGGACAAAACTCTTTTTCTTTTGTCGCAGAAGGGACACACACTTGTACACAATAGACACATGGCTACTCTCGTGACATATACTCATACATAGAAACACGAAAGATTGGAGTCTAGTCTAGCTTTATTGGAGAAGAAAATAGTGACTCCTACTATATGTATAGAAGAGAGGGAGGAGAGCCAGCCGAGCAATAAGCTGGCAAAAAAACGTATGGAGCGGTGAGCCTATATAGAGGAGGATTAGGAAATAAAAGTTGAGGCCCGTTTGGATTACATGAATATCAAAAGAAAAGTTCAGGAATTGCAAAACAGAGGAAAGGAAATGAGAATGCGCGTTTGGAAGGAAGGAAATCATAGTTTCTTCCCTCTGGAATCCTGCATGCAGACGCTCGTTTTACAGGAAAAAAGAATCCACTCAGATCTCTGGTTTTGATTTCCTTCGAGCTTGCCCAAGGAAAGTAGGAAATTAACATGTTACTTCCTGCATTTTTCCTGTGTTATAGATTCTTGCGTTCCAAACAGTCATTCTAGTTATTTCTCGTGTTTTTCCTTTCCTTTGTTTTACCACTACACACTCACCCTATTCCTGCGTTTTTTTTTCTATTCCCGTATTTTTTATTCCTGCGTTCCAAATAGACCCTGAGACATAATCAGGGCATCTCTAAGAACAAGTATAATAA
Source organism: Miscanthus lutarioriparius (assembly GCA_904845875.1). NCBI lineage: Eukaryota > Viridiplantae > Streptophyta > Magnoliopsida > Poales > Poaceae > Miscanthus > Miscanthus lutarioriparius. Next base: position 87,452,113 of record CAJGYO010000018.1, read on the forward strand.
TAGACCGTAAGCTGGCTAAATGCTAATATGGAGAAGAAAGAAGAAGAGGCAGGCTATAAGCTTACAGCCGGTTTGACACAAGAACAAAAAAAAACTGTGAGAGAGACAGATGGACCATGTATTAATAATGAAGAGCTAATTACTACAGGAGCAGGCTGAAAGAAGGTTGCAAAAAACCTTACGACCAGCAGGTGGGCTGTATTATTAGCCTTGCATCTAACGATATGAGTTAGCACTCCTAAAGTAAATATGGGGAGAGAGACTGCTCTGAACACTGTGGCCCCGTTCGCTTCGCTGAAAAAACAAGCCGAAACACTGTTATGGCTGATTTGTTGTGAGAGAAAAACATAGTTCCAGTCGAAAAAATAAGTTGAAAAGTATAGATTATAAGACAATCGAACAGGCCCTGTGCCGTGAGAGCGAGGAATGTATCGTGAGGTGTGCGAGACTATTTCTTAAGTTCACAGTAGTCTCTTTCCTTTTACACTATTTAGAGCCTCTTTGGCAAAGCTCCTGCAGGGGCTTCAGCTCTGGCTCATGCAGGGGGCTAAACGTCTGTTTTGGAAAGGGCTCCGCATGGGAAGCTGGTCAAGAGCCGGAGCCATTTTTTGCCTGCGCAGGAGAAGCCTCAAAAACGAGTTTCGCGCAGCTCCTTGCTATGGGTTCACGTCGTCTAATGCGAAAGAGTCGTTTTGCCAAACGTTTTCCAGAATGGCTTCAGCTCCTCCAGAGAAGCTGCTCCTTCAGAGAAGCCAGAGCCAGAGCCATTTTCAGAGGAGCCAGAGCCCTGCCAAACAGACCCTTAATAAATCTTATGATTTAGAAAATTCATAAGCTAGCTCTAAGCTACCAGATCATTAGAGGCACCTTAAAAATAATGATAAAAAATAATCTTTTAATGAAGCTAATAGCTTGCTCTTGATTTTGACCGCATCATCGGGCTTTAAACGTCAAAAAGTTTGTCAAATTCTAGCGTAAGCCCGTGTTTAGTTGGCGAATTTAGGTTATCGTAACACTTTCGTTTTTATTTGGTAATTAGTGTTCAATCATGGATCAATTAGACTCAAAACGTTCGTCTCGCGATTTCCAACCAAACTGTGCAATTAGTTTTTTTCGTCTACATTTAATACTCCATACATGTATCGTAAGATTCGATGTGATGGCTTTTGTAGCACTTTTTAAGAATTTAGGTTTAGAACTAAACGTGGCCTAAGAAAAAAAGTTAGTCAAATTAAGTTAAAAATTCAAAATTTAGACAACTGTAGACTTGGACAGATAAATAAATATATGAATCCCAAGCAGAGAGATAAGATGGCGCCAGCGCACGCTCTCCTCGCCGGTCCCGACTATCGAGATCCGCGCAAGAGCTGGGTGGGCGCAGGGAACCATGCAGGTCGCTACCGGCCATCCGCTCAAATCGCTTTCGGTGGGGTGGGGGCGGTCACCACCTGTCCCCCATCTTTTCTTTTCCATATGAAAAGATCCTGCCTCCAAAAGCTATCAACCCGCGAACCGGAGGCCCTCCTCAGCATATTTTGTAAAAAATCACCTCAGATTATTTTGAAATCAATTCACGATCTAGACCGGATGGGCTCCGGGGTTTTTGCAAACAAGACCTATTTATCGAAAATCAACCTGCGCTCCAGAGACCCTCTCAACAATTTTTGCAAAAACCTTCTCAGATTTTTCTCAAATCAACATGCAAGCCACCTTCGATTATATCTCTTTTTAAAAAACAATTATCTAAAACTTTAAAATTACATAGTAAATCACAGAAAAATTGTAAATTAGAAAATCAAGTTGATCTGAAATCCTCACGAGTAGAACTGTAGAACTATGCAGTGCATCCATAATATAGCATGTTTTAGTAAGAATTTTTTAATATAAACTTTTACCTATGCTTTTTAGGGATAAATAAAATTATACCTTCATAATAATAAAGTCTCGAAAATACATAAAAATCATAAAATGAATTTTTTTTTGCTAATTTTCTCGTAACTACACCTATATTCTTATTGCCACCGGTCTAACTTGAAAGGGCGTTTCTAGTTGAGTATTGTTCTTGAATGAATGTATGATGATGACCTTGACTAGACGAGCTTAGCTTTCTGATAACCTTTTTTTTCTTGGTTTTTTCGTCAAGTCCAAGAAAAGGTGTGCACGGCTGTTTTGGCCGGGTTTTGTGGTGATCCAAACTGACACGCCGCAATTAAGGGCGTAGATTAGTTCCCATTAGCGTTGCCGCTTTGGAATCCTCCCAACTCAAATGCCAAGATTGCGGTGGGGATTGATTTTCCCAACTCAAATGTCCGCTACCTATTTATTTTCAATGCTAGTGTAGGAGCCAAAATGTTTTATATGCAACGATATATGGAAAACTAGTTTTACGGCCAACAGCTTGATGCAATTTTCTTTGATCAGAATGAAAACCTTTTTTTATTATTGATGTTACGTTTTATTTATGGTAGGTAACCGGATTTCTTGGGTATGGTTTCTTTTTTTATCCGGTTTTGGAGGTCATCAGTTTTATTAGTTGCCATGTAGGTATATAGTAGCCTCCTACTATATATATATATACTATTTCAGAGTTAATTTTCTCTTCGGTTTACATTGTTTAAGAAAAGGGATTTATTTAATAGAATAGATATAAATATTAAGGGGTGGGACCTCTTCTTCTCTAATAATCAGCCTATTCGCTTGGTCGTAAACGATCGTAAATTTTCAGCTAGAACAAAATTTTTCTCTCATACCAAACCAGCCAGCAGTAATAATCCACGATCGTTTTAGTCCCAGCCGAACGGGCTGAATGAATGATGCCTTTGTTGTCGGCCTGGGCATTTTTTAACCGCAAACCGAACCGCACTGAAGTGTCAGTTTTTTCGGTTTTCGGTTTGCGGTTCGGTTTCTAGTTTTGCATTGTTCGGTGTTCGGCTTCGACTTCGGTTTTATACTCAAACCGAACCGATTAACCGAACAAACCGATGTACACACGCGTCTGTGAGACATGAGCATGGTTCACGGACCCGAAAAAATCATTCAATCGTGCTAAGTCCGCCCCCTCCTCAGTTCGCGTCCGCCTCTTCTCGCTCACGCACTCAGATCCGCCTCCTCCTCGCGTCAAGACTTGGCGCCGCATCGGCGTCGGCAACTCCACCTCTCCTCCACCAACTCCGCCTCCTCGATCCTCTTCCTCCAACACCATGGCCCTACTCCGTCAAGCGCGGCTCGTGCTCTCCTCCGTCGCTCGCGTCCCCCTGCAAGGCTCTCTCTCTCCGGCTCTCCCTCCGACTCCTTCACATCCGCCGTCCACCCGCCTCCTCCCTTCCTTTGCGGTGGTGTAGGCAGTCCGCCACCCTCCTATCTTCCTCTCGACAAGACTGCATCGCCCTCTCCTCCTCCTCACGCCACCGCCCCTCCTCTCTGGGCGTGAGGCCACCCCCATCTCCTCTCCTTTCCTCTCTAGATCTAGATCTAGAAGGGAAATATGACGACTGCCATTCTTGGGTTCGAGGTGGTTCGAGGAAGGTCATGTCAGTCAGGGCGTGGGATCCCAACGCTGGTGACGGCAAGGGATCCCAAATGTGGTGACAAGTGGCGGGATCCTAGCGCTGGCGACGCAGCATGGCGGGATCCAGCGTGAGCAACGGCGGCAGAAGAGTTTCAAGGCGCACGGACGACAATGGCGATGGGATCCTAGCGGCTGGCGAGATGTCTCGGTTAATTCGATTAAAACTGAAAACCGAATTAAAAAAACCGAAACTGAATTTTGCAGTTTTCGCTTTCAGCAGAACCGAACAGGTGATGGAGGCTAGAAACCAAAGTTTTTATAACCGAATAAACCGAATCAATTAACGGTTAAAACCGAACGGCCAGGCTGACTTTGTTGGGAGCTGGCTGAACGCCGCCTAATTTAATTTTTCTACCTACTGCTAGGAGTACGCCAAGGCACGCTCTCGCAGCTCTTCAATCAATCTATAAATAAACACACTACAGTTGGTGGAGGTGGAGGACTTGGCCGCCTCCATATGTCTCTTCTCATTCTCATTCCCATCCATCCATCCACGCGTTGTTCTTGGCTCCTTTGGCGCTCCCATCTTCTCTCTGTCCTCAGCCATGGCCTAGGTCTCGCTCTCTCCCGCAGCCATGGCCTCTGTCTCTCTCTCGCTGTGGAGAGAGGCATCCGATACCTTTAGTTCTAAGTACTCAGCCATGGAGACAGACAGAGAGAGAGGCCTCCCTTCTCCTATTTATACACAGCCATGGATCGATGATGCACCGAAGGCGGTATGGTATTTCCTTCTTTTATGTTTCTCTTTATTTTACATAGATCTCATGTTAACAGTCTCTTTTATGTGTTTTTGTTCATCCAACCCAAAGAGAGAAGGGTGGGATGCTTAATGTAATCCATTCATATCCTAGCGAGATGCACGTGCACAGGTGAGGTAATATCCGACGCCCATTTTGTTACCCCCCACAACCCACATATTATCTGTGGATCTGATGGGCTTGTTTGGTTTGGGAGGGAGGGATTCGTATGTCTGCCCCAACCATTCTACGTCTAATTTTTCATTGTGATTTTTAAGGTGATGCTCTGTTTTTTTCCCGTTTCTTTTCACATTCATATTTCATTCACATAGTAATTTCTTGTACATTTTATTTACACAACAGAAGACATCGTGCAAACAGCATTGAGAATGCACCGCTCCTGCTCCTGGGCTTGCTTTCTTGTGCGGCCGGGTCGGACCAGCCCGATCGGCCACCAAAGCGGTAGCGTGTCATGTGCATCTCGGGCACTAGGTTTTACCTCCGCCTCCATCCCAATCGGCCGGACAAGCCTGCAGCGTCTTGTCCCTATGCGTCTCGGGAACCCTCTCGCCCCTATGGTACTCTCTCCCTGTGGTACTCTCCCTCCCCCGCTCTCGCCGTCGCGCCACTGTGGTACTCCCTCCCACTAGAACCCTTGCCATTTGCACTCACAGTTTTTCTGGAATTCCGATTTAGATCTCTTCCGATGTCACGAGGCACTCGAATTGGAGATGTCTATTGTGTGGGAAGTGGACCTGAGGAGGAGGATGATCATGATTGTCTTCCCATCAAGGTGAGATGTTTCTGTGAAATTAATCTCGAGAGAGTCAATGGTAAGAGCATCTTCAACCTTTTCTTTCTCTTTTGTCTCCTGTCAAGTCGAGATTAATTTCACAGTCAACCAGCCAACCTTGCTTGCCTTGTAGAATTGTGTTTTTTTCCTGAGGCAATTCTGGCATCTAATTCTTCATTGTGATAAAATCCAATGTCCCCATAAAACTTCAGCAGTCTATTGTTGAGACTGAGTATACGGCCTGAGCCAGTAGAGAACCCTTACGAAAAGGAGAACTGAAACAACAACCATAAGCAACGCAGTGATTATAACAAAGCAGCAATTTCTTGGAACAAAAATCAGACAACCTGCGTCTTAAATCGTCGGAATGTTACGCAGTGATTATAACAAAGCAGCAATTACTTGTAAGCAACAACAAAATTACATAGATGAACTAGCTAGGAACATATCACCTTGACGGGGAGACAATCACGATCATCCTCCAACTCCTCGGGTCACTTTCCACACAGTAGACATCTCCTCCAATCCGAGTGTCTCGTGACATCGGAAGAGATTTGAATCGAAATTCCAGAAAAATTGTGAGTGCAAATAGCAAGGGTTCTAGTGGGAGGGAGTACCACAGTGCCGCGACGGTGAGAGCGGGGGAGGGAGACTACCACAGGGAGAGAGCGGGAGAGAGTACCACAGGGGCGCGACGGCGAGAGGGTTTCCGAGACGCAAAGGGACAAGACGCCGCAGGCTTGTCCGGCCATTGGGATGGAGGCGGAGGTAAAACCTAGTGCCCGAGATGAACATGACACGCCACCGCTTTGGTGGCCAATCGGGCTGGTCCAACCCGGCAGCACAAGAAAGCAAGCCCAGGAGCAGGAGCGGTGCATTCTCAATGCTGTTTGCACGCCGTCTTCTGTTGTGTAAATAAAATGTACAAGAAATTACGATGTGAATGAAATATGAATGTGAAAAGAAACGAAAGAAAAACACAGAGCATCACCTTAAAAATCACAATGAAAAATTAGACGTAGAATGGTTGGGGTAGACAGATACGAATCCCTACCTGCTCATGAGCGTGAGCGTGTCAAGAAGAGGTGAAAAACCAAACAAGCCCATCAGATCCACAGATAATATGTGGGGGGAAACAAAAAGGGCGTCGGATATTACCTCACCTGTGCACGTGCATCCCGCTAGGATATGAATGGATTACATTAGACTCATCCTGGCTTTGCACCAGTAAGCATCCCGCCCTTCTCTCTTTGGGTTGGATGAACAAAAACACAGAAAAGAGACTGTTAACATGAGATCTATGTATTAGACATAGATACAAATAAAAGAGAAACATAAAAGAAGGAAATACCATACCGCCTTCGGTGCCTTCGGTGCATCATCGATCCATGGCTGTGTACAAATAGGAGAACACTTCTGTAGAGTCTCCCTATTCTGAGCAGCTCCATATCAACTTTTGAGGACTACAGTAAAAAGAATAATAACCTATTAGAAACTAGATAAGTGCCAATGCGTTGAGATAAAATTTTCATCAACACAAAGAAAACTCATTCATCAAGACGAGCAACACCGTAACATTCTCAAGCACCACATCCTAACATGACATTTTGTTTGACCAATATACACAGATACGAGAAAAGAAACTTTAGGCACATAAATAAAAATATTTGTTTGACCAATATGGTCTTGATCCGCACACCCTAATATTCTCGAGCACCACATCCTAACATGACATTCTAGGCACATAACAATCTACACATAACAAACACAAAAAAACAGAGAAACTGAACCTCAATCTCCAGAAAAGCATGGAAGTGCTGATGTACGCCGCGAAACAGATCCACCACATGTGGGCCACTAACACAGGGGATCTGAGTTTCTTTCTGGATTTCTTCAGCAAGCTTTTGATCACAAACACCAAGTGTGTATGACCAATTCCACATTTACCATGGTGGCAAATTCAATTGCAAGAATAGCCTAAGCTCATCGCTGACAATGGCTACCAAAGAAAAGACAGATAATTAGTAACTACACAAGATGGTAACAACACTTGATAGTAACTACACAAGATGGTAACAACCTTTAGAGATATATTTGCAGTGTTCAAGCTGAGCTGAATCTGTAGTGAAGGGATAGTGGTCAACAAGCTTGACATAAGACTTCACACAATCCACATCTAACAAAGGAGGAAGACGCTCCGCATCATCAGCAGCTCCATAGACTCGAATCAGCGAGTAGCCCATAACAGATTCGTAGAGCAGATAGGTATCTCTACGACTCCGGTCTGGTCTCCCACCTTCTCGATAAAGACAAGAAATGTGCCAGACCTCAAGTTTGTGGACCTTATGCGACCAAATAAAGTGATTGATGATCTAGATGGCACTGGACCCAGTAAGTTTTCTTTCAGGGATCCTACACCTGAGTAGTTTATCTGAGGCGACTGACTAACCTGTGTATTTGAAAAATCTCATAATTTGGTAAACTAAGTAACCAATAATAATTGAACTGATGCCCTCTTCTTAAGATCATCAGAATTGAAGTATATGTGCAATGGCTATAAACTGACTACAAAGTGCAGACTTTCTGGATAAACTACTGTGCCATTGGTTTACAAAACTGCACCTTATGTCATTTGTAGTAACTAGATGTTCTGTGCCCATATTTCTTTCTTGAACTTTTTTAACAGCAAGCTTGTGAGAAGGGCACTAGTACCTATGCCTGCATTAATATTGCTGTAAAATCTGCTCTATATCTTCTGCAAGCACAAAATTTAATATTACCTTGAATTTTTTTTTTACCCATTAACTAATGCCAGTTGCAGGTTGTATACTGCTATCCAGTGAATGGGAGATTTCCAAAGCCAGTTCACTTGTGGTTCACAGGTGGCAGTGGAGAAAGGGCCAGCCATCTTCAAAGAATTTCTCTGTATGCTGATAATTGGATCATTGAAAAAAGTGGCCAGGACCTTATCTTGGAGCATCTGAAAATGGTGAAGAAAACCTTGTGTATCTTACAGCAGATGCAGAGACAGCGCTTGATTATTTAGACATGTCAAACATACACACCAAAAAGTTAGCTGTTCCGTGCAGGTATTGCAGTATCTGAAACCAGATAAAAGTAAAACACCTTTGTTTTCTCAAGAAAGATAATACGATATCGATTTTTACTAATAGTTTCTTTCTGTCCTCCTTAAGTCTGTTGACATAGCTTACTACAATTCACAATAGATCTCGCTTCACTACCCATAGCAACCAGGTAACTTGATTATTTCCATGCACTTAATTTATGATATGGTTTCATAGTCAGAATATCTTTATGTTGTGTACTCAAGGAATTGTCCATGTACACCCTTCCCACTAAATCTACTTTTTTTAACCCACTAAGATTCATGTGTTAATTAATTTTCCCTGTCTATGTCCTCTGCAAAGCAAAGAATATTCATGCAGAAGAACACTGGTGGTTGCGCCTCCAATAGAACTATATATGATATCTAGCTCCACTCCATGGGCATGTCTTTTCTTTTTCCCTTCGTTGTCAAAATGCTAACACTTGGGCCACTGAAAAAAAAATAGTAATGCTGATACTGACGATATCTTACAATCATACCTTGTAATTTGGAAATGGTGCAGGTTGTTTCACATGTGGCTCTTCGTTTTCATTTTCCATTTCACATACATGGCTAATTGCAGGTTCTCCAAGACATCGGAACAAAGGCTTTTATATAAACAAATAAAGTTGCACCTCAATAATATATCATTATCTGAACAATCCCTTCTCTTTGTTAAGGAACAAAACATTTATACTCCCTCAAAGAGCATATTACATAGTTCTGAAATTCATTTCAATGTGATCCTCTGTGCTTCATTTAGGTAAGAATAGTGAACTGTCAACTGTCTTCCTGGTATATTTCTATGTTCTGCTATCCATTGCAATACTGGTCCAAATCTAGAGGAGGTGTCCAGAGCAGTCTAACCAAGTAACCATCACTACTGCTACTTCAATCACTGCCAGCCACACTCAGTTGTGCAAACCGCAACAAATAACCAAACCCAATTGGAACACCAGAAGCAATATGCCAGAAATTGTATGAACTGGACAACTAACCTTCAGAGTGAAAGTTCGTCCATCACGGCCATCAGGAAAGAACACTGTCAAAAGTTTCCTGTCTTCTTTGACAACAACACTTAACCATTCCCCAATATTATAAGCTTATCAGACAATATGGAAGAATCATCAACCTTTCGTCAAAGTTTCGGTTTCATTGCATACCTTCCGGAGCTATTCAAGTCGATTCCACCAAGTGTAACAATTGGTTCAGCTCCTCTGGGTGGGGGCACATTCTGAAATTAAAGCACAAAATTGGGAGTGAATACTGTGTTAATTTTTTTAAGAAACCAAAACTCAAAAATGGAAAGAAAAAAACAAGCTTTAGCAATTGTACTTATGGCTTGATACTAAAAAAATAACCTTTTATGCAACTTTTTGTTATCCAACTAATAGGACGAAAAGTAACTATCCCACTTCACCACTAGTTTCACCAGAATGTTTCCCCTGACAAAATGTGTATGCAATGATAATTGTATTCTGATTTCCATCACAGCAGTAATGTCAATTTGATAATCTATAGGGGTATCTGAGCAACAATATGCCCCTATCACAAGTAGCTGTGCGTATAGGTAAATGATCATGGTATAGACGTATTGACAGGGCCCAATAAAAACAGAGCTCAGTCAGTCTAGCAGATACTATATCTCCAGCCACTACCTGGTAATGATTAACAAAGTAAGATGAGACTTACAGCCAAAGTAAAACTTGAAGAAAATATTATCTCATTAATAAAGTGCAGATTTCACATTGTTATCGTCATTTGGGAGTGTATTTGCTACGATCTCCTCGCGAGAAGCGGATTAGCATTACGAAAGCTTCTTTAGTGTTCATTACAAGAAAAATTATTTTACCTCAAACATATGAATAGGATATTACAGAGAGCAGATTGGCGCATGAATAATGATGTAAATAAACACAAAAAAGTACAGATAATACAGTAGAACTTAAGGAAAAGGAGGAACATTGAAGGAACTAGTGCAGTATATCTTACAGGGTCACTTCTGAAGAACACTAGGGATGACCTTGTAAGAATAAACCAGCGCTTTTTCCATGATGTCCATCCAATTCCTGTTTATAGAAAATGCAATATGTAGTGTTTTATCTCGAAAGTAAAATGTGATCAACTATGGAAGGTCACTAAGTGGGGCAACCAAGCTTTGATGCTTAAACAAATTATGACCATTTGGCACCAAAAAAGGGATAGCATAAATAAACTATTTAAGGTATTAAAGGAGAGGAAGGAGAACACAGAATTTATGCAATATCATACATATTTGCAGGAAAGCATACCTTTAGATGAAAGTAGTAAATGTCCACTCTTAAGGACCTGCACTAGAAGAATACTTATCATTGTCCTTGAAAGTTTTCTTACAAAGATATGGAGAAAATAACCAGGTATATTTCTCTATTTTTACTGTCTATCATGACTTAAATAATAGCATACTTTCCAACAATTAATAAGATAAGTTTCTAATAACTTTCGCTTTGACCTCAACAGCCAGCTGACACAGTTCGACCAAGACCCTGCTCACTTGAGAACTTGGTGGGAAGAGACCATGCCCAAGGTCGCAAAAAGAGGAAAGAAGAGGCTTCAACGGTTTGGTGATTTACACATGCTGGAATCTTTGGAAGGAGAGAAATCGAAGAATCTTCAACAATGCCCAGGAATCGGCTTTGCAGGTTGCCGCAAGAGTCAAGGAAGACAATGCACAAAGGAAAAGGGCTTTAGAAAGGGAAGGCTAGCAAGCTGAGATTCATGCTGTAGCTGTATCAGTGTTTGTTGATCCTTCTTCCTCCTTTGCCTCCCCCACTTTTTGGCTGCTGAACTAAAACCTGTACATAAAACTATTCTCTCCTTCCTTAATTGAGAGGCAGAGCTCCTGCCGTTCATTTCAAAAAAAAAAAATCCGCTTTGACCAGATGCTGAGGCACGGCCAAGTTGCAGATAAGCATCAGTAGCAGCCATGCACAGTGATGACAACTTGTAAAAACATCAAATTGTATAAAGTCAGCTGATACATGTTGAGCAGCGTATTAGTTATAGGACACAGTACATCATTAAAAAGGCCATTTCTTTTATTTTCTTTACTGCAGCACAAAGCCTTTAGTTGTAAGATTACACAAACCTGGCAACTAGGACAAGAGATCGGCGGGCTGTCACCAGTTTCAGATGTGGAGTTCGGGTCTCCTCCCACATCGACAGGTCTTAAACTGATTTACATTCTCAGTAGGCTGTGAAGAAGAAACCTATCAAGAGAATTAAACAAAGTGAAGTGAACATGTAGAACAGTGCCTCGGTCAAACAATTAAACAGTGATCTTGTGAACTTGACTTTAGTGCAAAAGGAAGGAGGGGGGAGGCTTTTACATAGAGAATATTCAAAGCATAATAAGGCATGGATTTTGTTTCAGCATATCCTCCATAGGCATGCATTATGCAGCATATTCTCCGTGATTTACTCTTTTATGTACCAATGATTCATAACAAGAATGCCTGAAGTAAACTATACGGTGTGGTTACTACTACCCAACTCAGAACAGACATATCTACTCCAGTAAAGCACTTGAATAATGCAACGGTGTATATACACATTGATAACCAAACTCCAGCACAGAACATAAAAATTATTGTTGAAACATATGAACCGCTTACTTGCTGGTATGGAATCCTGAACTCGGAAGCTGACATTGTCAGCCTGGTCTAAACGGCCGACTTACGAAGAACGTCAGGATGATTTCTGTCCTGGCATTGTGCTGCCGTTCTTGCTCCCTATTTAGAGATGCAGGGTACAATGTTAGTGTCCATAAAGTCATGAGCTTTGTGATCCACAACCCCCAAAAGAAGAGTAAGGTGAAATGGCACAAGTAACTGATCCGAATACCAATTTGCTGTGCTTTCAGATAAAAACGTGCCTATGTTGAGGGGGTAAAATCGATGTGCGTTGTCCCAGTTGTGCAACCAAGATTCGATTTTGATTGTGTGAAGGGCATGGACTGTCGATCCATGATCCATATCGCAATCAGCTATAGGCTGACTGGCAATGTACATTCGAAACATATAGATGCTGGGGCGTCGCGGATGTTACCTGAATGAATTGAAGGAATAAATGTCATTGATGCGAATGGCGGAGGGAAGCGGCGAATTCAGATTTCAGAGTAGTTGCGTTGCGGCTCGCGGCAGGGCAGGAGAGGAGAGGACAGGAGGCGATCAGAAATCCCCTAGCGGAGACTAGCCTCCCGATGTTGTTCCCCCGACAGCTGCAAGAGCTGCCCCTCGGGCCTCCGCTCTTCGCTCTTGGCCGGTCTTGTTGTTTGTGGCACCAATCCATGGATGTTTGGTGGAGCTCCCTCTTCTCCAAGATACATGGATCCGATTGGAGTATTATTCTTGGTAGTTGAGTGGACAGTGTAACACGCCGATGTTATGATCAGCATTTAGGCACTGTAAATCATATATATTATGCATTATCAAACATCATAATCATACATGTCTAATCATGTAAATAATAAATAAAACTCTGTTTTGAAACATACGAAACATGCTCGTGAACATAAATGTTGCATACACTTGTTTAGAGTTGTTTTGCCATGATTATGCTTGTTAGGTTAGTAAAACATGTTCGGCTATGATTGTAAATCATCTATAATTATTTAGCGTATTTTTTGGAGCAAAGTTTGTATTGCAATTATTGCCAAATTCTGCTTTAAAAATAATTCTCCAAAATTAGGGTTTTGAGTTAAAATCGACTTTTATTTTATAATTCAAAATCTAGCAAGAATTGGACTTTGGTCATAAAAGCAAAGTTGTAGAGGATTAAATTCTAAGCAACTTTCATTTTTGGGACATTTTCAAAAGATGTCATTTTCTTGCTCAAAATGATATTTGAAAACTGGTATTTGAAAATTTATTAAAAACATAATTTGAAAAAAAAAGCTTTTCTCCTTTCGCGGGCCGCCGCCTCGCTTCTCGGCCCACGGCCGAAGCTGGCCCGGCCTGCAGCAGCGCCCGCCTCCCGCGCCAGCCCACCTCTCCTCGGCCCAGCCCAGCCCCGCGCGCGTCTGGCCTGCCGACCGCGCTGCACCGCGCCGTTCGCCCGCGCCGCGTCCCGACCGTGTCAGAACGCGACCGCCGCGTGGTGGCCATGCGCCGGCGACGGTCGCCGTGCGGCAGCCACGGCCTGCGTCCGCTCCCACGCGCCCGCATTCATCTGCCGAAGTCGCTGCGCTACTCTCCACTCAACTCCCGCCCGCTCTCTCGTCTCGCGTGCTCGCCCCTCCTCTCGCCGTGGCAGAGCACAGCGCCACCGCAGCCCCGTCGGCCGAATCCGCCGTTGGTGCTCCACCACGGCCAGCAATCAAGCGCCAGCAGCTCCGCCTCGCTCTCCGGCACCTAGTGCTCGCGGTTGTGACGTCTTTTGAGCCAAGGTAGCGCATTTTCCAAGCTTCGCCGCCGTCAGCCATGGCGCCGCCGTGCTCGGTCGTCGTGGAACTCACCCTTCTTCCCCTCCTTCACCCTTCCTATTGGCCTGCTCGCATTCGCCAACTCCTTGCGAACCCCATGCGCTTGCCCTGACCCGGCCGGCAATGGCCGCCGGCCCGCTGGCCGAGCCGCGCCGCCGCGGTGTCTCGACGCCGGCGTTAACCCCCCTTCGCCTCGGCCGAGCTGGGCCCAGTGGCCGTGGGCCGAAGCCCTGAGCCAGGCCGCCGCACTCCCCTCCGCTCGGTCTGAGCAGGCCGAGTGTGGCCGTGGGCCAGCTGGTTTCCACGGGCCGGCCCAGTAGCAATATGATGTTTTCATTTTTAGTTTTCTTTATTATTTGAAAAGAGAAATGATTTGGAAAATATTTGTATACTCAAATTTGCTCCAAATCTGCTGAAATAAATTTTGCTAGGTTCCTTGTCACCAGATCTACATGAGAAAAATATTGCATGTCACTTTTAGATACTTTTATGTAGAACTTTATTTAATCCTTGATATTGCTGATAATTTAAAAAATGTGTAGAAAAACTTATAGGCTTCAGAAAAATATGATTCCAAGTTTGTTAATCTTCTTATGTAATGTACTTCCTAGAAAAAATATGTGTCATGCATGTGCTGTAGAAAAATTATGAGGTGTGGTTCAAGTGCCTTTAATGGTTGATTTTTGTTATTTTTGCTAGAGAGCAAAGATTGTATAAAACATGCATGTGATAATTTTTGTACAGGGATTGTATGCTATGAAGATCATAGGAAAAATACTAAATCTGTTGTTTGACACTTTTCACAGTACAAAGTATTTTCATGTTCATAATCATGCCATAGCTTGTTATTTTTGTGTAGGCTAATCCACTCATTCAAATACCATGAAAATCTGATGTTAGACTACTTAGGGTAGTACTGTGCTATGGTAATTTTCTAAGATTTTTCTAATCAATAAAAATAGATGTTACTATTCAAACCTATTATTAATTAGGGTTTAATCAAGTGTTGTTTTATGTGTGATTAAGGAATTAGTAAAGCTTTGGTGTATCTTTGAAGCATTTAATAAGATGTGTTGACTTAGCATATTAGTAGTAGAAGAGAATACAGTAGATGACATGTGCTTGTAGTATATGTTCTTGGATGATGTTAACTACCTTGTATTCAAGCATATCCATTGTATTCATCTCATCCGATGCACCGATTGCATAAGCACTTATGCACATTGCATCATACAGAATCGTAAACCGAGAACCTAGTCATCATACCCGAGGAACCCGAGGAGTAGCTCGAAGTGCAGCCGCAGAAAGTGCCCGAAGCCGACGAGAAGGACGTTGAGGAACTTCCGGAGTGCCCCGATCACCGCCCGAGCTCCTTCGAGAGAGGCAAGCCCCGGAACATTTTTCTCCCCGGTTTGCAATTATTAATTAAATGCTTTACTTCAATTGATGCATTACGTTTAGGAGTTGTTTGCAACCGTTGCTGCATTATACCTTGTCTACCTTTGTTATACTATATCCTTGTTACCCTGGTATCCGCAGTCGAGTCAATGCTTAGCTGGCTTAGACCAGTAGAAATCGGGTGATTTCCTGTCACCTGCGAGCTATAGGTGGTTACCTGGATCTGCTTGGATGACTATGAAGTCATGGTATAACTAAGTGTTAAATGAAGTTGAGACCGGGCGGAGACTTACAGAGTTTTGGACTGTAGTGCTTTCCGTCTATGTCGATTAAGGACCGACCGTTGTTGGGCCTTGAGTCATGTTGAACGCATGCCTTACATTTAGCTAGCCGAATAAAGTACCTTCCGACCGCGAAGCTGGGAGATTATTCGGGCCGAGTAGATTGGCCGCAGCGCACTGTGTCGGAGCAGGTGTGGTAGGACACGGGGGCGAGATGATAAGACCAAAGTGCAGTCGGTCGGTCCCCGGGTACATGTGGTTCCTAGCAAACTCGAGACTCCTGGATAGTTGACTCGGTGATCAATACCTCACTTTAGCGGGTGAGTGAGGTTTGTGTAAGGAATAAATCACCAGCTGGTTAGGAATCGATTCGAATCGCCATCGCTCCTGGATAGTGAGCACTTGACTTGAGTTACTTCATCGTAGTAATGTTAATGGAACACTTGGACAGTTATAGTGCATATGATAATATGGAAGTGGTTAGTGATAATTGGTTATCATTATTGGCTTAATCACATGTTTGCTCTAGTATAGGTGCAAATCTAGTCGGCAGGTTATAATTAATTAACTTGGCAATAATGTCTTTAGAAAGGTTTTTGAAATGCTAAAAATGCTTTCTTTGTAAATGAGTCAGCTACCCTACTATAAAGCCCTTCATAATCCTTGGTGTCATTTATTTTCGGTTATGTCGGGTAAGTCTAGCTGAGTACCTTCTCGTACTCAGGGTTTTATTCCCACTTGTTGCAGATGGGCAGATGTATTACGGCTACTGTATCAACTGCCTTTATCCTGTGATGGGTGATGCTTAGGACCATGGGCATGGTCATTCCTTACGTCTCGTCTGATGCTTTTGTTGGAGATGATCATTAGCTAGCACTGTATTTGAACTCCGTGAGTGTGTGTGGTTTTAAACAAATGGCTTCCGCTACTTTTATTCGAACTCGTTTTGTAATAACTATGTTTAAACTCGATGTATCCGTGATGCGAACTTTTATGTAATATGTGATGGTATTTGCTAAACTTATTACGATCGTATTTGGGATGTGAGTTGGTTTGAAATCCTTCATGATTTCACGGACTACCGGGTTATCACGGGCTTCATTTGCTAAATAAATGCGCTCTGGCGGATGATTTTCTTACTTAATTTCGTATAATTGGTCGGTTTCACATACGGTGGCATCGAGCATGGTTTAGCGATATTCGTTCACAAGTGTATTTAAAACAAAAGGCATTTGAAAAACGTGATTTCTAAACTAAAAAAGTGTGCTAGTGGTCATATCCCTTATGTCCGATTAAGGACTCTAGGTGGCTTAATTAAATCTTGACTTAGGATTCTTGCATCATATTTCTTTTTTCGTTACTCATACGGCGTGCTATTATATGAGTGTCACTTGTTTGAGTGGTAATGTATGGATCAATTGCCCTCACGCCTCGGTAAGTGTGAGTTGTGAGAGCATGATCGGATACACCGTGATCTAGGGTGAATGCTTATATGATGTCGGAGTAATTACATGTTCTACGCATGTTTTACAAAGACATCTCATGTGTGGGTATTCCGTCTATTGAGGCGATGCCGTCAATAGGACGATGGTTCGGGTAGTTGCTATCGTTGTACTGCGTGTCGGGGATTCGTGTAGGCGTGTAGATAAAATTTACTACTTTTATGCATTCATTGGGAATTGGGCTAAAATGAATCTTCTCCGCGGTACATAACAACGCTTATCGTATAGAACGTATTAGCTACGTAATTGAGAGATCGTTTGTATGCCACCGAATTCATCGCTAGACTTATTTATTTCATAAGTTTGTGAGAACGTCGGCACGGATACATACATCATATTACTTGTGCATTTCATTCATGTCATGCATCCTCCCCTTATAAATTGATTATCTCATTTTGATAAAAGTTGTATCACCTAAAATATGTTTCCTCGGGGTAATAAAAGAACTTTTTTGCTACAGATGGTCCGTCCGCAAGAAGGCACCGCCAGTAAGTCCTTAGGAGGAAGAGCACCTCGACGTCCGTTGGCCCTGAGGGAGCACCGCACCACGGACACCTTCTTGAGCGAGTTTGGCATGCCGACCTTGCTTTGGAGAGTGCTCCATGATGTGGGGTACCCAGAGGGTCAAGAACCGGTGTACTCTTGGAATGAGAGCCAGTTAGCAGAGGATGGACTTGCAGTGGTAGAGATCACGGTTCCTGCTCTCGGTGATGCTCCAGATTGGAATGGTTGGCACTTGGAGTTTGAGGGTCGCACTCTGCCGAGGGTGCAAAGGAGCGACCTTCCGTGTCATCGGGGATATCATGAGCAGATTTCCCGGTGAGCTTGCAAGCGACTCTAGGCTGGCACCTTTCCTAGGGATGATCCTCGTGATGCCATTTGGGTTCAGCCTCAGGGAAGTGCCTTGGTCAGAGGTCCAGCTGAGGGACAGGCTAGCGACAATCAGGCTATGAGTGCTATGTTCGCCGCCATTAGAGCGTATGAGGGTCTCGAGAGTACCTACTAGACTTTGACTGGCTTGCGTGGTCAGGATAAGCTCAAGGGGAGAAAGCAGAAGAAGAGACAGCGCGTGCTATAGCTAGCTTGCGGGGCGATTAGGCGATATGAACTTACACAATGAAACCAAAGCGGTTGAGAGAGGTGATAGAGCTATGCAAGAAAGTGCATACGTTGACTTAGGCCAACAACAATGTAGACCGCATGATTGGACAGTTGGTTCAGAAAGGAATGAAAGCTTTGGGACGAGAGGGACCTTCACACTGAGGGTCGATGAGCTAGAGGAGTACAACGGCAACTTTGCACGAGGAGTTTCACGCGCTCTACAATGGGGTTGGCCCATATGCTCCACCAGACGCCGCCGACATGGACATCGACCACGACAATGAGAACGAGCACAGTAGTTTCACAGGGGGCGATGGTGACGTCTCCGATCCCCGACGATGGCCCCGAGGAGTAGGCTAGTTGCCTTGCGCTAGTATCTAGGTCTGTCGCGACGATCTTTCTTTTGTTGGCATGTAACCTAATATGTTTTGCTTCAAACTTATGAGACTTGGCATGTGGTTGGAACTTGATTAAGAATGTGATATCTGAACGCATAAAAGTCCGATTGTATGTATCTTTGGCAATTTGGTCGTATGGACGCGATGTTTCTTTGTTGAAGTAATTTAATTAGTGATGTTGTTTTAATTGGGATGCGATTATTGTGCCTCTGTTTTTATTGTATGAATTTATTCTCTCCAAAGTAAATTCAAGATGCGGCATAATTTTTCCTTCACTCGCAATTATTACAGCGTCACTCAATCATTACTTGTTCTTTGAAATATGCAGATGACAAATACTGACGCATTACCACGTGAGAGGCGGCGAGCCCGGTGCTAATGGTGCTGGGACCGGTGGTGGTGGTGGAAACCACGGCAACAACAATGAGCCTCCCCATGAACCGCATTTGCCACCTCCTCCTCCGTTTACCCCAGAGGTGTTCCTCGCACAGTTGCTCGGAAGTCAGCGCAACACGAAACAATCCCAGAAAAACATGGAGGATTTTCTGCGTACCATCGCCAACAACGTTCAACGCGGTAACAATCAGGGTGGTGGCATTGGGGTGAATCAATACAGCAGCTTCAAAGATTTTATGGACACTAGGCCGCCGATATTCAAGAAAGCAACAGAACCACTCGATGCTGAAGAATGGATCAACACTATGGAAGATAAATTCCGTATGTTGAGGATGACTGAGGTGTTGAAAACTGAGTATGCTGCACTTCAGTTGCAAGGACCAGCGAGAATATGGTAGAAGCACCATCGCACCACCTTTCCTCTAGATGCTCAGATTACATGGAGAGAGTTTGCTGAGGCCTTCCGTGGAGTTTATATTCCACCCGGGCTGACCGAGATGAAGTTGGGAGAGTTCTTGGCGTTGAATCAGGGCACCAAGACCGTGACATAATATTTGCATGCCTTCAATAACTTATGTCGTTATGCTCCCGACATGGTTGACACTGATGCTAAGAGAATCGCCAGTTTCAAGAGAGGACTCAATCCAAAGATGATGAAGCATGTGGGTACCAACAACCGCGTCAGATTCAATGACTTCATCAGCGATTGTCTGAAGCAGGAAAAGAACAACAACGCCAGCACCGCAGCCAAGACTCGCAAGAGAGCCCTTGAAGGTGGTCCGTCCCAAGCTAGAGCACCTACGGGAGGTCGTCCTCCATATCGCCCCATCGGCTTTGGCGCTAGGTTGAGCCACCTCAAAGAGAGAAGTCGAAATTTTCAGAGACCCTGAAGCCTTACAAGATGGCAAGATGTCTAACCCAACAAAGCGTACCAAGAATCATGTGACAGGCGATTCAAAGGAGCTATGGGATCTGCTTGGCATGCAGTGAGGGGACCTCGCTATAACTATGATCAACCGGTCACTTCTTGAGGTTTTGTCCAGATCCGCCCAAAAAGAAGCAAAGCAGACTTATAATGCTAGGGTGCATAGTACATTGTGGATGAAATTCACGAGGAAGAGCCCGTCACTCTTCTTTGGTAAGTTTCGTCAACGAAAACCCTGGTTGTTCTATTTGATTCGGATCATCGCATTCTTTTATGAGTCAAGCATTTGCACGAAACATGAACAACTATGCATGCAATTGGGTTATGGTTACCAGTATAAGTTAAAGTAGGGTGATGTTTTGACCAACCGAATGGTTCGAGGGCAACCCTTGAATTAGGTAGCAAGAAGTTCCGAGTGAATTTGATAGTTATGCCTGGACTAGT
The DNA here is from genome assembly GCA_904845875.1 of Miscanthus lutarioriparius. Taxonomy (NCBI): domain Eukaryota; kingdom Viridiplantae; phylum Streptophyta; class Magnoliopsida; order Poales; family Poaceae; genus Miscanthus; species Miscanthus lutarioriparius. The sequence goes on from CAJGYO010000018.1 coordinate 87,472,223, forward strand.
TTTGGATGTCATTATAGGAATGAATTGGATGAAGGATTGGGGAGCGATCATAGATCTTTGGAAGTCGAGTACTTACCGTTAAGGATCCCCTGGGTGAGGGTACTTTCCAAGTACCATTGCCTCGGAGAACAGACCTTATAAGTGTTACATGTGCTATGGCAGTTATTCCTATTCATCAGATTCCGGTAGTGTGTGAATTTCTGGATGTATTCCCGGATGAGCTACCTGGTCTTCCGCCGGATAGGGAGATTGAGTTTGGAATTGAATTAATCCCCGGAACAGCCCCGATTTCAAGGAGACCCTATCGGATGCCTCCAGATGAATTAGTTGAGCTGAAGAAGCAACTAGAAGAGTTATCAAAAAAGGGGTTTATCCGGCCAAGCAAGTCTGAATGGGGATGTCCTGCTTTGTTTGTGAAGAAGAAGAAAGAGGGCACGTTGAGAATGTGCGTGGATTACAGGCCACTTAACACTATAACCATCAAGAATAAGTATCCCTTGCCTCATATTGATGTTCTGTTTGACCAGTTATCCAAGGCTAAGGTGTTCTCAAAAATAGATTTGAGATTCGGTTATCATCAAATCAAGATTAGGCCACAAGATATCCCGAAAACTGCATTTTCCACCAGATATGGGTTGTATGAGGATCTTGTCATGTCCTTTGGCTTGACAAATGCTCCTGCATACTTTATGTTTTTGATGAATACAATTTTCATGCCAGAATTGGATAAGTTCGTGGTCGTGTTTATCGATGATATTCTGGTGTACTCCGAGAACGAGAAGGATCATGAAGAGCATCTGAGAATTGTCTTGACCAGACTTAGAGACCATAAGCTGTATGCTAAGTTTAGCAAATGCAAATTCTGGTTGAAGAAAGTTCCTTTCCTTGGTCACATTCTGTCAGAAAATGGAGTTTCAGTCGATACAAGTTAGGTGCAAGAGGTTATGAATTGAAAACACCGACCACAGTTCACGAGATTAGAAGTTTCTTAGGACTAGCGGTTACTACCGTCGCTTTATACCGAGTTTTCAAGATTGCCAAACCTATGACAAGTGCGCTCATGAAGGATCACAAGTTTATGTGGACAGAGGAGTGTGAAGCGACTTTCCACACTTTGTGGAAAGCTGTTGACCACTCGCTTGCTCATTCTCGCACAACCAGACATTGAGAAACCATTTGATGTGTTTTTATGACGTATCAGCCTGGATTGGGTTGTGTTCTTATGCAAGAAAGGAGAGTCATTGCTTATGCCTCACGTTAATTGGGAAAGCACAAGGTCAACTATCCAACACATGATCTTGAACTTGCTGCAGTTGTGCATGCCCTAAAAATTTGGAGACATTATCTACTTGGTAATGTGTGCAATATTTTCACGGATCATAAGAGTTTTAAGTACATCTTTACCCAACCAAAGCTAAACATGAGACAACGTAGATGGTTGGAATTGATCAAGGATTACAACTTGAATGTGCAATATCATCCTGGAAAAGCCAATGTAGTGGCGAGATGCTTTGAAGCGAAGAAAGTCACATTACTTGAATGTGCAGCCATTACTTGAAGATGGGTTCGATCTGATGCATCTTGCTGTGTTACATAGTATTCAAATTAGTTGCTCTTTGGAGAGTAAGATAATAGAGGGCTAGAAAACCGACAAAGGAATATTCCACATCAAAGAGAAAATAAAAGAAAAGTCGTCTCAGCACTTTAAAGTGGATGAACAGGGCGTGTTGTGGTTTGACGACCGTCTTGTGGTTCCCAAGGATCGAGAGCTTAGGAATAAACTCATGGATGAAGATCACCTTTCTAAGCTATCTATCCATCCAGGAAGTAGTAAGATGTATCAAGAACTAAGACCTCGTTATTGGTGGACCAAAAGGAAGAAAGAAATTACAGCATATGTTGCCAGATGTGACACATGTTGTAGAGTGAAAGCTATTCATATGAAACCTGCCGGTATGTTGCAACCTTTGTCAGTCCCTAGTTGGAAGTGGGACGATATAAGTATGGATTTTATCTTGGGTTTGCCCACTACTCAAAAGGGACATGATTCGATTTGGGTAATTGTGGACCGTCTTACCAAGACCGCTCATTTCTTGCCTATCAAAACAGAATATCGACCACCTCAATATGCCGAGAAGTATATCGCAGAAATTATGAGGTTGCATGGTATACCAAAGACCATAGTATCTGATAGAGGCTCACAGTTCACGGCTCACTTTTGGGAATATTTACACAAAGGCTTAGGAACTAGTTTGATTCGTAGTACCACTTATCATCCTCAAACAGATGGTCAGACTGAGCGAGTGAATGCTGTTTTGGAGGATATGTTAAGAGCCTGTGTATTGTCTTCTAAGGGATCATGGGAGTCATGGTTACCATTAGCTGAGTTTTCTTACAATAATAGTTATCAAAAAAGCATCAAGATGGCTCCATTCGAAGCTTTGTATGGCAGAAAATGTAGAACACCATTGAATTGGGTCGAGCCTAAAGATAGAAGGTATTATGGCATTGACTTTGTAGAAGAGGCCGAGAAGAAAGTCCATATTATTCAACAAAATATGAAGGCGGCCTAATCGCGTCAGAAAAGTTATGCAGACAGAAGAAGGAGACCTCTTGTGTTTGAAGTTGGCGACTATGTTTATCTGAAGGTCACGCCAATGAAGAAGAAAAGGTTTGGAGTCCGGAGAAAACTTGCCGCTAGATTCGTAGGACCATACAAGATCTTGGAAAAGAGAGGTCCAGTAGCTTATAAGTTAGAGTTACCTGAGACCATGAGTACAGTCTTCCCAGTTTTCCATGTATCACATCTCAAGAAATGTTTGCGTGTTCCGGAGGAAAGAATATAACCTCGAGGCATCCAACTCAAATCAGATTTGATGTATCGTGAGCAACCAGTCCGTGCGTTAGACACTAAAGAACGTGCTACTCAGAATAGTGTGGTGAAAACATACAAGATTCAGTGGGATCATCATGATGAGGGAGATGCAACTTGGGAAACGGGAGAATATCTACAAAAAGCTTATGAAGATTTTTATAACAAATGGTCCGTAATCCAAATCTCAGAACGAGATTTTTATAAGGGGGGAGGGCTGTAACACCCCGGTGTTATGACCAGCATTTAGGCACTGTAAATCATACATATCATGCATCATCAAACATCATAATCATACATGCCTAATCATGTAAATAATAACTAAAACCCTGCTTCCAAACATACGAAACATGCTCGTGAAACATGAATGTTGCCTACACTTGTTTAGAGTTGTTTTGCCATGATTATGCTTGCTAGGTTAGTAAAACATGTTCGGCTATGATTGTAAATCATCTAGAATTATTTAGCGTATTTTTTGGAGCAAAGTTTGTATTGCAATTATTGCCAAATTCTGCTTTAAAAATAATTCTCCAAAATTAGGGTTTTGAGTTAAAATCGACTTTTATTTTATAATTCAAAATCTAGCAAGAATTGGACTTTGGTCATAAAAGCAAAGTTGTAGAGGATTAAATTCTAAGCAACTTTCATTTTTGGGACATTTTCAAAAGATGTCATTTTCTTGCTCAAAATGATATTTGAAAACTGGTATTTGAAAATTTATTGAAAACATAATTTGAAAAAAGCTTTTCTCCTTTCGCGGGCCGCCGCCTCGCTTCTCGGCCCACGGCCGAAGCCGGCCTGGCCTGCAGCAGCGCCCGCCTCCCACGCCAGCCCACCTCTCCTCGGCCCAGCCCAGCCCCACGCGCGTCTGGCCTGCCGACCGTGCCGCACCGCGCCGTTCGCCCGCACCGCGTCCCGACCGCGTCAGAACGCGACCGCCACGTGGCGGCCATGCGCCGGCGACGCTCGCCGTGTGGCAGCCACGGCCTGCGTCCGCTCCCACGCGCCCACCTTCATCTGCCGAAGTTGCTGCGCTCCTCTCCACTCAACTCCCGCCCGCTCTCTCGTCTCCCGTGCTCGCCCCTCCTCTCGCCGCGGCAGAGCACAGCGCCACCGCAGCCCCGCCGGCCGAATCCGCCGTCGGTGCTCCACCACGACTAGCAATCAAGCGCCAGCAGCTCCGCCTCGCTCTCCGGCACCTAGTGCTCGTGGTTGTGACGTCTTTTGAGCCAAGGTAGCGCATTTTCCAATCTTCGCCGCCGTCAGCCATGGCGCCGCCGTGCTCGGCCGCCATGGAACTCACCCTTCTTCTCCTCCTTCACCCTTCCTATTGGCCTGCTCGCATTCGCCAACTCCTTGTGAACCCCATGCGCTCGCCCACTTGCCCTGACCCGGCCGGCAATGGCCGCCGGCCCGCTGGCCGAGCCGCGCCGCCGCGACGTCTCGACGCCGGCGTGAACCCCCCTTCGCGTCGGCCGAGCTGGGCCCAGTGGCCGTGGGCCGAAGCCCCGAGCCAGGCCGCCGCACTCCCCTTCGCTCGGTCTGAGCAGGCCGAGTGTGCCCGTGGGCCAGCTGGTTTCCACGGGGCGTCCCAATAGCAATAGGAAGTTTTCATTTTTAGTTTTCTTCATTATTTGAAAAGAGAAATGATTTGGAAAATATTTGTATACTCAAATTTGCTCCAAATCTGCTGAAATAAATTTTGCTAGGTTCCTTGTCACTAGATCTACATGAGAAAAATATTGCATGTCATTTTTAGATACTTTTCTGTAGAACTTTATTTAATCCTTGATATTGCTGATAACTTGAAAAATGTGTAGAAAAACCTATAGGCTTCAGAAAAATATGATTCCAAGTTTATTAATCTTCTTATGTAATGTACTTCCTAGGAAAAATATGTGTCATGCATGTGCTGTAGAAAAATTATGAGGTGTAGTTCAAGTGCCTTTAATGGCTGATTTTTGTTATTTTTGCTAGAGAGCAAAGATTGTATAAAACATGCATGTGATAATTTTTGTACAAGGATTGTATGCTATGAAGATCATAGGAAAAATACTAAATCTGTTGTTTGACACTTTTCACAGTACAAAGTATTTTCGTGTTCATAATCATGCCATAGCTTGTTATTTTTGTGTAGGCTAATCCACTCATTCAAATACCATGAAAATCTGATGTTAGACTACTTAGGGTAGTACTGTGCTATGGTAATTTTCTAAGATTTTTCTAAGCAATAAAAATAGGTGTTACTATTCAAACCTATTATTAATTAGGGTTTAATCAAGTGTTGTTTTATGTGTGATTAAGGAATTAGTAAAGCTTTGGTGTATATTTGAAACATTTAATAAGATGTGTTGACTTAGCATATTAGTAGTAGAAGAGAATACAGTAGATGACATGTGCTTGTAGTATATGTTCTTGGATGATGTTAACTACCTTGTATTCAAGCATATCCATTGTATTCATCTCATCCGATGCACCGATTGCATAAGCACTTACGCACATTGCATCATACAGGATCGTAAACCGAGAACCCAGTCGTCATACCCGAGGAGCAGCTCGAAGTGCAGCCGCAGGAAATGCCCGAAGCCGACGAGGAGGACGTTGAGGAACTTCCGGAGTGCCCCGATCACCGCCCGAGCTCCTTCGAGAGAGGCAAGCCCCGGAGCATTTTTCTCCCCGGTTTGCAATTATTAATTAAATGCTTTACTTCAATTGATGCATTACGTTCAGGAGTTGTTTGCAACCGTTGCTGCATTATACATTGTCTACCTTTGTTATACTATATCCTTGTTACCCTAGTATCCGCAGTCGAGTCAATGCTTAGCTGGCTTAGACGGGTAGAAATTGGGTGATTTTGTCACTGCGAGCTATAGGTGGTTACCGGATCTCGCTTGGATGACTATGAAGTCATGGTATAACTAAGTGTTAAATGAAGTTGAGACCCAGGCGAGAGACTTACGAGTTTTAGATCATGGCGCTTTCCGTCTATGTCGATTAAGGACCGACCGTTGTTGGGCCTCGAGTCATGTTGAACGCATGCCTTACATTTAGTGGGCGGATAAAGTACCTTCCGACCATGAAGCTAGGAGATTATTCGGGCCGAGTAGATTGCCATGCAGTTGCCTTGTCTTGGGAGCAGGTGTGGTAGGACACGGAGGCGAGATGATAAGACCAAAGTGCGATCGGTCGGCCCCCGGGTACATGTGGTTCCTGGCAAACTCGAGACTCCTGGATAGTTGACTCGGTGATCAATACCTCACTTTAGCGGGTGAGTGAGGTTTGTATAAGGAATAAATCACCAGCTGGTTAGGAATCGATTCGAATCGCCATCGCTCCTGGATAGTGAGCACTTGACTTGAGTTACTTCATCGTAGTAATGTTAATGGAACACTTGGACAGTTATAATGCATATGACAATATGGAAGTGGTTAGTGATAATTGGTTATCATTATTGGCTTAATCACATGTTTGCTCTAGTATAGGTGCAAATCTAGTCGGCAGGTTATAATTAATTAACTTGGCAATAATGTCTTTAGAAAGGTTTTTGAAATGCTAAAAATGCTTTCTTTATAAATGAGTCAGCTACCCTACTATAAAGCCCTTCATAATCCTTGGTGTCATTTATTTTCGGTTATGTCGGGTAAGTCTAGCTGAGTACCTTCTCGTACTCAGGGTTTTATTCCCACTTGTTGCAGATGGACAGATGTATTACGTCTACTGTATCAACTGCCTTTATCCTACGATGGGTGATGCTTAGGACCATGGGCATGGTCATTCCTTACGTCTCGTCTGATGCTTTTGTTGGAGATGATCATTAGCTGGCACTGTATTTAAACTCTGTGCGAGTGTGTGTGGTTTTAAACAAATGGCTTCCGCTACTTTTATTCGAACTCGTTTTGTAATAACTATGTTTAAACTCTTATGTATCTGTGATGCGAACTTTTATATAATATGTGATGGTGACCACTAAACTTATTACGATCGTGGCTGTGATGTGAGTTGGTTTGAAATACTTCATGATTTCACAGACTACCGGGTTATACGGGCTTAAGTTTGCTAAATCGTCTGCTCTGGCGGATGATTTTCTTACTTAATTTCGTATAATTGGTCGGTTCTATTACAGACAGCATCGGAGAAGCAATTGGAGACATGGCATGCGGTTCAGATGGAGGGACGGCGCCACGTCGTTGCCCGCCCGCGCCCGGTATTCATGCCAAATTATAAATTTGCAAAAAAGAAAAAGATAGAGAAATGGATGAAGAATATGCAGGGAGAAGTAGCAGATGATGAACCAGTGGATCCGAAATAAAGCGATGTCTCATTTTGGCATGTAGTCACCAATAATATGGTCCCGTCGAAATTTAGAGGAATCTAGATGAATCTGGAGAAATCTGTGAGAGAGTGAATAGTGAAAACCAGTCATGTACAGTGAAATCCGGCTGGTTTTCTTACCAGCCGAACTGCCCCTATGTCTGAATTGAATACCAACAATGTGAGAAGAGAAGAAAAGCAACAGTCCGACCATGCACCCAACCATCTTTATAAGTTACTACGTGTCGGGTTCGTAAACTCGGGGTCCCTCATGGACCGGATTTCCTGTAAAGGTTTGGCTCAGCAGACAACGTTGCAAACAAACACGTAACTCAAGGGCCGGCCCAAGTACCTAAACGACAGGCCAGAAGGGTGATCCAATCACCGACCGGAAGACCCGGCCGAGGAGGAACGGCGCATGCTTACCGACTCCGGCCCACCTCTCCGACCGGAGCGCTCGCTCCGATCTCCAAGCTCGCCTCTAGACAGCCTCTCCGACCGGAAGGCCTGGCCAAACACCACTACCGATTCTGACCCTGCGCCTCCGACCGGGGGTGCGTCGAATCCCTGTTCACTGCTCTCCTCCGACTGGCGCATTCAGAGCCGACTGGGACTAATCGACCGGGGACGCCCGCTAGGTAAGGACCAGGAAATGGATAGAGAAAGTAAGGTAGGGCGTACAAGTCAAACTGCAATACCAGGGACCGTACCCTGTGCACCTGCAGAAATAGGACCCTGCAACCTCCCTGGCACAACAGAGCTCAAACAATGTTGTAGGCGCCGACATTTTTCCCTACAGTATTGTGGACGTCATTAACTCTCTTACGGTAAGACTCCCCCTACATGCCTCTGGGCATCAACAGTATTGTGGACGCCGGCTTTTACCGTACCAGGCGAATATGGTAAAACCCCTTGCATGCCTCCAGGTATCAACAGTGTGGTAGGCGCCGACGTCTGCCATACCCGAAGAAGACAACACAATCTCCACGTGCATCTGACATTCAATAATATTGTAGGCGCGTACCAATCATCCTATACCCGTCGGCGTGGGCAACAAGGCTCAGTAGCATACGTACTCTCTCCCTCTCGCTTGTAAGGCCATCCCCTTCATTTATAAAAGGGGATGCGCTCTCTTCCAAAGATGATCCATTGAGACTCACTCAGATTCATTAGATCAATCAAGTTTACTAGCACACAACAAACAGAACCGCTAGGTTCAAACCACAAGCACACGCTTGAACACTTAGCTCATAGCGGGGCTCCCGTCACTCTCGGCCCTTTCGACCGGAGTCCGACCCGACCTCTTGTACCCCCATCTTTCTCCTTCTTGTTATAACTGATCACCAATTAATTCACCAAAGAATTCAAGTTTGAATTTCAAAATCCTAATTCAAATACCCTCTTTTATCCCCAATTTCAAATTTCAAAATCTAGGCATAATCTGAGTAAGGTCCAAAAAGCAAAGTTGTAGAGCAGATCAAGTTGGACAACTTTTATTCTTGAAGATTTTGAAGACGTTATACAAATTTTGGAGCAATTTTGGAAAAATAGCAAGAAGTGAAAAAAGCTCTAGTAGCGGCCAAAGCCAGCTGCAGCGCCACTTCACCTTATTTTGTCGTCGCCCGCCCTTAAAGGCGCTTTGCACGAATGGTGGCAGCAGCAGCTGGCGCCCTTCTCGCAATGTCTCCGCTCCTTTAAGCCCGGAGTCGGTCGCTGCACGTCTTCTTCTTCCTCTCTCGCTCGCCGTCGTCACCATTTGCTCGCCGACGCAATTCACCGTGACTAGAGCACCATCGCCCAATTGCTCGTGCATACAACTCCGTCTACTCCTTGTGCATCTCCTTGAACTGCTTGTATCGCCCCTCGCTGATGAATTTTGTCCACGTGCACCGATTCCACCACGGCGGCTCGCCATCGTCGCTGTAAGCCCCTCTGCCGTGGCCAGGCCACACCCTAGTAGCTCTCGTCCTCTCGTTTCCTATTTTGTGCTTGACTTGACGCCGTGAAGCTCATCGAGATGACCGTTGATCTTTTCCTCCTCAGGTCGCACCGGAGCACGTGCTCGCCATCGGGTTCACGCCGCCATGCCCGAGCCATCTCCGCCTCATCTCTCGCATGTATCAAGTCAAGGTGAGCCTCACCCACGTGCTGATGTCCTTAGTTTAGCCCAGTAGGCACCGTAGCGGCTGGAACGCTATTGCGCTGCCGTGCCGCCCACCATCGAGCCACCATGTTTGTGGCCAAGCTTGCTACGAAGCCCCGCTCGATCCATCAATACCACTAAGCGACGCGTGAAGTCTTCGCGAGGGCTTAGACGCCTTTTCCGTGACCGATGATCCCTCTATCGGTCGTCTTCACCTCGCGCGGAGCGCTGTCACCTGCCATGGATGCCGCCGTGGGTGCTACGGTGTAGTAGGGACTCGTCTGCTAACATCGAGGTGTGCGCAGGGTGTTGGTGACCTCGCTGGAGTCGATCCTATCGCCGGAGGTCACGCTAATGAAGAGTACCCGCCAGTGTGCCGTGGTTAACGCTGGAGTAAGCCGGGCTTGACTTGGCCCCGTGCATCAGAGAGAGATAGAGGGTAGGAGAGGAGTGAGTAAAGAAAGGTTTTTAAATCGAAAATGAATTTATTCATTTCTAGAAAATGTTATTTTGTGCTATATCTTGTTTAATTCCTAGTAAATCATATAAGTAAGATAAAATCATAAATTTTTTTGTGTAGCCTCTTTATGATGTTGTCTATCTAGGAAAAATATAAAATAGTGAAAATGATTAGTTTTTGCATACTGCAAAATTACCTCTTTTAATTAATAAATGCAACTTTCATGATTTTTATAGAACGAAATAATTATCTTTTAATCATGAAAATTTTTGTGTATGCTTTACATGCTTAGACCTACTTTCACAAAAATTTTGGTACTATTTTGATGAATGTAAATTATCCACTTAATTCTATGCTTAATTAATTAATTAATTAATGCTTAATTGATAGAGTTAATCATAACATGGCTTGAGTGCACTTTTGGGTTGATTGTAGACCTTGGGACACCACACCTTTATTGTTCCTTGGCAATTTCATTACTTGATTGTGTACCCATATTTAATCTTGTTAATGAAAACAAATATTTCTTTGTGAGTCATTAACCTACTTAATTAATGAAGGAAAGTTGTACTCAAGTTAAATAATTTTGTTTAATCATCTTAATCCATGCTTAGCATCTCATCATCCTAAAGCATGCATATTTATTTATGTCTAGTGATTAAGAGTGGAATTCCATTGTTGAGCTAGTCCCTGAAGTGGAATTCTATTAGTCAGAGTTGGTTATCTTTTCTGTGGTTATCTGAAGTAACTGACAACCCCGACACCGAAGGCAAGCCCCGGAGCATAACCCTTTTCCTTGTGTTTTATAAATGTTATTCACTTAAGTCTTTTGATAGATGCATTTAAGTAAAATAGGAGTTGTTTGAATACCAATTATTGCATACCTGCCTTGATATTTCAATACCTATCCTTGTCACCTTGATGATAGTAGTAGTAGTTAATAAATGCTTAGTGGATAAGAGTTGAGCAACAAGCTGCTTATATATGTTCTTACCTAGGGAATGCCCTATGGTTAATAATAATCATGAATTTTAATCTAAGACCGGGTGGACTCTTTGCTTGCGTTAAAAATTGAGTCTTAACGTAGTGCCCCGCCTGTATCGGTTAAGGACCATTCGCCTGTATCGGTTAAGGACCATTCGTTGTAGGATTGTTGTGTTTGAGACTTTGTAGTACTGGCCACATACTCCAGTAAACCTAATATCTCGGCTGTTCCATTACGTGAAAGGCCAACCGCGCATCGAAAGTGGAGAGATGGAGAGAGTATCGTGTACACATCTAGTGAAATCCACCAAGAGTGGCACTGGGAGGTGGGGTACTGTACTCTCGGGTGGCACAGGACCCGCTCACGTTTTCGAGGATTTGAGTGAGGGCTGATGTATGTAGGTTTAGGACCGGGACCTACATACGTCGTGTGGTAAGAAAACCCCAGCTAGGCCTAATTGATTCGAATCGCCGTTGCTTCTCGGAGAAGAAGACTCGATCCTCCGACCACTCATCGTAGTTAATTAAATGAAACAATGGTACTTATGATCATGAGATGTGATGACTAAAGAAGTGGTTGCTTTATATCAGGGGCAAACTGGAGACCGATAACGACTTAACTGGAGCTAAAACATTAAAAGTAAGGATCAATTATTAGTAAGCTTTTCTACAAAAGTTAATCTTGATCTTTGCTTCAGACTTACCTTGATTCCTCTTAAGCCTGCATATTCTTGGAGTCTTTCATTTTTGTCGGTTAAGTCTTGTTGAGTACTTTTGTCCTCAGGGTTTATTAAACCCTTATTGCAGGAGGAGAGCCAGCACTAGACGAGTTTGTGTGCACCCTTGGGCAGGGTGAATCTCTCTTGAGTGATCATAGTGGTACCTATCATGTTACCCTAGTGCCTTGTCGGCTAAAGTTTATGGTTTGTAATAACTTAATGAATGATTTGTAAACTTATGGTCGTAAGTCTTTCACTATTTACTCTGATATATTATATTTGTACAAACTGTTGTAATATTGCAATGCTTTCTATAATGGATCCTGCTCGAAAGAGAATGTGGATGATTCGGGGTTCTCCGAGGACACCTAACAGACTTTCGGAGTTGTTTGGCTTTCGTGTGCAGCTGTCAGAAGCTTAAAGGACAATGACACACACGTAGATCATACAATTCGGGAGGTTCTGCCACATTTTCAATCCTACTAGAAAATAATGCATGGTAACTAATAAAGATGGTTGGGTGCATGGTCGGACTGTCGCTTTCCTTCTCTTCTCACACTGTTGGTATTCAATTCGGACATATTATTGGTGACTACATGCCAAAATGAGACATCGCTTTATTTCGAATCCGCTGGTTCATCATCTGCTGCTTCTCCCTGCAGATTCTTCATCCATTTCTCTATTTTTTTTTTTATTTTTTTTTTTGCAAATTTATAATTTGGCATGAACACCGGGCGCGGGCGGGCAACGACGTGGCGCCGTCCCTCCATCTGAACCGCATGCCATGTCTCCAATTGCTTCTCCGATGCTGTCCACTGAACTACCAAGAATAGTACTCCAATCGGATCCATGTATCTTGGAGAAGAGGGAGCTCCACCAACCATCCATGGATTGGTGCCACAAACAGCAAGACCGGCCAAGAGCGAAGAGCGGAGGCCCGAGGGGCAGCTCTTGCAGCTGTCGGGGGAACAACATCGGGAGGCTAGTCTCCGCTAGGGGATTTCTGATCGCCTCCTGTCCTCTCCTCTCCTGCCCTGCCGCAAGCCGCAACGCAACTACTCTGAAATCTGAATTCGCCGCTTCCCTCCGCCATTCGCATCAGTGACATTTATTCCTTCAATTCATTCAGGTAACATCCGCGACGCCCCAGCATCTATATGTTTCGAATGTACATTGCCAGTCAGCCTATAGCTGATTGCGATATGGATCATGGATCGACAGTCCATGCCCTTCACACAATCAAAATCGAATCTTGGTTGCACAACTGGGACAACGCACATCGATTTTACCCCCTCAACATAGGCACGTCTTTATCTGAAAGCACAGCAAATTGGTATTCGGATCAGTTACTTGTGCCATTTCACCTTACTCTTCTTTTGGGGGTTGTGGATCACAAAGCTCATGACTTTATGGACACTAACATTGTACCCTGCATCTCTAAATAGGGAGCAAGAACGGCAGCACAATGCCAGGACAGAAATCATCCTGACGTTCTTCGTAAGTCGGCCGTTTAGACCAGGCTGACAATGTCAGCTTCCGAGTTCAGGATTCCATACCAGCAAGTAAGCGGTTCATATGTTTCAACAATAATTTTTATGTTCTGTGCTGGAGTTTGGTTATCAATGTGTATATACACCGTTGCATTATTCAAGTGCTTTACTGGAGTAGATATGTCTGTTCTGAGTTGGGTAGTAGTAACCACACCGTATAGTTTACTTCAGGCATTCTTGTTATGAATCATTGGTACATAAAAGAGTAAATCACGGAGAATATGCTGCATAATGCATGCCTATGGAGGATATGCTGAAACAAAATCCATGCCTTATTATGCTTTGAATATTCTCTATGTAAAAGCCTCCCCCCTCCTTCCTTTTGCAGTAAAGTCAAGTTCACAAGATCACTGTTTAATTGTTTGACCGAGGCACTGTTCTACATGTTCACTTCACTTTGTTTAATTCTCTTGATAGGTTTCTTCTTCACAGCCTACTGAGAATGTAAATCAGTTTAAGACCTGTCGATGTGGGGAGGGAGACCCGAACTCCACATCTGAAACTGGTGACAGCCCGCTGATCTCTTGTCCTAGTTGCCAGGTTTGTGTAATCTTACAACTAAAGGCTTTGTGCTGCAGTAAAGAAAATAAAAGAAATGGCCTTTTTAATGATGTACTGTGTCCTATAACTAATACGCTGCTCAACATGTATCAGCTGACTTTATACAATTTGATGTTTTCACAAGTTGTCATCACTGTGCATGGCTGCTACTGATGCTTATCTGCAATTTGGCCGTGCCTCAGCATCTGGTCAAAGCGAAAGTTTTTTTTTTTGAAATGAACGGCAGGAGCTCTGCCTCTCAATTGAGGAAGGAGAGAATAGTTTTATCTACAGGTTTTAGTTCAGCAGCCAAAAATTGGGGGAGGCAAAGGAGGAAGAAGGATCAACAAACACTGATACAGCTACAGCATGAAACTCAGCTTGCTAGCCTTCCCTTTCTAAAGCCCTTTTCCTTTGTGCAATGTCTTCCTTGACTCTTGAGGCAACCTGCAAAGCCGATTCCTGGGCATTGCTGAAGATTCTTCGATTTCTCTCCTTCCAAAGATTCCAGCATGTGTAAATCACCAAACCGTTGAAGCGTCTTCTTTCCTCTTTTGCGACCTTGGGCATGGTCTCTTCCCACCAAGTTCTCAAGTGAGCAGGGTCTTGGTCGAACTGTGTCAGCTGGCTGTTGAGGTCAAAGCGAAAGTTATTAGAAACTTATCTTATTAATTGTTGCAAAGTATACTATTATTTAAGTCATGATAGACAATAAAAATAGAGAAATATACCTGGTTATTTTCTCCATATCTTTGTAAGAAAACTTTCAAGGACAATGATAAGTATTCTTCTAGTGCAGGTCCTTAAGAGTGGACATTTACTACTTTCATCTAAAGGTATGCTTTCCTGCAAATATGTATGATATTGCATAAATTCTGTGTTCTCCTTCCTCTCCTTTAATACCCTAAATAGTTTATTTATGCTATCCCTTTTTTGGTGCCAAATGGTCATAATTTGTTTAAGCGTCAATGGTTGCCCCACTTAGTGACCTTCCATAGTTGATCACATTTTACTTTCGAGATAAAACACTACATATTGCATTTTCTATAAACAGGAATTGGATGGACATCATGGAAAAAGCGCTGGTTTATTCTTACAAGGGCATCCCTAGTGTTCTTCAGAAGTGACCCTGTAAGATATACTGCACTAGTTCCTTCAATGTTCCTCCTTTTCCTTAAGTTCTACTGTATTATCTGTACTTTTTTGTGTTTATTTACATCATTATTCATGCGCCAATCTGCTCTCTGTAATATCCTATTCATATGTTTGAGGTAAAATAATTTTTCTTGTAATGAACACTAAAGAAGCTTTCGTAATGCTAATCCGCTTCTCGCGAGGAGATCGTAGCAAATACACTCCCAAATGACGATAACAATGTGAAATCTGCACTTTATTAATGAGATAATATTTTCTTCAAGTTTTACTTTGGCTGTAAGTCTCATCTTACTTTGTTAATCATTACCAGGTAGTGGCTGGAGATATAGTATCTGCTAGACTGACTGAGCTCTGTTTTTATTGGGCCCTGTCAATACGTCTATACCATGATCATTTACCTATCGCACAGCTACTTGTGATAGGGGCATATTGTTGCTCAGATACCCCTATAGATTATCAAATTGACATTACTGCTGTGATGGAAATCAGAATACAATTATCATTGCATACACATTTTGTCAGGGGAAACATTCTGGTGAAACTAGTGGTGAAGTGGGATAGTTACTTTTCGTCCTATTAGTTGGATAACAAAAGTTGCATAAAAGGTTATTTTTTAGTATCAAGCCATAAGTACAATTGCTAAAGCTTGTTTTTTCTTTCCATTTTTGAGTTTTGGTTTCTTAAAAAAATTAACACAGTATTCACTCCCAATTTTGTGCTTTAATTTCAGAATGTGCCCCCACCCAGAGGGGCTGAACCAATTGTTACACTTGGTGGAATCGACTTGAATAGCTCCGGAAGGTATGCAATGAAACCAAAACTTTGTGAAAGGTTGATGATTCTTCCATATTGTCTGATAAGCTTATAATATTGGGGAATGGTTAAGTGTTGTTGTCAAAGAAGAAAGGAAACTTTTGACAGTGTTCTTTCCTGATGGCCGTGATGGAATGAACTTTCACTCTGAAGGTTAGTTGTCCAGTTCATACAATGTCTGGCATATTGCTTCCGGTGTTCCAATTGGGTTTGGTTATTTGTTGCGGTTTGCACAACTGAGTGTGGCTGGCAGTGATTGAAGTAGCAGTAGTGATGGTTACTTGGTTAGATTGAGGGAGGCCATGCTAGTTCTAGTTCCTTAGGAGCTTGCAGGGGTCTATGCCGTAACACTGTAGAAATTGGCTCATTTTGTTCCATTAATTTGTTACAGGTACCATACTTGTATGTTATTATTTATGAATTAATGGTATGAATTTTCACCAAGCAGGCAGAAACCACAGAAGATCTAAATGAGTGGAGAAATGCACTGGAGAGTGCTCTAGCACAGGCACCCAGCGTAGCAATTACAATGGGGCAAAATCCAATATTCAGCACTGACGTAGCAGCAGAGCCTGCTGAAGCTGAAGCTGAACAGTGTAAGCTTTGTTAATTTTCGTTACTTGCTCACCATTTGAGATCTTAGATGTTTAGAATATGCCTGCGCCTTTTTTTTACATAATGGAAAGAATCCAGCTTCATCCTCAAAATAGAGGAATCAGCCACATTTATTACAAAAAAATTTGCACACTAACCATACAACCAAACTCTTAATACTCCCTCCGGTCCATTTTATATATTTTACACATATCAAGATTCAAACTTTAAAAACTTTGACCAATAGTTAGGGTAATAATTTTTAACTATTATAATACAAACTTTATATGAGTAGATTCGTAAGGAATTATACTATCCAATGATTATAAGTTTATAAGTATAAATAATATAATATAAAGCAAATGAATGGTCAAAGTGTAATCTAGGAGACCGTGTCACTCTAACTTGCGCCAGATAAAATGGACCGGAGGGAGTAGTTCACAAGGTGATCCTAAAAACGAAAGGCCATCTAGAGAGGCAAATAAAACAATTGCCACTGACTCCAGGGTAGCGCACGCAAGGGCGATCTTAGAGACATCACTGCGCTAATTGTAAATAGTAGAATGGAACTCCTGCATTTGCTGATAACTGAATTTTTTTGTGGGAGGGATGGATTCCTTACATTTCATTATGCTAAGCAAGTTCAGTTGTTTGTGGTGCAGCGGAGGACAGTTCTGTTATTGGCAGACCTGCAGAATTTGCACTAGTAGATGCTGATGGTAGTCCATCATTTCTGGAGAAGGCCCTGAAGTTCATTGAAGATCATGGTAAGTTCTTTTGCTTATTGTGGTCATTACACAATCTTTGCAAATTTTACATTATGGTGAGTAGAAGCATAAATGGCTATAAATCATTCAGCACAGTCCTAACACACACAAAAAACCCTTTATCTGTAGGGGTCAAGGTAGAGGGTATCCTGCGTCAGTCTGCTGATGTTGAAGAAGTCAAACGCAGAATTCGGGATTATGAAAAGGGTGATTTCTTTGGACTGAACCTTTTCTTTTCTTATCTAGGATAATTATTTTTGGTGTTTTGGCAGTCTTTAGTTCAATTAATAAAATAGCCTGTCTTCTTCACTATGTTTTCATGAAGATATTTTATGAGGGCCATAATAATGTGTGGGAATTGTATTTTTATTTGCTTTGACTGCTTTACCATCTTCTTTGTACTATTTAAGACACATTTAATTTGTGTTTTAGGGAAAACGAATTCTCCCCAGAAGAGGATGCTCATGTTATTGGTGACTGTATTAAGGTATATATTTGGCAAGTGTTGATTACAATCTCACTAAAAGGAATGCTCTTCACTGATATTTGTCTGGTTTTCCTTTGATACAGTATGTTCTTGAGAGATGCCATCATCTCCAGTTCCTGCATCATGTTGCACTGCCCTGGTTAAAGCATACCGTAAGATTAATTTGAAACTTTGTTTATGCATTCAGTAGTTATCTTGTATTTCTGAATTTATCAATTAAAGTGATATATAATCCCAATTGATGTCATAAAGTAACTACACATAATTAAATCAATATATGCTCTTATCTACAACATTTTGATATGTTAGAATCATACGATGATCAAGACTAGTGTTATACAGGAAGTGACAAGGCAAGAAGACTTGATGAGATAAATAGGGTGATATATGAAGTTTTCCCAGAACCAAATCGACAATTGTTGCAGAGGTATCTAACTTGTATGCTTATATCATATTTTCTTGCCAACCAAAACTTTATACTTAGCATATTAATTCCTGTGGCGTCGTAGCTGGATTTTCATTCTTGATGGGGGCTTCTCATCCCTTGGTATCATTATAATCAATTTGATTGAGCTACATTATCCTGTAGAACCGTAACAAAATTATTCCAACAAATGGGCTCCAGACTAATCAGGTTTTTCTTCAGGACTCTTAAGATGATGCAAATTGTTGAGTCACACAAAGCTGTGAATAGGATGTCTCAATCTGCTTTGGCAGCTTGCATGGCACCACTCCTTCTTCGACCTCTTCTTCTCGGAGAATGTGACATAGACAATGAATTTAGTATGGGAGGGGACAGTTCATTCCAGCTACTTCAAGCTGCTGCGGCTGCAAATCATGCACAAGCTATTGTTATTATTATGATGGAGGAATTTGATCAGATATTTGATGTATCCTCTTTTTACTGGATCCATTTGAAGTACTTAACGTAGTCATTCATGAGTTATAATTCAACTGATTATCATACAGGACTTGGAAGAAGGTTCCTATTCTTCAGATGCTTATACCGAGTCTGAGGATGACGATGTTGATAAGGAATATTCCACAGATAATGACATCCATGATGACGATGGTTCTTATGATTCTGGTGAAGATGACATTGAAGAAGACTTGGACTACTCTGATGACAGTGAACATGAGATCAACGCTAATGTCAAGGATGGCAAGGTACTTCACTGATCATTGTATTGATTCCAAAACATTATAGATGAGATATTCTCCATGCTGGCATTGGAAGGTCCTTGAGACAGATGTTAGCTTTTTGCAGCCTTTCATGATATGGTTCTTGTTTCAACGTGCTATATTTTATTATTTCAATTTCTGAGGGTACCCTGTTTTTCTCCTTTTAGCATGCATAGATTAGCAACTTGGCTCATATATTTTGTCCATTAATATAGGTGCCTGAGTTATGTGTGTGGTCAAACTTTTCCACTTTTAAACAGTGGTATTTATATTTTTATAAAGATGGTTATATCTATAACTGCTTGTATTTCATGGAGACTTCTAAGTGCATCATATACTGCAAATCGCTTTGCGGTGTTTGTAACTATATTCTGACACAAGAAAACCTTGGTCACACTATGCTCTTGGATACAATATTGAAGAATAGTTTAGACTACAGCTTCAAAGCACATACAAAGTTGCAAATAACTTTGCTCATTTGGCGTAGAACACATGTATTTTTCAGAACTGCAGCTTTAGGTCTCTGACTTCAATTTTTCTTGGTCCATAGGTTAAAAACAATATCTCAGAAACTGCAGGTAATGACAATAATTAACCAGTATCTTCAACCTCCTATAGAGCAACAAGAGTAGAAAATGGTGCATCAAGGGAAGGCACTGATCAAAATTCTTCTCCGCTTAATTCATTTTCCGTAGAAGGTGCACAGGCAGAGGACAATAGTCAATCCAACCAAAAACAAGAATCATGTGGACCAAATGGATCCAAAGATCGTATACTAAGATCAACTTCTCGTTCATCGTCTTCAAGAGAAAAATCTATGGAGAAATCATGCAGTTCAGCACACAAGGGCAAAAAAACCTTATGGGGCCGTACTTCAGTAAGTGAAAATGTTATTGGTATAGTTCTTCATATTAATGCTGGTAGGATAATCTTACAATTTTATGGGAATACTTGATATACAGGCAAGAAAAGACCTGTCAACAGAGGAGATTGAATGCTGCAGCGATGATGAGTAAGTGGCCTTGGCACCTTTGGCCTTTGGACATTTCCTATTTATTGAAAGAATTGCAAACATATATCCTTTGAAAGCACCACAATCTTTTCCAGCTTTTCTTTCTCAATACTTTATTTGTTACTTGTGATATTGGTCTTTGTTTAATACTATCGCAAACTTGCCATTTGCCATTCGCTTATCCACTGTGAAGCTGTCCTTCCATTCGGTGTTTGCATGTTGACTTCAACTAGTAAAACTGTCACAAACAAAACTTAACAGCAGCTTGGAACGAAAAATATATAAAAAAATGCAAGGAAGCTTTCACAATTTCGGGCTGACATTTGAGTTATTTTCTGATGTGGCTTCTGAACAAGGACCCTTATTGAGAAACTTGAGAGCAACAAGATTGATCTCCAATCGAAAATTGCAAAGGAGGTAAAGCCTTTTCCCCTA
This sequence comes from Miscanthus lutarioriparius, assembly GCA_904845875.1. Lineage (NCBI taxonomy): Eukaryota > Viridiplantae > Streptophyta > Magnoliopsida > Poales > Poaceae > Miscanthus > Miscanthus lutarioriparius. The sequence goes on from CAJGYO010000018.1 coordinate 87,492,247, forward strand.
TGATCACATGAATTGGGTTAAGTGGCATTGGATACCTCCCGATGAGATGATATTGTTCCTTTTCTTTCATAGGCCAAAGAAAATGCAATCCTACAGTCAAGTCTAGAAAAGCGGAAAGAAGAACTACATGAGCGCCGTTTAGCACTTGAAAAAGAAGTAAGAACTGAAGGGTTATCTTTTCTTTTCATTTTGGGTCAGTAAAATCTAGGTCACTTTGTCTCGATAAGAAACCGTTGTGCCATAAAAAAGAAATAAAGGCCACAATGATTAAATAAGAAGCTTTGCAATAAAATAATGCTCAAAGTGTTCAGTATGCAAAATTACGGCCATGTAGTATTTCATTCTTCTGAAGGTGTTTGGGTGTGTTTTTTCAGAGTAAGTCATACATTTCTCTTTTTGACAGCAAAATAATGTTGATTCAATAGGTTGAAAATTTGAGGGATCAGCTGCAGAAGGAGATAAATTTGAAGACATCCTTGGAGTCCGGGGTGATGAATTTGCGAAGAGGGCAGGTGTCCTTGCCGTCAACAATAGACAGCAAGGTAGTTTCCTAAAGAAGTGATTAGTGAGTTTATTCTCAGTTCCTTTGTTCTCCGTGATTTAAAATGTTTACTCTGTTAATTAAAGACTAAGGCTGATCTTGAGGAAGTTGTGACTGCTGAATCTGATATTATGAACTTGAAGCAAGAGGTTTCTGGTCTTCGTGGGCAGGTCAGCGGCCAGCAGCTGTGCTGTGAATCATGCAACAAACGGCTTGTAAATACAGACAGGGTTGGCGGGTAAGATTTTGGTCTATTATTTTTTCACTGTCTGGCATCATTTCGGTTGTAGACTTGTACTAAACTGGGGCCCCTTTCTCCAGACCTGAAAGCTCATCAGTGGAAGCGTCACCGACTGTTGGGAGTGATTCTGCATCTGACATGGTAAGAGTGCCAAATTCCTTTCATTCTGCTTTCAATATAAGCGGGAGGAAACTCCTTTTCAGGTTAAAAAGAATAGAAAACATTTCAGGGTGATATTGAGCAGTCAAGGAAGCAAACTGCGCAGCATTCGCCTTCTTCAACAGCCAAGCCAGGTCACGAGGCGGTCGGGAGCATCAGCCAGAGGGCTCCTCAAAGAAGGCAATCGATTGCCAGGGAGGGCCAAGATGGGTCGTCGTCATCATCCTCTAATTCGAAGTGGAATCTTGCGCAGAAACAATATTCAAATAGCCCATGGATAAGAGGGCTTCATGGATCTAGCAGACTAGAGGTTTGTGCTTGAGATGAGATGAGATGATGCTCCTTTCCTTTGTTGTCGATTGATGAGCTAGCGATGATGAATGCTCCTATGCATGTTGTTGCTGATCAGGATTTCGGTGGAAGCATACCACCAGCAGCATCAACGGCATTAGTAAAGCTGACAAACCGGCTCAACTTCCTGAAAGAACGGAGGGCGCTGCTGGCAAGCGAGATGCAGAGCTTGGATTTGGCTCGGCCCCCAGCTGCTGCTGCTGCTGCTCCATCAGTCAAGTCCCCAACACCAAAAGGCCATGAAAGGAAGAAGAGTTGAGCCTGACGAAGAAGAATCGATGTTAGTCTGTCCCTGGTGTGCTCTTCTGAATGCTAGACCGTGCTAGTTTGTGTGCATCCCATTCCCATCCTTAGTGCTGTCTGTACATGTTTCCACAAATTCTGCTGCTTCAAATTTGCAGATACATATAGATACGGATGTAACGTCTCTGAGGCTAAGCACGCTGCTTTGTTGAACACACCAAGTACTAGCTGTTTTCATTGCTGAATAGATCGTTGCTCAAAGCACTTTGCAGATACATATAGATATGGATCTAGTCATCTAGACATGTTGACACATTCTAAAGCTCAAATTGACTGTCTAGCAACATATTACAGGTTCACAGTAAAACATGGATAACAATGAAGGTACAACAAAGTGCAGAGATAGCTCCCTCGAGGATAATAGGAAGTCTCAACAAAGTGCAGAGTTGTCTCAGTTCTAAACTTCTCCTAGACGATAGACGAATAGATATGCTGCTGCTACTGAGCTTTCATCAGGATTCAGGCATGATATCCTGCCACTTACAAGGTGGTGGCTCCCTCTACTCTTGCATCACTTACCCTCCTCGATGATCCTGGCGGCCTTGTTCGCAGCAGCCATTTTCTCATCAGAGATGGCTCCACCCTCTGGGAGATCAAACTTCCTGCGGCTCAGTGATCTCTGCTTCCCTGGGGGCTGAGGGTCCACAACCTCCAGCATTGCTTCAAGCTCCTCTAGCATAGATTTCTTCGTGGTCCTCACCATGTAGTCAGGTCCCTGGATTCATGGGCAAGCACCAAAGATGGTCAGAGTCCGAGGCTAATGTCCAACACTTCACAAACCACAAAGCAACCCAGAAAGAACAGGTATTACGATTTATGCATGCCAACCACCATTCACTTTTACTGGTTATATGGAGCCCAGGGATAAAATGAGATACAAGCAGGGATTTCAAGAACAAAACAGTTTAGTTAGTTGGCAATACATGTTTAGTACAATAGAAGGATCAGAAGGAGGCTGAGGAAGAAACGGTTCATCTGATTGACATATATTCAAGGAAGGAAGCAGAGGCGAATGTGATTGTCTCGCCTAATTTTAGTGCAACACTACTGCATTAGTAGTGAAGGTAAAGGCAAGGCATACAAAATGTATGCGACAGAGACCGAGGCCTAATGCTTTTTGCCTTTTCTTCACTACCATAGCATTATCAATAGATAGGTTCCAATCCAGAAAAAAGACTTGAGAATTTCAATCAGTGCAGGGTTAAAATGCTTGAATATCTAGAAACATTTGAAATTAATTTAGATGGCTTCCCTTACATTTATTTGCCATGGAAAAGCTGGAAGCCTACAACATAAACAGTAGAGAAGTTCTAAAGGAACAAAATAGCATGGATTTCTGCTTACTAATCAATCGAATACCAGTCATATAAATGTTGTACTACTATGCAAAGTTGGATTCACAGGAAATATGCAGCATTGCCTAAGAATAACAATACTAAAGGTTTCGACCTCACAGCATCAGTGAATATACTATCCAGGAAAAAAAAACTGTCACAAGTCTGTCTTTGTATGTTTTCAGGCCTTGGGCAGCCATTTTGGATTTCTAGTATCTACATCTAAAGTAAGCCTATATCTTTAATTCATTACAGGATCATATGTGCATGCAAAAACATACACAAGTGGACAACAAAAATGATCCCCAGTAACTTTTTAATACTTGTACAACAGATTCTATTTTCCTAACAATGTGATAATATTACTTAAACGGTTTAACCAATAACTTCAGATACTAGCGCAGCGCTGGAAACTAATGCTGCACAAAGAGATTTGACAAATATATCACACTGGCAAACAATGCAACAACTCAACTCGCAACCCAACATTGTAACTGAGGAAACACAATGACAAACATGCAGCTCACCTCGAGCGCATCGACGGTTATGAGCAGTACGATGATCTTCTCAGAGAACCTCTGGCGCTCTTCGTGGTCATGCGCAATGAGGTGCCTGTAGGAGATGTTATAGAACAGGGACCTGAGCTCCTTGAGGTTGGCTTTAGCCACAGCCAGATCGCGCAGGCAGCGAAGCACCTGGGAGCGGTGAGCAAGGTGAGCCCTGTAGGTCATCTGGATGAGCAATGCAGCATCTTGTGGGGAGAGCTCCTTCCTCTTTCCCTTGCCGTTGCCCTTAGCAAATGCCTTCACTCATCAGAGAGGAAAAAAAATGCAGGTCAGTACAAGAAGCCAGGAATGCGGATCCAGAACGGTAGAACATCACCAAACTCTTCTAAAACCATAACAAGCGTCTATGGATGTCTTAATCCTGCTAAAAATCTAACCTTTTCTTCAGATCAAAATAAATAAATAAAAAGTAAACCTTTCTTGGCCCCAACCACCGTCCAAAACCCCTGTGAGGAGCAAAAACCCACCCAATCACCAGTGAGGGAGAATGACGAATGCAGAAGAAAAGGTCTGACCTTTTGATGGCGACGCATCCAGCATCATTGTCATAGGAGATCTCCTCGATCTTGACGGTGGCGAAGGGGCATTTCGTCTCCTTCTTGACGGCCTTCACCTCCTCCTTCTTCTCCTTCTTCACGGTGGCCTTCTTGGTCTTGTTCTTGTTCTTGTCGGCCGCGCGCTCCTCCTCTTCGTCGTCGCTGTCGCTGGCGGTGAAGTCCTCCTCCCAGGTGTAGGCCTGGGACCAGGGCTCGAGACATCCCTTGCCCTTGACCGCGGCGCCCCACTTGAGCTTCCTGGCACCGGCGCCACCGGCGGCGGAGGATCCTCCCTTGGCCTCCCATTTCCACTTGCGGTCGAAGCCGTCGTCGTCGGGGGACTTGATCTCGGCCTCCCACCTGAGCGTCCGCTCCCCGGCGCGCGGCTTCTCGACGGAGGTCCACTTGACCTTGCGGCCGCCGGCCTCGGTGACGTAGGTGCGCTTCCGGGTGGCGGGGGGCTCGGGGCGGCGGCGCGCGGTGGCGATGGCGAGCTCGAGCGCGGCGACGCGGTCGGTGAGGTCGCGGAGGAGGAGCGGGGTGTAGGGGGACGGGGTCGGGGGGAAGGCGAAGAAGGGGTCGAGCGCCGGCGCCGGGGGCAGGAGGAGGTCGTCCAGGTCAGGGAATGGGGAGGCGGTGGGGAACGGCGACGGGTGGTCCAGGTCAAGGAGGAACGGGCAGGAGGAGGAGGAAGGTGGCGGCGGTGGGAAGGGGAAGAAGGGGTCGTCGAGGAGGCGGAGGAAGTGGCGGTGGGAAGCCATGCCGAGAGCGACGGCGACGGCGACGGAGACGGGTGGGGCCCGTGGGGGCAGAGCAGATGGCTCGGGAGCTGGGAGTGAAGTGGGAGGACCGGAGGAGTGGACTGATCGGCAGCCTGGGAAGGAAGGAATGCAGAGGCGACTCGACGGCGATGGGGGCCCGGCCCGGCCGGCGGATGGGTGTGTGCGCTGCACGTGACGTGACGCGGCAGCCGGCAGCAGGATCCAGAGGGGAGGAACAGCTCAGTGCTCACTGTGTGACAGAAGAGTGCGGCTCCACCTCCACGCGGCCACGCCACTCCAGTTTTGGTTTTGGACCCCACATCCCACGGTTTTGGACGAATCCCGGCGACCGGCCCACGGCCTCGCCCTCACGCCACGCTCGGCTGAAAACCGACGGGCAACGGTTGCCCTGTTTCATGAAATTGAGGCCGCGTTTAGTTCGCTGCCGGATTCGGCGCCGCCGGTTTTTCGGACGCTGTAGCTGCACTGTAATGTTTTGTTTTTATTTGGTAATAATTGTTCAATCGTTGACTAATTAGGCTCAAAATGTTCGTCTCGTAAAGTACAACCAAACTGTGCAATTAGTTTTTGATTTCGTCAACATTTAGTACTCTATGTATGTATCGCAAGTTTGATGTGACAGAAATCTTCTTTTTATATAGTGTCAAATTCTGGAATTTGGGGCAATTAAACATGGCCTGAGCCGCATTTCGCACGGCTCCCGGTTCGCCGCGTTGATTTTCATGAGCAAAGTTAAAAGTTGATGACTAAAATTTTAGATCATTTTAATTTATTTGTGTGGCCTATAGTTTTATTTTAGACAACACTTTAGATATCTAGAGCCTTATGAGCTAAATGGTTTAAATTTTAGCCACTAAACTTTAGACCATGCGATCCAAATAGAACGTAAGCTTAGAGCCGATAGGACTCAAGGGATTTTATTGGCTTCTAATTTATTTTATTCTATTATTTTAAATAAAATAGGGAAAAAATATTTTACCCATAAATTGGAATGGGAAGAGACTTAGACTATAGCTCTATCAAAAGGGGTTAAAACGTTTGGCTGCCAGCCACAGGCTGCCACATGCAGCTGTTGTTACGCCTAAGCTACGACCCCCAAAAATCTGACGCCACAGCTGTGATGGAGTTTTATGTTGCAAAGAGTTGCATATGTTCAACTTAAATCATCAACTAAATAGCGGTGTGGAAGCTTTGCATGTAGCGTCGCGTCTGATGGCCGATGACCAAACACGCTCTAACTATTGCCTGACGACCAAACACGCTCTGACTGCTACTAGTGCCATGTCACTATATATATGAGCATATCCTCAGTCCGTTGTAAAACAAATTAGTGTAGATCCAACCTAAAATCAATCAGATCGATCAACCATTCTTCGTGTCGGATTTAGGGCTTGTTTAATTGATTCCTAACAAGCTTGCAACGACATAGCATAGAATTTGTGAGACATGCGCTAGAGTTTTGTTAGAAATACTACCACGCGTCCTAATGAGGATGTAATTCTAATTTTGTATTTAGTTAGACTATCTATGGTTTAAAGAAATTTATAGAGAAGGTGTGTTAATATTCATAGCACCATATAGATATATTATGAAAATATATTAAAAGACAAATAAACCACACTTATTTGATGCCCTAAACATTGATATTTTTTTTATAAATTTGGTTAAACATAAAATGATTGGCTATGTGCTATGCTAAAATTACATTCTTTTTCTAGAGCAGCGGTAACACATACGCAAAAAGTGCACCAACGATGTCTATATGAGTCTTTGCATGCCAAAGGTTGCATTAGATCATACCATGGATCTAAGCAAGAAGCGAGTACAATAGACTTAAACAATTGACTCATTTTTTTTAGCATAGCATGCTGACTTTTGCACGTCGTTCAAATACGTCTGACGTCTATATCATGGTTCTTTTTGAAAAGTTACAAATTACACCCATTTTCTATGTTTTGGACTATGTCCATATAATTCCTGCAATCTGTTTTGTTCAATTTATTTACTCCCAACTATTTCTGCTAGTTCGGTTTACCCCTTAACAGACAAGTTGTGTTTTAATTTCAATTCTTGTGAGATGATAGAGACATCATATTTTGTGTTAAAAGATACATCATGAGATTTTAATCATTATGTGTCATAAATTTATATCTAGTGTTAATTTATTATTATATTCCCTAAGAACATACTCCTACCATAATAACGATGGGAAAAAAGTTAAGATGTATCTTTTAACATAAAGTATGATATGTACCACCTCACAATTAAAATTAACTCACACTTTATATGCGGCAAAAAAATACTTGTATAAAAAGTAAATTAGACCAATAGGGGAGTAAATTGAACGAAGCAGTTACTAGGTTTTCTAGACATATACCAATTAAGGGGAGTAAACTTTTATTTTTTTCCTAGGCACAGTACGTTTTATTTATTTCTTATTACTCCCTTCATCTTTATATAAATCAATTCCTAGAATTGTTTAAAATGAGCATTTTTATGTTTGATAAAATTTATAGAAAAGAGTATCATAAATCTTAGCACTCCTTTTGTATAGAATTGATCGAATTTAAAAAATTCCGACTTAAGATAACTCTAAAATTGATTTACTTAGAGTCAGTACTTAAATCTTGATAGACTTGATGTTGAGTGTTGCCATCGGTCCGTGGCGCCAGTTTCAACAATTCTTATTACTCCCTTCATCTTTATATAAATCAATTCCTAGAATTGTTTTAAATGAACCTTTTTATGTTTGATAAAATTTATAGAAAAGAGTATCATAAATCTTAGCACTCCTTTTGTATAGAATTGATCGAATTTAAAAAATTCCGACTTAAGATAACTCTAAAATTGATTTACTTAGAGTCAGTACTTAAATCTTGATAGACTTGATGTTGAGTGTTGCCATCGGTCCGTGGCGCCAGTTTCAACAACCTATTTCTCGTTTCTTAGTCCGTTACATCTTGTTACATGTTAATCGACTAACATACATACATAGTTTGGTCTATATTCATTAGTTTTGTCAAACTTTAGACCAAACTTGAGGAAGTAATTGTTCCGTGCCGCCTTCTTTACGACGGAAATACGTTTTCTACGGACAGAAGCGACCTCTTTGCTGTATATATGTAAAGCAACCTTAGAGGACTACAGACAGGTGGGTCCAACTTGCAGTCCCACGGGACATCCCCCTCTCCTTCTCGCGCGCGACGGCCCCGGAGCCGCCGAGCAGGCCTCATTAAACCCTAGAGCTCCCGGTCGCCGCCGCCACCGCATACGCCGTCGCCATGGATACTCTCAAGCGCAAGGCCCAGGACGGCCCCGGAGCCGCCGAGCAGGCCTCTCCTCTGAAAGCGCCGCGCGCCGCCGTCCCCACCTCGGAGCCTCCCGCTCCCACCACCCTCGCGGCCGCGGAACCAGTCGCCTGCGTGCACGACGTCTCCTACCCCGACGGCTACGACGCGTCCGCCTCTACGTCCCGCGCCATTGCCGGCGGCGCTGACGCCTCTGAGCCAGCAAAGAAGTTCCCCTTCCAGCTCGACCCCTTCCAGTCCGAGGCCATACGCTGCCTCGACAATGGCGAATCCGTCATGGTACCATATCGGCTCCAATTTTTTTCTTCTCTCGGTGCACTTCGTTTGGCCACCCAGCTCGGTGCATGTGTCAAATTAGTAGTATCTTTTTTAGTTCAACTCAAATGACCCCTCGGGATTGGATTAGGTAGCAACCTCCTCAAATTAGGTCCACTAAAGGAAGGCTACCATTTTAGCTTCTCAGGTTTAACTTTTTTAAATACCTATCATTACTACTGCGTAAAAACGTGCCTCTCATTGGGCTTTTATTGATCCGTCTATTGCTGATGGCTAATTAGCATCCATGGTTGCTGAATGCCGATAGCAAATTCTGTAATTCACAGTTCCCCCTATTGTATGAGCTGTATGGTATCAGACCAACTATTTTCTTGCTAAACAATCATGCTTTGTGCTTCTGTATATACGGTCAAACCAGTTCTCCTTTCATCAGCTAAGTTGTTTGTCACTTATAAAAAAAATCTTTCTCTACTTCCCCTTTCGGGGATTCCCAGGTCTCAGCTCATCGTCAGCCGGAAAGACAGTGGTCGCGTTGTATGCAATAGCAATGTCTTTGCTTAACCAACCAAGCGGGTCATCTATACATCTCCAATCAAGGCACTGAGCAACCAAAAGTACAGGGAGTTCAAAGAAGAGTTCTCTGATGTTGGTCTCATGACTGGGGATGTCACGATTGAGCCGAATGCCTCTTGTCTGGTGTTACCTCCTGTCCTCACTAGTCTTTCAATCACTTGTATATTTATGCTTGGCACTTAAAAGCATACCCTGACATTGCAGGTCATGACCACAGAAATTTGGCGGAGCATGCAATACAAGGGATCTGAGGTCATGAGGGAAGTTGCTTGGATTATATTTGATGAGGTGCATTACATGCGGGAGAGAGAGAGGAGTGGTTTGGGAGGAGAGTATAGTGATGGCTCCCAAGAACTCACGCTTTGTCTTCCTCTCAGCAACTGTACCCAATGCCAAGGAGTTTGCTGATTGGGTAGCTAAGGTCTGTTCCCAAGGTTGCCTATTTGTCTCCATGTTTCTATTGCCATGGTTTTGGCTTTGAACTCATGTACTTGTTACAAGGCGTCTATAGACATGGTCAAGCATCCACATATGCTTTAAGAACATATGCCATTTTGTTAATAATGGAGGCTGTTCTATTTTTCAGGTACATAAGCAACCCTGTCATATAGTTTACACCGACTATAGACCTACGCCTCTTCAGCACTATGTATTTCCTTCTGGAGGGGATGGATTATACCTTGTAGTGGATGAGAAGGGCAAGTTCAGAGAGGACAGTTTTCAGAAAGCATTGAATGCCCTTGTCCCTGCTAGTGACAGTGCCAAGAAGAAGGAAAATGGGAAGTGGCAGAAAGTTATCATGGCAGGGAAATCTAGTGAGGAAAGCGACATATTCAAGATGGTGAAAATGATAATTCAGCGCCAATATGATCCTGTAATACTTTTCAGCTTTAGCAAAAGGGAATGTGAATTTCTTGCTATGCAGGTATGCTCTTTTGTAGATTATTATTAGTCAATTTAGTGAACTGGAAAATTCGGTGGTCTGTAGGAAAAAGAAATTGAGTTAATTCAGTTGATTTTGACTATCTTTCATTGTGTGATAGATGGCTAAGATGGACTTGAATGAGGATGACGAGAAGGCAAACATCGAAACAATTTTTTGGAGTGCTATGGATATGCTTTCTGATGATGATAAAAAGCTTCCTCAGGCAAGTTCTCATTTGTGTATCAGTTTCTGATCTCAAGCAACTAACACAATGGAATTTAACACTGTAGACATTACTGTGAGATTACAGTTTTATGTTTTTTAAGCTATCTACAGCGGTATACATTTCTATTTGTAATATACGAACCAGTAGCAGTACTGGTAGGCAATGCTATGGGTTGATAATTTATCTTAAAACTGAGCCAGGAGCTTTCGATACGCAGGTTTCAAACATGCTCCCCTTACTGAAACGCGGCATTGGCGTGCATCATTCTGGTCTGTTGCCAATTTTAAAGGAAGTCATTGAGATACTCTTCCAGGAGGGCCTCATTAAGGTTAGCACATTTTATGAATCTCATGATGCCTCAAGTTCCTGTTATTTCTTAGCCTCATAAGTAGCTTATTGCTAGTGGTATTTGAACACTCATACAGAACTTTTTATTTGGAGCAATGATAGTAAGACATAGATGTTCATAACTTATATACATTTTGCACTTTACATCAAGAAAGAATTTCGTGCATCAAAAGGTTAGGCTGTATTTCTTGATTCCTAGTATAGAGTAGATTCTGCTTGTTGCTACTGTATTTTAGTTCCATATGAAGAGACCAATTCGATGTGAAACATGAAATGGATAGATCAGATTTTAGGTGATTCTAGGCTTCTATGTTCAATTGCACTTCAAATTTAAATAGAGAGTGTGGGAGGGAGGGCACGAGGTCTGAAATAACAGATTTAATAAACTATTTTATTTAGTTATTTTTAGATAAGAGTGGTTCTCATCTCTGACTAATGTCATGGACTGTCTTTATACCTTGAGAAATGCGTTCACATGTTCTATTATACATATTCTCCCTAATGATGCTGCGCTTCCACTGAGCATTTTATATATGCTTTCTTTCTATCTTTCTTAAGACTATGCTGTGTGTTGTGCCTTTTTATTTCTTGCTGAGATTAAAACATGGTGTTATAGTGTTTGTTTGCCACAGAAACATTCAGTATTGGTTTGAACATGCCTGCAAAGACTGTTGTGTTTACCAATGTGCGAAAATTTGATGGAGACCGATTCAGATGGTTGTCGAGTGGAGAGTACATCCAAATGAGTGGCCGTGCTGGTCGTCGAGGTATTGATCAGCGTGGTATCTGTATACTGATGGTGGATGAGAAAATGGAACCTTCAACTGCCAAAATGATGCTGAAAGGAAGTGCTGATAGTTTGAACAGGTCAGTATCATGGCATCCTGGCTTTTCTGGCACATTTAGAACAAAGAAGCTTTAACAACTTAATCCAGTTTGGTTGAGTGGTATGCATGAAAGAAATCCGGAACACAAGATTAGGACTGAGATGGACAAATCCTCCCAGTGCGATAATGTTCTTGGTTAACATTGTTCTTATATTCTGCAGATAATGCTAGTCATTTGTGTTATGCCTGTTCCTTGCACCCTTAAAATATTGAGTTAGCATACCAATGGTCAAATTCAGATCTGCCCTCTGTTTCATTCTTTTGCATCAATATGTTTATTGTCGCTTTTATGTGTGGAATTATGTTTTGTTCTGCATGCGCTCACACAACTACCTTTCTGTTTGTTAGTGCCTTTCATCTGAGCTACAACATGCTGTTAAATCAAATGCGATCTGAGGATGGGGATCCAGAAAAGCTCCTCCGGCATTCATTTTATCAATTTCAGGCTGATCGTTCTCTCCCTGATCTTGAGGTATTTACTTTTCTTTGAAATGGAGAATTTTACTTATGCTCCTAAGTGTTTTTCGTGGTCATCTGACATACATTACACCTTTATCCTTTGACAGCCATGAACCACATAATTCATCCATTCATTAACTCGTTGCCCATTGAAACCTATAATATTACACTGTTTTCCTGTACCTGCGCCACAGTTCACACTTCATATGTTTCTGTGAACTTATTTTAATGGGCCCTTTAGGTTGTAGTTTAGCAAGTGTCTTAAGGGAATAATCACTTGGGCAGTAAAGTTGATTGTTATACTTTGTATAAAGGCCAAAAACAGGCCATCCTTTCTCCAAAGTTTAAAATATTCCTTCCCACCCCACTGTGGTTTAGTTTTTCCCTATGTATGATGTTTCATGTTAAAAAAAAGAACATTATTTGATACATTCCAGAGTGCTTCAGAGATGCACCTATGCACTAAGATCACTTTTGGACCATTACAAGCCAGATTAATAATTTGTGCTGGTAGCCTGATAGACTGAATGTTGGCACCTATATTATTGCCTTTTGGTCACCATAGGGACTTTTATTAAAAACACACACAGAAACCCCACCTAAAGCATTTCTTGAAACTTACAATAGCACCCTGTTTGAATTTTGTGCAGAAGCAAATCAAGGAACTGGAATCAGAGAGAAATTCCATGGTCATTGAGGAAGAGGAGAGCTTGAAGGATTATTATGATCTCTTACAGCAGCACAGGAGTTTAAAGAAGGATGTCCATGATATTGTCCTCTCCCCAAAACATGTTCTGCCTTTCTTGCAACCTGGAAGGCTTGTCCGCATTGAATATAGTACAGATGAGCCAGCCAACTTTTCCATTGATGAAAATGTCACATGGGGAGTTATAATAAACTTTGAAAAAGTGAAATCCCATGGTGAAGGTACATAAGTTAAAACGATAATCTCATTTCAATCTATTCCTCTAATATGATTTTCTATTTTGTATATTTGTTTATAATAAATACAGAATGATTTACCTACAACTTGTTTGGTAATGCATTCCATGACAGGATTCATGTAGTTATACATTTTGTGGTGGATTGGGAAGGGATTCAGGCTTAAGCAGCAGATATTCCTTCTCACTGTTCACTGCTATGTTTTTCTGATAATCTAGGTTCATTCATGGTTGTCCTATGATCTGCTCATGTCCATGAGTTTTGCCAATTGTGGCATGGTTACCCTTGTCAGTTTGTCTAGGTCTCTAGCTTTGATGATGAATTGACTGGCAGCTGAGCTTCAGAGTTACACATAGGACTGAGAAACCATTCTGATCTCAATTGAGAGGGACTTTACTTATCCTGAAAAATGTACAGATATAGTTTACCTTTCTTGACAATCTGATCTAAATAGGCTTGATTTTGGTTTGTTTAGCACCAACTATTCCTGTAGCATAGCTTCATCAGCTTGAATTGCAGAATGTTTGGTGGTTTTAGACTGTAACTGTATGTTAGGACCTCTCTTTTATGGAGTGGATTTTGTGCATCTCCAATTGTCAACCACTTGCAGCAAGTACACCTGGTTTTAATTCCTGAAACAGTCAGATTAGTGATGTTATTCATCTATGTCTTTAAAAGTCACTGTTGAAATGGAAAAGTAGCTGTTCACCTTACTTTGGTTTTGCTCTTGCAGATAGGAGACCTGAGGATTCTGATTACACGGTTGATGTCCTTACCAGATGTTCTGTAACTAAGGACAACAATGGTAAGAAAACAATGAAGGTTGTTCCTCTGAAAGCGCATGGAGAACCAGTTGTAGTTTCATTGCCACTTTCACAGGTTATTTACTTTGCACATTTCACCACTTCTGATCATTTTATCTCCTTGCTAAGCTGCCCCTTTGCTAATGATGGGATCCAACTAAATAAAACAGATTGATGGACTAAGCAGCATACGGATGTACATACCTAAGGATCTTTTGCCTGTAGAAGCTCGAGAAAACACCTTGAGGAAAGTTGAAGAAGTCCTTTCAAGGTTTGCTAAAGATGGGGTGCCTCTATTGGATCCAGAAGAAGATATGAAAGTAAGAAAATGCTTAGGCATGCTGTCAGATTTCCTCTGTTTATGTTTTTCTAATAAAACCTATTCTTTTTAGGTACAATCGAAATCATTTCGGAAAGCTTCCAGACGAATAGAAGCTCTGGAGAGCTTGTTTGAGAAGCACGATATCCGTAACTCTCCACATATCCAGCAAAAGCTGAAAGTCTTTCATGCTAAGCAAGAACTATCAGCCAAAATAAAGTCCATAAAGAAAACAATGCGGTCTTCCACAGCTTTAGCTTTCAAGGATGAACTCAAGGCCCGGAAACGTGTTCTTCGCAGGCTGGGGTATTGCATTTTTTTTTCTGACATAAAATGATTCTTTTTCAGATCTTGCTGATGGTACCTTTAAGATGAAGTGCCCTACTTACATATATAATCCTTGATCTGCTAAAAGTATAATATTTCTGTCAACAAAATTGCTGTTGCGAATGCAATTTTTTTGTGTGTAGAAGCATATAATACATGGGCATCTGATATTTGGATGTGAAAAGACAGACACAGCACATAACTAGTAGGATGTTTTGACCAAATTAGAAGCATCTTGCAGTGTCGTGTCAAATTTGGTTTGATTTTAAATAAAATAGGAATTTTTGTCTGTTCTGTATTGAGTTCTAAAAATCTCACTGTCAATTTGAAAGATAATTTTATCATGTGTTCTTGTTTGTGTCCTCAACCAAATCTTCTGGGTAAAATTTAGGTGCATACGCTTGATGTTGCTTCTGTAAGATACCATGCTGCTGGTTTCTGTGTGAATGTGGAAAATTTTATTATGTATATCAGATAATCCTACCAAAGCTTCCAATTTCTTAAGAAGAGACATCTTTATTTCAGATATGTTACGAGTGATGATGTTGTGGAAGTGAAGGGCAAAGTGGCCTGTGAGATAAGTTCAGCTGATGAGCTTACATTGACGGAGCTTATGTTTAGTGGTGCTCTGAAGGATACTACAGTAGAGCAGATGGTGGCACTGCTTTCTTGCTTTGTTTGGCAGGAGAAGCTCCAGGATGCCCCGAAGCCAAGAGAGGAGCTTGATTTGCTCTTCTACCAGCTGCAGGAGACAGCAAGAAGGGTTGCTAACCTTCAGCTTGAATGCAAGGTAGTTAATGCTACCAAACCATCATATCAAATTGCTACCTTACGTATGAATTGGATCATGATGCTGAAACCTCGTTTTTTTTTCTCTTGTCGATGATGACAGATCCAAATTGACGTGGAAAGTTTTGTGAATTCTTTCCGACCTGACATAATGGAAGCGGTGTATTCATGGGCCAGAGGGTCGAAGTTCTACCAAATCATGGAGATGACCCAAGTGTTTGAAGGAAGCTTGATCAGGGCCATCAGGAGGCTGGAGGAGGTTCTGCAGCAGCTGATTCTGGCATCCAAGTCTATTGGGGAAACCGAGTTAGAAGCAAAACTCGAGGAGGCAGTCAACAAGATCAAGAGGGACATAGTGTTTGCAGCATCTTTGTACTTGTAATGTCTAGATGGGTCAGGGGCTAGGTCAAAAGCTCATAGGGAATTAAGTGCTCTTAATTTGCTGCTGTTGTCAGAGTGCTGTTGGCATGATGAAGCTGCCTGATTTGCTGTTAACAGTGATGTGGCAGTGAAAGTTTTGTTAGGGTTGTTAACCGTGTAGGGTCTATTTGAAGGTCAAGAATTTTGTAGGAAGCAATACAAATCTGGCAGAAATTCAACAAACTCACAGTAACTGCCTTAGCATGTACGATAAATAGCTAATTATTTGTTAGGAATAGTCCAGGGATGCAAATCTGTACGCAGAATTACTAATGTACCGGATTGCATCATTACGTATGTATGGAGTATAACGAGTGTAAGAGATAGTGCTTGTGTTGTATTATTGTAACTGCAATTTAAAGTCGGTCGATGGCGATGACCCTGGATGGAAACTAGAATAATAATAGTTGTCTTAAATTTTTTTTTTAAAAGATAATAGTTGTCTTACTCGTTTGGATGTTATTGGCCGGCTGAGGGTCACGGGCAACCGTTTGAACGTTCTTGTCAAGATAGCATTTTTGTTTGTATATTTGGCATGGAGATGGAAAACGAACGAGGATCGCTTGGAACTGGTCAGCCAGGTCAGGTCAGTGATAGAAAGCCGGCCTGTTGCCAGTAATAAACATGACCACCTTTTTTTTCCTTTTTGGCGAATAGAACGCATGCATTCATGATAGAACAGATATGCCTAGTCGACTAGGCCTACTTCATTGAACTTCTACACTTAAACCAGAGAGCTTAAGACACATCATGCATGGGCGGCCAATGAAAGAAAACGAATTTGGGCATGACGTTTTTCCGTTTACGACAAGCTAGGCTAAGCACTAACTTAATGCAAGTGGTGAGCATATATATAATTGACAATATAATGGATGTATATTGTACACATTAGGGCAAGTGGGCAACTGAATACTCATGCATATATGTGATCTTAACTACTATATATTTACACAATAACTTTGATTTTATCTGTGTCTTATTCTGCGCAATCTATGATCTGTGCAATTTAATCGATAGCGTAGTCATCTCTTGACCACAAAATCGGCGAAACAGCGGCTGCAAGATGCATGGATGCACGAGCGAGATACATACGTCTACCTGCCGGCCGGCCCGGCTGCATACATATTGTAGAACGAATCTTGCTATGTCGTAAGTACGCAGTAGACGACACATACATATATGATTAGCTAGAGATAGAAATGGTTAGATCAAACGCAAGCCTAATATATACAGTCGTACGTGCTGTGCACACATCTAAGAAATTTGGCACTACTATGCTACTGGGAACAAACTTGATCGAGCTAGCACCAGTTAGTTATTGCATTGCATACGTATATATATGTTATATATATATTAACTTATTAAGCTAGAGTGCTGGACAACAAGTAACCTCCAAAAATCCTTGGGTATAAATACCCTCCAAAGTCTCCATGCTGATCATCAATCGCACAGCACAGCAACTCGATCGATCGATCAAAAGCTAGCCTCATCACTAGCTAGCTCGTAGCAACAACAATGGCGAGGCGTTCCACCAGTTCTTCCAGCAGCAGCGTGGCCGCCACCGCGGTACCGCCGGTGGTGCTGTGCGCCTTGCTGCTAATAATTCTGTCGTCGGGCGTGGCGCCGGCGGCGGCGTGCGGCGGTCACCCGTGCCCGATCCCGGACGGCAAGTGCCCGGTGAACGCGGTGAAGCTGGGCGTGTGCGCCGACGTGCTGGACGGGCTGATCCACGCGGTGGTGGGCGGCCCGCCCAAGGAGCCCTGCTGCTCCCTCATCTCCGGCCTGGTCGACCTGGACGCCGCCGTCTGCGTCTGCCTCGCCATCAACGCCAACGTCCTCGGCGTCAACCTCGACGTCGCCGTCGACCTCTCCCTCCTCGTCAACTACTGCGGCCGCCGTGTGCCAGCCGGATTCAAATGCGCCTAGTAGTACTAGGCCGGCCGCGCGCCTTAATTTGTTGCTGGCCAGCTGGTGCATGCATGCATGCACGTACTTTCAGCTGCCTACCGATCGACTTAATAATTCATCACTGTGTCTGTGTGTGTACGTGCTGCAAGTCGGTACCTAGTATGTACGTCGTTATATATGTATATGTACACGTCGTCATGTAACGTATTATGTGGTTTGTGTATGCTCTCAGTGTACGTACGTGTTTTTATTATTACTAGCAAATATACTCGTGCTGTGCAATAGAACGTCGTACAACTTTGCGTGTTTACTTATTAGACGATCTGTGGATTGAAGATTATTCAATGTTCGCGTTATCTGTTTCAGTAAGTCTTAGAAGCAGATTTAGGTTCGTACCATCATCGCTGGACGCCCGTTATTTTAATATAACTTGTGTGAGGATGGGTCATGAGTACGTATATAACAGAGAGCACTATGATCGAGGGCATTGTGAAAAGTAAAAGAAAAAGATAGCTGGAAGAATCTCTTATGTCTTTAATATTAGCTACCAAATATGCTCGTCTCTCACAACGAAACTAATTAAGGACAACTTAACTTATTGCACGACCACCTTAATGACTAGCTTGCATGCGGCGTGTAGATATATATACAATAGTTGCATCATCTACGTCAATATTTGTTAGAATGGGGACCTCGAGGATCTCCCTCCCGTTTTATTCTCACCATGCACTCAGCCGGCCTCTTTACCTAATGATCGTCATCGATGAATGCTGAAGAGCAGACATGGGACTGACGGGAAGTACTCCTTGGCCGACCATGCATGATGAAGAACAGCCAGGGGCGTTGGAATTGACTAGAGATTTAAGAAAAACATAGACTCCCTCGTCTTAAAATAAGTGCACTTTTAGGTATGTAGCGGGCTTTTTTACTTTCTTTACTTTCAAAGTGCAATCATCATATGTTGAGATAGCTTTTGATATGGACAAATATGTAATTTTTAAGTAAAATTGATCTTCTCCAAGAATCCTTAGAAGTGCATTTTTTTTTGAGATGGCGGGATCGGAGTAGGTTAACCATCACTGGGATAGATAGGCCGGTCTATTGTGGTGTGCTGGGCCTCATGGGCTAGGTGGGTAGACACAATCGTCTGCTTATGTCATGGGCCCTTGCAACCCCAGGTGCCAAGCATGTGCTCGATTGTGGTGGCGGCAGTGGAGGCCGCTGGTTGATCCTCGGAGGAGTGTTGGCCCACAGGATCATCGGCTCAGGTGAGTGAACCACTCATCAGTCTTGCTGAGCACCCGTTAGTGTTGCCGAGCACCCACTAGCCGTGCCGACCACGAACGAGCGTTGTCCGTCCCCATGCACTATGGCTAGAGCTTGAAGAAGAAGGGAGAAAAGAGTATACACACACAGTACAAGATACCAGCGTTGGCCGAAGCCCTGTCTGGGAGATGGCAAATCTGAACTCTCTTTACTGAGTTGTCGTGGTAGTCTATTTATACAACTCTATCCATCTAGTCCTAGTACAGCGCACATGCTACAACAGTAACTAGATAACACAGCAGGGCTGACTCTTCATCGGCCTCTGCATGTGGCTACAGTGCTGCAGGTGAGCCGTGCGGCGCCTGCACCTGCAGCGGCTACAATATCACAGCAAGGGGCCTTTCGGCGCCGCCTTCCCTTGCTGTGTTCACACAAGGTAGTAGTAGATTATCTAACAATCTTCCCCTAATCCTACTGCTAACCCTTGTACCCTCTCCATGCCGATCATCTCCTTCAGCTCCGTGAGTCGAGGACATCCGCGAGTTGCCGACCAGTTACGACGAACTCGATGACGATTTTCCCTCCATCGACACAGTCCCTGAGGAAGTGGAACTTCACGTCGATGTGGTTGCTCCGGTCATGCAGAACCGGATTCTTCGCGAGGGCGATGGCGGGCTGGTTGTCCACCATCAGTGCTGGTGGGTGAGCTTCCACGCCGGTCAGCTCGCCAAAGCGGTGCATGTACACACACAACTTGGCACGCCCATTTGTGCCGCCGCTACATACTCGCCCGCATGCGTAGATAGCGCCACCACCTTCTCTTTCGGCCGATAGCCATGAAATTGGGGCCGACCCGAGGAAGACGAGCGCGCCAGAGGTGCTCCGTCGTCCGTCGATGTCCCCCGCCATGTTCGCATCATCGAACACGGTGAGTCGCAGCCCTACTCCGTCGGCGGTCTTGGGAAAGATGATCCCCTGATCCCCTGTCCCTTTGATGTAGCGCAGTAGCCGCTTCACCATAGCCCAGTGATCCTCTCTGGGATCCTCCATGAAGTGACTGACGTAGCCCACTACGATGCTCCGGTAGAGTGTTGCATCCACCTTCGCCACGGTGCTGGCCTTCATCAGCTTCAGCCGCTCCTCCATCGGAGTCACGCATGGCTTGCACTCAGTCATGCCACTCCTCTCCAACAGCTTGGAGGCATACGCGCTCTGATCGAGCGTGAGTTCCTCCTTCCCCTGTCTCACCTCGATGCCGAGGTAGTAGGAGAGTGCGCCGAGATCGCTCATTCAAAAACGAGCCGCCATCTCACGCTTGAAGCTGTTGATGTCCTCCGTACGTGCATCGGTGACGATCAAGTCATCCACATACACGCCGACGATGAACTCCTCCTTCCCCCATCACCGTGTGTAGAGTGCGTGCTCGGTTGCGCACCGTTGAAACCCAAGCTCGCCCAGCGTGGCGTCAAGCTTGGCGTTCCATGCTCGTGGGGTCCTGTGAAAGCTCTAGTTTGATTTTGGTGAATTGATAAAACCCTAAGTGCTAACCTAGTTTATCAAGTGATCATGATATAAGTAGCACACTCCAAGTGGTGACGCAAATGAAGATCATTGCATGATGAAGACGATGCTATGGTGATGATTAAGTGCTCGGATTTGGAAAAGAAGAAAGAGAAAAACAAAAAGCTCAAGGCAAAGGTATAAACCATAGGAGCTATTTTGTTTTGGTGATCAAGACACTTAGTGAGTGTGATCACATTTAGTATCGATAGCCGTACTATTAAGAGGGGTGAAACTCGTATTGGAATGCGGTTATCAAAGTGCCACTAGATGCTCTAACTCATTGCATATGCATTTAGGATCTAGTGGAGTGCTAACACCCTTGAAAATGTTTGTGAAAATATGCTAACACATGTGCACAAGGTGATACACTTGGTGGTTGGCACAGTTGAGCAAGGGTGAAGAAGATAGAGTTGAAAAGGAGTTAGTCGCGTAGGTTACACAGTGACCGGACGCGTCCGGTATGGTGACCGGACACATCCGGTATTTGGCGGTGAACTCAGCGACCGGACGCGTCCGGTCGCCATACCGGACACGTCCGGTGTGAATCTGCAAACGCAGCATTCGGTAGTGCAGTTGATCGGACGCTGGCAGCGTCCGGTCCGGAGTGACTGGACGCGTCCGGTCGAGCGTGGATGCTTACTGTACTCCACCGGACGCTGAGGCTCAGCGTCCGGTCAGTTTCTAACAGACGCGTCCGGTCGGCCCTGGTGGCTTACTGGACTCGACCGGACTCGGTGGCTCTGCGTCCGGTCATTTGCGTTTCTGCGTCCGGTGTGAGCGTCCGGTCATCGATAGTATGGGCAGCAACGGCTACGTTGGTTTTACTGGACACGTGGCAGTCAGACAGCTACCGGACACGTCCGGTATAGCAACCGGACACGTCCGGTATTCACGTTCGGCGCGTCCGGTGATGCGTCCGGTCAATATGATCGGAGCGTCCGGTCACCCCGCGCTATGCCCAGTGAAGGGGTACAACGGCTCTATTTCGTGGGGACTTCTATAAGCCCCATGGCCGGCTCAAGCTCAGTCTCTTGACCATTTTCATCGACATAGCAACCTTGTGAGCTTAGCCAAAGCCCTCCCACTCATTTCCATCATAGATTAAACATTTTTGTGAGATTGGGAGAGAATCCAAGTGCATTGCTTGAGTGTTTGCATCTAGAGGCACTTGGTGTTCGTGTTTCGCTGCGGGATTTCACTTGTTACTCTTGGTGGTTGCCGCCACCTAGACGGCTTGGAGCAGCGAGGATCGTTGAGCGGAGGGTGGTGATTGTCTCCGGCTCCGATCGTTGTGATTGTGAGGGGTTCTTGACCTTTCCCCGGCGGAGCACCAAAAGGTACTCTAGTGGATTGCTCGTGGCTTGTGTGATCCTCATCTTGTGTTGGTTGTGCGGCACCCTATTGAGGGTTTGGCGTGTGAAGCCAATTAGCGTGTGAACCTCCAAGTGAGTGAATCGCCACAACGAGGACTAGCTTGCTGGCAAGCAAGTGAACCTCGGTAAAAAATCATTGTGTTCATCATTGATTCCGAGGTGATTGGTCTTCATTGTTATCCACACTTGTAATTGATTGGCTCATACATCTACACGGCGGTATAACCTTCTTGCCTACTCTTTACATTACCGCAAACTAGTTGTCAAGCTCTTTAGTGTAACTAGTTGTGAGAGCTTGTTAGTTTGGTTAGTGTGGCTCTTTAGTTAGCTTTTGAGAGCACACTAACTTAGTGTAGTAATATAGCTATTGTGTGGATATACTTCATCTAAACTAGAATTGTGGTAGGTGGCTTGCATTTTGGTAGGCTAGCATAAAAACTCGCTAAACCGTCTCATAATTGTCTAATCCTTTTGTTAAGTGTTGTTGTAGAAATTTTATTAGGCTATTCACCCCCCCTCTAGCCATTAGGACCTTTCACTGCCTTGCAGTTCGTAGAGCGCCTTGCTTTGCGCAATGGAGCACCCTATGCTCCTCTCCCTTGATGGCGAAACACGGAGGTTGCTCGACGAAGACCTGTCTCCGCCCGATTCGCTGAGGAAGGTCGATTAACGTCCAAGTGATGGATGCGCCAGTCCTTTGCTGCTGCCTAGGCTAGTAGCAAACGGACCGACTCCATACGCGCTATTGTCGCAAAGACTTCCTCGAAGTCTATGCCCTCGTGCTATACAAAGCCTCGGGCGACGAGGTGCGCCTTATGCTTGACAATGGTGCCGAGCTCGTCCCGCTTGACCTTGTACACCCACTTCAGGCTGATCGGACGACATCTTGGAGGTGGATCGACGAGCTGTCATGTCTCGTTTTCCTCGATCGCCTTCATCTCCTCCAGCATTGCCCGTTGCCAGTTTCCATCCCGCTTCGCCGCCATGACGTGGGTGGTTCTCTGCAGACAGCGACGAGCAAATTCAGCGTCATTGAGAAGCCGACCAGCCAGTCCTGAGGGTCCTATGCCGCCGACGATGTCGTTTAGCCTACGGAACCGCACCTCCTCACCTTCGTGGTAGGCGTCCACGAACTCAGTGATGTCACTTAGAGGTGAGGCGAACTCGATCGGCGTCGATGGAGTTCCCTGTTCCGCCGGAGTGCTCAGCATAGCACCTTGAGTGCTCGGCACCCTGGTTGCAGTGCTCAACACTACTTCTGGATAGCTCGTCATTACTCCTGTAGTGTTCGGCCACACTGTAGGAGTGCCTAGCCTCAGTCTTGGAGTGGTCGGCACCACTGCAAGACGTCTTGGCTCAGCCACGGGAGTGCTCGGCACCCGTCCTAGAGTGGTCACCACCACTGCAGAACCTCCCGGTACCACTCTTGGCGTGCTCGGCATCCCTCCAGGAGTGCTCGGCACTCCTCCCGGAGTGCTCGGCACTGCCCCAGGAGTGCTCGGCTCTACCGCTGGAGTGCTCGGCGCTCCTCCCGGTGTGCTCGGCACCTCTTCCCTAGCGTCTCCACCACCGTGGATGACCAAGTGTTCGACGACGAATGTGCTGGTGAAGCCGCTAGCTTCCCCTGTGCTCGGACTGCTCTAGTCCCAAGCTGCCTTCTCATCGAACACGACGTCGCACGAGACAAGCACCTTGTCTCCGCATGCGTCGTAGAGCCGATATGCCTTGGTACCCTCTGCGTAGCCCAAAAACACCATCGATGTGCTCCTGTCCTCCAGCTTGGTGAGGTTCGGCTTCGTCTTCCTGACATGGCCGATGCAGCCGAATGTCCGGAGTAAGGACACGCTCGGCTTATGCCCATACCAAGCTTTGAACGGCGTCTTGCCTGTTAGGGCCTTGGTCGAAGAGCGGTTGAGGATGAACACCGCTGTGGTCACCGCCTCACCCTAGAACCTTGCCGGCATGCCTTTGGCCTTCATCATGGATCGAGCCATGCCGACCACCGTCTAGTTTCACCCCTCCACCACGCCATTCTGTTGTGGCGAGTACGGCGCGGTGTGGTGTTGCCCCACACCCTGATCCACGCAGTACGCAGCGAACTCCACCGAAGTGAATTCGCCTCTACGATCAGTCCTTAGCACACGGAGCTTCTTGCCGCTCTCGGCCTCCACGCGCATCTTGAACTTCTTGATCGTCGCCGCCGCTTTGTCCTTGCTCGTCAGGAGTTGCAGCCACATGTAGCGACTGCAATCATCCATGAGCAGGAGGAAGTACCGCCGACCACCATTTGTAGCAGGCGTGATCGACCCGCAGAGGTCACTGTGGACCAGCTCGAGAGCGTCCTTCGCGCGATACTTGGCCGCCTTTGGGAATGGTAGCTTCCTCTGCTTCCCGGCCAGGCAGCTGTCACACAGCTCGCCTCCATGTTTGATGTGGGGTAGCCCTCGGACCATCTTCTCCAGCTGACCAAGCGCGTCAAAGCTGAGATGTCCGAACCGGGCATGCCACATCCATGGTTCCTTGGAGTGCCTTGCCGTCACACACACCGGCTGCTCTACCTTCAGTCAGCGGTACAACCGGTTTAGGGACCTCTCCACCTTGGCGAAGTCGCGCTCCCGGTCCTCGATCCTAAGGACTCCGTCCTTGATCGAAACTCGCCACCGCGCTCATCCGGTGACCAATGCCGATGATTTGGAACACAGTTGCGGGATGTAATATACATCCGTTAGCGCGGTGCTCCCGCTCGCACTGAAGATGATGGTGCCGCGCCCCTTGATAGCCACCCTTGAGCCGTCACCAAACTTCACCGCATCGTAACATCGTCGCCGAGCTCGAGAAGGATGCCTTGGAGCCCGTCATGTGGTTGCTAGCACCGAGTCCGATACCACCGCCGCTTCTCCGGTCGGCGCCCACACGCCCTAGGTGAGCTTGGGTGCGTGGTTCGTCGAGGTTGATAGTCTTCGTGGCCTTCTCAGTCCTTCCACCGTCGTTGCCTCTTCCCTCTCCTCGGCCTCGACGCCGCGTGCAATGCATGTAACATCGCCATCGGGATAGTGGCCTCATCCTCATCATCAGCTTGCGCCAGATAATCCTCAATCTTCTTCTCCTGCTTGCGATTTGGGCACTCCCGTGCCCAATGGCCCATCTTCCCGTAGCGGGGTCGACCTACTTCTTCTTCTCCGAAGAAGCCTTGCCGCGGCGCTTGCCATCGCCACCGCGGCTGGAGGAGGCTGCCTTCCCGGAGTTCCTCCAAGCAGCCCACTCCTCTTCCGTCAGCAGCAGTTTGACGCTGTCCTTCGTTGCTGTCGCCTGCTCTAGGTGCTCGTCCACCGCCCGCAGATGGCCTATCACATCCTCAATGGTGAGGGTGACAAGTCCAGCATCGTCTCTATGGAGAAAGCGATCTGGATGTACTTTGCCGGCACTGAGTGGAGGTATTTGGAGACCACCTCCTCTTCGTCGATGGTGACGCAATGGCTCTTCAGCTTGCTGATGAGCGTCTGCAGGCGGAGGGAGAAGTCCTCCACCATTTCACCATTCTTAAACTTGAGGTTGGCGTACTCTTGCTTCAGAAGCTGGGCCGTCGCCTTCTTTGCGCGGCCGGAACCGACGCGCATAGCCGCAATAGCCTCCCACGCCTCCTTAGCGGAGCTCTTTGCCCCCAATGGCTCCCTGTGCTCCGTCGGTACAGCAGCGAGGATAGCCTCCTACGCTGACATATCATCTTCCTCATTGTCGGTGCCCTTGTCAACAGCATTCCAGAGCCGTCAGGCTCTGAGTTTGACCTCCATGGTCACCGACCACTCTCCATGGTTGGTGCGAGTCAGCGTCGGCCAACTGGTGCCGCTGACCTCCCGCACCGTGCGAACAACGATCTCCGGTCGTGGCTGGGCAGCCACAGCAGTGCCACTGCTGTCGCCCATCTTCGAACCGTCCGTCATCGCCAGCGGTTAGTCTGACAACGGCGCTTGGACGGCTCTGATACCACTTGTTGGCCCACAGGATCACCGGCTCAGGTGAGTGAACCACTTACCAGTCTTGCCGAGCACCCGCTAGTGTTGCCGAGCACCCACTAGCCGTGCCGAGTACGAACAAGCGTTGTCCGTCCCCACGCACTATGGCTAGAGCTTGAAGAAGAAGGGAGAACAGAGTATACACTAACAGTACAAGACACCAGCGTTGGCCGAAGCCCTGTCTGAGAGATGGCAAATCTGAACTCTCTTTACTGAGTTGTCGTGGTAGTCTATTTATACAACTCTATCCATCTAGTCCTAGTACAGCGCATATGCTGCAATAGTAACTAGATAACACAGCAGGGCTGACTCTGCGCCGGCCTTTGCATGTGGCTACAGTGCTGTAGGTGAGCCGTGCGGCGCCTACACCTGCAGCGGCTACAGTATCACAACAGGGGGCTTTTTGACGTCGTCTTCTCTTGCTATGTTCACACAAGGTAGTAGTAGATTCTCTAACAAGGGGCTGGTGTGTTCATGACCATCTGCAGTTCACATATATTGGAGGATGCTCTAAATAGGGTACAACGCCCGCGCCGTTGTTGCTGGACTATGGCATGGCGGCGACATTGTCATTAGCAGCGCCCACGTACGACCGCTGTCTTGGTCCTCGATCGGGCTTTTCTGTCTCGGGCGACGTTGTCATTAGCACCGGTGCCACATGCATGTATCCGATTATATTAATTGTCCCGGGCATATATACTCGCTGAAATGAATCGATATATAGTTGTCGTCATTAAGTATAGAAAAAGTAGTAGTTTTATGCAATCCCCAAAGCCTGCGCGTGCGCCGTCATCTCCTTATCGAACAACACATTGTTCATATACTAGAAAAGGCCGGAAGCGCCCTACCAGGGTCACATTGCGAAGCAATAATATAAAATACATAAAGAGCTCTTCGCGGCGCCCTACCGATGCAATAGTAGAGCAATATATAGCATGAAGTTCATATTAAAGAATTCATAAAGATAGTATCGACAATACTAATTATCGTTTTTACAGCACATAGGCTTATCTCTTATCTATTTAGAGATGCCAAGACCAGAGTTCATCACAACTAACTGTAACTGCGGCTTTTGCCGAGAGATTAATGCAGTTCATGATGCTAATACGGATGAGGTAGCAGGCATTTTACAGACATGCATGCTCGTGTTCACCCATACGTCCACCTGACTAAAACAGAAACATGTATGTTCCTTCAACACCAAACGTCAAACAAACAGAAGCATGTTCCTTCGACACCGTACCAAACGCTTAGCAGCAGCCTAGCTAGCAGGTGATCACCCATATACAAAAGAATGGGATAGACTACTCCTGTCCGCCCCTGTATGCTCGTGCTAGCAGCCTAGCTAGCAGGTGATCACCCATATACAAAAGAATGGGATAGACTACTCCTGTCCGGTTATATGTTTGGTGGCTTTCACCACGACCAGGCCAATTCAAGTTATGGAGGCCCTATCCGGGGGGTCACTGCACCAGTGTTTAGGAGATCAAGTGTGTCGACTCCTACCACAAGCAAGCATAGTATCCAGTGGAAGCCTACGATAAAGGAAGCTATTAGCCGATCATAATAGTACATAAAGATAGGAGATAATGTCAAAACTAATGACCAACGCATTAGTCAGTATATGATTAATCTAAAGGCGTTCATTTAGTTACACTATCATCTCTTTTATTCCATCCTTCCAGAGAAAAGAAAGCACGAATGTGTTCTGAAAGGAAATCGAAAAGACAGCTGTCGTTTTAAGAGGAGAAACATGACAGCCATATTTTCATCAGTGCCATTCCTTCCATTTCGATCTCGTGCCAAATCATTAGGATGAAAAATGAGTAAAATATCATATCTGCTTGAAAAAAAACTAAAGAAACGTTAATGAGAGACTGGTGTGTTACTGAGAGATGTTGAACAACTACACTAAAGTAAAAATTTGCACCAGAGATATAACCTGAAATTAAAAGAATTGACTCTTTTGCGTTTTGCAATTCGCGTATAATGCAGTCAACTATAGTTGCCAAAAACCATAACACAGCCATAGGAGCAGGCATATCCATCCCATTTACAGGATAACAAGGCCCTATGTAAAAAAAATGAACAAACATAAGTCACTTAAATATTGGTCCCACTATAGTTGCTTCTACCACAAATACAGGAATTTCCCTGTTGTATATGCTCATGAGTGACAAAATTAGTTCCAGAGTGTATTGTGCTAACTATGATATGAACAACAGTTTCATCACTGCTAATTACAATTATCAAAAGTACAAGACAGGAAGATGAAGATTAGGAGTGGTTTTCTCCTTAGTAAAGGCTCGTGGAGCTATGACCAAAGTCTTTTAAGATCGATCTCTAGACAGTATCCAGATGTTATAGAAAGGAAGCTCACCTATTGAGTTTGATGGTTGAAGCAATCTCCCAATCTCTCAGATAAGTTCTTTCTCCTTTTCGGTTCCAAAATTCTACACAAAGAGCACTATTCTTCTTACATAACAAAAACAAAATTCTCTGTAAATACTAATCTTAAGGCCATGGTGAGATTAAAATTAGAAGGTAAGGGTCACTGCTGCAAATAGAAAATATTTATTTGAATGGAAACTATAAGCTCAGCCATTTCTAATTTCTGATCATATCAATGACTTAATTTTTTTTGCTTCAAGCTAACTGCGCCTGCTAAATTCAGAAGATGCACCTTATATTGGGTTCTGATGAGTCCAACATATGTAATTAATTGATTGCAAGTGCATGTGTATCTAAGAGGAATCCCCACCTTGAAACTTTGCACCCCCTGCATCCTGTAGAATGTGAGCACGCATTATTGGCATTTCCTGTAAGTTACCTCGCGGTTGTACAGTTATCAATTGCAAACACACAAAAGATCCAGGGTATGAGGCCCTTGCATCGTTCTTCAACTTGCTAGTGGAATGCACCGCCGCGTTTGCTCTTTCAGGTTAGCTGAGATATCAAATCTGAGCACATTTTCAGGAGCCACCACTTTGGAGCCAGGAAAGAAAGCTCTAAATGCTGAGATATTAATGAGGAATTAGTATATGTTTCCCATGACAACTACCATAATAGGCAAGTGAAGAAGCCACACCTAGGTAAACAGATTATTAGGAGCGGATTAGTAG
Source organism: Miscanthus lutarioriparius (assembly GCA_904845875.1). Taxonomy (NCBI): domain Eukaryota; kingdom Viridiplantae; phylum Streptophyta; class Magnoliopsida; order Poales; family Poaceae; genus Miscanthus; species Miscanthus lutarioriparius. Next base: position 87,520,907 of record CAJGYO010000018.1, read on the forward strand.
AATAAAGAAAACAGCCACCTCGAGATCACTAAAATCGGTGGGCGGCATGAGATGGAGCCGTTGGAGCCCCACCCGCTCCCCTTGGGTGCTCGCCCGCCCCCGCCACAAAATCCCCTAAATCCACCACAATGTTCCCTCAATCCCACTCAAATCCTTCCTTCAGCTTCGGATCCGTTCCCTCCTCGTGTTGATCTATCGACTGGTGGGTCTCCTGCCTCCGGTCTTGGCTGCTGTTGTGGTGGCGCCTCCTGTCTGGCGGGCGGCCAACGGCTTCTGCCGACCGTGCGGTCTTCGCCTGGAGTGGGTGGACCTGCGACTGCCGCAGTTGCCGATGTGGGTTTCGTGGCTGCCGGCGTGCCCGCCGCAGCGCATCTCTTTGTCGTCGCCGCCGCTGTCCCAGAAGGTGGGGCGGGCTGGGCGCACCACGCCACCAGCTCCGGGTTGTTGGCGCCACCTGGTCGCCCCACTCTCTCCCCGACGCCCTCGTTCTTCCCCGCCACCTCTCGCGCCGGCAGGTCCAAGCGCTGCGTTGGGAGGATGGCTCTCTCCCGCGACTCCGACCTCGGCGCTCTCCTTCCCCGTCGCTGTAGGCCGCGCGTTTGACTCGCTTGGGCGCTGCCCCCTCCTCGGCGAGCGCCCCACCGATGGCAGCTGCGGCTGCCATCCCGTGCCTGTGGCGCGGCAGAGGTCGACATCACACGACGACGCCGTTGGCGGAGGCTGCCGCGCCGCAACGGGTGATGCGTCGCGCCACGCAGGGGCGGTGCGGCCACGCCCTCCGAGGCTCCGCGGATCCCAGTTCAACTGCGGCTCGGCCCGCTGTGTAGGGTATACGCCCTTGATGCTGATGGGTGGCGGTGCATCCTGCCTCGTTCTCCAAATCATCCCGTGGGGAACCAGCAGCTGTGTCGGGGAGGCGGTGAGGCCAGGCTTCAGCAAGGCGCCCCACCGGGGGTCAGACCCCGGTTCTTCCCGGTCGATTTCGGGTAGGTGTTTAACCGCCTATCCCGGACTCACCGGTGGCCACTGCCGGCTCCCCGCTTGGCCGCTTATGCCGCCGTGGTTTGGGCTATATAGTGCGGATCGCAAGTGGCCGAGGTCCAACGTTGTCGCTATCGCATCCACTTGCCACTCCTCGCCGTTGATGGGTGTATGTGCGCTGGGTGGCAGAGCATGGTCGTGGACTGGCTCGCTTTGCTTCGGCAGCGTTACCGTCAAGGCCACCTCGGGTTGCTCTGGCCGATTCGCCGACGGCCCACGCCCCATCCGTGATTCCTGCCGCAGCGAGGTTGCCGCACTCCTCCCCCGCCTCGGTTTCTTCGATGACTTCTTCGACCCCATCGCTTCCGAGATGCTGGCCGTGCCAGCCCATGAGCGATGGGATCCCATGCGCTTCGAGGGGTCGGTCGTCATGGAGAAGCCTTCGGGTGTGGGGGTCCCAGCAGGAGGGTCGCCTTCCGCGCAGACTTTTGTGGATCGCCGACGTGGCGCTGCGTTCACATCGGACGATGTTTCCTCCGGTTGGGGCCAGCTGCGTCAATGTGGAGCTCATTGGCCCATCTCGCTCGGCCCCTTCTTCGGACGAGGAGCACTCGGACCACGCGGGTCATCGTCGCAGTTCCTTCCAGATTTGTGGGCCTCGCCGCCCATGGGCGCGGCGGCGGTATTTGGCACCGGCTCGGTGTCACCAAGTGCAATCTCGCAAAGATCTGTTGTCGCAGCTTTGCTCTGCCATCACGGAGCCGATCTTGGTCGAACCTCCACGTCTCCGTCCTAGGAGGCGTCGTGTGGTTGAATGCACATTCTCACCGCCACGTCGTAGCGGGAGGCTTGCGGCCAAGAGCAGATGCAGAGCCTCCAACCCGACTGTGCAAGCCCAGAACGTGTTGATGGCAAAATGGGGAGTCCGCTAGCAGGATCAGGCGCCGCAGGCTGATGCGGAGGGCAATTTCGATGAGTACATGGCCCTATTCGGCGGGCCTCTCTCGGAGTCCAAGCGCGAGGCAATCAGGATGCTCTTCCTGGCAGGCTGCGCGATTGAGGGCATCCAGCTGGTGGAGGGGGTTGAACTTGAGGTTTAGCCTACCTCGGTTGCCCATGGCCTGGTTTACTAGCTCGCTGTCGCTCAGCCCGTTGTCGCTTTTAGTCCCTCTTGTGGTAGTAGCCGGGCTTCGTCGCAGTTTTCTTTAGTTTATTCGCTTCTTCTTTTTTTTTCCTTCCCCTCGCTTAGGAAACCTTTGGTTACCTATTGTTGAGCCGTTTGTTATTTGGTTTGGTGTTGTCTACTTCCTCTTAATGAAATACGTGCTACACGGCACGTTCGAGAAAAAACAGCCACCTCATCTATGACATTCCCTTGCAGGAAAATGGTCTCTCTGATCATCTAGGCATTTCTCTCAATTTAGATATTGCGAATGAAGCAAAAATCAATGAAACTTGGGACCTCGTCCTCCCCTGGCTGTCAATACGTTGCATTACCTATGAATGCCCAGCTAGAACATCGCAAGACATTGGCATCAATCGATAGAATAGAAACACAGAAGTAAACATAGATGCTGACAGTGGATGTAAATACAGAAGTGTTGCTATAAAGGAGGAGATAAGAGTTTATTATCAAAGCTCGTTGTAAAGGAGATAAGAGCTTATTATCAGAGCTCGCTGTAAATGCATATAATGGTTCAGTACAAGCTTGACTGTGCAATGCTGACAGGCTAAGAATTTCACAATTGCATTATACTACTAATTAATGAGATACACTCGACATTAAGCACACTTGAATCATGCAATGCTTGCAATGGCAGGATGAAAAATGACTTATCTAATGAAGATAACCGATCTATGGTGAAGTGGATTGCTACCTCCGGGCCACAGAAAATATTGAGCCGGCTTACTTCCACACCACTGGCTTGATCATACAACTCTATCGCCTCCACGTCCAGCCGGAGACCATGTCGCCGCAGTGGCAGGCGTAGTCCCGCTTGGCAAACCTCTACGCAGCGAGCTCACCGAGACCCGCCTGGCCGCCGCCTCCACGTCGGCCCCCACGGCGACGACCTCGTCAGATTTGCACATGAGCACCACCACACCACGTCGTGCATCCAGGCATGTGGGAGGCACTGCGGGCGGCGCATGAAGTGCAAGATTTGCAAGACCCTGGGGCGAGGAGCCCATAGAGGAGGCCACCACCGTAGCGGCCGCTAGTCTCCGCAACACCGTGCCGACCCACCCCACGACGCAACAGACGAGGCTGCCTTGCCCACGCCACCAAAGTTGTATCTCAGCTCCGCATTGCTATGGATTTGGCCGCCGCTAGTGGAGAAGGAGGCCGTGGCCCGTGGGAGAGGAACGAGGGAGTACGTCTGCAGAAGAGGCAGGCAGGGAGAGAGGAGCAGAATGGGCAAGCTGGTAATATAAAGGGCGTGGTGAATCCGATTGCATAAAATAAAATTTTCGGGTCCAGGGCTACGATCCGGCCGGGAGTCTGGGACAGTTTCGCCTACCTTCCCTGCTCTCCAAGGGGTCGCGCGAGGCGAAGGCGTCCGTTTCTCGCAATGTTATTTTATCTGAGCTCGGTCGCCCACGCGACTCGTCTGCCACGCGAAGATATCCGCGGCTCCGTGAAACGCTCTGGTGCGAACAAACAGGATCGAGTAGGTTTTAAGGAACCTGATTATGCATGGATTGTATTTTTTGATTGTTCATTCACGCGGTACTCATGACTCATGACATGTTGTATTTCAAATACTATACAAGAATATTACAGAATACCATTCACCATTCATCTGAACCTTAAATTTTTTCTAGATCGAGAATATTATTTTTCTGGACTAGAACATTTTCCTTGTGAAGGGAGCGCATTATTTCCTAAGTATAAAAAATTGCCTTGCTTACCATAGAGAAAATATTCTTCAACAACGCTTTTTCTAATATATCCATGTGAGGTCTTGTTTTAAAGAATTTATTATAAAAAATATAATGGTGCAATTAGAATTAATGTAAAGAATCATGGTCTCGTAAAGTTGGTATGGTCAATAGATCGACTATGAGACGATGGTTTTCCAGCAGCAGCTCTAGATCGCGCACAACATTATCACATCAGGTTTCCAGGTCCAAACCTCGAGAACCTCCGTGCCAATTCTTCTAATGTTTGGATTTCATCTTCACCTGCGTGTGTTTGTGACAGGCGGCTCCACGAGTTGAGAATTGAACGGAGTGCGGATGAGGGGATGACTCTTGCCTTACTCTGCCAGAACGCGCCGGCATCGGCAGCGGTGGCGATGCCAGCTGCAGCAGCTGAGGGCTCAAGCCGCCCGGTTGGCGCCCAAGGTGGACAAGGCAGCGGCCAAGCTGGCGATGGAGGAGGAGAAAGCAAAGGTGACAGTAGTCTTTGGGGACTACTACGTGGACTCTGCTGTGGTAGGGCGGAGGGCTCGTGCCCCCTCCTCCCCACCGCTGGATCCAGTGGCGGAGGACAAAAAAAATTAAGGTATGGCGGAGTTAATAATATCAATAGTAAGGTTTAAATATTCAGCGAAATGTTGGTAATTTCGGGGTGGCTGAAAGAAAATCCAAAAATTTTCTATTACACTAATACATGTGCTATATAACTTTACATATATATATATATTTTCTATTATTTATGTTGTATATTCTTGTATTCAATAGATGCGTAGTAATAAACAATGCTATATTTAGATCTAAAATTTTTAGAAAAATCATCCTTCATGTCTAAGTTTCTAAAAAAATTTGGCGAAACTTCGATTGAATTTTGTTAATTTTGGGGTGGCCGAAATTGAAAACTCTAATCGATATCAAAGTAATATTTCTCATAAAATGGTTTATACACAAGAGACGGTTATCATCAAGCACAAGATATATAAGTAAAAACATTTAGGATAAAAAGAACAATATAAGTGAAGTCAATAGAAAAATCGAGTGATGATGAAGCTTCAATTGTGTTTAGGCGACCTAGGCAATTTGCATTTGCCTATATTTCATTTTTAAAAATGTTTTCTTCATCTCCTCAAGATCAATTTCTCCAACACCAATTGGTAGTGTAAGGAAAATGGACCATTGGCCCATTTAATTTGGATTTTGGTGTTTGATGATCAGCAAGACTAAATTGGACTAACGTGTTTGCAAGTGTTTGTTTTGTAGTCGAACAGTGTGTAAACGTGACTTGGACAGAGGCGGCATGGTGATCCGAAGATCAACACCGCAAAAGAAAGACATTAGAAGATGCATTGAAGACTTAAAAGATCAAGCAAGTCCAAGACACGGAAGATGAAACTTAGCCGGACGCAAAGACCGCAAAGGAACATAGGAGAAGGGGCATCGGATGCTACCATTGAACGCTCCGATGGCTAACCCTATGCGGCGACAAGCGTCAGCCAAGCAACGGACGCTACGCGGACTAGGCATCGGACGCAACATGTTGCTATTCATTAGCGCGGCAGCCATTTAGTGTGCATCGGACACAGGCGACAGGAGCATCGGACGCAGCGGCATCAGCGTCCGATGGACTCTAGAGAGGTTCCGGAACAGCACATGCTAGTTGTAGGCTTGAATGTTGAAATGAAAAACTAGTATGCATAGGATGATAGTTAGATAGGACTTGCTAATTTTCAAGTGGTACTAGAGCCTTGCATATAATGTTGATCTCACGGGGTATCTAATTCTTTGTCTTTGCAAGTGGTATCTAACTAAACATGGTGCTAAGGATGGTATTATTGATACACTCTGATTGGTATCACGATTCAAAGGTCCATTGCTTATACCTTAGCATCATTTGGTAGACATTACTCTCCCACAACTCCAATCTATGCATATGTGTAAACTTCAATCCAAACTCTTAACACATATGTAGGGGAAGCTAATGCTATCAATTCGGATTCATGAAATTTGTCCAAAATCCTTTATACATGGTAAAAATGCTTGGCAAGCAACATGGATTTAAAATGATTTCAATTCATATCTTTGTGAAAGGGTTGTCATCAATTAAAAAAATAGGAAGATTGAAAGCTCTAGTTTGGTTTTGATAAATTGATGAAGCCCTAGTTGCTAACCTTTTGCTCTAAGTGTATATGAGATAGGTTAGTACCAATCAAGTGGTGGAGCAATTGAAGTCCAAGGTGATGGTGTTGAACATGTGATGATGATCAAGCTTTGGACTTGGAAAAAAAAAAAAAACAAAAACAAAATAGACTCAACATAAAAGTTATATTTGATAAAGGCCATTTTATTTTGATGATCGAGACACTTAGTGAGTATGATCACATTTAGGATAGATAGTGATTACTATTAAAAAGGGTGAAACTCGTCGTGAAATCACGGTTATTAAAGTGCCACTAAATGTTCTAATTCATTGTATATGCATTTAGATTCTAGTGAGTGCTAACACCCTTGAAAATATTAGTGAAAAGTTGCTAACACACGTGCACAAGGCGATACACTTGGTGGTTGGCACATTTGAGCAAGGGTAGTGAAGTTTGGGATAAAAAAGAAGTGTTGCAAAGTGACCCGGACTCGCCTTGGGCAATGATTGGACTCGATCCCACGCCCGTCATGACGCTGCAGATGAAGGCGTGGCCTCGGTCCTTCGACCAGAATCTTGAAGAGAGAGAGAGGGACCGGCGTGTAGGAAAGCATCCGGTCGATCTTTGGTCGTCGACGTTTGAAAGCGCGCAAGGTGATGGCGAAGAGAGTTCCGTACTACGCCTGAGTCCGGTCACACCTAAGTGGGACGCGTCGATTGCGAAAAAAGTGGCTCTAGAACCTTATTGGAGTCGACCGGTGTTTACACCAAAATTTGAAAAGAAGAATTGCGAACTCGAAAGCTCCCAAGATCATGTCATCAAGGAATCGATTGCATGAAGGTCGATATTAGGCGATTCTGAATACGGACTGGAATCGGCTCTCTTGAGATAACGCCAGAGATAACAATAAAAGTTACGGTTGGCGTTAGAAAAAACATGTTGGACTCTAAAAAAGGGAAAGATTAGGGTCCAAGTTATCTTAAATTAGGAACGTTTTCTCTCATGCTAAAGATTGTGATGAGTCATGCTTAAATAGGATTCATGCGTAGGTTCCAGGTATAAATATTGGACCCCGGCTATTGTAAAGGACACACAATCAATCAAATACAAGTTACTTACTTTTTTGGCTCCGGCCACCCCTTAGGAGTAGGAGTAGAGTAGATCTCGGAGAGTTCTTTAGCGAGCAGGGCTGCATTGGTCCGGCCGACCTTTGGCTTGTCTGTAAGTACCGTCATGGCTTATACTTACATTGCATACAACCGCATCGATCCGCATTTGACCTCCTTGTGACTCTGGTATAAGCTAGTTATCGACTCTTGTCTAGTTCAAGTACGGCTGCATCGATCCAGTCGACCTCCACTACTCAATTAGATTAAGGTCAAGTTATCGGCTCTACCTAAGAGTGGCAACCTTTGGGTAGATTCATTAAGTTACCGATATTGCTGATGTTTTTATCGTTATTAGCTTGCAGCAACATCAACCTACCAGGTCGAGATCGATCTAGATCGGCCTTATATCCTTTTAGTCCGTCATTTGCTTTATTACAATATAATATTTCTTACTTTGAGCGACGGTTCATGTTTTATCAGCTGTTCTATTTCGATCTTGATCGTGCATAGTACGCGGTTAAGGCACGAATGATCTTGAAGAGGTTTGCTGGCTAGTTGAATCTGGTCTATGATTCACCATTATGGCTGTAACGATCCGGTCGATCCTCACTGATAGCACTTTAGATTGGAGGATGCAAGTTAGTAGATTTGTTCTTGATCAGACGCGACATTAACTGTTTGCTATGTCTGCATCGGCTAAATAGCCGATCGCCTATGCGTTAACGCTCACAAAGTGTGTTTACATGATTACATTGAACGTGAATAGATCTGCATTTACTTTAAAGGTTTGATTTGTTGTCTTTATCATATTTTGCATCGATCCGGGTGAACCCCATTATTAGAGATAGCATGTTAGGTCCGATGAGTCCATAGGTCATCCACGTGAAATAGTCGATTGTTCACATTAATCGTAGTTCTCTTCACCTGAATCGGTTTATCCGAGCCTTCACGTATAGTATGTCTTTCGGAAAATCATTGGTCAAGTGTAGATGGTTTTACTGATTCTTTGGTTTTAGTTTCTTATTATCATCATAGTCGCCATCGATCCATCGAATCTCACTGTTGGTGGTATGCATTAGATTGGGCGTCTCAGAGATCTCATTTGTATTAGACAATCGATTTGTTCGCGTGTTATATCCTTTATCGTTAGATTCATCTACTCAATGATTCATCTTGGTAATATCCACCTAGCCGATGATCTCATTTACACCTACGCGTGTAATTTGTATTCGCATCAACATAAAATCAATCGCTACCCACGAGCTTTTTCTGATGCGTAATCACCGATTTCATGCGATCGACTATTTAATCGTTCTTCCTGTGATGTTTTGCTCGAAGCGGCATACTTGGAACTGCCATCGGGGACGTGAATCGGCATATTCCACCTTAAATTATCGATAAACTTTCTCTTCTTGTCAATTGTAGGGTCAAATTGACTGGCATGTCTCGGGAGAAATACGCAGGATCGATTATCCCTGCGTTGAAGCCAGGCGGATCCCCAGCTCCATCGAGAAGACCCTTCCGGCTTGCAGTGTGTTGACACATTTTCGTGCCGACAACCGGACTCTGCCTCGATGCACATCCGATCATCTAACAGTGAGTCTGGTCTTGGCGTGTGGTCGCGGGCGTGGCGCGAGCAATGAGATCTTCAGGCGCGTCCGCCATAGCCATATGAAGTCGTCCGTCGTTACTAACCATGCAGGGTTAAGGAGTTGACCGTTGAAATCGAACGTGCGTGGTTGAATCGTGGGGACACTTGGACGGCGATGCATGACCGGATGTTGAGGCTGATGCGTCCAGTCGATCTGACCGGCGCGTCCGATCAGGTGGCAGTGGGCTACCCCTTGAGCCCAACGGCTCTTTTTCGTTGGGGCTCTATGAAAAGGGGTTGGCCGGCCATAGCTCACTCTCTTGACTATTTCTATTGAGAATACACCCTAGTAAGCCTAGCCATTCCTCTCTCACTCATCTTGCTTGATTGATTCACCATTTGGTGAGATTGAAGAACATCCAAGTGTATTGCTTTGAGTGATTGTATCTAGAGACACTTGGTGATTGTGTTTCGCTGCGGATTTCGCTTGTTACTCTTGGTGGTTGCTGGACTATGGCATGGCGGCGACATTGTCATTAGGGCAGTCCCAATGCTAGAAACTATGGGCCTGATTGGTTTCATGCACAATTCCTTCTCCAGGCCCGTAGTGCAGACTGGGTTTGATTGGTTACCTATAGGACTTATGTAGGTTAGCACTGTCCTCAAAGCAGCCTAGATCTGCATCCCACTGTTCGCTCAAATTTGGATGTATCCATCTATGCAACACAGCAGTTGCATCCTCACTGCAGCAATTTGCACACTCCCTGCACTTCCTTGCATCCGCTCTGCACTCGATCTGAGATACCGCTCGCTCCTCCTCCCTCGCCCCCTCCCCTGTAGCACTCGACGACCACTGTGACGAAGGCGACGAGCAGCATGGCAGCGGGGCCGGCGACCCAGACGAGCTGCGCGATGGCCTGGGCGAGGGAGAGCACGTCGGAGCCGATGACGGCGGTGATGATGTGTGCGCTGGCCGTCCAGAACGTGCCCGTGCGGTATGGGCGGCCGTCGTCCTCCAGCCACTCGGCGGCGCCGGTGTTCCCGGCTTCCATTTGGCACCTTTATCGGCGCCAGGTGCTTGCTGTCGTTGTGTGACGCCATGGTTACGGTGATTGAGATGGACTGCAACATAGCCTCCGGCTGCTACTAGCTTGGGTACGGTGACTGGGATGACCGTCCAGAACGTTGCAGCATGGCAGAGGGGGATGGGCTGCTACTGCTCCGCTGTGCGTGCTTGCTGGCCTCCGGCCCCGTGTGCAGCATTCATGAGCTCGCCGGGCCACCTGCGGAGCGGACGCCCTGAGAGTGTTTGACAAAATGTATCTGCAGGTTTGCTGTTGTGCAAACAACCAAACACAGGAACAGATATCTAATGCCCGCTGCCAAACAAAAGCACAAACAATGCAAAGTCACGACACAGGACAACCAAACAACGATTAAAAGCATAAGACTAACAAGACTGTTATGCAGACTACCATAATGCGAGCAACCAGACCCTTATGGAGTGCTGTGCTGCCTTTCAAAGATACCACTCCCTCCGGTCACAGATAATTACGTTTTAAACAAACACAACGTTAACTAGCACTTTTTGTTATAAGATAAAATATTTATCAAACTTAACCAAAAAATATGTATTATGAGGGCAAACATCCAAACTCAACGCAGAAGGCATATAAGGGCTTCCCACGGTTTCTAAATCGGTAGTCTAGGTGAGATTTTATTGGCCATAGAGAGAGATCACCGAGCTAGCACCTTTGAACTCGCTAATCTCACATGGACTCCTAGAAGACTTCCTCTCTCAGCTCCTCCCCCATCTGGTAGAAAGGTTGCATGCTCTTTCGATTTTTTATTGTTTCTTCCAAGCTAGCCATTTGATATTGGCATTGAGCACACCCTAAGAGCTGAGGCACTGGTGTCGTTCTTGTGTCTTGTAGAACAACCGTGCCAAAGTCTCATATGGTTAACTCAAGACAACCCAAACATCACCAGGTTTGAAATTAATATATAATTCGTTTCAAAAAATTAACATATAGTTTATCTTACTTTTTAGTGATGTTGAATAGAATCTCCTGCTAGCTACTTCATTCATTCTGTCACTTGTTGATCAGCTTGTTAGATGTTCTATATATTGCACTTTTTCCTCGACAAACACACAACAAAAGGTGAATTAATTAACCGAGGGATGACGAGTGCAATATACATATGATGATCCATCAAACATGAAAATTTAATTAGTGTGCATGTTCTGTTTCTGTTTTCACCATCAGATATATTTTGATACATCAGAGCAATTACAACGATATATATAATCCCAAGTTGAAGAGAGGAACAGACAATCTAGATTAAATTGATTTCGGCAATGCTAGTGCCCGGATGGACGTCCGCACATGCACTCCGCCTCCTCACAAGACCAGATCCCGCAGGCCCCCACGCGGGCCCGCACGGCCCCATCGCGACGGGGAGTCCTGTCTCGCGCCTCCACTTCTCACGAGCATGCACGAGCCCTGCCAAAGCATCGAGGAGATTACGGCAGGTGGCTATGACAGCATCCAGAAGAGGAGGAGGGGGCGGCGGATGCTCAGCCGACGCCGGGAGGAGGAGGAGACATCGAGGCGAAGGTGAGGCAGCAGAAAAACGAGGACAGAAATGCAACACCCGATCTACTTTTGAAATATCTGGATGCAACACTTGCAATATACTATGTCTGAAGGCAAATCAAACACATGAAACATGCATCTGAAACACTAGCTGCAACATCAGATCTACTTTTGAAACATGCAGATGAAACACTTGCAACATACGTACGAAATAGATGAAACACTCGAAACATGCATATGAAACACTTGAAAAAAAAACACCTGAAAACACTTCATATATGTAGAAACATATGTAACATCCAGATGAAACACTTACAAACATACGTCTGGAAAACGAGATGAAACATTTGGAGCATACACTTAAAACACATGTATATAGCCACTGCAATACATGCAATATTCTCGATATACTTTTTGCAACATCAAGATGAAACACTTGGGCAACATCCAAATAAAACATCGACACACTTAAAACATACTCTTGCAACATGGGCTTTGCTTGGACGCCGGAGGCACGCCTGGCGTGCGGAGGTCGACGGCGGCGCATCACTACCGGAAAACGCCCTTTGTCGAGATCCTATATTTTGCCGAGAGCAAAAACGCGAGCTCTAAAGAAGAAAACGCTTGCCGAGAGCGCTCTCGGCAAACATCGGCCGCTCGGCAAGTGACAGGATCGTCGTTGGGCCTACAAACTCGCAAGCAACAGCTCTCGGCGAAGTGGGGCTGCTTTTGCCGAGAGTTGCGCTTCGGCAAAAAATGCCCGTCGGCAAAGCGGTCCTTGTCAGTAGGCGCGCTCTCGGCAAAAATCAAAGCCTCGGCAAAACATTGTCGTGGGCCCATAGCCGTGACCTGCCTCGATATGCGCGCCACCGCTTTGCCGAGAGCTCCTCAAATCCATCGCTCTCTAAGAAACTCTTTGCCGAGAGCCATCTTGGTAATATTTGTCGAGAGCCCTCCTAGGCTCTCAAGCAAATGTGGTTTCTATATTTTATGTGTATGTGTTTTCTCTTCCTAATTGTCTCCAATTAAATTATTTTTTCTTTCATATGCTCCAAACTTTTTTCTCTATAGACATACTATAGGTTGTACTCAATTTTAAAATTTTGTGTATTTTGTAATTATTTGCTATATATAATTAATTAATTAATTGCATTTCAAGGAGTTTTTTAATCGATTAAAATTTGAACAATGATTGATTTAAACATCGGAAAAAATTAAGTAGAAAATGATATTCATGCTATTTATGCATTATTGAGGGCAAATAACAACTTGTTGACGTTTTTTTCACCTTTTATTTTACTTAATCGAAGATCACGAAACATATGTCAGCCCAATCGATTTAAAAATTCTTAAAAAAGGAAACAAAGTCGGAAAATTGTGATATTTGCAATGAAGTCATGGTATCACACTCTGGAGGCTGTGGTAAAAAATTGAAAATGTTTTCGCATAAGTGGTTGTGTATGATTCTTACAATCTGAGACATCTCGAATAAGTTTCACAAAGTTGAGAAGGAGTCATTAGGATTTTCAAACAATGTCACTGGTCAAATTAGTTTTGGAGTTCTAAACTTTTGTATAGCCATTAGAGAGCATAAGTTGCTTAACTACGGCAAAATTTCGTATTTTCCGGAGCCGTTTGTTATTTATTAATTTTTTTTTTTGATATTATTTGCCGAGAGCTTTGTGGATTGCTCTAAGGCAAGAAGCTCTTTCACGAGAGCAACTAGGCCGCTCTCACAGTAGATGAGATTTTTTTTACCGCACTCGATCAATTGTTTGCGAGAGTCGGCTCTCGGCGAAGAGGTTTCTTGAGAGCTACTCGGCAAATAATAATTTTATTTTTTATATATTTTTTGTGCAGTTAGCTAGTTAAAAATTGAACGAAATTTGAAAAAAAATAACTTTACCGGAGAGCCAACTGGGGCTCTCGGCAAAGGGGAAGGTTTGCAGAGAGCCTCCCAGATCTCGGTTTCTCGCAAAGTGGCTTCACCCACTTAAACGCTTTCAATGCAGCCTGCAAGCCAGTCGCAATGTGAATGTTTTTGCCGCAGAGCCTCAGCCAGAGCCTCGCCACTCCACATGTCAAGCAAGCCGCTTTGCTGCCAAGTGAAAGCCTGGCCACACAGCCACGGCCAGCCATTTCATCCTGGCCCATCCCGCCACATCATGGCGGCAGCCGTTCTGGCCCAGCTTCACTTCGGCTTATCGCGCACGGCACGGCTCTCCTCGCCTCTGCAGCGCCAACGACATTTAATCATTCGTCCCGCCTACAAGCGAGAGGAGCGAGGAGGAGGGAGCGCCGTCTCTCTCCCCAAGCAGTAGAGGAGCGAGGAGGAGAGGCACCAACATCTTCAAGCGTACGCAGAGGATATAGGTCTGATCCACAATACTCTCTCAAAGTGAATGCTAACCTTAATTAAAATTTCTTTGAAATTCCTGTCAAAATTCAAGTCCTACACCAAGTTCCTCGTCTCACATGTGAGATGTATGTCCAAAATTCCATTTGCTTTCTTTTTGAAGTGTGAAAACGGCAGTTCTAGATATTACTACGGATGTCGATAGACAATTACATAGAGTCATACAAACTGGATGAACAAAGAGATGAATCACAAACAAAGTTATAGTGCATGGAACTAAAAAGGTCATGTTTGTGTTATTCTACTGAACTAAGCAGCATCTTCAAGATAATCTATTTCTTCTCAAAACTAATCATTTCAGATTTTTTTGTGTCAACATAATCAGTAGTATTAAGCTTTATGCTATGTATATAAAATGCAATTAAATTTAAATAACTATCATTATTATTAGAGGTAACTGTGAGGTAAGATCTTTTGCTGCATGTCGTTTGCTTGACAGTAATGTAGTGTGGTTTTAAGCTCAGACATTTTGTTTATCTCAGATGTTTAAACTCAGATGACAGTTTCTCATATGTTTAAGCTCAAAGCCAGAGTTACTAGTAGTTTCTTTTTCTTCCGTACTGATGATTCTTGGCTGCTATGGGCTGGTGATTGATATGGAATGATGAAACAGCTACTGAGCTGGCACCTGTGATGAAAGATCTAAAGAATTTAATTAAAACTTCTTCCTCGTGCACAGTTGCAATGTATCATGTAGTAGTACTTTGTTTTCTTTGTCAAATAAAACTAAGTTATCTCCGTGAGCAAAAAGAGGCTAACTGGATTATAATGTTAAAAATAGAAATATCCCAATTTGTATTTTTAAAAGGAGAATTCCTGCATTTACTAAATTCTTGTGCATCCTAAATCCATTTGTCACATTGTTTGCTATAGAAGGGCAAAGTGTCTGAAAATTATTTGCTGGTTGAAATGATGAGAAGGCAAAATAGGATTAACAGGGAATGTATTGCTTGTGAATTCAAACATGTACTGTTCCAGGAGAAGCTTAACTTGATTGAAATGATGTACAAACATATTTGCCAATTCCTTTGTGCCACCGGATATGGCAGTGGAAATTGTGTAAGCTTTCTTGGTCAAGTCATACAATGGGTTCTAGCCCACAAGGGCAAGGCGACAGATAACATCAATCGGAACCCGGACTGACCCAACCGAGTCGTTCACTAACGAGAGCATCCTGGCGCATCCACAAGACACCGAGGCGGTGCAAGGGAGTCCATGAGGCAGATCAGGATCCGCACACCATGGACATTGACAGTGACATCGGCCATGAGGGTGGGAGGAGGCAAGAAGCATGGGCGGTAACCTCATCGGCAACAAAGACGCCGACCTGCACATTCACTCCCACTCTCTCGCTGTGTCCGACATAAGCAACGAGAGCGAAGCGTGCCCATACGCCCTTAAGGCAGGACACTTTGACGCATCATGTGGCGTAAAGACTGAGTTATTTCTGTTTTATCCAAGCTGCTCATTGGTTTTACATTCCTCGAAATTGCTTGTAACAATGCGTGAAAAATTATAGGCCGGTGTGCATGCGCCGAGGAGCATAAGGCTAGGGTGGAGGAAGAGCGACAGAGGAGAGCGGGAGGCCGAGCGACGCAGGTGGGAGGCCGACCGGGCGAGGTTTGACGCCTTGGCTCAAGATGCTATGGCAAGTCTTAACGCCACGATGGGTCGCTCCAGCCGCCACTAGAGCTGTTCGCCCTCCACCGCTTTACCCATACCCACCTTTACTCACATCGGAGTTCAACTTCTCTAACAAAAGCTCTTTACTATGCATGTCGGCCATCGTGTTGCTGATATGTGATGGAGGCCTTCGTGACGTTGATATATATGTGTGCCGCCATCGTGTCGCTGATATGTGGTGGGCGGCCATCGCCGTTGGTATTTTCTTGGCAGTTTTGGAAACCCCACTGCAGGTGGGAGGTGCCTTGCGAAATTTTGATGTGTCTAGGCTTATATTACAATTTTATACCTAGTTCTCGCAAATTTTGACTTGTTCACGCTTTAGATTACAATTATATGCCTTAGTATTACTATAATTACTAATTTTTCTTCTCCTTTGACAATGCGGTAATCAATCAAGCGGGTTCGAATGATGTGCCCGAAACTGCGTCGCCGGGAGGGTCGTGGCACCAACCGAGATTCACAACTTCCGCCGTGATCGCCAGCCTAGCCGGGAGGGTCGGGGTATCACCAGATCCACACTGGCCCGCCAGCAGCAGCTAGCCGCCATCGGGAGGGTGGGAGCCTAGGAGTGAGCCTCATTGTTCTTCATCATGTATTAGCACTTTGTGACATGAACTTGTGTTAGATGAACTTAGCACTTTGGAGATGGACATGTGTTGTTGGATTTGAGATGTTTAGATGGATTATAATGTGAGACATGTGATGTGGATGACATATTTGTGATATATGTGATGTGGATGATGTGTTATATTTGTGAAATGTGTCGTTGAAGCTGGAAATATAAACAAAATAAAAAAATGCTCTTCCGACTTTGTCGAGAGTAGGGCTTTCGCAAATCGCTTTGTCGAGAGCTTTCAGCTCGGCACCGGCTTCTTTACCGAGAGCTTATGGTTTTTCGCAACCCGTGTTTTTTTTGAAAACCACCTCTGGCCGCAAATTTTTTTTTACAATTTTTGAAAGTCGACGGGTCGCCTCCGCAAAGAAGTTGCACACACCGCAAGCTTATCTGTTCGCTTGGTCTGCCACTAGCTGCCAGTTAGCTTTGTCGAGAAGAGCTGCCTGCCATTACTTCGGTAGAATGTTTTGCCGAGAGGGGCTCTCGGTAAAGAATCCTTTGCCGGGTAGATATTTTGCCGACGGTTTCTTTTAGTTTGCCGAGTCGCTCAAGAAATAGTTTGCCGAAGGTTAGCTGCTCTTTTGCCGAGAGCTTCGGCTCAAGAAAGGCTCTCTGAACTGCAGTGATGGACCTCTGCGGTGGTAGCGGCACGCAGTAACTCACTGCGTGGTGTGGCGCCACAGAATCTCTGCCCCCTCGCCCGCTTTGCCGGAGCATACGTGTGGGAGGCTCGGCCGGGCTCGGCGGAGGCGGCGCCGCTCACTAGCTCGGTGGAGGTGGTCGGGAGTGGCTGGGCCTGGGCGGGCGAGGTGGAGGTTGCGCGGTGGAGGCGGGCAAGGCGCATCGGGTCCGTGGGGGAATAATGGCACGAGAAAGCCACAGGGATGGGGTGCGCGGCGTGGCGGGGACCGCGGTATGCAGGCGGGTGGGGTGAGCGATGGGCACGGGCGACGCAGGGAAAACGCGCAGCGAGCATCGGAACGCTGCGGTGGACGAGACGGGCGGATAGGGTCGTTAAGCGGCAGCGACGCGCAGGAGTGGAGCGAGGGGAGACGTTCGTCCGTCCGGACGTGTTAAATGTATCATTATCCAATTGATTTAGTCCATCCCCGGACCGAGGCCGACTCGGAGCGCGCGCCAATATGGGCCAAGTGGTGGGCGTCAGTGCAGTCTATCCCCGGACGGTGCTTGGGCACCAAGACTGGCGGCGCCAGCCTGCTGCAGTGGCCCGTCGAGGAGGTGAACTCTGCGCGGCTGTGCCTCGGCTCCACCGACCTCAGCGGCGTCACCGTCGGCCCCGGCGCTGTGCTGCCGCTCAGGCTCCGCCACGCCACACACCCGTTGGACATCGTCGTCGCCGAGTGCCCGAGTTCACTCCTGGATGCCCGCGCCGTGGACGACAGCGACGAGGCCGATGACGTCGAAGAACATTACGACTGCGGCACGGGCGGCGGCGCGCTTGTCCCTTCGGCCCGCTGGTGCTCGCTGATGCGCGTCGAGCGGACGGCCGTCTACTTTACGTGTCCAGGCAGCAGGGGCGGCTGCGCGTGCACTGGTGACATCGATGAGACTTCGCTTGTCGCGGGCCAACGACATCGTCAAGCGCGTCGCCGGCAGCGCCGTGGCTGTGCTGGACAGCGAGGAGGAGGCCCAGCTTGCGGTGGTGAGGGTGCCGGTGGACCACCCATCGTGGAGAGCTTCGCCATGGGCGGAGGACGGCCGTGACGTCGCGCGTGTACCCGACGGAGGCCATCCATGGCGCCGCCGGGTGTACTTCTTCAACAACGCCACCGCCGGCAGCGTCACTGCCAGGAAGCTCGTTGTCCACGAGATGGACCTCCACCTATAACCAAGACTTCTTGTCATTCCATCTGCAGACCTCTAATGGATTAGTTAATAGCTACTACCACAGTAGGATAATCCTTCCATCATTGTCTGCTTATTATCGATTGCCCCTTTTGAATGCGTGATTTTTTTTGAACTTTCAGAACTTTTATTACTCAGCCAAATTGTTGGCCACTACAATTCCTCAACGACAATAAGGAACCTCCCAAGCGTTATAGCTTCCACTTGGAAGATTACAGCCATACGCAGCAAGAGCATGCACAACACTATTACAATCACGCTTTACAAATGGAAATAGTTCATGACATGAAATCGGCTCCAACAGAGATGCTTGATCTCCGTGATCACCCACCAGAGGAGGTTAGTCTATGTCATCCGTCATGATTGCTTTTTTCGCCAGGGCAGTATCCACTTGGGCGAAATAGCCAAAGAAAGGAATTGCTCGGTAGAGTGGAGATGGAATAACGTTTGCCCCAAGCAAGACCCTCCAACTGTCATGTGCATGCATAAGACCGGAGGGGCCAGCATCACGTTGGGCCTGGGGGGGTTTGGTCTGTATCTCCACCTGATGGAGGATGGGAGTATGTACTTCCTATGAAGGTCGTAATAAAGGGTCCTACTCCCCCATCTCTATGCTACCCTAAAAAATGGCATCTCTCTCTGCTCTTTGCGATTCTCAAAAAAACTTCTATGCTCTTTGCACAACCACAAACAAGATTCTAGGTCCTGAAAATGACAGGGCTTCATTGTCCCAAAAAACAGCTCCAGTTCTAGCGAATATATTGTGCACTACAACAGAGAGCTGTTTTCCTGTAATATCTTATCAAAATGAACTGAAAGCTATTAATAAAGCTAGAAAACTAGCTTCATGGGCTCCGGCTCCTACCCAAATAGTATGCCTTATTTTTAGGGCCCATGAACAAAGTTGTAAATAAAAATTTGCAAGAACCTATAGATAGAATCAAAGTGGTGGTGGTGGTGAGGGCACGTGCATCTCTTTGCTCTTCTTGCAAGTTGCAACGAAGGGCATATGCATCTTTTTTGCTCTTCCTGCAAGAAAATGATTCCTAGCTTATCTTTTTGCTGGCGTAATCGTCAGAATAGAGATGACAGGAAAGTAAATGCGAGCCTAAGAAAGTATAAACAGGGTTCTAGCCAGGGCAACAAACACAACAAAGATATTTCTCTCTACCCCCAAATTATAGTTCAGGGCCTTTGTTTCTTGCTCTCAAAAGCTTACACCATATCCCAATCTAATGTTTCCGGACATATGTATAGAGTATTAAATATAGATTAAAAAATAACTAATTAAACAGATTAAGTACTACTATAAGTAGATGAATCTTGGGCCTAATTAGTCTATGATTTGACAATAAAGTGCTATAGTAAACGTATGTGCTAATGATGGATTAATTAGGCTTAATAATTCGTCTCGCTGCTTAGTCCAAATATAGTATTGATTCTTGTAATTTTTTTTGTATTAGTATCTAATAAACACCACATACCACACCCACATGTGACACCTGGCGTGACATCCCAAAACTTACACCCTCGAATTAAACAATGCCTCATTTTGACCAAGTGTGTATGAAAAGTTAATTTCGCTTGATGGTCCATATATATAAAATATGTTTGATAATTTATTTATTTGAACTTGGTCAAAGTTAGATAGGTTTGACTCAAGACAAAGCCAAGTAACATTCTGAACATACAGTATTATGCATAAATTTGTTTATTAAACTAAATTCATACATACAAGTGAATAAATTGTTGAATTCCTCTTATGTAGAATGATCTATCTTCATTGGTGTCGGTATCATCATAGTAGAGTGGATAGGGTCCACAAAATAAGTAATAATTATCGCCTCTGCTCGG